>CM024761.1:91314645-91914645 GCA_014218235.1 Colocasia esculenta
ATTGAAAGCTCTCTGTCGGGCATTCTGAATGGGCAAGGCTAGCGATCTTTTCCTTAAGACCTTCGTAAGTCTCCGCTCTCTATGGATTTCCACAAAGAGGCCGAGCTGGTTGTACCATGAAGTACCCTAGAGATAGAGAGCACATGTTCTGCATACGATCTGTCGTTCGTCATCCTCATGTTAAGACATTAATGAATTATGAAACATAAGATACGTCGTTATACTGTCTTTGTTCTCTTGAGCTATTTGTCATACCTTGACTCTATGAATGATCATGATCCTTTTACTATGAGCTTGTCATTGAAACTCTGTGGCCATAATATGAATATGTTTGTTCGGCACAATGTGGGACTTCGGTCCATTTGACCAATGCTTGTGCAATAGGGGCCCTGTCTGGTCCTGGGGAGGAGCGCCCCAACGTACTTATTAACCGCGGGATTATGGACTCTTGGTGCTTGGCATAGCACAACGAACACGCAAGATTGTGAAAATGTGCATTTGTTTGATATGATAAGTTTGATCTGATATGATATGATAAGATTTGATATGATACGTCTAATCATGTGAACGCATGATATCTGTTTGAATATGGCCAATCTCTTTTGATACGATTCTACTCTTGAAATATCTGTCCATTGTATATGCAACTCGACGTGTGATCTGAAATGATACCCGTTCTACTCTGCTATTCAATCTGTTAGTATTGCATGCATTGTCATCATATACATGTTCATATCTTGCCTAATTAAAATGTTAATCACGTATATTAGTGCCCGCACAATATTGAGATGTAAATCCTACTGAGCAAGTTCGCTCACCCTATCATCCTGCCCTTTTCAGGTAGTGATGAGGAACCAGTGGAGTCCGATGGGGCCGGGCAAGAGTGATGAGCACCCGCTATATGAGGAGTTGACAGTTTAGAAATAGACATTTGAGTAGTCGATGTATTAGAGAAACATTGTTATTTGAATAATGAACCCTTTTCAGTGAGTTCTTTCTATGTAAGGTTTTAACTAGTGGATTGAAATGGAATAAATAGTAGCTTTGATGACGTTATTATGATCTGAAATATGTGGTTATATGTAATAGTTACTCTGCGTTACACAACTGTGATACGTCTATTTGTATCGTTCACTCCTCCCGATATTTATTCCGCTGCTAAATATGGGGGCATGACAGTTGGTATCAGAGCCCTAAACATTAGGGTCCAAGGGAATAGGAACATAGGATGAAACTAGATCACACGAGTCAAAATCTGTCGTACCTAATGTGAGCTTGGGTAGAACCATGGGAATGGAAGTCACATGTGATATATTTAGATGACTGGCTCATATTATTATCTTGAAGGTATTTATTACCTCAATGGCCGCTGAACGTGCCCAGGCTAGGAGCATGCAACAAACAATACAGAACTTGACTCAGGCTATCCTGCAAGCCACCTAGGGTGGAGGTAACCGCGGAGCCGGTGATCTCCATCGGAATTTTCGGAATATGGATCCTCCTAGGTTTGAAGGGAGTACTGACCCAGATGTTGCTGAACACTGGGTTAAGGAAATTGAAAGGATATTCAGGGTCATGCAATGCATAGACCAGAACAAAGTACTGCTGGCGACTTTCCAATTGGAAAAGGATGCCAGGGCATGGTGGGAGTCGGTAGAAGCAACACTGAATGGCCAGTAACTAACATGGGCTTAGTTCATTGAGCAATTCAACACCAAGTACTTTTCTGAGAGGGTCCAGGAACGGAAAGTAGCCGAATTTACGGCTTTGAAGCAGAGAGGGCTCAATGTGGCCGAGTATGAGGCCCAATTCTCTCTTCTGTCCCGATATGCTGTTCACTTGATTGGGACAGAAAGGATGAAGGCGAAACACTTTCTGAATGGCTTGAGGTCCCAGTTCATCACTCAACTGGCGCCAATGGACATTCAAACCTATGCTGACATGGTAAAGAAGGCTCAGTTATTGGAAGATGCCATGGAGACTGCCGAAAGAATTAAGGGAAAATCCGTGAAAAGGGAGCAAGTGTCTTCTACAGGAAGGTATCAGCTGACCAGTGGGAAGAAAAGGCCCAATGGCAGAGTAAATGAACCAGCTGATAAAAAGCCAAAGGAGTTAGGTAAGCAGATAGTGGTGACATCGGGAGAGAGGTGCAAACATTGTGACAAAGTTGGTCACCGGTCTGAACAATGCTGGAGAGCGCATGGGAGATGCCTGCGCTGTGATAGTCGTGACTATAGGATCTCGGACTGTCCAATGCTGAAAGAACAAGCCCCTCAGAACAAGCGTCCGAATGGACAGAAGAGGCAAGGCCGCTTGCAAGCTATTCAGGAACTTGAAGCTGTTGAAGAAGGAGGTATCGCGGAAGGTACACTTACTATTCTTTCCCGACCCACATATGTTCTCTTTGATACGGGAGCTACGCATTCCTTTATATCTCAAACATTTGTTGACACCCTACCTATGAAACCCATCCCAATGAAATCTGGAATAGTTGTGTCAACCCTGATTGGTCCTGGCACCAATCTTACAAACCATATACCATCCAGTGAAGTGATGATTGACACCCAAAACCTACCAGCAAATTTAATATGTATGGATATGGAGGGGTATGATGTGATACTTGGAGCAGATTGGTTGTCTGAACATGGGGCTAGTATCAACTGCAGGAGAAGTCGGGTAACCTTTAGCCATTACCCAAAACTAGTGTTCACAGGGGATAGAAACCGCAGGAGATTGTCACTTATCTCTGCATTACAAGCCAAGAGGATGTTGAGGAAAGGTTGTATGGCCTTTCTTGCTGCTGTTGTCATCATAAAGAAGGAAGTCAAAGATGAGGACATCCATGTTGTCAGCGAGTACGCTGACGTTTTTCCAGAAGACTTGCCAGGAATTCCTCCTGAGCGAGAGGTCGATTTTACCATCGAGTTGGTCCATGGAGCAGCACCAGTATCTAGGGCACCATATAGAATGTCTCCCACAGAACTGAAGGAATTAAAAGAGCAACTGATGGAACTGTTAGAGAAGGGTTTCATCCGACCAAGTACATCGCCTTGGGGTGCACCTGTCCTCTTCGTCAAGAAGAAAGATGGGTCAATGAGGCTATGTATAGATTACAGACCACTAAACCAGTTAACTATCGAGAACAAATACCCTCTGCCAAGGATTGATGAGTTGTTTGATCAATTATCTGGAGCTAAATACTTCTCTAAAATAGATCTCAGATCCGGTTATCATCAATTGAGGATCAAAGGAGAAGACATTCACAAGACAGCCTTCCGAAGCAGGTATGGGCATTATGAATTTATTGTTATGCCTTTCGGACAAACAAATGCCCCTGCAGTTTTCATGCAGTTGATGAATAGCATTTATCGCCCATATCTTGATAAATTTGTGGTGGTATTCATCGATGATATATTGATCTATTCTAAGACAAAGGAAGAGCATGAGGAGCATTTGAGGATTTCATTACAGATTTTAAGGGAGAATAAACTATATGCCAAGCTAAGTAAATGTGAATTTTGGCTTGACGAGGTATCCTTTTTAAGGCATGTGGTAACCAAGGATGGTATCGCTGTTGATCCATCAAAGGTTGAGGCTATACTGAAATAGGAAAGACCGACAAGCATCATAGAGATCAGGAGCTTTCTAAGATTAGCAGGATATTATCGAAGGTTTATAAAGGATTTCTCAAAGATTGCAGTGCCATTAACCAAGCTGACCCGGAAGGAAAATCTGTTTGTGTGGACCGAAGAATGTGAAGGAAGCTTTAACAACTTGAAGAAGTGTCTGACTACTGCTCCTGTCCTCGCCTTATCCATTGAAGAGGGAGGATTTGAAATTTATTCAGATGCTTCTGGAACAGGTCTGGGATGCGTCTTAATGCAACAAGGGAAAGTAATAGCTTATGCCTCAAGACAATTGAAGATCCATGAAGTGAACTACCCGGTTCATGACCTGGAGTTGGCAGCTGTAGTATTCGCCTTGAAGATTTGGAGGCATTATATCTATGGTGAGCAATTTAAAGTATTTTCTGACCACAAGAGTTTGAAATACTTGTTCTCACAAAAGGAGCTTTACATGAGACAAAGGAGGTGGTTAGAGTACCTGAAGGACTTTGACTTTTCCATCCAATATCACCCTGGGAAAGCCAATGTAGTGGCAGACGCTTTAAGTAGACAACCAGGAGCTATGCTAGCTAGTATGAGGCTGGGCGAATGGAAGTTACTGGAGCAACTTGCAAGCTTGAACTTAGATGCGGGAAGGAAGGAAAAACAAGTAATGATGTCCAATCTCCATATACAATCCGATCTACTGACAGAAATCAAGGAGAAACAAGGAGAGAATCCGTTCTTAGTTGAGATTAGGGAGAAGCTAGAACAAAGACCTGACTTTACCCTATCAGCTGAGGGAAGATTGCTATTTCGAGGTAGAACATGTGTCCCTAATCATGGAGAACTCAAGAAGAGGTTATTAAATGAAGCTCACCAGTCCAAGTACACGATTCACCCTAGATCTACAAAGATGTACCAAGACTTAAAATGGTCATACTGGTGGCCAAACATGAAGAGGGATGTGGCCGATCATGTGTCATACTGTTTAACATGCATGAAAGTCAAGGCCGAGCATTTCCGTACAGCTGGTGGACTGCTACCACTAGAAATCCCGGAATGGAAGTGGGATAGCATCGGTATGGACTTTATCATGGGATTGCCCAAGACTAGGGGTGGTATGGATGCAATTTGGGTAGTAGTTGATCGATTGACTAAGTCGGCTCATTTCTTGCCGATTAAGAGTACCTGGTCTGTGGATGTATTGGCTGCACTATATGTTAAGGAAGTAGTTAGATTACATGGGGTTCCATCTAGCATAATATCAGATCGGGACCCTAGATTTACTTCACACTTCTGGAAGGGTTTACAAGCAGCAATGGGTACTAAACTAAACTTTAGTACTGCCTTCCATCCTCAGACTGATGGACAAACCGAAAGGACTAATCAAATTGTGGAAGATATGCTTCGTGCTCTGGTGCTGGATTTTAGAGGTCGATGGGATGATCAGTTGTACCTGATGGAGTTCGCATATAACAACAGCTATCAGGCAAGTATCAAGATGGCTCCGTTTGAAGCCTTATATGGCAGGAGTTGCAGATCACCCCTTTGTTGGGAAGAGGTTGGGGAGAACCAATGGGTTGGACCCGACTTAATTGAGGCGACTGTTAGAAAGGTTCAGATTATCCGAGAACGTCTAATGATAGCACAATCTAGGCAGAAGAGTTATGCAGACAAGAGAAGGAGAGAACTAGAATTTCAGGTTGGCGAACATGTTTTCTTGAAGGTCTCACCTTCAAGGGGAATATAAAGATTTGGGATCAAAGGAAAGTTGAGTCCCAGATTCATAGGGCCATTTGAAATCCTGGAAATGATTGGTCAGGTGGCGTATAGACTTGCACTACCTCCACAGCTGGCGAACGTGCATAACGTGTTCCACATATCCATGCTGAGGAAGTACTTATTCAATGCCGACCATGTAATCAACCATGAGGACTTGGAGATTCAGGAGGACCTGACTTATGAAGAGAAGCCGATCAAAATGTTGGATCGGAAGATTCAACGACTCAGGAATTGTACCATATCTATGGTGAAGGTCCAATGGAGTCGAGACGGAGTTACTAATGCTACCTGGGAAACAGAGGAAAGAATGAAGAAAAACCACCCAGAACTATTCTCAGGTACGAACTACACCTTTATGTGTAAATTTGGGGACCAAATTTCTTAAGTGGGGGAGGATGTAACACCCTGGAAATTTAGTGATTTAAAAATTTTAGAAATAAAGGGGGATAAATAAATTCCGCAATTAACAGAATGATAAAACTTATGTACTACTATCGTACGAGAGAAAACACATCGGAAAATTCCATAAAAATTATAAGTCAACCCCAAATATTTTCCATAAGTGTTCCACGAAGGAATTCGTGCAATGAAAAATCTGATTGGTCGAGTGTACATCACATGTGACCAAGTTACTCGAATTAGGAAACTAAGTCGGAAAATTGTTAACACGACTAATATGACCCAATCATAAATTAAATAAACATATTGGAGAGATTTCCAATATCATGTATTAATAACCCATTAACAAGATTGGGCCAATGGAGTACATTTGGCCCAAGGATAAAATTAGGACAAGAAAATACTCAGAAATTCGTGTATGTAATTATGCAATAACTAGGGAGGCCAATTTAGGGTTAAAATTAGGGTGATTAGTCATGTAAGGTAAGCCAAAACTGGACCCAACCCTAAGAGGTGGTTTCCTAAACCTTTGCTACCTCTTTTGGGTGAGAGAATCCCATATTTTTTGGAAAGTAGAAAGCAGAATTCGCAGCCCCTTTCCTAGTCCCATTGGGACATGAATTAGAACTCTAAAACTATAAGGACTCCTAAAAAAATGTTTAGGGAAGAGTTAGCAACAAGTTGGTGTCGTGAGCAGCAAGTTTGGAGCGCTGGAGGAGTGGAGAACGGCTGGGGAAAACGTGGTCTTCCTCAAACTCGCTCTGCATCAACCCAGAAATCTGCAGAGAGTTATTAGCATTCAAAGGTAGGTGTTCTCGGGCCAAGATTAAAGAAAACCAACACCATCATGTAGTTCTTTGAGTCTAGGTTCATTTGCACTTAGTTTGTCTAATTTTCATGGAGTATACATTACGTATTCGTAGTTGTCCCTAAGTCTCGCACAGTTAGGGCTTTTCCCGTTCTTCTTATTATGCATGAGATTTGACACAGAATTAGACTAATCTTCCTTCATAAAAGTTCTTCTACTTGTAGTCACAATCATCTTTTATGTTGGACATTTTATCCAAAAGTCTTTTGTTAGAGAGTTATAAGCATGGTAAGAGAGTCGCTGCATGATACTACGATTTCGGGCTGCACTTAGCTTTATGTTCTTCATATATTTCTCAGGATTTGAGACCGAATTAGATCAAACCCCCAACATCAAAGTTCTTCTACTATTGTCCTCGTCATATCTTTTGTTGAACATTTTGTCTAAATGTCATTCGTTAGAGAGTTATAAGAGGGGTAAGTAAATTACTGCATGAGATATGTTTTCAAGTTACCCTTGACCTATATGTTTTCTGGGAAGGCCTCTAGTGTCGACACTACCTGATCTAGTGTCGACACACTGTCCCAACTTAGCCCAAAAGGTGTTCTCGGAAGGCCTCTAGTGTCGACACTACTTGATCTAGTGTCGACACACTGTCCCAGATTGGCACAAAAGGTTTTCTGAGAAGGTCTCTAGTGTCGACACTACCTGATCTAGTGTCGACACTACTTGACCAGTTCTGCATTATTTTGCCTTGTGTTTGAAGCATTGTGTCGACACCAGTAAGGGGTGTGTTGACACTACCCTTGCAAAAAGATTGCATATCTGGGGTTTGATCATTACATGATGTCTATTAGCATGTGCATGATGTTATATAGTATGCATGGACCTAAAAGAAATCGACCCTTTGAAAAATGGTAATGATACGAATATGATTCTAATGTGTAATTGTGATTGTCCTTATATTCATTGGATTATCTTGTGATCTTTCCTATTGTCAATTGAAATGATAAGAAATTGTTGTGAATATGGGGATGAATACATGTTAGTATGGACTTGTTAGTGTAGTTAATATCATGATTTGCATATGAGTTTCAATAGTTACATGCTTTCCGGTGTTCAATTAATTATTTGTCCATATGCATACATGCTAGGAAAGATCTGTGACTTGTCACTTACACATTTGCACGGATAAGGCACACCCTCCTTGGGGAATTGAAAGCTCTCTGTCGGTCATTCTGAATTGGCAAGGCTAGTGATCTTTTCCTTAAGACCTCCGTAAGTCTCCGCTCTCTATGGATTTCCACAAAGAGGCCGAGCTGGTTGTACCATGAAGTACCCTGGAGATAGAGAGCACATGTTCTGCATACGATTTATCGTTAGTCATCCTCATGCCAAGACATTAATGAATTATGAAACATAAGATACGTCGTTATACTGCCTTTGTTCTCTTGAGCTATTTATCATTCCTTGACTCTATGAATGATCATGTTCCTTTTACTATGAGCTTGTCATTGAAACTCTGTGGCCATAATATGAATATGTTTGTTCGGCACAACGTGGGACTTCGGTCCATTTGACCAATGCCTGTGCAATAGGGTCCCTGTCTGGTCCTGGGGAGGAGCGCCCCAACGTACTTATTAACCGAGGGAGTATGGACTCTTGGTGCTTGGCATAGCACAGCGAACACGCAAGATTGTGAAAATGTGCCTTTGTTTAATATGATAAGTTTGATATGATATGATATGATAAGATTTGATATGATATGTCTGATCATGTGAACGCATGATATCTGTTTGAATATGGCCAATCTCTTTTGATGCGATTCTACTCTTGAAATATCTGTCCATTGTATATGCAACTCGATGTGTGATCTGAAATGATACTCGTTCTACTCTGCTATTCAATCTGTTAGTATTGCATGCATTGTCATCATATACATGTTCATATCTTGCCTAATTAAAATGTTAATCACGTATATTAGTGCCCACACAATATTGAGATGTAAATCCTACTGAGCTAGTTCGCTCACCCTATCATCCTGCCCTTTTCAGGTAGTGATGAGGAACCAGTGGAGTCCGATGGGGCCGCACAAGAGTGATGAGCACCCGCTATATGAGGAGTTGACAGTTTAGAAATAGACATTTGAGTAGTCGATGTATTAGAGAAACATTGTTATTTGAATAATGAACCCTTTTCAGTGAGTTCTTTCTATGTAAGGTTTTAACTAGTGGATTGAAATGGAATAAAGAGTACCGTTGATGACGTTATTATGATCTGAAATGTGTGGTTATATGTAATTGTTATTCTGCGTTACTCAATTGTGATACGTCTATTTGTATCGTTCACGCCTCCTGATATTTATTCCGCTGCTAAATATCGGGGCGTGACATAAATAACAACAAACGTACTAAAGTGCACCACAAGTGAACAAAAAGCGTCCAACACTAGATAACAGTCTAGTACAGTCCCAAAGTAAATAAAGTACAAGTGCTGAAATAAACGGGAAAGAACATGTCCTTTAGGGGCATACCCCGAGGGTGAAGTACAATTGTTGGGGGAACACTGCTCACTAGAGACGCCGACTACTGCCGGCCCATCTCCTCAGTTTGCCGTTGAGGGAGCTGCTGTGAAGTCTCACCTACAAAACATGGAGTGAGCTTCACGAAGAAGCCCAGTAGGGACTACCAATCTCCCATTGGTTCTAACAGCAGAATAGAACTAAGTGCAATAAATAAATAAAGCAGTAATGTCTATTCTACTAAATAGAGTCAAGTGCGAAAGCGTGAAAAAAACTATACGGTCGTCCGTCTAGGCTACACAGCGGGACCGAAAAACCCGTGTAAACCAAGGCATCACAAGAAGCAAGCTTTAAACACAGACAGTAGACACTGCCTGGACAAACACACTAGCTACCGAACGCTACACTAGTCAGCCAGTCAGGTGCGCCATGCGCCTTACCCTCGACCAACGGTCCATGTCTAGCACCTCTCGTCAGGGTGAGACGCCGAACTAAAAGTAACACAACCGCCGTAGTCTGGCCGGACTATGGTCCCATGCCTGACCCCTCTAAATGGTTCCGAAACCACGTAGAGTGAGGCAGTGAGAAAGGACTAGCTGATCTGGACTGTACGAGCTACCAACTACCTGGCATCCCAGACTCAGCTAAGAGAGCTCTAGAAACGACTCACGTCGCTGCCCCACCGTTTTCCCCTACTGCCACCAGAGTCAATGACTCGAGCAAACCCCGTTGCCTAGAGCAGCCCCCTATGACACAAGCGCGCGGGGACTGGGGGTCCCAGGTAACGGTAACAACCTGTCTCGTGAACAAGCCCTCAAGTGCCTAGCACCGGGCGAACAGACTAGAGTAGCACTGCACTAGGAACAACACAGGTGCCAAGAAACTAGAGTCGCAGCAGAAACGGAAAACACAGGATGTCGACAATTAGCTCTCCGTCAGAGAGGCGACGTATCGACCCGTCGTGACTAGAACGCGATGGTTCTACTTGTCGCGACAAGGAAACACGAAGGTGACCCTTGAGCCCATCGCGATAAGATCGCGACGGCTATGGGCGCCGCAACGAGCCCTGGTATCCTGAACCCGACACGCACCCCGTCGCGATATCATCATGACGGCGACGGTGGTCGCATTCCGGCGAGACCCCGAACTCCTGAACACTGACCACGTACCCCGTCGCGTTTGCTAGATGCGACGGGTGTTGGGGCACGTTCAGAGAGAATGCGACGCAACGATACGTCGCTACCTGGTCGCGACTGGGAACCCCGTTGCGACCACAGCCGAGCATTCAAACACAAGAACTTCACACCCCAAAAATTCTAGAAATTGTACAATTCGGGGGGAGCATGTCACATGATGTAAACTGCTCAAAAGGCAACAAACCACCCTTAAATGACCCCATGCATGCCAAGGGAAGACAACTACACTCATTATCCTCACATGCAGCAATGATCACACTTCATACAAACCCCTCCCAAGCAGAAACCATCCAAGCAACACCATGAATTTATAACACACGAATCAAGGAGCACAATGCACATCCTAAACAGGATTTCTAGGCTTGGAAGGAGGGTTGTGAACCTAGCATATAGAACTAGGTGGAGGTTTTTGGGTTCCCAACCTCCAAATGAAGAACCACCCCGGAGGGGCCTTCTCGTAGGCTAGCACCCATCCACCTCCGAGCTCAAATGCTCCAAGAGCCGCCTCCCACATGCCGAACACGTCCTCCTTCTTGAGCCGAGGAAGATGATCTACACCATGGCAAAGGACACAAGGAGGACAGAATTGAGAATGGGGAAAAAGCCAAACACAAGGCACACTTCAAATCACAACAACTTACCAAGCCAATGCCACACAAGATCTCCTCCCCAAGCTCCCCACAGAGCAGACAAGCACAGAATCGCCGGAGGAGAGGAACAACACACGACAAAAAGTCAAATGGGGCTTCTGCTCTCGGCTGAAGCACTTAAACACAGACAGTAAGAACGCGATGGACCTAGGCATCGCGTTACTAATGCTAACGTGACATCCACCTGCGTCGCGATTTGGAATAGTCAGCCAGTCAACCACCCAATTGACGAGCATGCAAAACTGACAGCAAGATCGCGACGGCCAACCATGTCACGTTCATGCATGCACTTTGACACGTGGTGCAACTGTCCCGGCAACAAGACGACAAGGAGACAGTTTGCTGTCAGGGTCATGTCGTGACAGGGGCGGCCGGCACGTTCCCAACCAGAACGCGACGGTCACCTATGTCGCCTTCAGAACGCGACAGGTCGCTATGTCGCAACCACAGCCGAGAGGGCTAACCCCTAAAGGTAACGGTATGTTACAATTAATGTATTAAATGGAAGAGTAACTAAAAATAGAGCGAGAGAGTCAAATAACGTAAGAGATAGCACGATAGCATGTGATTGAAATATCACAAGTTTCCAAATATAGCGCGAGTGTTGAGCATAGCACAAAGAGTAGGATGGCCATAGCACAAATAGTACAAAATAGTTCAAGATAGCACAACGAGTCGAGTACATAGTATAGCACTTTGATTGTCATATAGATAGTCGAGATAGATAGCACTTGAGTGTAATGCCAAACACTCTGGTCAATTAACTCCCGGACTGGGCCCTTTATATTTTGCCAGGCATTAGTTATATTATTTATCTTTAGACAATCAGTGAAATGGCCAATAGAGAGTACCAACAAATAGACGAGAGTACTAGATGAATAGACGAGTGTATAGAGAACATGAATAGATGAGCGAGTAGAGTACAGATGAGAACTACCGGTCATAGTACAAGTCAGGTCGAGTAAAACAGGCGATAGTAACAGTTGCACAACACGCGTATTGGTGTTGGCAGTCAGGTGGAATTCACTACCCTTCCACTGGCCCTATGATGCACAAGTCCAGAGGTCCGGCGTGATTCAAGATAAGAGAGAGAGCAATCTAAGGCCGTTTGGATCTTACCTATCCCTAAAAGGATATCATAGGTATTAGGGTACAACCAACTCGTCGAGGATGTGGGAACCCATGGACAAAGGAGTCTTACGGAGGCCTTGAACAAGGATTCACTAGTCCGACAGAAGGAATATCCAATGGAGAGTTTGTCCAAGTCAAGAGAAAAGTGTATATATAGAAACAAGTGCTCGACGTTCCAGAGGAATTCTAGAACAGTGGAGCGTCGGTAACGGTATTTCCAATCATTGCGAGAAAATGAAGACAAGTCCAAAATAGGGCAAATTAAATACATTATTGAAATAAATTACCAGATATATTATGAGATATGTTCATGCCAATTCAAGTCTTATTGGGTGGTTAAAAGTGTGTGCATGTGACAAGGAAATCATAGATATGAAAAGATCATGTGATTGACTTTTAATTAAAAATTACATATCGAAGTTTAACAATTCCGTTTACTGTGTTTAAGACCATTAACAAGGTATGTGGTTACTGTAGATAGTCAAAATTAGCAAAAATATATGGTTTTCATGAAAAAGTTCAGAATGCGATGTACCCCTGTAAGGATCGCGACAGGGTCAATCAAGGGTCGCGACGGGTCGGTCAGGACAGGTCACCAGAACGCGTCACTGGGGCCTGTCACGTTCAGAAGGTGACAGGTAGCTATGTCACGATCAGCCCTAAGAATGTGTCCTATCGGGCCGTCATGTTCTCAGGTCCTGCGCTTGAGTCCGAGCAGGAAAAGGACCATGCCTTGGATTGCGGTCGAAGTTGCCATGATTTGACATAGGGTCGTTCAAAAATTAAGAAATTGATGCATAGTTGATGAAAATTTGTGAAATCACTTGCAAACTAATCTAGACATGTGAGGGTAGTTACAGCAAATATGAATCTAAATATAGTCAAGGTATTGACAGGTTTTAATCAACTTCATTCACGAAGAACATAGAACAGTGTATAGTGAAGATAAAAGATTTAATTCGAGTAAAATACTGGATGACAATTGGGGATTTTAGGGGAAAATGATGCCTAACAATGATTAGTATCTCCAGTTAAAATGTCGTGCATGGGATCAATTATACATGGAGATCTAGATTTAGCATGAGGGTTCGCGGTCAAGATAGTTGCAGAACTTCAAAAATAAAGAACAAAAGATTGGCTCGATGAAAAATAGAGCAACAAGAGGGGTTTTGTTCCTGATGTTTGGAACAACCTACAGATGAATTTAATTGAGTTTGGCTTGTGAGAATGGCTACCTTGGAGTCGTTTTGTCTTCTAGGGCTTAGAACTCGAAGAACAAAGGTTGGGCTTGAGCAATCCTTCTCCCCACGAGTTCTTCCTTTCCTTGGCCTCTTCTCCATGTCCAGCAACCCTCAGCAATACATTAGGGCCGGCCATGGGGAGATTGAGGTGTATTTAAGCTCCCTTGGTTTCTATTTCCTATTATGACTCTAATTCCCCTTTAATTACGAGATTTCCTTATTCCTCTCAACCTTCCAAGCTTTCCACCTCCTATTTGGGTTAGGTTGGGTAGCAATTTCGTGGCCAACTAATTAGGGAAGGGTTAGGAGTCCAATTCCAACCCATATTCACTATTTTAATGATTTAATAACTCTTTTCTATTTAGGTAATAATTATAATACAAATTTAGGGTATTTTCCTATTATTCTCCTTTTAAAAATACATATTCTTGCCCAATAAATTTTAAGAGGGTCCATTTAACAAAGCCCATTGCTTCTTTTCATTAAATGGGTTTGAATTAATTCCTTTTTCTTTGATTTTCCAATTTAGTTATTTATTATTATTATTATTTTATTTTTTTTAAAAAAAAGTTTAGGTTGCTACAATTGTTGTTGTGTTATGAGGAGTTGTTACCAGTTGATGAGGAGTTGTTGCAACAAGTTGAATTTTTCATCATTTTGATTGGATGGCTGAGGAGGTGAAAACTGATATGAGGGCTGATGATGGATGGGTTGAGCATTGTTGGGCTGAAAATGAGGGAATTGGGTCTGGGTAGGTTGACCATTATTGAAGGCATGGTTTTGAAAATGACTTTGTTGTTGGGCCCTACCTTGAATGTTTTGAGTTGGTGGATTTAGAGCTTGGGTCTATTGGGGTTTCCATGAGAAATTGGGATGATTTCTCTAGCCTGGGTTGTAGGTGTTGGAATATGGATCATAATTGGGCCTAGAATATCCTTGGGCTGCTTGGACTTGCTCTTGGATGAAGGGTGGAAGTTGGGCTGTAGTAGGCCACTCACTGACATGGTGAGCTGGGCTTGCACAAAGACTACAGACCTCTTGAAGAGATGGAGAAGGGTCCAAGTATGGTCTTGATGGTGAATGAGTGGTAGGTGCTTGGTTGTTCAGAGCTAGAACCTGGTCTAACTTCTGAGCCATAAGATCCATTTTGCTCATTTGTTGGGCCAAGAGGTCCACCTTATCCAATTTCTGGGCTATTGCATTAATATCCATCCTAGGGTCAAGTTCACCCCAATTTCTAACTTCATATAACCCAGCTCGTTTTGATGGTCCTGCTGATCTCTCATAGGATGAAAGTGAGGAATGATTTATTGAATTTTCACTTAGCATTTCAAACAAATTATAAGCTTCGTCCTCACTTTTACTCATGAATGCTCTATAAGCTTCATCCTCACTTTTACTCAAGAATGCTCCTCCACAAGATGCATCTACCATCTGTCTATATTGTTCATCCAATCCCTCATAAAATGCTTGCACAATCTGCCACTTAGACAATCCGTGATGTGGGCATTTCCTAAGGAGCTTTTTTAATCTCTCCCAAGACTCATGGATCTGTTCCCCAGGTAATTGTGAAAACCCAGTTATGGCACGCCTCATTATGTTAGTTCTCCTTATAGGATATAATTTCTTGAAAAATTCTTGTTGCATTTCTGCCCAAGTCCTACTGGGCTTCCCTATAATGCCGAGCCAATATTTGGCTTTGTCCTTAAGAGAGAAAGGGAATAGGGTTAGGCGAAGGGATCTTGAGTGAAATCTTGGATTTTCATAGTGGAACAAATTTCAAAGAACTCATCCAAATGCTTATATGGATCTTCATTCGTATTCCCATAGAAAGAAGGGAGCATTTGAATGGTACTGGGCTTGATTGCATAATGGGCTGCAGGGATGTTGGGCAGTTGGATGCATGTAGAAGGCTTGTATCCCGAAGGAATAAAATACTCCTTCATCTGCTTGGGTTGCTCATCATGATTTTCAGCCATGGGTTGTTGTTGGTCCTGGTTATGGGCTTGATTATGGAGCACTCTCTTATTCTCGAGAATTGGCTCAATCAAGTCAGGAAATAGGGCTCTCCTACCATGCATGAGCTAAGTAGTTCCCTCTCTATTTTTTTTTAATTTATATTTTGATTTGTTTTTTAAATTTTGAATTTTTTTTATTTTATTTTCAGCACAAGATTAGCCTATGAAACTTAAAGCTATCTTAGACCTAAAAGTTGGCTTTCTCACAAAGTGCCCTAAGCCCAACTTAGATCCACCTACAGATATGTCCACTGGCCAGGTAAGAGGTGGGGTTGTGGGAGGCTCCCCCTGCTCTCGCAGGGACCTAATTAGAGAACCACAAAGCCCGCTTAGACATTTGCCTATTAACCTCTAGCCTTAGACGCCAGTTTCCAAAATCTGTTAATGGGCCTAAATGAGCCTAAGCCATAGTGTGAACCCTATGGCCAATGTCTACTAGTTTTTATTGGGCTTGGGTTATGTGAGTGCAAGAGGGCTATTTTTGGGCCAAGGAAGGGTGATGAAATCCCCACCTTATCTTGTTAATGGGCTTGCCCTTACGATGTTTTTCATATGAAGTGCACAACCAATGTACAAACAAGTGATTCTTTTTACCAAAATAAAATATGCATGATCATGATCTTGGCAAAATTAGAAAAACGTACCTCCTTCCCCGCGCTCTTCGACAAAATAAAATGACTAAAAATAAAAATGAAAAACTAATTATATGATGCATGACCTAAACATGGAAGTGTGGTTTCTAATATTGTAATGAAGTTTTTTTTTTTTCTAGTTTTCAGATTTCAGATTTTTGTTTTTTTTAATTAATGAACCTAACTAGCCAAGAATTCAAAAAACAATTCCTAAATATGACTCCTTAATTTGAAAAGGCAAAGGAAGGAAGGGGCACTTACCTCTGAATCAAACTTTCCTAATTTTTATGAAGATTTCGAAATTTACCAAAAAACAATTCTCCAGAATTCAGATTTTCAGGATTTTCTGCACCCTTTTCTTGTTAGAATTTTCTTCTTTTTATTCCTGAAAAAAAAAATCACAAAAAATGTTAGAAATCATCTACACAAAGAGAGCAAGAGATTGACATAAAAATTAGCCAAAAACATCCCTGTCAACAGTGCCAAAAAATGATGGTTTCGTAGTGATCGTTGCTAAACACTGCGTACTTCAATCTTAAAATTAACCGAACTCAAGATAAAATGCTAAACAATTACTTGGGAGTCCGGATCAATCCACAGAGATGATTTGACAGATTTAGATGCCATCTAATGATTTTGAAAATATAAATTTGAATTTTTTGATCTTTTAACTAAATAAACAAGACTGTGTTATGTACTCCTAGAACCTGTTAAATCTGTTCGTCCAGAAAACTAAGCCTTAGATGGAAACATCATAACTTTACCTACATGACTCCAAATTGCACGAAACCAAAATCAGAATTTAGACAATCAAGAGAACAATAAGAACCAAATTTGACTTGATTTGGACATCATTTGGTACATAATATGACAAACTCATTGAACACTACGTAGATTCAGACCTGTGATGATAGACTGACACAAACTACTCATTAACCTAATCAAATGAAAACGAAATTAAACCAATCCACTTCTGAATGAAAGTAGACTTGCGAAGGATGTGATTAGAAGAAAGAAACAATTTCTTTCATTAAAATGTAAACATGATATACTGACTGCAACTTGATACAGTTCTGTGTACAAAAATAGATAAATTGAAACTAAGAAGAGACTAAGAAGAACTTCTCATCGGAGTAGCAAGAGTTGGTGCCATGCTATCCCCATGGTCGCGGGCAAGTGATGAAGGCCCAGAAATGGTGGAAACTGTAGATGCTTCTTGAGGAGTGTGTAGGGCTCCCATATCAGTGGTCGCTGCAGCAAATCACAACAGGCGCAACACCCAGCAAGAGGAAGATGATGAAGACGGAGAGGGGAAGATGGCTGCAAGGATTAGAGAGGAGAAAAGAGATGGTGCTGGTGGAGGTAAGGAACTGGTCTAGAGAGAGAGAGAAGAGTGAGAGAGAGAGAGAGAGAGATGTTGAGAGGAAGAAGAAGATGAACTAGAGATGGAGGGACGGGGGGCGCTGCCTAGGAGGAGGAAGAGAAGGGGTCTGCGCAAGTGAGAGAGGGGGTGTAGAGATGAGTTCTGCCAAGAGAGAGGGGAGAGGAGATATGGTTTGATCCCCTAGAGAAAAAAATAGGGAGAGAGAGAGATGATGGCATGTGATTGATAGATTTTAGGGAAGAGAGAGAGATTTTAGGAATGATAGAGAGAGTTTGGGTTGCCACCTAATCTCTCTTTATTCTCTCTTAAATTTGAATTTTCTCTCTCTCTTTTTGGATCCAAGATGGGGGGTGGCGGCTGGGAGAGAGAGGAAAGAGAGGTGGGGGCTCCCTAGGGTTTCCTTCTTATGATAGGGAATGTCCAAAATACCCTTTGTGCAAAGTTCTTAACAAAAAAATATTTTTGTTAAAGCTGAGACTTGAACACTAGACCTCTTGGTACAAATGACATGACTTGTCCAACTAGAATACGAGGTTCTCTTTGTCTTGCATACACAAAGAATAAGGTTTTAGTATCAATATGAAATGATATGCCCCTCTATGAAGTGTTTATGCATTAACATCCAATGATCTAGCAAATGTGATTAGATTGAATTTTTCATTACATCATGTTGTTTTGAGAAAATTGTGAGTGTAATGTATGACTTTTTCTTATAAAAATATGCAAAAGTGTATAATTATCAGACGCTAGCCCCAGCGGCCTCTTTAACCTACAAAAAAGGATATTTAAAGGTGAAACAGAACTTGCTACCTATTTTTGTTGTTGTTGTTGTTGTTGTTGATACACAATTTTTACCTTTTAAACTTGATGATCATCTTCTTTCATTTGATAGGGATTGCTCTTATTTGCTAACTCTGAGAAAAATCTTCTTTTATACTAGTCGACTACTCACTCAATGGGCCAATAGCCAGCTAATGGTACGTCGACACCCCCTGCTAGCCTCCAACCCTATTGACCCCTACAAGTCGACACCCTGTGGCCCCAAGGTAACATATCTATCATCAATTTTTTTATGTTTGTTATTCAGTGAGCCTGGGTGGTGACTCATTTCTTATGTACAATATTTAATTTATTATATTGTGATCAAACAAGCTTGGGTGGTGACTCATTTCTTATGTACGATATTTAATTTCTTATATTGTGATCCAACAAGTCTGGGTGGTGGCTCATTTATTATGTATAATATTTAGTTTCTTATATTTGTAATTTAGAGAGCCTGAATGGTGGCTCATTTATTATGTATAATATTTAGTTTCTTATATTTATGAACCAACGAGCCTGGGTGGCGGCTCGTTTATTATGTACAATATTTAGTTCTTATATTTCTGATCAAACGAGCTTAGGTGGTGACTCATTTATTATGTATAATATTTAGTTTCTTATATTTTTCCTTATTATTATAGATGGAAAAATCATCTACAATCGAGTCATTTTTCAAAAGGAAGAATATGGAATTACAGAAGTTAATGAAGGCATTTCAAATCTCCAAGAATTGAAATAAAATATGATTTTGATATACACTCATTGGAGCGAGATCCAGGTTTACGTCTACAGATTTGAGAATATCTAGTTAACTAGCGTGATGAAATTCGAAGAGCTTACATAAAATTTGGTCCATATTAATGAGAACATATAAAGTATCCAAAGTCTGGACATATTTTCAAGCTTCATGGTTTAAGTTATTTCCATCATGGTTGGAATATTCTCCTTAGAAAGATGCATCATTTTGTTTACAATGCTACTTACTTCATACACAAGGTGGACCTCTTGGATCAAATGCATTTATTATTAGCGAGTTCAAAGGTTGGAAGAAAGTGAGAGATGGAAAGAATTATGCATTCTTATCTCATATTGGAAAAGATTCTTCTCCTCGTAGAAATGCTAAAAAAACATATGATGATCTTATGAATCAAGTTATGCACATTGACAAAAAAATTTCTAGGTTCACAACTTAGCAAATCATAGAAAATCGACTTAGATTGAAAGCTTCAATTGATGTAATTAGATGGCTTGCATTTCAAGGATGTGCTTTTAGAGGTCATGATCAGACCATAACATCAAAGAATCATGGAAATTTTCTCAGATTACCAAGTTTTGTGTCATCATACAATGATAAAATTGCAAATGTTTTTGATAAATCTCTACATAATGTTGGCCCACTTGATATGACAGCAAGACTAACCTAGAGGGAGGGTGAATCGGTAATCTGAAAAACTGAAACAAAAATGACCACTTAAAAAATATTTGGATAGTATAAATAAGTGTATGCAATGAAAATTAAAGGCACAGAAGCAAGCACACAAGGAACACATAGATTTATCTTGGTTCAGCCCTTCCAAATAGAAGTCCTATGTCCAGTCCCTAAGCAAACTCTTGAGATTTCACAAACCAAGGGTACAGTCCCCCTTAAGGACAAACAACACCCAGCCCCTGCTAGTCTTTTTCTCTTTCTCAGGCAAGAAGACAGCCCACTTCTTATATAGGCTGAGAAGAAAACCTGGTGGAACAAACCCTAGCGTGGTTACACCACCAGACACAAGCTGGTCTTCTTCTCTTTCCGGGTAAGAATGTTGAGTTGTGTGTTTTGATGATGACATATTGTACACAATCTGATGATGTCATAGTGTACCTATGTGGGAGATTGTTGTGTTGTATCTTGACAATGACATGTTGTACACATCTTCTATTGTACACATAATGATCATGACAACATTCGCAATATTTTGATGATAAATCATAAGTGCTTTCATGTTGCATTATCTTTAATTCATCATTGCAATTCATAGACTGACTGGCCACATTGAAATCATGCTTATAGGAACATCATATGTTCACATTTGGTCACAGTTAGCCGAAACACAGACATCGGATGTGCAGTTTTGGTCTGTGTCAATCGAAGTGTAACTTCGTCATATACGAAGCTAGACATCAGATATGATGAAGTCACTTCGACTGATTAAGACTAAATTCAACACTAACTTTGGATGTACTAATTTGTTCATTATCAGACGAAGTGTAACTTCTTCATATACAAAGCTGGACTTCAGATATGATGAAGTGGAAATTTATCATATACGAAGCTAAGCTTCGGATATGATGAAGTCACTTCGGCCGATCATGATAAATTAACTGTGCCTTCGGATGTTCTAAATTATTCTTTATCAGATGAAGTGGAACTTCATCATATACGAAGCTAAGCATCGGATATGAAGAAGTCACTTCGACCGATCAAGACTAAGTTCGACCAACACTTCGTATGTTCACATTTGCACTTGCTCAGTCGAAGCAATGGCACATTGTATTTCTGTCATTCGAAGCACCTTGAGTAATTAACGATGTCACGATTTACACTTTGCCAGTAGAAGTGCTGAAACTTCGTATATTCATGTTATATCTTTGCCAGTCGATGTTCTGACAGTTTGTAGCACCCCCGGAAATTTTAATTACATAAAAAATCAAAATAAATGGAAATAAATAATTTCCATAATACCAGAGTATTTAAACATACGTATCATTATCGTATGTGCTAAACACACATCGGAAATTCCGTAAAAATTATAAATCAACCCCAAACATTATTACTAAATGTTCCATAAAGAAATTTGTGCCAAGAAAAATTGTATTAGCCAAGTTTAAAGTGTTTTGCGACTTATTATCGTAATTCATGAATAAGTCGAAAAATCATTATCACACGTACTTGGATGAGTCAGAAAATTAAATAAAAATCATATATGGACTTCAAATAATATCCTCTAATGACCCATTGAGAAATTTGGGTTAATAAAAATTATTTGGGCTACGTTTAAAGTTATTGTGACCGATTATCCAAATTAGGAAACAAGTCGGAAAAATCGTTAACACGGAAATATGACGAAATCAAAAATTAAATAAAAGTGTTGGAGAGACTTCCAACATTATATATTAATGACCCAATATCATAATTGGGCCAATGAACCACATATGGCCCAAAAATCAAATGAAGCAAGAAAATGCATAGAAATTCGCAACTTTAATTAAGCTGAAATTAGAAAGAGGAAATTAGAGTTGAATTAGGAAGAGATCTTGCATTCTTGGCAACCCAATTCGTGCTTAACTATGGTGGGAGGTTTCCTAAAGCCTCACACACTGAAATGGAGGAAGAAATCCTCAAAATAGGAAACTAGTATGTCAAAACTGCAACCCTAGTTTCCTTGTCACAATAGGACTCCTAAACACCCTGGATGCTTAAATACTCTTCACCAAACCCTTGGGTACGAGTTTACATCTTGTTGGGGTCGTCTGGAGGAGTTCTTGGTGGCTGGGGAGCAGGAGATCGCCCACACCAAGCCGTTCTTCTTCCCCTTCTCTTCTGCTCTGACCTGCACAAACTGTCCACTTGAAGTCGACCAAAGGTGAGTCAAACCATAACCAAAACATGCAAGGCCTATACTCCAGGAAAGAGGGTCAAGTCTACATTCTAACCCAAGTGGAATGCCCAAATTGCATGCAGTATACACGGAGTATTAAGCGTTCTCCATACAGTGGTCTAAAAATGGGTTTTCTGGAAAAATGGGAATCTTCGACCAAGAAGGTAGGTTTTCTCGAGCCAAACCTTAACAATATTATACCAATGTGTAGAGAATCAAGTTAAATTTCGTTTCCCACTGGTTTCATCGAATTCCAATGAGTAGATTTTGAATTATAGGCGTTTTGCCAAAGTCACGCATGTTTGAGACTTTTCTGTTCAAGTCAATTTATCACACATCTCGAGGCCGTTTAAAATTATTTAAAAATCGTAGTTCGCACCTATTCCATGTGTCCCAAAAACTTTCATGTTGAGACTTTTGTCCAAAAAGCCCTAGTTTAGGAGATATAAGCATTGCATGATCGAACCCCCCTGAGTGCAGGTTTTTCTGCATTTTCAGTCTGACCCTGAACCGCGTCCAGGCAGGTGGACGTGATTCAGGGGCCTCCTGAAAGGTGTCCACATGCCCAGACATGATTTAAGCTTTGACCAGTCCACGCCTCGTGTGGGTCAGCATGCCGCCTGGGAGTCCGGGCCACTCTGAACCGCAGTCTCCTTCCTAGACGCGTTTCTGAGTGTTTTCCCGCCCACATTTTTTTTAATGGTTTTCTGTAGACGCGTCCATGTCTCCCGACGTGATTCATTCATGAAGGCAGCCACCTGTGTGGACGCGATTTAGTATGTTCACAGTATCGCCTTCTTTTCGCTGTGCACTGCATTTTTAAGTGTGTCCTCTGTGTTGGATGCCTATTTTAAGGTACACCCGAGGTCTGTTTAACATGGTATTTAGTGTGTAATTCTCATGCTTTGGGTCTGATCATTACATGATATCTGTTTAATGGCTTAAAAGTGTCTAGCCCATTTAAAAAGCTTTAATTACACGAATACTATTCTAATTGCTTTCGTAATGACGTGATCATTCATGCTACTTATGATTTAATCTTCCTACTGTTCTACCATGTTTAAATGATAATTGTTATCTTAAAATCTTGCAAACCATGATTAGTTAAAGCGCATAGTTTTATTCCATGTTATATTGTTAAGTGCTTTCTGCGAGTTTGAGACCGATGGATTGTGAATTGACACGCGTACATCACTACACACTTGCACATCTAGGCAGCCCTTTCTTTAGAATTTGGAAGCTCTCTATCGGTCATTCCGAATTGGTAGACTAGCAACCTTTTCTCCAAGGCCTCCGTAAATCTCCTCTGACCATGGATTCCCACATGGCCGACGAGTTGGTTGTACCATTGAACTTCCCGGGAGATAGCGTGCACTTCCTCTCTCATCTTGTTCTCGTGAGTGTGATTTACAATCTAGACTAAAGCCATTAATGTAAAGATTGAATTAAAGTATTAATCGTACAGTTATGCTGCCAAATTTATCTCTTGACCATTGTTATCATGAAATCATGTTCAATTTACTTATTACTTGTTCTCATCATCATCGTGAACATGACATTACACTTGCTTACTTATTGAAACTCTTATTGGCCATTATTAATGACTGTGGGTATCTACATTTAAAATTGAAGTGAGATGCTGATCAGGCACGGCGAGTGTCCAAGGGCTCCAGTCTAGCCCCAATGATAGAGAGTCATAAATATACTGTTAACCATGGGGTATAATGATTACTGGTGTTGCATCTGCACTGGGAGTCGTGCGTGCGTGTTAAATGATAGATACAATAACCACATACATGTGTCAGGTGTACATTCTTGATGGATCTTTTCTTGGTGTGCATTAGTGTCTACGTGCCTGATTAGTGTTACATTATCGTGCTCGTGCGTGCTTGCTTGCTTGCGTGATATGGCCATCCTGCATTTAATGCAGTTATTGATATCTTGCGTTCTTGAAAACTATTGACATCAAGTGAAATCTTGCATGCTTGTACAAAGTGATATATTGCTAGTTCTATCTTGTTGTATCGTTCCAGATCGTGTTCTATCATGATCACTCTATCTAGCTTGTTTCATGTATCGTGTTTTAATGAGTTTTATTCGCACATGCATATTATGACATTCATCGTGCTTACCTAGTTCTAAATTGTTAATCACTTATATCATTGCCTGCACATTGAGATATAAATCCTACTGGGCTAGTTTGCTCATCCCCTACTTTTACCCAATCTAGGTGACTATGAAGATCAAGAAGAGGAACAAGTCGAGGATGGGAATGCGTCTGAGTGAAGAGCGTTCCAACTATGAGTCTAGTTAAAGTAGTTTGCTTTGAGTGTAGAACCTTTGTAACGACCCGAGAGCCCGACCATCGGCCCACGCCGAGGACCCGATTTTCGCGGTCGCCGCCCACGGACCAGGGGGACCCGGAAGGGCTATAACACGCGTCTGACAGGATATGTAACGGAAGTAAACGTCAATTGCTAAGCTAGAAGCGTACAAGCGGAAACAGGAAAGTAAAGCGAGACCACTGCGTACCGCTCTAAGTACAGTCCCAACGCACGCACACTAGTACAAGTAAGGAAAGGGGAGAGACAAGTCCCTTAGGGGCATACCCCGAGGGTGACGTACACTGAGAGGGGGAACCACTGCTAGCTACGGGGACCAAGACTACCGCCCCGTCTCCTCCGCCCGACGCGCACCCTGCCGCTGCTGGGAAGACTCACCTGGAAAACAGAGGGATGAGCTTCACAACAGAAGCTCAGTAGGGACTACCAATCTCCTACTGGCTCTAAACAGGCAGAGGAACATATACACTATTAATAAAGGAAATATGGCAGTTGATATCTTTCTACCTACAAAAGGAAGTGCGGAAGCGAAGTTAAAGCTAACATGGTACGGAAAGTCTCTCGGTCGGAAACCCCGTACGACTGCTCGTTGTGACCACCACACGGCTAGTAAAACACAGACAGAGGGAACTCCGCCTGGACAAGGAACACTAGCTACGGGAACAACACCACTAGTCAGACGGTCAGGTGCGTCCACAGACGTCTTATCCTCGACCTAGGTCCTGGCCCTCGCGTCTCGTCAGAGCGAGGTAGGACACAAGTACAACAACAGTAACCGCCGTAGTCTGGCCGGACTACGGTCCCACGCCTGACCTCTCCAAACGGTTCTGGGGCCGTAAGGAGCGAGGCAGTGAGAAGAAGGACTGGCTGGCCTGCGCCGGGTAGAACTCCAAACTGTCCTCGGCATCCCAGACCAACCACAAGAGCTCTGCAAGCGACTCACACGCCACTGTCCTAACCACCGTTTTCCCCTCAGCTCCAGAGTCCGCCTACACGGCTGCCAACTCGAGCACACTCGTAGCCCAGAGTACTCCCTCAACAGGCTCCCGAGGATGGGGGTCCCAGGTAACGGTAACAACCTCTCGCACGGGACAAGCCCTCAAGTGCCGCGCACCGGGCGAACGACTAGTGTGAGACCGTACTAGGGAACAAGCACAGGTGCCACGGGTACAGTAAAGTGAAAAACGGAAGCGGCGGAAGCACAACCTGCCTCTGGACTGAGAAGGCGACATAGGCCCTGTCGCCTTCAAGAAGGTGACATAGGGGATGTCGCTTTACCAGTCAGAAGGCGACACAAGGTATGTCGCCTTCAGGCCAGTCGGGGGTTCCGGAGATTCTTCTTCGGGAACCTCCCCGAAACGGGAGAAACACCACACACGGGGGAGGGGAGCATGCTTATCATGCTAGAAAGCCATTAAACACACAAACCACCCTCGAACCCCAAGAACATGGATTCTACGCTCGGAGGAAAACCTCACTCGCACGAGCATGGAGTTCTCACACTCCCCAAACCCCAATCACACGAGAACCACGGTCTAGACGGGGAGGGGATCATGCTTAGGGCGAAGGAGTCGGGTGTCCCTACCTCCACGCGAAGAACGCACCCGTTGGGGCCTTCTCGTAGGTTTGGCCGTCTCCTCCTCGCACCGCACGGCACGAACACGACCCCTGCACGAACGGAGCGTCACCCTCCTCAGCACGGCCGCCTCAACACGGGGGAGGCACCCCAAAACTGCCGGAAGCTCCGAGAGGGCGAGAGATAGAGAGGGGGAAAGGAGAGGCGCGAGAGAGGGGGAAGGGCTCGGGCGCCCGGGCTTTAAGCCTACGGAGCTGAGAAGGCGACATACCTTGTGTCGCCTTGGGAACCAGAAGGCGACAGTGGGTGTGTCGCCTTCAAGAAGGCGACATACCCCCTGTCGCAATTCCACTGACAACGGTCAAATCTCGGAATTCGAAAAAGTGAAGGCGACAGCCATCTTGTCGCGTTCACCCGACACCGCCAGAGCCGTACTGACACAAAGGACGCCTGTCACGTCTGTCAGACTGCGTCTGGGGCGACGCGATGGGAAGGCGACATAGGCCATGTCGCCTTCAAGAAGGTGACATACCCCATTTCGCAATCCCAAACATAACCAGAACTCGACACGATCGGAACCACGTCGCGACAGTCGCCCTGCCGCGACCCAGAGGACGGGGCCAAGGGCCCAAGGGGGCCGGGGTGTTACAACCCTCCCTCCTTAAGACATTTCGTCCTCAAAATGAAAACAACTCGGTCTCAACCCGGAAGACGACAAAAGGGGAGATCATCACATACCGATCAATCAAACAAGTAAGGAAACTGCTCCTGCATCTCATCCTCGTGCTCCCAGGTGGCCTCGCCACCGACACGGTTCTGCCAAACGACCTTAACCAGCGGAATCTGCTTCCTGCGCAACTGTTGAACTCTGCGGTCGACAACACTAACTGGGTACTCTGGCACTGACAAATCTGGCGCTACCTCTAGCTGCGAGTAGTCCAACACGTGCGAAGAGTCTGCAACGTACTCCTAAGTTGCGAAACGTGGAAAACTGTGCACACCTGCTAGCTTGCCGGAAGACTCAGCCTGTACGCCACCTCGCCGACCCTCTCAGAAATAGGGAAGGGCCCAATATATCTGGGACTGAGCTTTCCCCTCTTACCAAACCTCAGACCCCTTTGGTCGGCGAGACCCGCAGGAAGACCAGGTCACCGACGCTGAACTCTAGCGGTCTCCTGCGGACATCCGCATAACTCTTCTGCCTGCTCTGTGCTGCCCGAAGCCTCTGCCTGACCAAACTGACTGTCTCTGCACACTGCTGCACTAACTCTGGCCCCAAAAGCTGCCTCTCACCAACCTCGAACCAGTGAAGCGGTGTCCTGCACGGGCGACCATACAAAGCCTCGTATGGCGCCATTCCGATGCTCGAGTGATAACTGTTGTTATACGCGAACTCTACCATCGGAAGGTGAGACTCCCAAGTGCCGCTCCAGTCTAGACAGCACGCTCTCAGCATATCCTCCAGTGTCCGAATGGTCCGCTCTGACTGACCGTCTGTCTGAGGGTGGTACGCTGTGCTGAACTTCAACTCTGTACCAGTGCTCTCTGAAGACTGTGCCAAAACCCTGACGTGAACCTCGGATCTCTGTCTGAAACGACTGAAACTGGGATCCCGTGCAACGAAACAACTCTGTCCACGTACAGCCTGGCTAACCTGTCCACTGACCACGACATCTGATCGGAAAGAAAGTGCGCTGCCTTGGTCAAACGGTCCACAAACACCCAATACCATCATGCCTCTGCGGGGTGCGGGGCAACCCAACCACAAAGTCCATGGTGATGTCGTCCCACTTCCACTCAGGAATGGGCAACGGCTGCAACTCACCACCAGGACGCTGGTGCTCAGCCTTCACCTGTTGACAGGTAAGGCACCGAGCGCAAAACTCGCCACGCCCCTCTTCATCCTGGCCACCAGAAGGACCTCCTCAAGCAATGGTACATCTTGGTGGAGCCAGGATGAACAGCATACCTCGATCTGTGAGCCTCTGACAAAACCGCCTGGCGCGCCTCCTCAGGAACGTACAAGCGGCCTCTGAATCTGACCTCGCTGTCCTCGCTGAGCTCTACATCTGGCATCCAAAATGTCTGCTAACTCTGCATCTGCTCGCTGCGCCTGCAAAACACTGCCTGAACAGTGACGGCCGAACTGACAAACTACTCAGCCACAGCACGGTCTCTAGTCCTCGACGGAACAAACACTCCCTAGGACAGCTCCTCGAACAGCCTCCACTCTCTGACCATCAGCGAACTCAAGCGCACGCGCCTACTCAAAGCATCGGCTACGACGTTAGCCCTTCCTGGGTGATAGGAGAGGGTTAGGTCGTAGTCCTTCAAATACTCCATCCACCTGCGCTGCCTCAAGTTCAAATCCCTCTGGGTGAAGATGTACTGCAAACTCTGGGATCGGTGAAGATCTGAAAAGCCTCGCCATACAGGTAGTGCCTCCACAACTTGAGAGCGTACACCACTGCTGCCAGCTCCAAGTCGTGGTGGGATAGTTCTCCTCATGCTTCTTGAGCTGCCGAGAAGCATAGGCAACGACCCCACCATGCTGCATCAGCACGGCACCCAAACCTGACCTCGACGCATCGGTGTAAACCACGAAACCCACCGGTGCCCGACGGCAAGACCAACACTGGCGCTGAAGTCAACTTCGTCTTCAGCTCCAAGAAACTCTGCTCACAGTCTTCTGACCAAACAAACCTGGTGTCTGCCTCGTCAACCGAGTCAATGGTGCTGCAATCTTGGCGAAATCCTGAATGAACCTCCGGTAGTAACCTGCCAGACCCAGAAAACTGCGGACCTCTGCAACTGATGTGGGCTGCTCCCACGACAACACTGCCTCAACCTTGGCCGGATCCACCGCCACACCAGAACCCGAGATCACGTGCCGAGGAAGTGCACCTCGCTCAGCCAAAATTCGCACTTGTCGAACTTGGCGTAAAGACGGTGACTCCGCAGGGTCTCCAGCACGATCCTCAGGGTCGTGCTCCTCTTCAGAAGCGAAGTAGACCAGAATATCATCAACAAAAACAACAACAAAGCGGTCTAGGTACTCACTGAACACCCTATGCATCAGATCCATGAATGCTGCAGGTGCGTTCGTCAGCCCAAACGGCATCACGACGAACTCAAAGTGACCGTACCTGGAACGGAAAGCCGTCAAACCAACATCCGACTCTCTGATCCGCAGCTGGTAGTAGCCGGATCTCAAGTCGATCTTCGAGAAAACTCGGGCCGATTGCAATGATCAAACAAATCATCAATTCTCGGCAACGGGTACCTGTTCTTCACAGTGACCTGGTTCAACTGCCGATAATCGATGCACAAACGAAGACTACCATCCTTCTTCCTCACGAACAAAACAGGCGCACCCACGGCGAACGGCTCGGACGAATGAAGCCCAACTCAAGCAACTCTTGCAGCTGGCGCTTCAACTCACAGCAGCTCGCGGGGCCATCCGGTAAGGTGCCTTGGACAAAGGCATCGTACCAGGCAAAAGCTCGATGGAGAACTCTACCTCTCGCTCAGGCGGCAACCCAGGTAGATCCTCCGGAAACACGTCAGAAAACTCAGAAACAACTGGCACATCAAAAATGAAGACCCGCTAGGCTCCAAGGAACAAACCGAAGCAAGGTAAGCAACGCAGCCATCACGGATCAAACGACGAGCCTTACAGAAAGAAATGAACGGCCGACGGGTAGACCGGATACCTCGAAAGCAGAGAACGGGTGCTCCAGGTATCTCGAAACCGAACGGTCTTCCTCTGACAATCAACCACGGCTGAGTGGCCTCCAACCAGTCCATGCCCAGGATGACGTCGAAGTCGCAAAGCTGCAGCGCGTACAACCTGGCCGGCAACTGGTGACCCTCAACCTCGACTGTCACACCCTCCAGGTAACCGAAGGAACGCATGCAGTCACCGGACGGGAGATCGACCATCACGTCACACTGCCTCTCGGGTGTGTGACAAGCAAGGGACTCGTAAAACTCCTCGGAAGCAAACACAAGGAAGCACGGGATCAACCAAAACACGAGCAGCTCTGCCAAGGATAGGTAGAGTACCTATCACCAGGTTCGATGCCTCTGCCTGCTCCCGGGTGAGCGCCATCACGCGACCACGACCACGTCTGCTGCGCGCCTGCTGGGGCTGCTGCTGCGGCGGCTGCTGGTGCTGCTGCTGGTACGGCTGGTACTGCTGCGGCTGCGGGAACTGCTGGACCTGCTGCTGGTACTGCCCTCTTATGCTGACGCGGTGCCTGCTGCTGGGGAGGGTACTGGTACTGAGGTGGCTGCTGCGCGTACTGCACTGGCTGCTGCTGCTGCGGAGCTTGCCCCCTAGGGCAATCCCTCCTAAAGTGGCCTGGCAAGCCACAAGTGTAGCACACTGGCTCCTGACTGCCCTGCTCAGCACCCTGCTGTACTGACTGCTCTGCAAAACTGGACTGACGCCTCTGCTGACGGCTCCGTCCACCCCCGCGAGTAGACAACTTCCTGAACTGCGAGCGAATTCCAGAGCTACCGGAACTGCCCGAGCCTGAGGAAGAGGAAGTCGCACTACCGCGGCTGCCTGCTGGACGCTGGTACGGCGAGGACCTGGAAGAGGCTCCTCCCTGCTGCTGCTGCTGAGGCTGCCAAGCCTCCCTATCCAAGGCGGTGGCCTTCGCCACGGCCTCTCCCAAGGTGGTACACATGTGTGCCGTCACACCCCACCTCAGGTCTGGTCTCAGCCCTGCTATAAACCTCTCTGCACAAGCCTGGTCACTGCCTGCTACATGAGGCACATGCCTCAACAACCGGACAAACCTCTGGTGGTACTGAGAAACTGTGAGGTCGCCTGCACCAACTCGTGGAACTGGTCCGCCTCTCACGTCGAGCGTAGTCGGGGAAATACTCGCCGTGGAAGACCTCTGAAAACTGCTGCCAAGAGATCTGGTCCAACCGCTGCCCTGGAAGTGAGTCTGCCTCTGAACTCTCCACCACTCATGGGCTGCTCCCTTGAGCTGGTATACTGCCAAACGAACTGGTCCTCCTCAGCGCACTCCATAGTCTCGAAGATGCGCTCCAACTCATGGGTCCAGCTCTCTGCCTTATCTGGATCATACTCACCGTGGAACATCGGTGGGCGAAGACGCAGGAACCTCTCAAGGAGAGCGGTCCTGCCTCCGACAACGCTGCCTCTGCGGACCGGACAGGGTACTCCCAGTACCTGACGCTGCTGGCGGACTGGCTGCTCCACCTCCTGCTGCTCTGGTACGGCTGGGGGAGGTACTGGAAACTGACCACCTGCTGCTGCCTGCCCGGGCTGCCACGCTCCCTGGTACATAGCTCTGAAGAACTGCTCGGCCATGGGAAACAGTTTGCATACTGCTGAGGCTGAGGGTGGTACTCCTGCTGCTGCTGCCCACCTGCTACCGCTGCCTCTGCTGCTGCTGCCTGTGCACCCTGAGGCTGTGCCACTGACTGTCCGCGAGACCTCCTCCTGGACCTGCCCTGCGCGGGCATCTCGGATTCATCCTGCTGCTCAACCAGCTGCCTAGCCTGACTGCGCCTACGCGGAGCCATGACCTACACGGCAACACAACTAAAAAGGTTATAAATACCTCTCGGGCGGCTAGCAGTGTACTTGTACTATTGTTGGGACTTACTGTTGCAGTTAGATCCACTACAAGTCCTGTCAGACCAAGCTCTGATACCAACTGTAACGACCCGAGAACCCGACCCTCGGCCCACGCCGAGGACCCGATTTTCGCGGTCGCCGCCCACGGACCAGGGGGACCCGGAAGGGCTATAACACGCGTCTGACAGGATATGTAACGGAAGTAAACGTCAACTGCTAAGCTAGAAGCGTACAAGCGGAAACAGGAAAGTAAAGCGAGACCGCTGCGTACCGCTCTAAGTACAGTCCCAACGCACGCACACTAGTACAAGTAAGGAAAGGGGAGAGACAAGTCCCTTAGGGGCATACCCCGAGGGTGACGTACACTGAGAGGGGGAACCACTGCTAGCTACGGGGACCAAGACTACCGCCCCGTCTCCTCCGCCCGACGCGCACCCTGCCGCTGCTGGGAAGACTCACTGGAAAACAGAGGGATGAGCTTCACAACAGAAGCTCAGTAGGGACTACCAATCTCCTACTGGCTCTAAACAGGCAGAGGAACATATACAACTATTAATAAAGGAAAGACGGGTTGATATCTTTCTACCTACAAAAGGAAGTGCGGAAGCGAAGCTAAAGCTAACACGGTACGGAAAGTACTCTCGGTCGGAAACCCCGTACGACTGCTCGTCGTGACCACCACACGGCTAGTAAAACACAGACAGAGGGAACTCCGCCGGACAAGGAACACTAGCTACGGAACAACACCACTAGTCAGACGGTCAGGTGCGTCCACAGACGTCTTATCCTCGACCTAGGTCCTGGCCCTCGCGTCTCGTCAGAGCGAGGTAGGACACAAGTACAACAACAGTAACCGCCGTAGTCTGGCGGACTACGGTCCCACGCCTGACCTCTCCAAACGGTTCCGGGGCCGTAAGGAGCGAGGCAGTGAGAAGAAGGACTGGCTGGCCTGCGCCGGGTAGAACTCCAAACTGTCCTCGGCGTCCCAGACCAACCACGAGAGCTCTGCAAGCGACTCACACGCCACTGTCGTAACCACCGTTTTCCCTCAGCTCCAGAGTCCGCCTACACGGCTGCCAACTCGAGCACACTCGTAGCCCGGAGTACTCCCTCAACAGGCTCCCGAGGACGGGGGGTCCCAGGTAACGGTAACAACCGCTCGCACGGGACAAGCCCTCAAGTGCCGCGCACCGGGCGAACGACTAGTGTGAGACCGTACTAGGGAACTAGCATAGGTGCCACGGGTACAGTAAAGCGAAAAACGGAAGCGGTGGAAGCACAACCTGCCTCTGGACTGAGAAGGCGACATAGGCCCTGTCGCCTTCAAGAAGGCGACATAGGGGGTGACTCCTTACCAGGGAATGAGAAGGCGACATAGGCCTGTCGCCTTCAAGAAGGCGACATAGGGGATGTCGCTTACCAGTCAGAAGGCGACACAGGGTATGTCGCCTTCAGGCCAGTCGGGGGTTCGGAGATTCTTCTTCCGGGAACCTCCCCGAAGAAGGGAGAAACACCACACACGGGGGAGGGGAGCATGCTTATCATGCTAGAAAGCCATTAAACACAAAACCACCCTCGAACACCCCAAGAACATGGATTCTACGCTCGGAGGAAAACCTCACTCACACGAGCATGGAGTTCTCACACTCCCAAACCCCAATCACACGAGAACCACGGTCTAGACGGGGAGGGGATCATGCTTAGGGCGAAGGAGTCGGGTGTCCCTACCTCCACGCGAAGAACGCACCGTTGGGGCCTTCTCGTAGGTTTGGCCGTCTCTCCTCCCCGCACGCACACCACGAACACGACCCTGCACGAACGAGCGTCACCCTCTCAGCACGGCCACCTCAACACGGGGGAGGCACCCCAAAACCGCCGGAAGCTCGAGAGGGCGAGAGAAAGAGAGGGGGAAAGGAGAGGCCGAGAGAGGGGGAAGGGCTCGGGGCGCCGGGCTTTAAGCCCACGGAGCTGAGAAGGCGACATACTTGTGTCGCCTTGGGAACCAGAAGGCGACAGTGGGGTGTGTCGCCTTCAAGAAGGCGACATACCCCCGTCGCAATTCCACTGACACGGTCAAATCTCGGAATTCGAAACAGTGAAGGCGACAGCCATCTTGTCGCGTTCACCCGACACCGCCAGAGCCGTACTGACACAAAGGACGCCTGTCACGTCTGTCAGACTGCGTCTGGGGCGCCAAGAGGGAAGCGACATAGGCCATGTCGCCTTCCAGAAGGCGACATATCCCATGTCGCAATCCCAAACAGAACCAGAACTCGACGCGATCGGAACCACGTCGCGACAGTCGCCCTGCCGCGACCCAGAGGACGGGGCCAAGTGCCCAAGGGGGCCGGGGTGTTACAACCTTTTAGTAGGAAGTGAGGAATAAGTGTAATTTCCCTTTTATTGAGTCTTAGTCCTATATAGTTTCCATTTGAATACAATATTGAGATTTGAATGCAATTTATAATGAGTTCAACATTTGGGCCCTATGATGATGTATGTTGTTATACATTTAGTGTGAGCTAGCTAGAGGCTTATTTGTCGACTGTTCACATCTCGAGATATCGACTCGAATTTTTCGAACTAATATCCACTGCGTAATTCTCGGGACGTGACAGTTTAGTGGTATTGGAGCCTAGGAACACCAAATAGGATATATGTCTCAGGATTAGGAGATACCTATGGAACCTAGGTCGTGGAAATTAAATATAGTACCTGATGAGAATGGGTAGAGACAGGGAATATGTTAGAAGGAATTAAACACTCCTACCCATTGACTCTTATAATGTATCTAAAGACATTAATTGGTTTCCATCCTTTTCTCAGGAACCCTCATAACTCTCTACATCACCGCAATGGCTCGCAACCAATGGCAAGCTATGCAAGAAACAGTAGCTGGATTGACTCAGGCCCTGCAAAATGTGGTTCACGCTGGAAATCAGGCTGCTGCTGTTAGAAACGGAGCTGGTGATCTGCACCGCAATTTTAGGAGTTTGAACCCTCCTCGTTTCTCTGGATCCCCTAATCCGGACGAAGTAGAGAACTGGCAGGAGGAGATGGAAAGGATCTTCCAAGTCATGCAATGCACTAACAGGGAGAAGGTAGTACTGGCCACTTTTCAATTCACTAAGGATGCCCGAGCATGGTGGAAGGCCAAATCGGCCCACCTGCCTAATGTTGGCGAAATAGAGTGGGCCGGATTCCTAGAGATATTTCGGGGAAAGTATTTCTCTGAGAGAGTCAAGGAGAAGAAGGCAGCGGAGTTTGCCACACTAAAATAGAAAGGAATGTTCATGGCTGAGTATGAGGCTCAGTTCGCGCGTCTTGCTGTGTAGCCCCACACTTGGTGGGAACTGAAAGACTTAAGGCAAATCAGTTCATGGATGGGATCAAGCCCATGTTCATTGAAAATCTCGGACCACACAAATTCAAACTTATACCGAGATGGTCCAAAGAGCTCAGCTGGTAGAAGACACCATGGCCAAAGTAGAGGGCATGAGGGGTAAGGACACTCCAAGCCGGTCTTCGTCAGAAGGGAGCACCTAAATTGCTCCAACTTTTCGTAACAACAACAACACCAGGAGCCGAATGCCGGAAGAGATGTTTCTGGAGACAAGAGAGTCAAAGTGGGAAGGTAGGAAGTTGGCTGAAAACTGCAACTTCTGTGATAAACTGGGGCACCGAGCTGAAGAATGCTGGAAGAAGCTCGGGGCATCTTTGAAATGCGGAGGTCATGACCACCGTATTCCTGATTGTCACAATGCAAGGACCAGCCAGGTAGAGCTCAGAATGTACCACAGCGTCAGGGACGCCTTAATGCTGTCATAGAAGCTGACCTACCCGAGAGAAAGGGTATGGTGGAAGGTACCATTTCCATACACTCACAACCTGCATTTGTGCTTATTGATACTGGAGCTGCATATTCATTTATTTCCACCACATTTTCTGTAACTCTACTTGTCAAACCTGTACCCTTGAAATCCAAGATCACTATAGCATCTCCACACTAGGCTCAGAATTTGAACTCACTCACTACTTTCCGAAATGTAAACTATAATTGGAGGACACAATCTCCTGCAAACCTTATCTGTTTAGACATGAAGGGTTATGATGCCATTTTAGTTGTCGATTGGCTAATTGAATAAGATGCCGATGTAAACTGTCGCCATAGGAGGGTCACTTTTAAAAGACCAAACTTCCAACTCTATCGCTACTTGGCACCCGTTATCACAAACACCCTATCTTGATATCCTACTTAAAGGCTTCTAAGCTGATCAACCAGGGTTGTGATGCTTTCCTAGTTTCTGTCTTGGCTACTGAAAAGAAGAAACCAACCAAAGAAGACATCCCAATAGCCAGGGACTATCCTGATGTATTTCCAGAGGAATTACCTGGTATACCACCTAAGCGGGAGGTTAACTTCACCATTGAGTTACTCCCTGGGGCAGCCCCTGTTTCAAAAGCTCCGTATCGCATGTCCCCTGTTGAATTGCAGGAGTTGAAAAGACAGATCCAAGAATTGCTAGATCAGGGTTTTATCAGGCCTAGCACATCCCCGTGGGGAGCGCCAGTGCTATTTGTCAGAAAGAAGGACGGGACAATGAGGCTATGCATTGATTACCGTCAGTTAAACATTGACAATAAAGAATAAGTATCCACTGCCCCCATCAACGAGCGTGTTGACCAGATCCCGTTGCACAATATTTCTCCAAGATAGATCTAAGATCAGGCTACCATCAACTAAGAATAAAGGAGGAGATATTCACAAGTCTGCATCCGTAGTAGATATGGTCACTATAGTTCGTGGTCATGTCCGTTTGGTTTAACAAATGCTCCAGTGGCTTTCATGCAACTTATGAACAATATTTATAGGCATACTGGACCATTTATAGTGGTGTTCATTGATGACATCCTTATTTACTCAAATCCAAAAAGAACATGAGGACACTTGAAGGTTGCTGCAAGTGCTCAGAGATAATCAACTCTATGATAAACTTAGTAAGTGTGAATTTTGGATGGAGGAAGTGTCTTTCCTTGGTCACATCATATCCAGGAGGGAATCTCTGTGGATCCATCTAAGGTGGAGGCGGTAAAGAACTGGGAAAGGCCGATAATTGTGTTAGAGATTAGGAGCTTTCTTGGTTTAGCCGGTTATTATCGTCGCTTCATTAAAGATTTCTCAAAGTAGCTGTACCATTGACCAGGCTTACCAGGAAGGAGAATCCATTTGCATGGACTGATGAATGTGAAGAAAGTTTCAAGCATTGAAAGAGCACCTACCTCGGCACCCGTACTGACACTGCCATTGCTGGGTTAGTTTGAAGTATACACCGATGCATCCAGGATCGGCCTAGGCTGTGTGCTGATGCAAAATGGGAAGTTATATGCTACGCGTCCAAACAATTGAAGAAGCACGAGGACATTATCCTGTACATGATCTGGAGCTAGCGCTGTAGTCTTCGCCTTGAAGATATGGCGTCATTATCTATATGGTGAGAATTCATTGGTTTTCTGACCATAAAGCTTGAAGTATCTGTTTTCTCAGCAGGACTTGAATATGAGATGGCGGAGGTGGTTGGAGTATCTCAAAGACTTCGACTTCACGATCCATATCATCCAGGAAAAGCAAATGCTGTGGCAAATGCTCTAAGTAGAAAGCCAATGATCACATTGTCAAGTTTAATGGTGGACGATGGAAGTTATTAGAGGACTTTGCCAAGTTAAATATTGATGTTGACATCAAAGAGAAGGGATGCCTTGTTGCTAGTGTTAGAGCACAACCTACACTATTAGAGGACATCACAACACTCCAAGACAATGATCCTGTACTTGTGGAGATTAAGCTAATCTAGACTAGAGGCCGGATTTCTCATTAACTGAGATGGAAGACTATTGTTCCAGGATCGGCTCTGTGTACCCAACCATGCGGAGACAAAGAAAATGATTAGGGATGAGGCTCACAAGACCAGGTATACCATTCATCTTGGAACAACCAAAATGTATCAAGATTTGAAAGAAGCTTTTGGTGCCAATATGGAAGAGAGAGGTGGCAGGAATATGTCGCCCGATGCTAACATGTCAAAAGGTCAAGGCGGAACACTTGCGACCCGCAGGTAAAGTCAAACCCCTAGAATTCCCGGCATGGAATGGGAAGTATAGGGATGGACTTTATTTTCGGACTACCCAAATCTAGAGGTGGATTCGATGGTATCTGGGTTATAGTCGACCGCTTAACTAAGTCAGCTCACTTCTTGCCAGTGAAGAATAAGTGGTCAGTAGATGTTCTGGCTGCATTGTATGTGAAGGAAATAGCCAGATTACATGGAGTACCAGTGTCTATCGTGTCTGATAGAGACCCTAGGTTTACATCCCACTTTTGGAAAGGACTGCACTACTCCTTGGGATCTAAACTAAACTTTAGCATGTCTTTCCATCCACAGACAGATGGTCAGACGGAGATAACCAACCAAGTGATTGAAGATATGCTAGAGTAATGTGCCTACATTTTGGAGTAGCTGGCATGAACACTTACCTCTCATAGAGTTCGCCCTACAAAGTAGCTATCAAGCTAGCATTCAAATGGCACCATTTGAAGCACGCTATGGCAGGAGTTGCTGATCTCCATATGCTGGTATGAAGTTGGCAAAAAACAAATGCTAGGACCAGAGATGAGAAGGGCACCCACAGAGAAGGTAAAGCTTATTAAGAAAGAATGGCATGGCGCAGCAAAGACAAAAGGCATATGCAGATAATAGAAGTAGGAACCTGGAGTTTCAGGTTGGTGACACATGTATTCTTGAAAGTGTCTCCAAGCGTGGGATCAACGTTTGGCATTAAAGGCAAGTTGTCACCAAGGTTTGTCGGGCCTTTCGAAATCCTTGAAAGAGATCAGCGAGGTGGCATTCGTCTCCACTTTACCACCACAAATGGATGGATAACAATGTGTTCCGCATATTCATGTTGAAAAAGTATGTACAAGATCCGTGGCATGTCATAGAATATGAACTCTTGGAATTCAACAAAGACGGAACCTATCAAGAGAAGCCAGTTAAGATCGTGGACCGGGAGCTGTGCCAACTAAGGAACAAGGTCATCTCACTAGTAAGGGTTAGATGGAATCAACGCATGGATGAAGATGACATGTGGGAAACCGAGGAAGCAATGCACAAAAGATACCCAGAGCTATTCACAAGTAAGTACACCTCACTTGTACAATAACTTTCTATACATGAATTTGGGGACCAAATTCTCTTAAGTGGGGGAGGGTGTAGCACCCCCGGAAATTTTAATTACATAAAAAATCAAAATAAATGGAAATAAATAATTTCCATAATACCAGAGTATTTAAACATACGTATCATTATCGTATGTGCTAAAACACATCGAAAATTCCGTAAAATTATAATCAACCCCAAACATTATTACTAAATGTTCCACAAAGAAACTTGTGCCATGAAAAATCAGATTAGCCAAGTTTAAAGTGTTTTTTGACTTATTATCGTAATTCATGAATAAGTCAAAAAAATCATTATCACACGTACTTGGATGAGTCAGAAAATTAAATAAAAATCATATATGGACTTCAAATAATATCCTTTAATGACCCATAAAGAAATTTTGGTTAATAAAAATTATTTGGGCTAGGTTTAAGAATTATTGTGACCGATTATCCAAATTAGGAAACAAGTCGGAAAAACCGTTAACACAGAAATACGAGGCAATCAAAAATTAAATAAAAGTGTTGGAGAGACTTCCAACATTATATATTAATGACCCAATATCATAATTGGCTCAATGAACCACATATGGCCCAAAAATCAAATGAAGCAAGAAAATGCATAGAAATTCGCAACTTTAATTAAGCTGAAATTAGAAAGAGGAAATTAGAGTTGAATTGAGAAGAGATCTTGCATTCTTGGCAACCCAATTTGTGCTTAACTATGGTGGGAGATTTCCTAAAGTCTCACATACTCAAATGGAGGAAGAAATCCTCAAAATAGGAAACTAGTATGTCAAAACCGTAACCTTAGTTTCCTTGTCACAATAGGACTCCTAAACACCATGGATGCTTAAATACTCTTCACCAAACCCTTGGGGATGAGTTTACATCTTGTTGGGGTCGTGTGGAGGAGTTCTTAGTGGCTGGGAGTAGGAGATCACCCACACCAAGCCGTTCTTCTTCCCCTTCTCGTCTGCTGCGATCTGCCCAAATTCCATGCAGTATACACGGAGTATTAAGTGTTCTTCAAATAGTGGTCTAAACACGGGTTTTCTAGAAAAATGGGACTTCTTCGACCCAGAAGGTAGGTTTTCTCGGGCCAACCTTTAACAAATCTTATACCAATGTGTAGAGCATCAAGTTAACGTTCGTTTCCCACTGGTTTCATCGAATTCCAATGAGTAGATTTTGAATTATAGGCGTTTTGCCAAAGTCGCGCATGTCTGAGACTTTTCTATTCAAGTCAATTTATCATGCATTTCAAGGCCATTTAAAATTATTTAAAAATCATAGTTCGCACCTATTCCATGTTCCCAACAACTTTCATGTTGAGACTTTTGTCCAAAAAGCCCTAGTTTATGTGATATAAGCATTGCATGATCGAACCCCCCTGAGTGTGGTTTTTCTGCATTTTCAGTCTGACCCTGAACCGCGTCCAGGCAGGTGGACGCGATTCAGGGGCCTCCTGAAAGGCGTCCACATGTCCAGACGTGATTTAAGCTTTGACCAGTCCATGCCTCGCGTGGGTCTGCGCGCCGCCTGGGAGTCCGGGCCACTCTGCACCGCAGTGTCCTTCCTGGACGCGTTTCAGTGGGTTTTCCCGCCCACATTTTTTTTAATGGTTTTCTATAGACGCGTCCATGTCTGCCGACGTGATTCATTCATGAAGGCAGCCACCTGTGTGGACGCGATTTAGTATGTTTACAGTATCACCTGCTTTTCTCTGTGCACTGCATTTTTAAGTGCGTCCTCTATGTTAATTTGACGCCTATTTTAAGGCATACCCGAGGTCTGTTTAACATGGTATTTAGTGTGTAATTCTCATGTCATGGGTCTGATCATTACGTGATATCTGTTTAATGGCTTAAAAGTGTCTAACACATTTAAAAATCTTTAATTACACGAATACTATTCTAATTACTTTCGTAATGACGTGATCATTCATGCTACTTATGATTTAATCTTCCTACTGTTCTACCATGTTTAAATGATAATTGTTATCTTAAATTTTGCAAACCATGATTAGTTAAAGCGCATAGTTTTATTCCATGTTATTGTTAAGTGCTTTCTGCGAGTTTGAGACCGATGGATTGTGATTGACACGTGTAACTCACTACACACTTGCACATCTAGGCAGCCCTTTCTTGAGAATTTGGACGCTCTTTACCGGTCATTTCCGAATCAGTAGACTAGCAACCTTTCTCCCCAGGCCTCCGTAAATCTCCTCTGACCATGGATTCCTACATGGCCGACGAGTTGGTTGTACCATTGAAGTTCCCTAGAGATGGCGTGCACTCCTCTCTCATCTTATTCTCATGAGTGTGATTTACAATCTAGACTAAAGCCATTAATGTAAAGATTGAATTAAAGTATTAATCATATCGTTATGCTGCCAAATTTATCTCTTGACCATTGTTATCATGAAACATGTTCAATTTACTTATTACTTTTCCCATCATCATCGTGAGCATGACATTACACTTGCTTACTTATTGAAACTCTCATTGGCCATTATTAATGACTGTGGGTATCTACATTAAAATTTTAAGTGAGATGCTGACCGGGCACGGCGAGTGTCAAAGGGCTCAAGTCTAGCCCCATGCGAGAGTCAAAAATATACTGTTAACCATGGGGTATAATGATTACTGGCGTTGCGTCTGCGCTGGGAGTCGTGAGTGCATGTAAATGATAGATACAATAACCACATACACATGTCCTAGTGTACATTTTGCATGGATCTTTGCTTAGTCTACATTAGTGTCTGCGTGCCTGATTAGTGTTACATTATCGTGCTCATGCGTGCTTGCTTGCTTGCGTGATATGGCCATCCTGCATTCAATGCAATTATTGATATCTTGCATTCTTGAAAACTATTGACATCAAATGAAATCTGCATGCTTGTACAAAGTGATATATTGCTAGTTCTATCTTGTTCTATCGTTCCAGATCTGTTCTATCATGATCACTCTATCTAGCTTGTTTCATGTATCATGTTTTAATGAGTTTATTCGCACATGCATATTAGACATTCATCGTGCTTACCTAGTTCTAAATTGTTATCACTTATATCATTGCCCGCACATTGAGATATAAATCCTATTGAGCTAGTTTGCTCATCCCCTACTTTTACCCAATCTAGGTGACTATGAAATCAAGAAGAGGAACAAGTCGAGGATGGGAATGCGTCTGAGTGAAGATCGTTCCAATATGAGTCTAGTTATAGTAGTTTCTTTGAGTGTAGAACCTTGTAGTAGGAAGTGAGGAATAAGTGTAATTTCCCTTTATTGAGTCTTAGTCCTGTATAGTTTCCATTTTGAATACAATAAGTTGAGATTTGAATGCAATTATATTGAGTTCAACATTTGGGCCCTATGATGATGTATGTTGTTATACATTCAGTGCAAGCTAGCTAGAGGCTTATTTGCCAACTGTTCACATCTCGGGATATCAACTCGAATTCTTCGAACTAATATCCACTGCGTAATTCTCGGACATGACACAGTCAACTTCTTGACAGTTGACACTCTGACGATCGATCAAACATAGATTACCTCATCTATAATGTTGATTGCTTCTTTAATTAACTTAAACATCGATTGCATTTTTCTCCTGACTAATTAACGATGCTATCTATGCAGGATGTCATGTGACTAGCACATGTCTTACTTGGGGTACTTGTTACTCACACATTCCCAAGTCCTAGGTCATATGATTAGAGCTATAAATATACCCTTGTCCTTTGCGTAAAAGGTATCCAGCGTGTGCGGCTAAGAGAAGTGCAAAAAGAAGTGGGAAAAGAGAGAGCCCTAAAAAGAGTAGAAGAGTAGCGCGCCAGGAAGAAAGGAGAGAATGAAGGAGAAGAAGAAGAGGAAGAGCAGCAGAAGAAAAGGAAGAAGAAGAGAAGGAGCAATTCAAGGCAGAAGAAGCTCCAGATATGTGTTCTTCAAGAAGAGTCTTGAGACGGATCAATTCTAGGAGAATTGATCCATTCTTATCATCTACACATCTTTTCTTCTGATCCATTTGTCGTGTGTGGATGTGAGATCGTGTAGGTCATAGTATTTATTTGTTTGTGTGAATTCTACACACAATTGTACTAAACCATTTTAGGTGTGTGTTGGAGCCGTCATGCTCTAGTGTGTGTGTTGGAGCCGTCCGTGCTCTAGTGTGTGTGTGGCTTGAGTCCGTCGTGCTTAAGTGTGTGTCTGGGTTGAGCCATCGAGCTGAAGTGTGTGTGTGTGTGTTGTACCATGTTTTGAGTAGTGTGGCCTCACTGTGTGAGGGGTAGATGTAGGAGTCACTGAAGGTGATTTCAAACCACCTAAAAATATCCTGTGCACTGTGGTTTGCCGTGTCTTAACGTTAGATGCATGCATAGGAATTTTTCTACACATTCTAATCACGCACTTGATCACACAAACTGTTTAATTAAATGTTTCACACTCTTTAATCACACCTAAGTGCATCAGATCTGTGGGATTTTAATTGAATAGAACTCTTAATTTTGAAGTAATTTTTAATTGCTTAAGTTTCGCTGCAAATATATTCAACCTCCCCCCCCCCCCCCTAGATTTTGCCATCCACAAATATCAAATCCTACAATTGGTATTAGAGCCTGGTTCTCTGTTCATCTATTGTGATTTGGCAGATTTATTTTGATGTCTGACTCTATTTCTTTTGTTCTAATTTGATTTAATTGCTTGCTTCTTTGGCTCTTCTAATTTGATTTGATTTAATAATCAGATGTGATCCTTCAATTAACATCAGAGTCAATGCTCTGTACATCGAATTTGATTTTGCAAATCTAGTGCATCTATGCTTCTAATCATACTGTGTGATAAATTATTCTGATCCAACAATTTGGAATCAGAGTAGGTGTACTATACATTGGTATTGGCTTGACAGATTGATATTTGAATATATCAAGTTTTTTAATCTCTGACTTGATCTTGTGAAACATCATCTGATCTGCCTGAACTATTTTTTTTTTTTAATCAAAAGCAGTCCTCGGCTCTCAACCAGGAGAGTGCACGCTCCCCCAAAGAGGGGAATGTTCCCACTCACCAGTGAGAAAACCTGGGCCAAAATATATAGGAGAGAAATAGTACAAAGACATGGGCATCCCCAGCTAAACCAACCTAACATGCATAAGACCAGATTTATCAATTACCACTGGCCCTTTACAAGGATGAGGAATGTTATCAGCCCTCCAATAAGCATTATTCTGCTTAGAAGAGATTGCAAAGTTTGCAAGAGAATCTGCCACTTGATTTGTTTCTCTGTAAACATGGGCTAGCGAAATGCCATTTTGCATGAGAACCCTTCTTGCTTCTCTCCACCATATGAAAGAACACCAAGATACAACCTTATCTTCCCTGATGGAATTAGTAATAACTTGGGAGTCAGAGTAGACAATAGAAACCCAATAACCAAGAGCAGATGCAAAGCGTAGGCCATCACTAAGCACTCTAGTTTCTGCTAAGATGCTGGTGCCTACACCATAGAAATGTGCGAAAGCCAAATGCACATTACCCTGAGAATCCCGAATACAACCTCCACCACCACAATCTCCTGGATTCCCTTTGCATGCGCCATCAACATTAAGACAAAAATCATTTAAAGGTGGAATCCATCTAACCAGCTTCAACTTTTTGGAAGAGCACTGTGGAGCGAAACCAAAGCTGTGAAGGGCCTGTATTTCAGAAGGAGAAGGAGCGACTTTAAAAATATTTTTAGAAAGAGAATGGGCAATATTATACTTGACGTTGCTGATAATTGCCCCAACAGAAACAATGTTATCATCAAATCTTTTTGCACATCTCCATTTCCAAATCTCTCATATCTGAGGATAGAGGATAAGCAGTAAGAGAGAAGCAAAGCGGAGTAGGAGAGCGGATGTTATTATGCTGGACAAAATTCACAGGCTGACTATGACATGAGAGTGCATGTTGATTTTGGGTGATATTAAAGTTGGAACCATCGCCACAAAGTGACAGCACAGCACTACGAAGAAAAGATGATCTAAAGTTTCTTGTTGTGGAGAAGAACAACAAGAATAGCAGGAGACCATAGGAATGCCAATGTCAGTGATAGGGCCATCCACTGGAACAGCACGGTTCAGAACCTTCCAAGAGAATAAAGATGCCCTACGATAGAAAGATTTGTGCCAAATCTTGGAAAGAGCCGCTCTGTAAACACCAGTGGGACGGATTAGGTTGTAAGCTGAACGAGTAGTAAAGGAACCATTAGGAGAGGCAGCCCACATACACCTATTAGCTTCTTCAGACAGTACCACGCCATCCATGACAGCCTGAGGAATAATGGAACGAAGGCGATGGGTATCATCAGAATAAACCTCACTGACAGAGGAAGATTGTCTTCTATCCTCATCAGAGATCATAATAGTATCACAAAGAGAACTATCACCAACCCAGATATCATGAAGAATTTCAATACTCCTGCCATTTCCATGCACCCATCTAGTGTTATCAATGAGGATCTTCTCAGCTTCCATGTACACAGCTTTGGACATCCTAGGGATAAAGGACCTCTTCGAAGGATGATAGCGCTTTCTTGCATAATTGGCCCATAAAGAGGAGCTCTGTCTTATATTCCAGATTCCATGTACACAGTTTACCATTTACTTTATCCACCAGAAATTTAAAATCAGTAGTATGAAGTCTCCCTGATTTAAGAGGCACACCCAGGTAAGAAAGACACCCGCTTTGCCTCCTAAAACCAGTAGCGTGTTGAATTCTGGATATGGTGGAAGCTGATGCCTTGTGAGAAATAAGAAAGTAGCTCTTGGCAGGGTTGATATGCTGACCAGAAGATGTTGCGTAAGCTTGTAGGAACTCCATCAAACGATTAATATTTCTGATGCTACCATTCAAGAAAACCACGTATCATCGGCATATAAAAGATGGGTAGGGGAAGGACAGCCCCTGGGACCAGCATAAGGAAAAGGAGGCCTGTAGTAACCATATTCTTGATACCTCTGCTGAGGGCTTCTTCCATGATAATAAACAAAGTTGGGGCAATAGGGTCACCTTAACGTAAACCTCTGTTGATTTAAAATAGCAGCATGGGAGCCATTAAAAAGAACTGAGAACCACAGTTAGGCACCGTCATACCAACAAGAGATATAAATATGGAAGAGAACAAAACTTCTTAGGAACCGCAAAAGGAAATCCCATTCAGACTGTCATATGCCTTTTTATATCCAATTTGAAGATGACTTATTGCCTCTAACTTTACGGGCAATATCCTTAACCATCTGCCTAGCCATAGAAACTTGTCCAGAATATATCTTCCTCTAACAAAGGCCCCCTGCTCTTTGGATATAATCATAGGCAGAATACTAGTGAGTCTGTCACTAAGGATTTAGAACAATCTTATTAAAAAAGTTACAGAGACTGACAGGTCTGAACTCATTGAAGGACATAGGATGCTTCTTCGGAATAAGACAACAAGAGTGGAGGTGATACCTTTGACAAAAGAGAACCCTTGGAAAAAGCCCTTAACTGCAGCATACACATCACCTCCCACTATATCCCAGCAAGCTGTAAAGAAAGAGCCTGTGAAGCATCAGGACCTGGAGCGCTAGCACCATTAAGGTTCCACACAGATCGCTTAACTTCCTCCATATCAGGAATAGCACACAAGGTCTTGTTTTGATCAGCAGAATCATATCCAGGATACACTAAGAATATTATCATGGATTTGGTGATCCGTAGTTTGAAGCAAAGTCTTAAAGAAGGAAGCAGCCTCCTTAGCAAGAACCTCCTGATTATCACACCACTGAGCATTCACTGAAGCCTGGTTATGTGATTTCTTCTTCTGTTACCATGGACCACAACATGATAAAAGAAAAATTTTTATCACCATCATCTAGCTAGTTAATACGATCTTTTGAGCCCAAAAAACCTCAAAGCATTGCATAGCTTTCCTCAACTTGGCATTGGCCGTCCCCAACTCAGATCTATTCATAGGTGTAGGATTCCCAACAAACTCTTGTTGCCTAATCTTCACCTCACTCGTTCTCCTGCAGGGACAAGTTTTCATGAATGTTATCGAAGGTATTTTTATTCTAGGAATGGAGAGCTCCTCTAACAGCCTTAAGCTTGAGATGAAGATTAGCCCAAGGATTAATGTGCCCAAAGTTAACAGACTTCCATGGACTTTCTACCGTGTTCAAAAAAGTCTCATGAGTAATCCACATCGATTGAAAAATAAATCTGGTCGGGCCCCTAGAAGAGAGAACACAGGAGGCCAACAGAGGGGCATGATCTGAGGGCCCTCTAATCAGATGGGAAATCTGAAAACTAGGAAATGCAACTTCCCATTGATTATTGATGAGAAACTTGTCTAATCTTGATTTTACAGCAGCTAGACCAATTCTATTATTAGACTAGGTGAAATGGGATCCACTATAACCAGCATCAAGAAGGGAGGAGGCAGAAATGCAAGCATTGAAATCAACCATCGCCTGAACCTGGGAGGGTTACACCCTTCTTCTCAGATGGAGCCGAAACACAGTTGAAGTCCCCTCCTACTAACAAGGAACAGATATATCACTAGACATATTGATCATATCATCATAAAGATTCCTTCTTCTACTGAGCTACAAGAGCCATATACCCAGTGATAAAGTATTGAGTGGTATTATTCATCTGAATAGCAAGGGTAATTTGTTGATCCGAAGAGCTTACACCTGAATGGTACTATTACGCCAGCATACCCATATAGTGGAGTTGTCCCCTTATCCCAGCAATTATCCATCTTAAGGTAGGCCACACCTTCTTGGCCCGAAGCAAAGGAACCAGTGGCTCAGCTATAGCAACATATCAACTTGATATTTTTAAATAAGTCTACGAAGGGAACGCTTTGAGGCGGTGTTATATACGCCCCTGATATTCCAATATATATTGGGCTATCATGAGGACAAATAACCATTAGAACACCTCACCGCCTTGGTCTTTGATCTCGTACATATTCCACTTTCCTTGTGAGACATACCTTCTTTGGAAAACTTTAAAACTGGCATAAAAATATTTTCTTTTGAGGCAGCTCAGAAACCGTCCGTAATTGAACTCCAGGATGTTTGTCTTTGGAAAGCACAGTTTGGGAAGGGGAATTTTTTACACGTACCTTCTTCCTCGGTGGGAGCTATCACCGAAGACTCCTAAGCAGCTCCACCGTCGACCACCATGGTTTGGTCATTAGGTATTATAACTAAGGGGGCCACACCATGCAGCGTGTTTTCCCCATGCAGACTACTCGACGTAGCAGTAGCAGAATCATGAGCGGACTAAACCCGCTGAAACTCACAAGGAGAAGTCGATGTAGACTGATCTGGAAGGCCAGGGATAACCAGACCTTCCTAGAAAACCCTGTCACCAGCCTCTTCTTTCTGAGAGGGACGTATAACTGGAAAAACAAGAACGTGTTGAACTGATTGAATAGCCAGAACATTGTTATCCTTTGAGGATCCCAAAGTGACATAAATACCATTAAGAGAAGGATCTCCACCTTCTGTCAAATCTGGATTTTCCAAACTACCCTGAAGAGGAGCGAAAATGTTCCCCTTACAAACATCCGCTGGGATTGCAATATTCACTTTATGACGCCAGGTTTTCTTGCTCATGTTGTTCTTCTCTTGATTATTGTTTCCCTGCGTAGGAGGCTTGACCTCTTGGCTGTCATCTTTCTTGTTCTTCCTCACGCATTAAGACTCCACTTGGCCAATCTTGTGATAGAAATCACACACTGCTAGAATTCGGTAATAATTGATTTTTTGCCAGAATCCATCAAAACCACAGTCGATCCAGATCCTGTCTGGTCTAGCCTTAAGGATATCCAACTCAACACAAACAAAAGCTTCACTTGTTTGAGTAAGAGCCAATGTTGGTTCATATATTCTCATCACCTGGCCCATTGCCAGCAATTGACCTGAGAAAATCTTCATAGTAAAAGTGAACCGGAAGCATGGGGAGACCAATCCATAATAGGTAAAACTGTGGGATCTCCAGAGAAATCAAAGTGGGCATCCCATTTGAAAAACCTGTACGCAGCATACATTAATCTACAAACTTCTTCTCAAAATAATCGTTAAATAGTCTTCCTCAGCATCAAAATAGATAAGCAAGTATCTGTTATCACACGCTGATATGAAACTCTCCCTTAAGTTGTAACCTTTGTGAGAGAGAAGACTTGATCTCCGGGATGGAAGACAGGCCATAAGCACATCTGACTATAACAACTAGCTTTAGGGTATTGATGGACAAGCTTACCTCTTCCTTGGAGAAAAAAACCGCAGGCTCCCCTGCATCAGTAAAACTTGGAGGTTTTACTCCAATAAGAACTGGCGGAGGAGGTTTAGAAGCAGCAAGGATTTGGGCATAAGACCACCTCCCTACCAAGGACCATCATCAGTCTTGGCCAATGCAGGAGTCGCCATGGAGAAGAAGGACCAGAAGCCAAAAGCGCCGCCAGCCACAAGGGCTGAACTACCAAGGACCTATCATCAGTCTTAGCCAATGCCTGAACTGTTTGATTGCTTGAATTGATCTCTAATTGTGTGCTAAATTGTTGATTTAACAATCAGGAGTGTTACCAAAATTAATATCAGACCAATTGCTCTGAAATCAGATCTAATTTTTGTTTAATCTAATTTACTATTTTTAGAAATTTGTCTATAATGAGCAGATCTGCTGAAATTGCTAGATATTTCAACATGCATGAATTTTCTGCCATAATTTCGAAGAAGTCCTCAAGCTCACAATTACAATCTAACTTGCAAGACTCCTTCATGAAGGCTGGAAGGAAAGAAAAGAAAAATTCAAACAAGATCTTAATGGCTTAGAAAAGCTCATATGGTTTAGAGAGTTCAAGAAACATTCAAACTTCCACAGCACATTCAATGAGCTCAGAGCATCCTTCATCTTCTTCTGAATCCAAGAAATCAAATGGGCCTACAAGGTCAGGTAAACCAATTTCAAACCCATTTACGTACACAAATTTAGATTCTGATTTAGATGAAGGCATGTCTTATGATGAATTGTTTGAAGTTTATCAACATGTATGCAAGAAAAACAAGAGAAAGAAGTCTGAAAATAAAAAAAATTGAAAAATAAACTTGAATTGCTTCAGAACAACATATAGATCTTTCAAAAGAAATGAAATTTGAAATTGAAGTTCAGAAACGGAATTCTGAAAAGAAAGTCTGAAAGATGAAATCAAAATTTGTGAAAACAAATGAGTGAATTAAAAGTGACCTGAGCGATTGAGATCTAAAGTCATCAATCTAGAAAATGAAAATGACATTGATTGATTTAATGAGAGCTTCAAATTTGACAATGATGAATTAAACAAACAAATTTTCAATATGGCTCAAATCATCAGATAATGAAGAAATGCAGACACTTATTGAAGAAAATCATTTGAAAAAGAAGATGGAAATGCATGTTGTATGGACAAACTATTAACTAATGATTGTAGCAATTAAATAACAAAATTACTGGCTTTGGAAAAACAAATTGCACAATGTGAAAATAAAATAACAAAATAAGAATGGACTGGATGTCATTGCTGAGCAATACTTCAAATTTAAGAAAAGAAGTTGTGACCTTAAGCTGGAAAAATAGAACTACAAAATGAATTTAAGCTGACTGTTAACGCAATCAGATCTTGCTTCGTGAAAATAAGAAAAAACTGAAACGACAATGAAAATAAACATTATTAAAAATTGCTGCTAATAAGAACCTTCTATATTAACGAAAAACCTAGTGTGAAAGTTTTTGTTCAAAAATGTTCAAAAGATAAACAAAATCCATAAAAAATACTGCTAAGAAAGAACCCATGTTTCATTAAAACCAGAAAAGAAACATTGAAAGGAAACGGCTTCTACATGAGTTTCTCTTCCTCCATTTCTCTCCACAAACAAGGAAAGCCTCCACAGACAAGCTCTAACTCCCACAACATGCTAGGAGTTATCAAAGGTAAGCCCGTCCACTCAAAGAAAAGGGTTCCACACATGTACCATATGCGAGGGTCACGTATAGGTTAACAAATTCTCCTATGTATGCTTTATTGCAATAAATCCTGCCATCTTGCTAAACATTGCTGGTATTAGAAATCAGAATTTCTATAAACATGCCAAATTCATCCAATGTGTTCACCTGCCATACATTTGGTCATATTTATCTAACGATTGTTGGCAATAGAACTGAAATCATTTTATGCATGCTCCCTAGCCCATGCTCATACATATATTCATACACATATGAATAAATATTATGTTCATATTGAAAAAGTTCATAAATTCCATGTGCCTATGAACAAGAATCTTAACAAAATAATTTTGCTGTTGTTTATAATAAAAATAAAAAAATAGAAAACATCATGAAAATATAGATGCAATGAACAAGACTAGAACAAGTCTGGAAATAATGCTGCTAGAGTTTCATTAATTATAAAAATGCATCTATACCAAAAATATAATCCTTGTGGATTCAAAAATCATTGTTACATTCTAACATTGATTTCATTGCAGGACCCAAACAAGTGTGAGTCTCAAAGTTAGCTTGATCAGCAAGCTAATGAGCCTTATAGCTATACCTGTCCATCTGGAATCAGACAATGGCTATGCAAAGCAAGAATTGATTGGAGAACACAAGTAAAATTTTTGAAAAAGAATTGAAGTCTATTCAGGTAAAATCTCCTATCATTTCATAATTGAATTGCTTGAGTTGGAATAACTTTTAGAGTTTTATCTGAACAATGAAAATGTGTTTTGATACTACCCCCAACAATAATTTGTTTTAGTAATTGGAATCATGTTGTGTCATCATGCTTGCATAACTATGCCCATGATTCATGTGCATAATCATGTTTGAATTACTTGCAAACTTCTTTATATCATGCACATGCTAAGAGAGAGGTAAATTTGAAAATAACAAAAATGTCTTTGAAAATGCTGCTAATAAATGTCAAAACTTTTTGATATTGAAAACTCAGAAAAAATTGACTTTGACCAAAACCAGGTCAACACCACTTTTGGTCATGTGTCGACACTAGTTGTTCACTGCTACTTTCTATTTGAGTTTTGATGCTCTTGTGTCGACACACATTTGAATATGTGTCGACACCAATTGACTTTGATCATAACCAGGTAGACACATAGTTAAACTTTGTCGACACTAGCTGCTCTATGCTTGAGAATTCATGATCAGGTCAACACACATTTGGACATGTGTCAACACCAATTGCTTTTGATCATCACCAGGTCGACACAACACATGAAATTATGTCGACACCAGTTCTTACTGCTGCATTCTGAAAAGGATTTCAATGTAATGTCAAACATATTGAAGATCATGTGTCGACACAGTTCGTCATATTTGTATTCAGAAATGTTATTATGAATCTCCTTAAATGATGAATTGAGGGCAAATCATACTAAAATAATGAAATTGTTGTGGTGTTTTGATGATGTTCATATTGCATGAAATAAAACCATCATGTTCACAAATCTCAATCATCAGCATTTTGAATGATATCTGATCAGAATTTCTTATATTTTTGCTCTAATTTGGGATGAACTCACACATCTCTGCTCTATGTGTATAGATTCCATCTCAATCTCTCCAATCTTTTTAGAATCATCTCAAGTTTCAAAAACACTTGGCTTATCAGATGACCTCTTCATGTTTCATGGATCCATTCAAAATTCCATTAATATTCTTATATGAGAAATAAACTTTTATATATCAGGAATATTTGTGCTCTTGGTATTAAACATGAAGATGAAAAATAAGATTAAGAGTCATGTGTTTATCTTTATCCTCAAATGTTATTTTAGACTTTTATTGCAAAATACTTTAAATAGACACATGAGTAGTCTTGAGTTTTATATCACAAGGAATATTAAAAAAAATTAACAAATGATAAGAATAAAATTTTAACAACTCAAGACCATGGTCTATTAAGGTAAAAAGCTACCTGACACTCAAAAGAAAATCTTGAAAAAACAAAAGAAAAGATTTTAGGAAAAAGAACATTTTAAGGAAAATTGCGAGCAATGATTAGTACACTTAGTAACCAGGTTATTCCACCTGAGACGTGGTTTGTACTTGAGTCAAAAAGTGTTGCAAGTTATCTCTATTCAAAGAAGCAAAAAAAATGATTAGCATGCCTAGTAGTCAGGCACTCCTGCATTGGGTAAGCGTGGGTGTGCTTGCACAAAAAAGCAAGAATTAATCTTCTTGCTAAATTTTCTAAAATTTCTCAATGAAAGAAATGGAAGAAAAAGACAAAGTGTCTAAAGTGCAGCTAACCTAAAATAGAATTCATGTTGTTCAAGAATGTTAAATTGTATTCTATATTGTGTTCAGATCAAAACTTTGATTTTCTAATGATATACACTCTTGACAACTCAATTTAGGTCACACAAATCATGTCACATTTGTAAATAAATTTTTTTAAATGACTTTTGATGATAAAGAACTGACATAAGAACTCAATAAAAAATCATCTTTATTTTTAACCCTTGCTGCATATTATGAAAGGTACAATTATATTATCTCTCATATACTAAAATCATTATGTACCTTGATACCTTCATGACCCCTTCAAAATCAAATTGTTTGTGCTCCTTGCAATACAATCTTATACTCAGGGGGAGCAACCTTATTGTTGATCTTTGATTACACGTCCCAATCAATTGGTTTCATCACTCCTATTGGTTTCACATCATTTATTTTGGTCTCCATTCAGTTTGTGGTGGACTACTCTGATACTGTCAAAAGGGGAGAGTTGTTTCACTTAGGGGGAGAATTCAGTATATTGTGTGTTTTGTGAGACCTCTATTCATCCTCTTGATCTTGGGAGAATTTGTTTAAATGGGAGAAAATTTACAAAGGGGAGAAATTCACAGTACCTTGCATGTTCATCTCACTCTTTCGATGTTGTCAAAAAGGGGGATGAAATTCTGCTATTTTATTCTGTGAAAGAATGTTATCATGTTTTGTCATCCATAAAAAATGGGAGATTGTTGAGTTGTGTGTTTAATGATGACATGTTTTACACAATCTGATGATGTCATAGTGTACATTTATGGGAGATTGTTGTGTTGTATCTTGACAATGACATGTTGTACCATCTTCTATTGTACACATAATGATCATGACAACATTCACAATGTTTTGATGATAAATCATAAGTGCTTTAATGTTGCATATTCTTTAATTCATCATTGCAATTCATAGACTAACTGGCCACAATGAAATCATGGCTTATAGGAACATTAGATGTCCATTTGGTTACAGTCAACCAAAGCACAAAATCGGATGTATAGTTTTGGTCTGTGTCAGTTGAAGTGTAACTTCATCATATACGAAGCTAGACTTCGGATATGTCGAAGTCACTTTGACCAATTAAGACTAAATTCAACACTAGCTTCGGATGTACTAATTTGTTCATTATCACACAAAGTGGAACTTCGTCATATATGAAGCTAAGCTTCGGATATGACGAAGTCACTTCGGCCAATCCACTTCGTCATATATGAAGCTAAGCTTCGGATATGACGAAGTCACTTCGGCCAATCCACTTCGTCATATATGAAGCTAAGCTTCGGATATGACGAAGTCACTTCGGCCAATCATGATAAATTTAACTATACCTTCGGATGTTCTAGTTTGTTCTTTATTAGACAAAGTGGAACTTCGTCATATACAAAGCTAAGCTTCAGATATGACGAAGTCACTTCAACCGATGAAGACTAATTTCGACCAACACTTCGGATGTTCACATTTGCACTTGCTCAGTCGAAGCAATGGCACATCGTATACTCACGTTGTATTTCTGCCATTCGAAGCACCTTGACTAATTAACGATGTCACGATTTACACTTGGCCAATTGAAGTGCTTAGACTTCATATATTCATGTTATATCTTTGCCAGTTGAAGTTCTGACAGTCGACTTCTTGACAGTTGACTCTCTGACAATCGATCAAACATCGATTACCTCATGTATAACATCAATTGCTTCTTTGATTAACATAAACATTGATCCTTTTTCTCCTGACTAATTAACAATGTTATCTGTGCAAGATGTCATGTGACTGGCATGTGTCTTACTTGGGGTACTTGGTACTCATGTGTTCCCAAATCCTAGGTCACATGATTAGGGCTATAAATATGCCCTTGTCCTTTGCTAAAAAGGTATCCAGCGTGTGCGGCTAAGAGAAGTGCAAAAAGAAGAGGGAAAAGAGAGAGCCCAGAAAGAGTAGAAGAGCAGCGCCGCTAGGAAGAATGGAGAGAAGGAAGGAGAAGATGAAAAGGAAAATGAAGAAGAAGAGAAGGAATAGTTCAAGGAGAAGAGGCTTCAGATCTGTGTTCATCAAGAAGAGTCTGAAGATGGATCAATTCAGGAGAAGTGATCCATCCTTAACATCTACAATCTATTCTTCTGATCCATTTGTCATGTGTGGATGTGAGATCGTGTAGGTCATAGTTTCTTTGTTTGTATGAATTCTTCACACAACTATACTAAACTGTTTCAGGTCTGTGTTGGAGCCGTCGTGCTCTAGTGTGTGCGTGGCTTGAGCCGTCGAGTTCAAGTGTGTGTTTGTACTTAAAGTTTTGAGTAGTGTGGCCTCACTGTGTGAGGGGTGGACGTAGGAGTCACTGAAGGTGATTTCCGAACCACCTAAAAACATCTTGTGCACTGTGGTTTGCCTTATGTTTTAACATTAGATGCATGCATAGGAATTTTGCTACACATTCTAATGACATGCTTGATCACACAAATTGTTTAATTAAATGTTTCACACTCTTTAATCACACCTAAGTGCGTAAATTTTGGGGGTTTTAATTAAATAGAACTCTTAATTTTGAAGTAATTTTTAATTGCTTAAGTTTTCGCTGAAAATCTATTCAACCCCCCCCCCTTCTAGATTTTATCATCACCGAATATCCTATCCCACAAAGAAGGCAACCCACTTCTCTTATAGGTCAATAAGTCAACCTCCTAGTACAAACCCCAATGTGGTTCATCCCTTAACACAAGGGGAACGCTTGCACTGCAAGCCTTCTCTTCCAACCAAAGAAAAACACTTCTTAACACAGAAGCTAGGACTTGAAACCCCAAGATCACGCTTAACATAGATAGCAAAAAATGCTTGATCTGAGACTAAGCCTAAGATGAAAGAGTATATAAGAAAAACTCTCTTAGGCAAACCCCCAACTCTCTCTCTCGCAAATACACAAAGACACATAGAGAGAATGAGGAGGAAGGAAAATAACTTGAATGCTTCTGCTTGAATGGGCTCGAGCTCTTCCTTTCTTGCTTTGAGTGTGTATGGAGTTGGATGCTCACTGGATGTACACTCCTTGAACTATATTCAAGTTTTACTCTCTTGTTCTCCTTCTTCTACTTTTGCTTCTCCCTTTTATGGAGCAGCTTGAAGAGATCCGTTGACAGATGGCCGTTGGAGTTTCTTGGCTCTCTTCTTCTTCTTTTGCTCTCCTTCTTTTGAGTCTAACGGTTTTTTTCTTGTGTCTACTGGCTACTTGGAATGGTGGAAGATGTTCAAGCTGGTGCGCACTTTCAAGGATGCCAATAGCAAGTCCAAGATGTTGAGTATGAGTAGAAGTGGACCTTCAGACATTAAATGCAAGGCAAACATTTAGACTTTATAAGTCTTTTGTCAGATAGCCCTTACCTCTTTTGCCTTATGTCCACATTTCCTACTGATAGTTAGAAATAGTAGGTAGATGCTTTTCTTTCTTGCAGGAAGGAAGAGATCCTATGAGACAGGCAAAAAGATCTTCAGTCAAGGAAATAATAGGTTAAGCATATAAGGTACATTTGAATTTCATTTGGGCGCCAAAGACATTTTGAAAGATTTGAAATGTGGAGGCAATCGATGCTTATTTAGAGATAATCGATATTTCACAAGGGCAATCGATATTTTAGAGGCAATCGATGTTTCAAAAGCAATCAATGTTTCAGAAGGAAATCGTTGTGAGCAATCGATGTTTTATATAGATAGTCGATGTTCATGAAGGCAATCGATGATTGACGTAATTGATGTTTAAGTGAAGCAATCAATGTTTGAAGGCAATCGATGTTTAAATGAAGAAACCAATGTTTGATTTATAAAAGTAATCGATGTTTAAGTGAAGTAATCAATATTATGAGGCAATCGATGTTATAAGGCAATCGATGCTATAACTGAAGCAATCAATGTACAAGGCAATTGATGTTTGACTAAAACATCGATTCATAAGTGCAATCGATATGACATGCAAAACAGTAATCGATGTGCTATTCTAACAGTAATCGATGGAACCTTTGTTCTCCAATCAATGTGGCACTTAGTCAGTAATCGATATGCATCGAATAGTAATCGATTGAGCTTTCCAGTGCAAATCATGAAACGATAGTGCCATAATATGTTATATTTACGAGGAAAACATGATATTAATTATATTCAAGATAGTTAAGTTAATCATGCATTTTTTTATCACCAAAATAAGAGAATAAAATATAAGAGTGGTTCAACAATCTCTCCATTTTTGGTGATGACAAAACTTATGAGAATTTTCTGATAAAGGTACTTAAAACATGAAATAAAATGAAAATTCATAGTTTAAACATACTCTCCTCCTTTTTGTCAATAACTAAGAAGGAAGGATCTTACCATTTGCATTTTTCCCTTTTTAAGGACTTCTTACCAATATATTATGAGTTTGAAGGAGAGGGGTTCAACAATATGTTTATTGTTGTCAGTGTAATTTATAGCTCCCCCTTAGTGTTTGTCCCCCCTGAATGTGATATTCTCCCTTTAATGTGAAGCTTGTGAGTCTTCACGAAGGTTCCTTGCATTGGTCTATAAAAGAGACAGAAATATTTATAAGGATGTTTAGTAGCAATGTTGTTTAAAGAATATAAAAGCAAAAAGAAAATGTAAGTTTAATCAAAAATTAAAAATTAAGGATGACTACTTCCTCTTCAGATTGGAATGAAGTGAAGAGTTGGAATTCACCACTCGGATGCTCTCGAGCATCCTCTAACCATACCCATTTGAACGCCTTCTTACCTTGTTCATCAAGAGTAGATAGGCATTTTCTTCTTCTTCTTCTTCAGTGCTGGAGAAGCCTGAGGATTTGTTTACTGAAGGTGTCTTCTGGCCCTTGGAACTTTGGTATCTCACCCTCATCTTCTTCTTCATCAATTTCTTCTTTAACACTTTCCTCTTCAGGGATACCCTCCTGGAGAAAATTTTGAAACTCTCCCTTAACTTGAGGTTCCTCCCTTATAGCTTCTTCTTCATGTGGAAGGATGTCTTCTGAGGAGCTTCTTGTTGCTCCCCTAGAATAGGTGCTTCCATCATATAGTCAGCATGTAATTCTTTCAATATTCGTCTAGTGGTGACAGTTGGAGGAGATGGAATCATAGCTTCTTGTCTTGTTTCTTTAGACACTTGAGCATCAGTGTCTTCTTCTCATCTTAAGGAGTTTCTAGATTTTCCTCAACTTGAGCAATAGGTTCTTCAACCATAGTGGGTTCTCCTTCATATTTAAGTTTTAACTCATCCCACATATCTTTAGTTGTTTTGCACACTAATATCCAGTTGAAGTTTTGCTTGGATAGTGCGTATGACATGAACTTAGCCACGTTGTTTAATGATATCATCCTCGTGTCTTTGTCTGACCATTCTTCCTTTGGCTTACATATGATTAGATCACCATCTTCAATGATGCTCCTGAGTAGATAGTCGTAGCCTTGTAGGAAGAATTCCATCCTTATCCTCTAGTAGGTGTAATCGCCATCAAAGAGTGGAAGCAGGAAGATGGATTGGCCTTCTGCAAAACCTTGAGCTGCCATGAGATCTTTGCTCCCAAGATCATTGGATCTTCTAGAAGTTCAGAGACCAGGGCTCGTAAAACCACTTGTTGGCCCACTTGATATGACAACAAGACTAACCTAGAGCGGCGGTGAATAGGTAATCTGAAAAACTAAAACAAAAATCACCACTTGAAAATGTTTGGTTAGTATAAATAAGCATGTGCAATGAAAATTAAATGCGTGCAAGCAAGCACACAAGGAATACAGAGATTTATCTTGGTTCGACCCTTCCAAATGGAAGTCCTAAGTCCAGTCCCCAAGTAAACTATTGGGATTTCACTAACCAAGGGTACAGTCCCCCTGAAGGACATACAACACCTAGCCCCTGCTGGTCTTCTTCTCTTTCCCAGGCAAGAAGACAGCCCACATCTTTTACTAGCTCAAAAGCAAACCTGTTAAAACAACACCAGACAGAAGCTGGTCTTCTTCTCTTTCTGGGTATGAAGACCACCCACTTCTCTACAGGTCAAGAAGCCAACCTCCTGGTACAAACCCCAGTGCGGTTCTTCCATTAACACAAGGGGAACGCTTGCACTGGAAGCCTTCTCTTCTAACTGAAGAGGAACACTTCTAAACATAGAAGCTAGGACCTGAAGCCCCTAGATCAAGCTCAATATAGATAGTAGAAAATGCTTGATCTGAGACTAAGCCTAAGATGAAAGAGTATACAAGAAAAACTCTCTCTTAGGCAAACCCCCAACTCTCTCTCTCGCAAATACACAAAGACACACAAAGAGAGAATGAGGAAGAAGGAAGACAACTTGAATGCTTCAACTTGAATGGGCTCGAGCACTTCCTTTCTTACTTTAAGTGTGTATGGAGTTGGATGCTCACTAGATGTACACTCCTTAAATGATCTTCAGGTTTTACTCTCTTGTTCTCCTTCTTCTGCTTTTGCTTCTCCTTTTTATGGAGCAGCTTGAAGAGATCCGTTGATAGATGGCCGTTGGAGTTTCTTGGCTTTCTTCTTCTTCTGCTCTCGTTCTTTTGAGTCTAATGGTTTCTTTATTTTGCCTACTGGCTACTTGGAATGGAGGAAGATGTTCAAGCAGGTGCTAACTTTCAAGGATGCCAACAGTAGGTCCAAGATGTTGAGTATGAGTAGAAGTAGACCTGTCAGACAGCCCTTACCATTTTTGCCTTCTGTCCACATTTCCTACTGATAGCTAGAAATAGTAGATGGATATATTTCTTTCTTGCAGGAAGGAAGAGATCCTATGAGATAGGCAAAATGATCTTCAGTCAGGGAAATAATAGGTTAAGCATATGAGGTACATTTGAAATTTCATTTGGGTGCCAAAGACATTTTGAAAGATTTGAAATGTGGAGGCAATCGATGTTTATTTAAAGACAATCGATATTTCACAAGGGCAATCTATTTTAGAGGCAATCGATGTTTTAGAAGCAATCGATGTTTTATAAAGACAGTCGATGTTCATGAAGGTAATCAATGTTAAGTGAAGCAATCGATGTTTGAAGGGAATCGATGTTCGAATGCAATCGATGTTTAAATAAAGCAATCAATGTTTGATTTATAACAGTAATTGATGTTTAAGTGAAGCAATCCATGTTATGAGGCAATCAATGTTATACAACAATCGATGCTATAACTAAAGCAATCGATGTTTGACAAAAACATCGATTCATGAAGTGTAATCGATATGACATGTAACGTAGTATGTGCTATTCTAACAATAATCGGTGGAACCTTTGTTCTCCAACCGATGAGGCACTTAGTCAGTAATTGATATGCATTGAACAACAATCAATTGAGCTTTCCAGTGCAAAATAAGAAATGATAGTGCCATAATATGTTATTATTTATGAGGAAAACATGATATTAACTATATTCAAGATATTTAAGTTAACCTTGAGTTTTGTTATCACCAAAATAAAAGGATAAAATATAAGAGTGGTTCAACACATAATACCTCGTACACATCGTCAAGAGTGCAAAAGGAAATTCTACAAGTCCTATTAGTTAAAGTCAAAATTTCTACTTGTGAAGAAATTGGTAATGCAAAATTTTGTATAATAGTTGATGAAGTTCAAGATGAACCGAAGAAAGAGCAAATGTTTGTTGTTTTGAGATTTGTTGACAAAATTGGCATTGTATGAGAGTGTTTCTTTAGACTTGTTCATGTTAAAGACACTACTGCATTGACATTAAAAGAAGAGTTATTTGTTATTCTATCTCATTATAATCTTGATCTTTAGAATATTTGAAGACATGGTTATGACGGTGCAAGTAATATGCAAGGAGAGTGGCATGGTTTGCAGGTTTTAATTTTCACTGTATGTGTAAGGCCCTAGATTTCTGTGCATATATACTTGCTAATTGTGTGTTTAGATTTCTGACACGAAATTCATCTGTGGCAACAAACAGTGACGCCAACTGTTCTTAACGGTAGACTTATGTAGCAACCTGAATTTTTGCGAAAAAATAAAATTTAAATAAAGAATTAAACCCTGGCTAAATGGATATTTGAATAGAACATTAAATAAAACCCATTAAATGGAAAAGAGTAATGGGCTTTGCTTAATGGATCTTCTAGAATTTATTGGGTCAAAAATATGAATTTACAAAAGTAGAATAATAGGAAAATACCCTAAATTCGTAACTAAATTATTACCTAAATAGAAAAGGGGTATTTAATGCATTAAATATGAAGTTAGAGTTGGAATTGGATTCCTAAACCTACCCCATATGGGTTAGCACGAATTTGGATCTTTTCCAAGTCTAAATGGAGATTGGAAAGCAAGGAAGGAATGTGAGAGTAAGGAAATTTCGTAATTTAAGAGGAATTAGAGTAGTAGTAGGAATAGAAATACATACTTGCATAAATACACCTCTTAAACTCTCTTGGGCAACCCTAGCTCGTTGCCAAGAGTTGCTGGACGTGGAGAAGAGGCTAAGGAGGAGGATTTCGTGGAGAGAAGAAGAGCTTGAAGCTTCTTCCCTTGTTCTTCAAGTTCTAGCCCTAGAAGACAAATCGAGTCAAAGGTAGGCATTCTCACAAGCATAAACCATGAAACTTTTTCTGTAGGTTCTTCCTACCCTCTTGAACGAAACCCCCAAGTTTCATATTTTTCCATCCATCCTATCTTTTGTTCTTAATTTTGAAGTTCTGCAAACATGAACCCCGAGACATCATGTTAAATCCATATCTCCTGGTATACTTGATCCCATGCTATGAATTTTTTATTGTAAATACTTGATCTTGTTAGGGAACTTTTGACCCCGAAAGCCCTAATTTTGTTGAGCATGCTACTCGAATTAAATCGATCTTGCTCCCTGTATCACGTTCTATGTTACTTGTTCTTGTTCGTTCACGACCCATGTTCAAACCATGCTCTCTCTCAAATCCCTATTTATTGGAAGTACTCTCGCATGTCTAGTTTCATTTTCCACTGATTTCATGATTTTTCATCGCATATATATTTAGTTATGATTTTCTGAACGACCCTGTATCATAATTTGATTATTCTGGTCCGCAATCCAATGTCTGGTCTGACTCCTGTCAGAGTCAGGCACAGACCACCAGATCGCGACTGCCCGATATGTCGCTTTCTGGGCTCCGATTACGACAGCCTACCTGTCACATTCAAGAAGGCGACAGGTGAACCGTCGCATTCTCAGAACCCGATCTGCAAGCCATGTCGCGACCCTTTTAGGCCTGTCGCGTTCTGCCCTGACCCTGTCGCGACCCGTACAAGGTATGTCGCCTTCACAGAGATTTTGGTGAAAAACCCATAAAAATATTTCTGTCACTTTCTAAATAATCCTTACACCTTTTTACAGTTATACCCCCAGTAAAAACCTTGCTTAAAAATGGAGCAAAATTTGAATAATTTTAAATGCATCTTCACGGCTTAATTCTATCTATGATTTCTCTTACACATGCACACACATGAACATCCATTTATGACTGAAATCTTGCAGAAAATATCTCATAATGTGTCTGGTAAATCATTGCAATAAAGTATATATTATTGCCCTATTTTTAAAGGACTTGTATTCGTCTCTTGCGTTGTTTATATACCGATATCGACGCTCCAATGTTCTAGAATTCCTCTAGAACGTCGAGCACCTGTTTATATACACACTTTACTTGGCTTGTGGTGAACTCTCCATCGGATATTCCTTTTGCCGGACTAGTGAACCCTTGCACAAGGCCTCCGTAAGTCTCCTCTGATCATGGATTCCCACATGGTCGACGAGCCAGTTGTACCCCAACACCCATTACCCCTTTAGGGATCGATATGATCCAAACGGCTATTAGAAGTTCGCTCTTACCTTGAATCGCGTCGGACCTCTGGGCTTGTGCATAACGTGGCCAGCGGAAGATCGTGAATTCCACCTGACTGCCAATACGATGTGCGCGTGTTGTGCAACTGTTACTATCGCCTGTTTACTCGTCGTGTTACGCGCAATTGTCCACTAGCTCTCATCTATTCATGTTCACTCTACTATCTCATCTATTCATCTAGTGCTCTTATCCATTTCTTGGTACTCTCAAATTGGCCATTAATCGATTGTCTAAAGATAAACAATATAACCAATGCCAGCGCAATAGGGCCCGATCAGGTCCTGGGAGAAGCGCCCGAAAGTGCCATTTGCCCACGGGAGTTAAATGATCAGGATGTCGGCATTACATCCAAGTGCCATACTATCAAGATTAATCTAAGACAATCAACACAAAGTGATATATTCTCTCGTTGTCTTTTGACAAACACAGTGCTATACTCTCTCCCCGCTATATTCGGATAACCAAAGTGCAATTACTATCTCGATTGACGAAAGTTAATCAAAAGTGCCAGACTATTTCGATTGATAAGAAAATCAATCAAAGTGCAATTTAATCTCTATATGGCAAACTACTTTCTCTCCTTGCTATACATGTTGCTTGTTATTGCTTGATGTTGACGTCATTGCCATCGTGTTGTTGTGTTCTTTATATCGTGACTCGATCTTATTCGTTGTACTATACTTGATTCATCTGCTATTTGAACCATGTTACTTGTGCTCTTACTTTCTCGACTTTACATAAACTCTCTCTATCTTTAGTTACTCTGTCATTTAATGCACTAATTATTTAAAGCCTGCTTGAGCCTGAGACTTAAGTCCTACTGGGCGTTATCGCTCACCCTACGTTATTTGATGTTGTATTCTCAGGTGAGACGAGGACATAACACATACACTCACGAGGAAGGGAATGACCAAGAGTGAAGCCAGGAGTACCCTGGAGTCGTTATGTTATCTTAAAGTTGTAGTTAGTTATTTCCTTTCATTGCAATGTAATTGGGCCCTGTAGAATGGCTCTGATATTAGTGGTTGTAACTAGACGTTTGGAAAATTATTAATGAGAAAGATTTGCTTTAGTATTATTCAGTGCGCAATGGTTTGATGTCTAGTATACGCTCTATACCTTTTCTTGCAACTGTCTTCGCGCTCCGATATTCCGCGTTGGGGCGTGACAACTTATATGTCACTAACCAGATGTTAACGACATAGTATGATGTCGTTTGCAGTTTGCAGGTTTTGGGCATTGGGTGGTTAAAGACACAGTCGATTGTTGTCAACTTGGAGTTGACAACAACAACATTGTCGTATACATCTGTATGTGTGTTTGAGTTTCCTTCTCTGAACCAACTCCGATTTCTTCATGGATAGACTTGAAAAGCCGGAATGGGTTTGGGTTTCCCTTTCCTACCATGAGCACGACCCAGAACCCTATAAATATTGGTCGTCTCTATAAAGGGCGAACTTTTAATCAGTTAGGGTTTTATTAGGTGTTCGGAGAGAGGAAAGAGAAAGACTTTGGGTGATCAATATGACGAAACAAAAGCTACATCAGCGTTCTTTGGCGAGAGGATGGTTCAATAGAACGTGGGGAGGCTCTTGCTTCGAGGGGAGATCATCTACCAAGGCGTGGAAGTCGAGTTAATCGGGGGAAGAACACCTCTTTGGTTTGGCCAAGGTGGACTTCATCATATAAATTCAATCTTCAAGGAGTTTTTTGAGGCAAGTAACTTAGGGCCTTCGTCATTTTTACAGATTTTTGTCTCGTGTCCTGGACCCCCAAGTTCTCTTTTCTTTGGTTTTAGGTCTGTTATTTCTGCAGATAGGAGGTTGATGGCACATAAGACTACAATCAAGTTCTTGGGTTGACGACAGTCGATACTACCGTCAATACCCCTTAACAGCGGACACACTATGTTAAGTTCTTGTTTATTTCAGGAAATTATAATTGTTATGTATATGATGTGTTTTGTGGATTTCGAGTGTTAAATGGAGGTTTAGGGTTTTGATAGGTTATGTTATATATATTGTGGAGGACTTTGTAGAATATTGATATTTTATGTGTGCCCTGTTAATTTCTGTTAATGGTTAATAAAGCATGACATGATAGATTTAATTCAGGAAATATAGTTATATCATGACTTTGTGGTTCAATAATTTTCTTGGATTTAGGGTCACTGTTGGCATGTTTTGAAGGAGAAATGTTCGTTAGTTTCTTGTATAAGGTATTTTTAATGTACTATCATGTTAATTACCTAAATCTATTTTAATTTCTAAAATTAGTTATATTGTTCCAAAATTCCTAAAAATTTAGATGTACGATATGTTCCATATATGTGACCTGTGGTAAAAGTTTAAGCATGTTCTAACATTTAAAACTATTGTTTCCAGCCATGAGACCATAATGACCATGTGTTAAACATGATTCATTAAAAGTGATGATTTCCTAGTGATTAGTACCATGATTAGCTCTGTTAAGCCGTACTGTAGAAAAGTCCTTATGGGAAGGCTCAACATATATGATATCTTGTAGGAATCAGGATGAAATCCTGGAGGTGGACAAGTGGACAAGTGTAGGTTCAGATATTCGGTGATAGCAAAATCTAAAAAAGGGGGGGGGGTGAATAGATTTGCATCGAAAACTTAAGCAATTACAAATTACTTCAAAATTAAGAGTTCTATTCAATTAAAACCCCACAGATCTGATGCACTTGGGTGTGATTAAAGAGTGAAACATTTAATCAAACAGTTTGTGTGATCAAGTGTGTGATTAGAATGTGTAGCAAAAATTTTATGCATGCATCTAACGTTAAGACACAAGGCAAACCACAGTGCACATGATATTTTTAGGTGGTTCGAAAATCACTTTCAGTGACTCCTACATCCACCCCTCACACAGTGAGGCCATACTACTCAAAACGTTGAGTACAACACACACACTTGAGCTCGACGGCTCAACCCACACCCACACTTGAGCACGATAGCTCAAGACACACACACTAGATCACGACGGCTCCAATACACACCTAAAATGGTTCAGTATAGTTGTGTGAAGAATTCACACAAACAAAGAAATACTATGACCTACACAATCTCAAATCCATACACGACCAAAGGATCATAAGAATAAGATGTGTAGATGATATGGATGGATTAATTCTCTTGGAATTGATCCGTCTTCAAGACTCTTCTCAAAGAACACATATCTGGAGCCTCTTCTACCTTGAACTACTCCTTCTCTTCTTCTTCCTTTTCTTCTACTGCTCTTCCTCTTCTTCTACTCCTTCCTTCTCTCCTTTCTTCCTGGCGGCGCTGCTCTTCTACTCTTTCTGGCCTCTCTCTTTTCCCTCTTCTTTTTGCACTTCTCTTAGCCGCACATGCTGGATACCTATTTCCCAAAGGACAAGGGCATATTTATAGCCCTAATCATGTGACCTAGGACTTGGGAAAGCGTAAGTTCTAAGTACCCAAAGTAAGACATGTGCCAGTCACATGACATTCTACACAGATAGCATCGTTAATTACTTAGGACAAAAAGGCAATCGATGTTTAAGTTAATTAAAGAAGCAATCGATGTTATACATGAGGTACTCGATGTTTGATCGATTGTCAGAGAGCCAACTGTCAAGAAGTCGACTGTCAGAACTTTGACTGGCAAAGATATAACACGAATATACTAAGTCTCAACACTTCGACTGGCCAAGTGTAAATCGTGACATCCGAAGTCAAGGTGCTTTGGATGGCAAAAATGCAACGTGAATATATGAAGTGCCATTGCTTCGACGGAGCAAGTGCAAATGTGAAGATCTAAAGTGTTGGTCAAAATTAGTCTTGATCGGTCGAAGTGACTTCGTCATGTTCGAAGCTTACCTTCGTATATGACGAAGTTCCACTTCGTCTAATAAAGAACAAATTAGAACATCCGAAGGCACAATTAAATTTATCATGATCGGCTGAAGTGACCTTGTCATATCCAAAGCTTAGCTTCGTATATGACGAAGTTCCAATTCGTCAAATCTGAAGTCTAGCTTCGTATATGGCGAAGTTACACTTCATCTGATAATGAACAAATTAGTACATCTGAAGTCAGTGTTGAATTTAGTCTTAATCAATCGAAGTGACTTCGTCATATCCAAAGCTTAGCTTCGTATATGACGAAGTTCCACTCATCATATCCGAAGTCTAGCTTCATATATGACGAAGTTACACTTCGACTGACACAGAGCAAAATTGTACATCCAATGTTTGTACTTCGACTAACTGTGACTTGTTGACCAGGTTGCAAGCCCAAAATTGGGGGGGGGGGGGGGGTGAATGGGTTGCTTCAAGAGTATCTTAAATTATCTTGCTTAAAACAACTTCAGATAGAAACACACTACGTGCAGATGTTAGAGTTAGTAAGCAGCGGAAGTAAGATAAAAACAATCACACAAAATGCACAAGGACTTTATCCTAGTTCAGACCTCCTATCACCAAGAGTCCTACATTTAGTCCCCAAAAACTACTTGGGATTTCATTAACCAGGGTACAGCCCCCCTCATAGACACTTACACATCCAGCACCCGCTGGCCTGCTCTTCAACCCACGAAGATGCAATACAACCACCTATAGCAAAAGGTCTTCCCTTCAGCAAGGGGAGCTAAACCACATACTCACAGCAGGTCTTCTCTTCGTACAGAAAGAGGAACACTCTTAAAGAAGAGTTGAAGGGATGGCCCCTAGATCAATTTATACAACAAGCTTTGCTTGATCTAAGGCACGAACTGAGAGAGGAAGAATGTAGACTATGAAGCTATCCTCTCAGAACAATTGGCTCTCAAAGAAAGGAGTGAGGGCTTTAGGAGAGCTTGGAGCAGATCATCTTGGAGTGAAGGTGCACTGCTCTCAATGGTGGTTGTGAAGGCTTGTGTATGCTTCGTGTATCATCAGTGTGTTCTTTTCTTCACAGCCATCATCTTCTTATATGCACTTCAGCTTTCTTTAGATGTATTTGTTGAAGTATTCGTTGAAGTGTTCGTTGTCTCTTATCTCTTGGTGCTCGTTTCCACACAGTCGCAGCAAGTCTTACGTTGTAGAGACATGTGACTACCGGAAACCTGCAGACATTAAATGCTAAGAGAGATCTTCAAACAACGGAAAAAGGTGTTATACAAAAATGGAAATGTCCATTCTGTCGCCATATAAATCACAAGAAGACTTGATATAAGAATGGCAAGCTGTAAAGCGCTTTCTCTTGTGTCCCGTGACTAAGTAAGCCATAGACAGATATGTTCATTTCTATTCACTCGTAAAGTATTAGAAGACTTATTATGAAAATAGTAGTTAGTCAAAAAGACATATTGCGAAGGAACTATATCCAGCAACAGCCAATGCGTAAGACTTGCATGAAATATTAATAAACGGTGGGAGATTTTGAAGCTCACTCATTCAAAATGCTAAGAGTATTTAATAAAGTTTGAGAATGCTTTAATTAAATTATCCAAGATGTTTTCAGAAAGTTCCTTATTAGAAGATATGCTTGAAGGCTTTGTAAGAAAGATATGTAACAGACAATCATCAAGGTATTTGAAACTAATATATTTGAAATAGCAATGGATAATATAATGCCAAACGATGTTAAGACACAATCGATGTTCAAAGAGTAATCAATGTTTAGGAGCAATCTATGTTCAGGAACAATCCATGAAGACAATCGATGTTTAACTGTAATCTTTGTTTAAGTAATTGTAGTCAATGTCATTTTACACAGTAATCGATGTTTAAGAGAAAGGTAAATGATATGTCAAGGAAAGAACATAAACAGTCGAAGTGAAAGCTTCGACTGGCCAGAATAAAATGTTATCGGTCGAAGTGTAACTTCGGATATGACGATGTGGACTTCGGATATGATGAAGTAAAATTTGGATATGATGAAAAATAACGCAGTCGGTCGAAGCTGAAACCCGCAGTCGGTCGAAGTGAACTTCGTATATAACTTCAGATATGATAAGTTAGCTTCGTCTATGACAAAGTAGGACTTCGACTGATCACAACCAAAAACATGCATGATGAAGTGCCAGCTTCGGATATGGCAAATTGGACTCCGGATATGACGAACTAGCTTCGTATATGACGAAGTAGAGTTTCGACTGATCACGATAAAAAACATGCATGACTTTAGATGAAGAAGTTTATCATGAAACTTGACTTTGATTGAAACTTTGAAAAGATTATTAGCGATGAAACACATGAACTTATGAATGACAACAAGGACTTACAAGCAATTGAACACCATCTAGAGAACTTGGATATACTTGGAATACTTACAATGGTGATCCTTGAAGTATAACTTATTTCCTTTGAGTCTCCTGTTGACACACTTAACCAAAATGATATTAAGGAAAATACGCATGGTTTATAAAAATAATCTGATAAGTTTTGTTATCACCAAAATATATAATCATGGAGATAAATGAGTTAACATGACCAAATGTGAACATATGATGTTCCTATAAGCATGATTTCAATGTGGCCAGTCAGTCTATGAATTGAAATGATGAATTAAAGAATATGCAACATGAAAGCACTTATGATTTATCATCAAAACACTGTGAAGTTGTCATGATCATTATGTGTACAATAGAAGATGCATACAACATGTCATTGTCAAGATACAACACAACACTCTCCCACATATGTACACTATGACATCATCAAATTGAGTACAATATGTATCCTCAAAACACACAACTCAACAATCTCTCCATTTTTTATGATGACAAAGTATGACAACATTCTTTCACACATTCTTTCATAGAAGAAAATAATAGAATTTCTCCCCTGTTTGACAACAACAAAAGCGTGAGATGAACATGCATGGTACTGTGAACTTCTCCCCTTTGTAAATTTTCTCCCATTTAAACAAATTCTCCCAAAATCAAGAGGATGAATAGAGGTCTCACAAAATACACAATATACTGAATTCTCCCCCTAAGTGAAACAACTCTCCCCCTTTGACAGTATTAGAGTTCTCCGCCACCAACTGAATGGAGACCAAAATAAATGATGTGAAACGAAAAGGAGTGATGAAACCAATTGATTGGGGCGTGTAATCAAAGATCAACAATAAGGTTGCTCCCCCTAAATATAAGAATGTATTGCAAAGAGCACAAACAATTTGATTTTAAAGGGGTCATGAAGGTATCAAGATACACAATGATTTTAGTATATAAGAGATAATATAATTATAGATTTCATAATGTGCAGCAAGGGTTAAAAACAAAGATGATTTTTTATTGAGTTTTTATGTCAGTTCTTTATCATCAAAAGTCACTTCATAAATTTTATTTACAAATGTGACATGATTTGTGTGACCTAAATTAAGTTGTCAAGAGTGTATATCATTAGAGAATCAAGTTTTGATCTTAACACAATATATAATAACAATTTAACATTCTTGAACAACATGAATTCTATTTTAGGTTAGCTACACTCTAGACACCTTTGTCTTTTTCTTTCCATTTCTTTCATTTGAGAAATTTCAGGAAATTTGGCAAAGAAGACTTAATTCATGCTTTTTTGTACAAGCGCACACACTTACCCAGTGCAGGAGTGCCTTACTACTAGGCATGCTAATCATTTGTTTGCTTCTTTTTTAACAGAGATAACTTAGCAACATCTTTTGACTCAACTACAACCACATCTCAGGTGAAATAACCTGGTTATTTAGTGTACTAATCTTTGCTCTGCAATTTTCTTTAAAATGTTCTTTTTCCTGAAATCTTTTCTTTCAATTTTTCAAGATTTTTTTTTTAGTGTCAAGTAGCTTTTTACCGTAATAGATCATGGTCTTGAATTGTTAAAATTTTATTCTTATCATTTGTTAAAAATAAAACTTTAATATTTCTTGTGATATAAAACTCAAGACTACTCATGTGTCTAATTAAAGTGTTTTGCAATAAAAGTCTAAATTAACATTTGAGGATAAAGATAAACACATAACTCTTAATCTTATTTTTCATCTTCATGTTTAATCCAAGAGCACAAATATTCCAAATATATAAAAGTTTATTTCTCATATAAGAGTATTAATGAAATCTTGAATGGATTCATGAAACATGAAGAGGTCAACTGATAAGCCAAGAGTTTTTGAAACTTGAGATGGTTCTAAAAAGATTAGAGAGATTGAGATGGAATACTATACACACAGAGTAGAGATGTGTGAGTTCATTCCAAATGAGAGCAAAAATATAAGAAATTTTGATCAGATATCATTCAAAGTGTTGATGATTGAGATTGTGAACATGAAAGTTTTATTTCATGCAATATGAACATCATCAAAACACCACAACAATCTCATTATTTTAGATGATTTGCCCTCAATTTATTTTTTAAGACAAATTCAAGAATAGCATTTCTGAATACAAATATGAAGAAACTATGTCGACACATGTATGTCGACACATGACATTGAAAACCTATTCAGAATGCAGAAGTAATAGATTGGTGTCAACACAATTTCAAGTGTGTGTCGACCTGGTGATGATCAAAAGAAACTGGTGTCGACACATGTCTAAATATGTGTCTACCTGATCATGAATTCTCAAGCATAGAGCAGCTAGTGTCGACACAAGTTGAACTGTGTGTCGACCTAGTTATGATCAAAGTCAATTGGTGTCGACACATGTTCAAATGTGTGTCAACACAAGAGAATCAAAACTCAAATAGAAAGCAGCAGTAAACAACTAGTGTCGACACATGACCAAAAGTGTGTCGACCTGGTTTTGATCAAAGTCATTTTTTCTGAGTTTTTCAATTTCAAAAAGTTTTGACATTTATTTAGCAGCATTTTCAAAGATATTTTTTGTTATTTTCAAATTTATTCCCCCTTAGCATGTGCATGATATAAAGAAGTTTGCAAGTAATTCAAACATGATTGTGCACAGGAATCATGGGCACAGTTATGCAAGCATGATGACACAACATGATTCCAATTTCTAAGATAAATTATTGTTGGGGGCAGTATCAAAACACATTTTCATTGTTTAAATAAAACTCTAAAAGTTATTCCAACTCAAGCAATTCAATTCTGAAATGATAAGAGGTTTTACCTGAACAGTCTTCAATTCTTTTTCAAAGATTTTATCTGTGTTCTCCAATCAGTTCTTGTTTTGCATAGCCATTGTCTTGATTCCAAATGGATAGGTAAGGCTACAAGGCTCATTAGCTTGCTGATCAAGCTAACTTTGAGACCCACACTTGCTTGGGTCCTGCAATGAAATCAAGAATGTAACATGATTTCTAAATCACAAGGATTTTATTTTTGGTAAGTTTTTTATAATTAATGGACTCTCAGCAGCATTAGTTCCAGACTTTTTCTTAGTCTTATTCAATGCATCTATGTTTTCATGAGGTTTCTATTTTTTATTTTTTATTATAAACAACAACACAATTATTTTGTGCAGTATTCCTATTCATAGGCACATGGAATTTATGAACTTTTTCCAGTATGAACATGATGTTTATTCCTATGTGTATGATCATATGTATGAGCATGGGGTTTGGGAGCATACACAAAATGATCAGTTTTATGCCAACAAGCTCTAGAAATATGACCAAATTTATGGCATGTGAAGCATTGGACTGATTTGGCATGTTTATAGAAATTCTGATTTCTAAACTAGCAATGTTTGGCGAGATGGTCAGATTTATTGTAATGAAAGTAAATAGGATAATTTCTTACCTGATACTTACCCTCACATGAGTACATGTGCTGAAACCCCCTTTTCCTTTGAGGAGGCTTTACCGTTTCATAACTCCTAGCATGATGTGGAGTTGGAGCTTGCCTTGGAGCTGTCCTTGTTTGCGGAGAAGATGGAGAAACCATGTAGAAGCTTGTTTTCCTTTCAATTTTCTTTGTCTAGTTTTTAATGGAAACAAGGTTCTTTCTATTAGTGGTATTTATATTGATTTTCTTTTTTTTTTTTATATTTTTCTGAACAAGAATTTTAACTAGTTTTTCGTTAGATATAGAAGAGTTCTTGTTAGCAGTAGCTTTAACCAATGTTATTTTTCGTTTTGTTTTCAATTTTCTTATTTTTCACAGAAGTAAGACTTGCATTTACAGCAGTCTTAAATTCATTTTAAAGCTTATGTTTTTCAGCCTTTAATACCACAACTTCTTTTTTTGAAATTTTAAGTTTGGTCAGTATGACATCCAGTCCATTCCTCATTTTGTTCTTTTATTTTTCAAATTGTGCAATTTGTTTTTCGAAATCAGAAATTTTGTTACTTAAATTGCTACAATCAATGGTTAATGGACTGTCATACAACATGCATTCAATCTTTTTTTTTCAGATGATAATTTTCTTCAATAAGTTGTCTATATTTCTCATTTATCTGATGATTATGAGCCATATTGGAAATCTGTTTGTTTAATTGATCATTGTCAAATTTGAAGCTCTCATTAAGATCAATCAAAATTTCATTTTCAATTTCCAGATTGATGACTTTAGATCTCAATAGAAAATTGTCATCTTTTAATTCACTCAATTTGTTTTCACAAATTTTGATTTCATCTTTCAGACTTTCTTTTTCAAAATTCAGTTTCTGAACTTTATTTTTCAAATTTTCATTTTCTTCTTAAAGATCTTTATCGTTGTTCTGAAGCAATTCAAGTTTTTTTTCAATTTCTTATTTTTAGACTTCTTTCTCTTATTTTTCTTGCATGCATGTTGACAAAATTCAAACAATTCATCATAAGACATCCCTTCATCTGAATCAAAAACTGAATTTGTGTACGTAAATGGGTTTGGAATTGGTTTACATGACCATGTAGACCCATTTGATTTCTTGGATTTAGAAGAAGATGAAGGATGCTCTGAGCTCATTGAATGTTCTATGAGAGTTTGAATGTTTATTGAACTCTCTGAACCAGATGACCTTTTCTGAGCCATTAAGCACTTGTTTGAATTTTTATTTTCTTTCCTTCCAGCCTTCATGAAGGAGTCCTGCAAGTTAGATTGTAATTGTGAGCTTGAGGACTTCTTAGAAATTATGGCAAGAAATTCACGCAAGTTGAAATATCTAGCAATTTCAACAGATCTGCTCATTATAGATAATTTTCTAAAACAAGTAAATCAGATTAAACAAAAACCATATATGATTTCAGAGCGCTTGGTCTGATATCAATTCTGGTAACACTCCTGATCGTTAGAACAACAAGTGAGCACACAATTAGAGATCAATTCAAGCAATCAAACAATTCAAGCAGATCAAATGATGTTTCATAAGATCAAGTCAGAGTTTCAAAAACTTGATATGTTCAAATATCAAATCTGTCAAGCCAATACCAATGTATGGTGCAACAGCTCTGATTCCAAATTGTTGGATTAGAACAATTTATCACACAGTATGATTAGAAGCATAAGATGCACTAGATTTGTAAAATCAAATTTGATGTACATAGCATTGACTCTGATGTCAATTGAAGGATCACTTCTGATTATCAAATCAAATCAAATTAGAAGAGACAAAAAGGAGCAATCAAATCAAATCAGATCAAAACAAATCAGAGTCAGGCATCAAAACAGATCTGTCAAATCACAACAGATGAATAGAGCACCAGGCTCTAATACCAATTGTAGGATCGGATATTCGGTGATGGCTACAGCGCTGCTCTTCTGCTCTTTTTGGGCTCTCTCTTTTCCCTCTTCTTTTAGCACTTCTCTTAGCCGCACACGTTGGATACCTTTTTCGCAAAGGACAAGGGCATATTTATAGCCTTAATCATGTGACCTAGAACTTGGGAAAGTGTGAGTTCCAAGTACCACAAGTAAGACACGTGTCAGTCACATGACATCCTGCACAGATAGCATTATTAATTAGTCAAGAGAAAAAGGCAATCGATGTTTAAGTTAATTAAAGAAGCAATCGATGTTATACATGAGGTAATCGATGTTTGATCGATTGTCAGAGAGTCAACTATCAAGAAGTCGGCTGTCAGAACTTCGACTGGCAAAGATATAACATGAATATACGAAGTCTCAGCACTTCGACTGGCCAAGTGTAAATCGTGACATCCGAAGTCAAGGTGCTTCGGATGGTAGAAATACAACGTGAATATACGAAGTGCCATTCCTTCAACTGAGCAACTGCAAATGTGAACCGTTGAACCACTTCTATATTTTATCCTTTTATTTTGGTGATAACAAAACTTATTATTATCATAAATATCAATAATATATACAATATCATTTTAAACAGAATTATTGTATTTTTCATATTCGAAGTCTTTGTAAGAATGTCCAACTCCGACTCCTGAAAAGTTGAAGTAGTCCTTACTCCGACTCTCAAGAAGTCGAAGTAACCAGTTCAACTCTGACTCTTGGACAGTCGAAGTGGTACATTGATTACTAAACATTATACATTGATTACTATTTAATGTCACATTGATGACTGAACATTATACATCGATTACTGTTTTAATATCACATCGATCTACAAACATATCGATTATAGTTTGCTTAAACATCGATTACCTTAGACATTGATTCCTTGTAAACATCGATTGCACTCTAACATCGATTACCTTAGAAAATCGATTACATCAATTGGACTTAAACATCGATTTCATAAACATCGACTGCATGAACATCAATTATATTTTCACATCGATTACATAAACATAGATTGCACTCAAACATCGATTACCCTTAGACATCGATTGCCTTTAGACATCGACTGTCTTTGGACATCGATTGCCTTTAGACATTGATTGTCTTTGGACATCGATTGCCTTAGATTTCGATTGCTTTCATGCATCGATTACAGTTGTTTCATATTGATTGCCTTTAAGCAAATATCGATTGCCTCTCTATTTCCACCGATTGCCGTTATAAACTTCATCTCATATCGATTGTTATTATGACCTACACTGATTGGGTTTCAAAATACCTTTGGCACCCATTGAAAATTCAAATGACTTTCTAACACTTATATTGTCATTTCTCTTACAGATATAAAGATCTTGCAGCAAGCTATAAGCAAGAAAACATGGACAGAAGGAAAAAGATAATTCCTCCTTCCTGCAACAAAAGAAAAGCACCTAACCTTCTATTTCTAGCTATCTGTAGGAAATACAGACAGAAGGCAAAAAGAGGTATGAGCCATTTGACAAAAGACTTCATAAGTCTGATCATCTGCCTTGCATTTAATGTCTGTAGGTCCACCTCTACACACAGTCAACATCTTGGACATACTGCTGGCATCCTTGGAATTGCGCACCAGCTGAAATATCTTCCTACATTCCAAATAGCCAGTAGACTCAAGAAGACAGCCGTTAGACTCAAAGGAAGGTGAGAAGAAGAAGAAGAGAGCCAAGAAACTCCAACGGCCATCTGTCAACGGATCTATTCAAGTTGCTCCATAAAAGGGAGAAGCAAGAAAAAAAGGAAATAAAGTGTGAACTTGAAGATCATTCAAGGAGTGTACATCTAGTGAGCATCCAACTCCATACACACTCAAGCAAGAAAGGAAGAGAGCTCGAGCCCTCTCAAGCTGAAGCATTCATGCTGTCTACCTTCTTCCTCATTCTCTCTCTGTGTGTCTTTGTGTATTTGAGAGAGTTAGCCTAAGGAGAGTCTTGTCCTATAAACTCTTTCCTTCTTAGGCTCACTCTCAGATCAAGCATTTCATTGTGTATCTTGAGCTTGATCTAGGGGCTTTAGGTCCTTTCTTCTGTGTTCGGAAGTGTTCCTCTTCAGTTGGAAGAGAAGGCTTACTATGCAAGCATTCCCCTTGATTAGAAGGGAAGACCAGCTTGCACCTGGTGGTGACCATCTGGGGTCTGTACCAGTGTTCCCCTTGTTTGAAGGGAAGACCTGCTGGGGTGTGTACCAGTGAGTTGCTTCTGATCTCGTAAAAGAAGCACCTGGCTGAGGTGAAATAGTGGGCTGCCTTCATGCATGGGAAAGAGAAGAAGACCAGCTATAGTGTTGGGTGTTGTATGCCCCTTGTTTAAGGGAAGACCAAGGTTACTTAGTGATAAGTGAAATCCCAAGAGTTTGCTTGGGACTGGACATAGCACTTCCATTTGAAAGGGCCAAACCAAGATAAATCTTTGTGTCCCTTGTGTGCTTGCTTTCGCGCTCTTAACTTCCATTGCACACATTTATTTATACTAATCAAACATTTTCAAGTGGTGATTTTTGTTTCAGTTTTCAGATTTCTTATTCACCCCCGCCTTCCAGGTTAGACTTGCTGCTATATCAAGAGGGCCAACAAGTGGTATCAGAGCTGTAGGCTCTGAACATCTAGAAGATCCAACGATCTTTGAGCAAAGATCCATGGCAGCTCAAGGTTTTGCAGAAGGTCAATCCATCTTCCGGCGTCCACTATTTGATGGTGAAGATTATCAATACTGGAAGACTAGGATGAAGTTCTTCCTTCAGGGCTACGACTACCAAAGCTGGAGCATCATAGAAGATGGTGATCTCCAAATCTCCAAGCCCAAGGAAGAATGGACTACTAATGAAAAGATCAAGCTATCCTTGAACAGCAAGGCAAAAAGGTTCATCTGTTGCGCTCTGACCAAGCAAGAGTTCAACAGAGTTTCTGCATTCAAAACAACAAAAGATATATGGGAAATGCTAAAGCTCACATATGAGGGATCAGACAAAGTCAAAGAGACAAGAATAGATATACTTGTCACACAATATGAGAAGTTCCAAATGGAATCAGGTGAGTCCATATCTCAGATGTACAACAAGTTTACTGAAATCATCAATGGACTTGCAAGTTTGGGTAAGAAGTACAACCAGGGATACATAGTCAGAAAGATCTTAAGATCATTCCCAAAGGAGTGGACTCCAAAGGTCACTGCTATAGAAGAAGCTAATGACCTCTCCACAATGACATTTCAAAAGCTCATTGGATCTCTCATAGCTCATGAGATCAACATGGAGAGATTAGGATAAAGTTCTTTCATAAGAAGGCCAAATAATGCATTGAAGGCTAAGGAGAGCACTTCGGATGAAGCCACTGCCAGTGAGTGCAGTGATAGTGAAGATGAAGGTATCCACTCCAAGTCAATACGAAAGATCTTAGCAAGAAGAAAAGAGAAGAAGAAGATGAAGAGAAAAGAGGAGAAATACAAGGAATATAAAAGGAAGACCTTTACAACTACATGGATAACTCCTCAGACAGCTCAAGCACAGAAGAAGATGAAGAGAATGTCAACCTGCTCTTGATGAACAAACAACAAAAGGGTATTCAAATGGGTATGGGTAGGGATGCTCAAAAGCATCTGATTAGTGACTACCTACACTTCACTTCATTCCTATCTAAAGAGGAAGTAGTTATCCTTAGTTTTTAGTTTTTGTTTTTAAACTTACATTTCTTTTTGTTGTTTATTCCTTAAATACAATGCTATTAATATCCTTGCAAGAATTTATGATCAATTAGGGACACTTCATATAAACCTCCTAACAGAACAGCAAATGAAAATACAACAGCAGATGTCGACAATTCAAGACTGTGTCGACACACATATAGGACAGGTCGACACACCATGGAACAACTGTCGATAGATAATGACAAATTGGTCGACAGACAAAAAGTATTTATGAAGATTTGGAAGAGCATCAACTAAGGGGGAGCCTCACATTGAGGGGAGCAAGAGTAAAAGAGAGAGACGATATTTCATTCAAGTATTGTTGAACCCCTCTCCTTCAAACTCATAGCATATTGGTAAGAAGTCCTTAAAAAGGGGGGAAATGCATATGGTAAGATCCTTCCATTTTGGTTTTTGAAAACAAGGGGGAGAGTATTTTATGTTATGAATTTTCTATTCATTAGTTGTATTGAATATTTTTTGAAAATTTACATAAGTTGTCATCACCAAAAAGGGGGAGATTGTTAACCCACTCCTATACTTTATCCTTTTATTTTGGTGATAATAAAACTCATGATTATCATAAATATCAATAATATATTTAATATCATTTTAACAGAATTATTGTATTTTTCATATCCAAAGTCTTTGTATGAATGTCCTACTCCGACTCTTGAAAGTCGAAGTAGTCCTTACTCTGACTCTCAAGAAGTCGAAGTAACCAGTCCAACTCCGACTCTTGGACAATCGAAGTGGTACATCGATTAGTGAACATTATACATCGATTATTATTTAATGTCACATCAATTACTAAACATTATACATCAATTACTGTTTTAATATCACATCGATTACTATACAAACACATTGATTACACTTTACTTAAACATCGATTACCTTAGACATCGATTCCCATTAAACATCGATTGCATAAACATTGATTGCACTCTAACGTCGATTACCTTAGAACATCGATTACATCAATTGGACTTAAACATCGATTGCATAAACATGGATTGCACAAACATCGACTGCATGAACATTGATTATACATTCACATCGATCGTAGAAATATAGATTGCACTCAATCATCGATTACCCTTAGACATCGATTGCCTTTAGACATCGACTATCTTTGGACATCGATTACCTTTGGACATTGATTGTCTTTGGACATCGATTGCCTTAGACATCGATTGCCTTCATGCATCGATTATAGTTGTTTCATATCGATTACTTTTAAGCAAATATCGATTGCCTCTCTATTTCTACCGATTGGTGCTATAAACTTAATCTCATATTGATTGCCAATATGACTTACACCGATTGGGTTTCAAAATACCTTCAGTGCCTATTGAAAATTCAAATGACTTTCTAACTCTTATATTGTCATTTCTCTGACAGATAAAAAGCTCTTACAATAATCTGTCAGCAAGAAAACATGGACAGAAGACAAAAGAGAATTCCTCCTTCCTGCAACAAAAGAAAAGCACCTAACCTTCTATTTCTAGCTATCTGCAGGAAATACAAACAGAAGGCAAAAAGAGGTAAGAGCCATTTGATAAAAGACTTCACGAGTCTGATCATCTGCCTTGCATTTAATGTCTGTAGGTCCACCTTTACATACAGTCAACATCTTGGACTTGCTGCTGGCATCCTTGGAATTGCGCACCAGCTGAAACATCTTCCTTCATTCCAAATAGCTAGTAGACTCAAGAAGACAACTGTTAGACTCATAGGAAGGTGAGAATAAGAAGAAGAGAGTCAAGAAACTCCAACGGCCATCAGTCAACGGATCTGTTCAAGCTGTTCCATAAAAGGGAGAAGTAAGAGAAAAAGGAATAAAGTGTGAACCTGAAGATCATTCAAGCAGTGTACATCCAGTGAGCATCCAACTCCATACACACTCAAGCAAGAAAGGAAGAAAGCTTGAGCCCATTCAAGCTGAAGTATTCAAGCCATCTTCCTTCTTCTTCATTCTCTCTCTCTGTGTCTTTGTGTGTTTGAGAGAGAGAGAGCTAGGGGTTTAGCCTAAGAAGATTCTTGTCCTGTAAACCCTTTCCTTCTTAGGCTTAGTCTCAAATCAAGCATTTCAATGTGTATCTTGAGCTTGATCTAGGGGCTTCAGGTCCTTGCTTCTGTGTTCAAAAGTATTCCTATTATGTTGGAAGGGAAGACTTACTGTGCAAGCATTCCCCTTGATTAGAAGGGAAGACCAGCTTGCACCTGGTGGTGACCACTTGGGGTCTATACTAGTATTCCCCTTGTTTGAAGGTAAGACCTGTTGGGGTGTGTACTAGTGAGTTGCTTCTGAGCTCGTGAAAGAAGCACCTGGCTGAGGTGAAACAGTGGGCTGCCTTCTTGCCCGGGAAAGAGAAGAAGACCAGCTATAGTGTTGGGTGTTGTATGTCCCTTGTTTAAAGGAAGACCAAGGTTACTTGGTGGTTAGTGAAATCCCAAGAGTTTACTTGGGGACTGGATGTAGGACTTCCATTTAGAAGGGCCAAACTAGGATAAATCTTTGTGTCCCTTGTGTGCTTGCTTCTGCACTCTTAACATCCATAACACACGTTTATTTAAACTAACCAAACATTTTCAAGTGGTGATTTTCATTTTATTTTTCAGATTTCCTATTCACCCCCCCTCTAGGTTAGACTTGTTGCCATATTAAGAGGGTCAACATGACCATCCGAAGTGTTGGTAGAAATTAGTCTTAATTGGTCGAAGTGACTTCGTCATATCCGAAGCTTAGCTTCGTATATGATGAAGTTCCACTTTGTCTGATAAAGAACAAATTAGAACATCCGAAGGCACAGTTAAATTTATCATGATCGGCCGAAGTGACTTCGTCATATCCGAAGCTTAGCTTTGCATATAACGAAATTCCACTTCGTCATATCTGAAGTCAAGTTTCGTATATGACGAAGTTACACTTCGTCTAATAATGAACAAATTAGTACATCTAAAGTTAGTGTTGAATTTAGTCTTAATCAGTCGAAGTGACTTCGTCATATCTGAAGCTTAGCTTCGTATATGACGAAGTTACACTTCGACTGACACAGACTAAAACTGTACATCTGATGTTTGTGCTTTGGCTTACTGTGACCAAATGTGAACATCTGATGTTCCTATAAGCATGATTTTAATGTGGCTAGTCAACCTATGAATTGCAATAATGAATTAAAGAATATGCAACATGAAAGATCTTATGATTTATCATCAAAACATTGTAAATGTTGTCATGATCTTATGTGTACAATAGAAGATGTATACAACATGTCATTGTCAAGATACAACACAACAATCTCCCACATATGTACACTATGACATCATTAGATTGTGTACAATATGTCATCATCAAAACACATAACTCAACAACAAGTACCACTGGTTAGGGTGGAGAGTGCTTCTCCCAGTTTTGTGCAATTTACCAAGATTCGTCACTGTGTTGCCTAGGTGACAACTATGTGATATGTGTGTGATAGTGTCCTTCTTTATGGTGGTTTGGGCTATATGTCATGGTAAAAATATGTGAAACAATGTTAAAATAAGTGTGAATGTGTAATGTGATCATGTGAAAGTGATGTGTTAATGTGATCCAATGTGAAAGAACTTGAAAGCATGTGAATATGTTATGTTTATGCTAAAAAAACAAGAAAGAGTATGTATTGTAGTATATGAATGCATTAGATAGGAAAGATATCATGTTAGTATCGTGAGTAGGTATGTGCTCTATTTTGATTATTTGAATATGTGGAAATATGTCATACTTGTTAGTTATGTTAACCATCACGTGCTATAGGAAATCTATGTGCAGTTAGTATGTCAAAGCATGTTTACTTAGTACTCGCTAATAGCCATGTGATGGTTAAAGCATCTTCCTCGAAATTTCATTTGCACATTTTTGTTCTCTCCCTAGGCCGACCTAGAGAGAGATGCTCCGCATTTTCTCTCTCTACGGTCCTCTCCCTTGAAGGCCATAAATGGCCGCCCAGGGGGGGGGGGGGGGACCTGGTCCTCCCCCCACCGTCCCCCCTTCTACTCCTACTTTGGCTGCCCTGGCCAGCCCTTGGAGTCCTAGAACTGCTGCGACCTGTCTTGATGGGGCCTTACCTGAACCAGCTACTGCTAATGCTTCTGATGTGCACTGTGTAGGGGTACCAGCAACGCCACCTCCTACTACCCTCTCGCCTGCTGCTCAAGCCGATGCTCCTGCTATGGCATTGTCTTGGGAGCCAACTGTTCCTGTCGTGGCCCCCTTTGTAGTAGATGCATCTGCTACAAATCCCACTGTTGGCCCTTGGCGGACTGAGGGGTCATCACCACCGACCACCTTTCCACAGGTGCTTCTGCAATCTCTTTGTCTGCAAGTCCCCCCCTTGGCCATCCACCCTCCTCCTCCACAGACTCAGGTGAGCCAGCGGTCTTCTTCTCCATGGAGGAGATCAACGCTTCTTGCAAGCCTCTAGAATTTGCGGTTATTGCTAGAACCCCTCAGGGCAGGCCTTCTTTCCAAGAGATCCATTCCCATCCAGAGCTTAGATTCAAGTTCCAGCAGGATTTTATCATCAGTGCTCTAGATGGCTGCCATATGCTGATCAGGTTCATCAATAGAGAAGACTACTTCCAGATCCTTCTAAAGGAATCCATGTATGTGCAAGGTAGAGCCTTCAGGTTCTTCAAATAGTCAATCGACTTCAGTCCGGATGCAAACTCGCCAGTGATTCCAGTGTGACTGGAATTGCTTGGACTGTCCACGAACTTCTTTAACGATGTTATGGTCCACTCCATTGCTGGGAGCTTAGGCCCTATCCTCAAAGTGGACAGCAACACCCTATCTATGATGCGTACAGATTCCGCTCGGGTTAATGTCCAACTGAACGTGTCCAAGAAACTGCCGGATCGAATTTGGGTTGGCATGGGGGCGAAGGGTTATTGGCAGCCGATCGTGTATCTAGATCCTCCGTGCTTCTGTTCTACATGCAAATGCCTTGGTCACCTGCCATCTAAATGAAACAAGAGCTCCACCAAACAGAACTAAAGGTCAGATGGCACAAGCCCGGACAAGTCTGTGAGTGCTCATGCCAAACATGCTCTGAACTCTGATGGCCCTATCTCAGGGCAGGTTGAAAAGCTTGTTTGGCACCCCATTCACACTAGCGACTTGGTCTTTGATTCACCTGATAACCAAAAGGCCCATTCATTTGATGGTGGCGCAACACCTTCTGTTGCACAACAAGTGTTTGATGATTTGCCTCTTCAACAACCACATCTGATTTCTGAGGGTGATCCTCCACCTGTTCAAGCAAAGCATGGTGATTCTAAAGGTGTGACTACTGGGGTTGCTAGTGTGAAGAATGATGATCTTTCAACCGTCGTTGGATCTCCATCAGATTAGGTGGATCCGGTGCTTGCAGCACCCCCTGCTACTCCCACTTTCTGTGTCGAACCAAGCAGTGCACCTGCTGGTCGCACAGCTTCTATTGCAGCACAACATGTGTTTGATGATTTGCTCCACAACAACCATCTCATGTGGATCCGGTGTATGCAGTTGGCACTGCTACAACCCCCTTCTATGTGGAGCCAAGCAATACATTTGTGCTTGAGGTGCCATTGCTTCTTGCTGCCACCACTGTGCTTGAGGCCCCATCACCACGTACTACTACCTACAACCAGTCATCTAGTGGTGGTCCTTCTGACGTAGCTATGGCTTCTTCTTCTGAGTCACATCTGAATGTCGATGCCCCCTCTTGGACCCATGCTGCCAAGGGACCAACACAGACCGCTTCTCCATCCGGAGTGGAAGCTTCTCCATCACCGGGAGAAGCCTTTTCGTCTGCCCCGCGTATGTTCTTTGCTGATGCTTTGCACAAGAAAACCAGAAGAACTAAACTTCGCATGACAGCAACCAGCCCTCTGGAGGTGCCCTTGCCCCCTCGCTATCTACCCACGGTGCACATGGCGGTAGCACCTGTTCAGCCTTACCCAAAGGCAAGTTCAGAGGGTCATGTGATCTACCTTCCTGTCCAATATACAGTCAGAAATCTTCTTGATGGTGGCAAGGAAGTGGAGTCCCTGTCTTCAGAAGATTTGTGCCAACTGTACAGAAATATGGTTGGCCGTATGTTCCTCCGAACCCGCCGCCACGCCAACCACGAGTCAGGACTAGTGGCTCACTTCAACTCATTAATTCAGCTGAAGAGCTTGTAGACTTATCCTATCCCTTTTGTTGTCTTCTTGGGCTAACGCTTTACTTTATCTTACTCTCTGTATAGGGTGTCTTGTGCTTATGCCCAAGTTTTCATTTGTAATGTTTGTCCTTTATGTCTTACCATATATATAAAACTGCCTAGCTTTCACGATATCAAAGCCATGTCTTCTATATCGTTTTGACTAAGTATAGCTTTAATTTATAAAAAAATCATGTGATAGTTTACTTAATGTGTTATGCTTGTGTAGAATGTATGTGATAAGTGTATAGATGTGGTCAATGGGTTGCTTGTTGAGTCTATTGTGTACTATCATTCTTGCTTAAACATACAGATGAGACAGGTATTCTAGAGCTTAAGGAGGAGATAGTGAGGAGCGACTCTGAGCTGGAGGAGTAGTTGAGATGTGGGGAGCTTTGCCATAGCTTGTACTTTTCTTTTTACATAGCACGTGAGACGTTATTATATTATGGACTATTGGACTTGGTTATTTGTGAACTTTGTTATATTTATTTTGTTACTATATAGATTTTGGGATGTGTGTGGTGATGATGGAATAAGAATTACCTTTGTTTCCACTGTACTTTCCTTTGTTATTTATGTACATCTCTACCTACTTTGTTGTGATGGGTACATGTCCCACTATAACGGCATGCTTTATATTGAGGAGTAGTTGAGATGTGGGGAGCTTTGCCATAGCTTGTACTTTTCTTTTTAAGTAGCACGTGAGACGTTATTATATTATGGACTATTGGACTTGGTTATTTGTGAACTTTGTTATATTTATTTTGTTACTATATAGATTTTGGGATGTGTGTGGTGATGATGGAATAAGAATTACCTTTGTTTCCGCTGTACTTTTCTTTGTTATTTATGTACATCTCTACCTACTTTGTTGTGATGGGTACATGTCCCACTATGACGGCATGCTTTATATTGACATGGATTGGTATAATCATACCGGTATAAAGTGGGTCGTTACAAAGATTGGCATCAGAGCAACAGGTTGAGATTGTACATAAATAACTCATTCCCTATGCAATATTCTAAAGTCTTTATAGAAACCAGTCCATGTATGTAGAAAATATCTAACAATGAATTAAAGATAGCTAAGAAAATAGATAGGTTTAAGAACTTAGATTCTAACTGAATGTGCTTGTTTTACAGGCAATGACGAGTTGTGGTAGGCGTGGTGCTCAGGCTCGGGAGGACAAGTAGAGACGTGAGGAGAGGGGCAAGCAGCAAGCCCCAGTACACCAGGGTCCCCCTTTACCACCACCACCACTGCCCGTGGACTATGGCATGTTTATGCAAGGCCTAGTCCAGGCGATGCAGACTCAGGCGGCGCTATAGGCTCAATTGTAGGTGCAGGCTCAGGCTCCAGCTCTAGTCCCTCAGGAGTTTGGACATGGTGGTTCGTCCATCATGGAACATTTTAAGAGGATGGTTCTACCTTCTTTTAAGGGGGAGAGTCAGCCTCTTCTAGTGGAGAGTTGGCTAAGGAAGGTAGATAAGATCATCCATGTTGTTGGGTGTGCAGAAGAGGATAAAGTGAGTTTTGTTGGATCGAGATAGCACTATAGACGTCCTAGAGGGGGTGAATGGAACTTCTTTCACTTTTGAAATTTATTTGAAAATAGATGACACTAAATAGAGTCGTTACTATTTAGTGTGGTGTGTGTGAAACAAGTGAAAGCTTGGTGGAAACAATCACACAATTTGCATAAGAGATTTTATCCTGGTTCGGACCTTCCCATGTGGAAGTCCTACATCCAGTCCCCAAGCAACCTCTTGGGATTTCACTAAACTGCCAAGAAAACTTGGCCTTCTCTCAACCTGAGTGGTATTACAAATCCACTTGTTCCCAAGCAAGTCTTCCCTTTACCAAGGGGTGCAAAGACCACCTACACAAGTAGGTCTTCCTTTCATAAGAGGGGTACAACAGGAAACAAACCTCCTGCAGGTTATCTATTACAGAAATGAAAAACACTTGTGTGTCTGCTCAGAAGGATGAGAAAACACAAAGAATCAGAAAGAGATACAATAAGAATTGGAGCTCTAATTCTTTCTGAATCTAGGTGGGTGGACTGAGAAAGATCTGCAGTTACAGAAGGCCACCCAACAAGAAAAGACTTCTAAAAACTAGAGAGCTTGGAAGTCGAAGACTGAAGAAGCAGCTCTCTTTCTCTGTTCAATAGAAGGCTTGTGATGACTCTTGTTGCTTGTAAAATGCTGAATGGAGTTGTGTCATTGGTTGGTGTGTGTGTGTCTTGTTCAAACTCTAGCTCTATATATATATCAACTTTAGAGGCTTGATTCTTCCCATTTGAAACTATCCGTTTAGAAAATAGTCGTTGAAGAATAGCCATTTGAAAGGAGACTATGAGCTTTCTAGGTTGTCCATTAGATTATCAGCTCTTTAGAGTCCCAACGTCTTTAGTCTATGTAGGTAACTTTAGGGCTTGATAGACAGCTTCATTAATGTTCTGTAAACTCCATGCTCAAGGCCGAAAGCTAAGCATGCTTCATAAATGTTCTGCAAGCCTGGAAGGACAAGACAGACAAAGATACCTCCATACTTTCAGAGGAAGGTGAGATAAAAATATATAAAACAAGAAGGAGTTTAGACAGACAGTTGTTCAGAACATTTAAAGATAGACATACGGTTGTATAGGGAATATAAGGACTTTTCCTTAAAGTCATGGAGTTTTGACAGTGGTAGGTGAGCTCTGATAGATAGCCCATGTAGCTTATACCTACCATCACATTTACTCCATAGCAACAATCAAATGAAAAGAACTGAACTACTGTCAGCAAGCAAGAGATCACATTGTATAATTATTTCAGATCTTAACAAAGATATTTTATATGGTCATTTTGAATATAATTTTTCCTACCTAACAGAATATTTAAATGGTGACAGTAAGAAGAACATTATTTTGTAATACTTGTAAGTGTTATTCATTGTGTAAAGGATCCAATAGAAATAATGAAAGCCAATGAAATAAACAAGATTAAGATTTCATGGATTCTATGGAATGACATATTTAACACAAGTATTATTTAAGTGCAAGTACACAGGAATTGATATAGGATACTTCGACTTTTAAAGGAGTCGGAGTCAAGGACAAGATACATATAGAAGTCACAGTGAGTCATTGATTGATAACAGACTTCGACTTTGAGAGTCAGAGTGATAAAGGCTCATCAATGACATACTTTGACTTTTAAGAAGTTGGAGTGCAAAGCAAACAAGCAATAGACATTGACTTATAAAGAGTTGGAGTGAGGTACTTCAACTGTATGGAAGTCGCAGTGAGATATCAGACTTTGAATTCTTGGAAGTCGGAGTAGAAAGAGTCGATCGATATCACACTTTGACTTTCAAGGAGTCGGAGTAACGTCTGACTTCAGCTGTTAAAGAGTTGGAGTAGGGTTCAGTGGTAAGCAATCGATGTAAGGAATTCGACTTTTCGAGAGTCGAAGTCAATCCAGACTTCGACTTCTCCAAAGTCGGAGTACTACTTGTTCATCAATTGATACAACACTTCGACTTTTCTAGAGTCGGAGTTAGTATGGTATATAGTATACGCTGTGGACTTGTAGAATTTTCGTGTGACAGTGTTGATACTTACAGTATTATACATGTCATATTTCTTTTTATACAAAAGAACTTGTGGTATATTTTAATAGTTTTGATTGTAGAAAGGCTTAAAAGATTTTATCATAGCAAAAACACAATGCTTAAAATGATTAACAATATTTTAAGGGATAGTTGCTCGACAAGTTTAGCGACCTACATGCTACAGGAGAGAGCCGACGTTTGGTGGGCCTCTGTGCTACGTATTAAGTACGAGGATGGGGTGATAGAGGTGACTTGGGTGGAGTTCACCAGACTCTTCAAGGCCAAGTTCATCCCTGAGCACATTAAGGACAAGATGGAATAGGAGTTCCTTGCTCTTACTCAGGGTTCCATGATTGTTATGGAGTATGAGGCGAGATTTGTTGAGCTTTCCAAGTACGCTCCTTACATCATAGCAGATGTGAGTAGGAAGCCTAAGAAGTTTGTGAAGGGGCTTACACCATCACTTAGGACTAGACTGGTGGCTTTTGATCACCGGACCATGGATGTGGCTCTTAGCGCAGCTTGTAGACAAGAGAGCGAGATAGATCAGTACCTCGAGGAGAAGAAGCTGACCCATAAGAGGTAGGCTGCACTGTTCCAGAGGTAGGACAAGAAGAGGGCAGCTGTGACAGCCCTAGATATTTATGCCCATTAGGGCTCCATATCTAGATCCGCCTCCCGCGAACGGACCGAAGTCTCGCAAGGGATAGCTCACACAAGTGTCCAGTAAGAATATAAAAGAAAACTACACAGTATAAGACACAAGAAAGTACATGTGCTCATACCTGCATACAACAATTTACAACTGTCCAATTACATTATTACATGTCCAAATAAAAGTACAACTACCTGGGGCATATCCCGAGGGAGCACAAGCTCACACAACACTAACTACTACACTACTATTGGTGGTACAAGTCTGCTAGAACGTTGCTGCAAGCCAAACACACGACATATCCTGAAAGAAACTGTAGGGGAGTGAGCCTCAACAAGTCACAGGCTCAGTAGGAGCTACCCAAAACAACAACACACTACGGACACCTCAACCCCAGAGGGTCTCATTAGAAACACCAATAGCCAAACCATTTCATGCTCACAACAATTGAATTTAAGCGACTGCACACCCACAAACACAAGCCGCTGCCCTACTGTCATCTTTCCCTCAGCCAGACGTACAACTCAAACACAAGAGTGAGGGTGTCCAGGACAAACCCCGAGCACAACAAACACATGTGCCTGGCTCACAAAGAACCTGGGGTACCCGACTAGAGAGGCATTCTGGAATAGGCACCGGACCACCACACTCGGCTAGCACAAATCACGATACTTACATGTTCCATCTTTATTACAAACCACGGTACATATGTGAGGAATAGCTTGTTCCGGTCACATGTGACTCACAAGCTAACCTACACCATAACACATATAAACCATATTAATAAAAATACCACGGCCTCTCATCGGTCACCTTGTCACAGTGAAGGTCACACTAAACACTGACCACAATAATCACATAATAATTATACTTACACTTTACTAATCATCCATCCAGAATAATCTACAAAAGATCCTAGAGGATTGAGGCTAGGTTCAGACGTGAACCTCATCACCACAATACCACAAACTAACCTCAATAATTAATATATAATGCACACAATAACGTACGATGTGCCATGCACACACAAATCATAGGTACGACATCCAAACCATGTAAACAATACGTGTATGATACACCAGCCAGGTGCACCATACGTCATTCACATAAACAACATGTCCAACACATGGACAACACGCTCCAAGAGGGCTACAGGTGCCAACGCACCACACATACTACGTAAACACCAAACCGATTACGTACCTAACATAATAACCACGTAAAACATGCCCACCTCGTGAGCTATACGGTCTATGAGCGTAACAAGTGTACTGGCTCCACTTGTCATTGCCATGCACAACAATTACGAATAATCGAATAACTAAAACATTAAAAACATGCATAACCAGACCTCTCAGCTGAGGTCGCGACAAGGGGCCAGGTCGCCTTCAGAACACGACGCCCCGACCTATCGCAATAGGAAACCCTATCGCGACGGGTTGTCCTGTCGCGACCTAGTCGCGACGGCAGGGTCTGTCGCCTTCACAGGCGCAAACCATAATCCGGGAGGAACTCCATGGATTACCACTCCAGACCATTCAAACCATGCTTAATTCACGTTTTACATGCTTTAATGGATACCCTAGCATGGTATCTATGGTTTATAAACTGAAAAACACATCAACCACACCATGCACACAATCCAAACATCAAAACAAGGTGGGTTCTCCCTACCTTCACGAAGAACGCGAAAACCGGAGATCGCTCGGCATTTCCCCCGCTCCACGCATTGTCCACGCGGCGAGAACACGCCCCACGCACCTCCAGAACCCCGAATCGCCAAGAAACCTCGCAGCAGCTCCCCCCTGGTCGAGCAGAGCCTGTGGAAGCTCTGTTCGGCTGGGGTTCTTAAAAATAGTATAACGGTTAAGAACGCGACGCAGTCCTACGTCGTGACCTAAACGCGACGTGGGAGGCCGTCGCCTTCCTACTCTTGATGTCAGCAGGCCACCCAGCGCACGACACTTGGCGCGCATGCAGACGTTGACGCTCAACGGAAGCAATAGGAACGTGACCACCAGGGCTGTCGCGTTCAGAACGCGACGCATACCCCTGTTGCATTCACAGGCAGAAAACCTATGAGTGCTTTGGGCCCAATGGCCGGCCCACCAAGCCTCACAACGCACGCAAACACCTGAAACACGTACTAATGGGCCACACACTGGCCACCAAATCCACTAAACATAGATCCACGATGATCCAAAAAATGCGCGACGTTACATTATTATCACTAAAAAGAAATATCGTCCTCAACATACAAAGCAAATCACAACAAACCGGATTATCACCTAAAAAGAAACAAAACCGTATATAGAACAAGAAGGATACTGTTTCTCTATATCAGCCTTTCAATTCATCTGCGCTAACTGACTCATCTGTCCAATTCCATCCTTGCTTTGCTCTTTTCTTTTCTTTCAATTCATTTCACAATTACTCTGTTTTATCGATTCCATTGCCTTTCCTTACCTTTCAATTGTAGGCGATTCTACCTTGCCAATGACACTTTATCTCCTTGGACTGAACCTACTTTCACATTTTTGGGCTGTGTTTGTAACATTTCTTTTTGGGCCATTTCTTTCTGCTCAAATCCTTTCATTTTATTCCACTACCTTTGGATGTTCTTTCGTGCTAAACCTTGCTTAATTTCTCGAATTTCTTAATGCCATTCCATTACTCACTTTGTCATTGCTAGCCATTATCCTGTTTTATCTGCATTCACATACTTAACTGTCTGACCTGTAAGTTACGGTCCCACCACGCTTTCGCTGTGCCACTCTGATTATACAAAATATTTGACAAAATGTTTCATAAATTCTGCTTCCATTACTATTCATAATTGCTACGCACTTTCATCATTATTCTGATTCCAGTTAATTTCAATACAAATTAATTTACTTGCTCAATCAATACTGGAAAATAATATCAAAATTTCCAAACTGCTTTCATCTTTGTGGCGCTGCATTCTTATTTCAAGAAAATTATGCTGCTTAGCTGACTTTATGCACATTAACTTTATTTCAATCGGGTCAGATAGCACCTTAAATCGTTCACTATTTATCTAATTGCACTCTTTTTTTTCTATACCTGACGGTTTCAATTTCCATTCAGCCATGTTCAGATTTGCACATTATTCCTTAACTGTCCTGCCTTTTATTATTATACCACATTTTAAAATACTGCCTCGAGAAAACACTTCTGCTTAAACTAACCCACTTTCTGTGTGCTGCCATACAAACTCTTACTGATCACTTCCTCAGTCCTTTAGTTACATCTGTTCCACAATCTATCATACTCTTTCTTTTCCAAATTAATAATCTGCCAACTGTGCCTGCCATGTATCCTTTTCAATTATTCTATTACTTAGCTATTCATCCTGTACTGTACCATTCACACAACGGTTCATACAAACACTCTTCATTAACGACTGCCAAGGCTATAATTTGAAGTCAATCTCTTTAAATATCATAACTAGCTCTGCCTGATTTCTCTATACCACTTAGCTTAATATTGCTCAACGGCTTCTTATCCAATTCATTTCTTTTCATTCTGACCCACATAACTCTATCTTACTCTGAACATTCTTAATCTTAACTTCAATCTTTTTCAGACACAAGCTTTACCTTTTCTCTACTCAAATTATATTCCTTGCTAATAACATTCTGCTGATCTATCATAGTAACACCTTATACCTACCTCTGTTAACTCTATACCTTACTAACATATATCAGGCATATCCCTCTCAAGGCACTATTTTACCTTTCTCCTCTAATCTCTGCAACTGAAAACCTTTAAATACTATATTTTAACTGCACCCTGGCACACTGGTGCAACCACACAACTTATGCCACTATCCACGCTGTGGCTCAACAACTGCTCACAACTGCCAATTTAACAAACAGAAACACAGGGTTTACATGCCAAAAGCTCACGTAAAAACTACTTTATATCACACAAAACCACAGACTCACTACCAACAGTGGACATTAATCCATGTATTGGGACATTGTAACTTCAATGTCTTTTCATATTCTAACTGGACCATGCTCTGATACCAACTGTGACGGCCCTAGATATTTATGCCTATTAAGGCTCCATATCCAGATCCGCCTCCCGCGAACGGACCGAAGTCTCGCAAGGGATAGCTCACACAAGTGTCCAGTAAGAATATAAAAAACAACTACACAGTATAAGACACAAGAAAGTACATGTGCTCATACCTGCATACAACAATTTACAACTGCCCCATTACATTATTACATGTCCAATTAAAAAGTACAACTACCTGGGGCATATCCCGAGGGAGCACAAGCTCACACAACACTAACTACTACACTACTGCTGGTGGTATGAGTCTGCTAGAACGCTACTGCAAGCCAAACACACGGCATATCCTGAAAGAAACTGCAGGGGAGTGAGCCTCAACAAGTCACAGGCTCAGTAGGGGCTACCCAAAACAACAACAAACTACGGACACCTCAACCCCAGAGGGTCTCATTGGCAACACCAATAGCCAAACCATTTCATGCTCACAACAATTGAATTTAAGCTGTAACTAAATATAAACACATTAACTATTCACAACTTCGGGAGCAACAGGACTAGCTCCACACCACTAATCCGTTCAACAACAGTAACGCCTAGGCCTCAAGCCTCACAGGCAAACCATAGTCACAATCAATCATTTAAGCTATAAGCTGCACAAGCAAACCACTGCCTAGGCTATAAGCTTCACAGAGACTCGCACGTGGGTAACAGGACTGCTAACCAAAAGCAGGCCCTTTATACCCCAAAACACAATATGTCGGAAGCCACACACAGAATGGTAGGGTTGGCTACAACGGCCAATCCTTCATACACGAAAACCATATACGGAAGGTTACTCGAGGAAGGTTAAAGCACATTGAGTGGAAGGTCACACCTCACGACCTCCACAAAACACAGTTCCACGTCAACACCAGAATAGACTGGTACACGACGTACCACCACAAACCATTACCCACACAGGGTACAGGTACCTAATACCACAAGGTACCAGCACAGAAACCACAAGTAAACCAGTGCCATAACAGGGCACACCATAGCAAGCTAAACCACATTTGGTGAGTCAACACTCACCAACCATAACCAAAACTGTGCCACCACTCGGGCACACCACAAGCCACAACCGTAGTCACAACTGTGCCAACACCAGGGCACACCTCAAATGAGTCAAACCTCGACTATGAGTCACAAACTCATGAACCAAAGCCAGTGGTAAAGCACGAGTCGGAAAGGAACGATGCCACCACACGGGAACGAACTACTGGCTGATCAGGCCAGTATCCAACCCGGACAACACAACACAAGAACAACCTCTCAGTCTCGCAGTCACGGACGAAAGGTCCAACTGCCGCTCCACGAGAACAAGTCAAACAACTGTGGAGACCAACCAACACCACACCTGCAGACACACAGCTGCAGGTCCATGCCTAGCACCTCTATGGTCTCTGGCCAGAGCACCCTAAAGTGAGGCACTGGAAAACAGGACTAGCTGGGAACCAGTGTCGACTATTGGTGTCCGTACCCCCAACTACGAGCGCGCTACAAGCGACTGCACACCCACAAACACAAGCCGCTGCCCTACTGTCGTCTTTCCCTCAGCCAGATGAACAACTCAAACACAGGAGTGAGGGTGTCCAGGAAGACGACACAGACCTCGACGGTACCACACTGTACCGGGACAAACCCCGAGCACAACAAACACACGTGCCTAGCTCACAAAGAACCTGGGGTACCCGACTAGAGAGGCATTCTGGAATAGGCACCGGACCACCACACTCGGCTAGCACAAATCACAATACTTACATGTTCCATCTTTATTACAAACGACTGTACATATGTGAGGAATAGCTTGTTCTGGTCATACGTGACTCACAAGCTAACCTACACCATAACACATATAAACCATATTAATAAAAATACCACGGCCTGTCATCGGTCACCTTGTGACAGTGAAGGTCACACTAAACACTAACCACGATAATCACATAATAATTATACTTACACATTACTAATCATCCATACGGAATAATCTACAAAAGATCCTAGAGGATCGAGGCTAGGTTCAGATGTGAACCTCATCACCACAATACCACAAACTAACCACAATAATTAATATATAATGAACACAATAACGTACGATGTGCCATGCACACACAAATCATAGGTACGACATCCAAACCATGTAAACAATACGTGTATGATACACCAGCCAGGTGCACCACACGTCATTCACATAAACAACATGTCCAACACATGGACAACACGCTCCAAGAGCGCTACAGGTGCCAACGCACCACACAAACTACGTAAACACCAAACTGATTATGTACCTAACATAATAACCACGTAAAACATGCCCACCTCGTGAGCTATACGGTCTATGAGCGTAACAAGTGCACTGGCTCCACTTGTCATTGCCATGCACAACAATTACGAATAATCGAATAACTAAAACATTAAAAACATGCATAACCAGACCTCTCAGCTGAGGTCACGACAAGGGGCCAGGTCGCCTTCAGAATGCGACGCCCCGACCTGTCGCAATAGGAAACCCTATCGCGACGGGTCAGCCTGTCGCGACCTAGTCGCGACGGTAGGGTCTGCCGCCTTCACAGGCGCAAACCCTAATCCGGGAGGAACTCTACGGATTACCACTCCAGACCATTCAAACCATGCTTAATTCACATTTTACATGCTTTAATGGATACCCTAGCATGTTATCTATGGTTTATAAACTGAAAAACACATCAACCACACCATGCCCACAATCCAAACATCAAAACAAGGTGGGTTCTCCCTACCTTTGCGAAGAACGCGAAAACTGGAGATCGCTCGACGTTTCCCCCGCTCCACGCGATGTCCACGTGGAGAGAACACGCCCCACGCACCTCCAGAACCCCGAATCGCCAAGAAACGTCGCAGCAGCTCCCCCCTGGTCGAGCAGAGCCTGTGGAAGCTCTGTTCGGTCGGGGTTCTTAAAAACAGTATAACGGTTAAGAACGCGACACAGTCCTACGTCGCGACCTGAACGCGACATGGGAGGCCGTCGCCTTCCTACTCCTGACGTTAGTGGGCCACCCAACGCACGACACTTGGCACGCATGCAGATGTCGACGCTCAATAGCGGCAACAGGAAAGCGACCACCATGGCTGTCGCATTCAGAACGCGACGCATACCCCTGTCGCGTTCACAGGTAGAAAACCTATGATTACTTTGGGCTCAATGGCCGGCCCACCAAGCCTCACAACGTGCGTAAACACATGAAACACGTACTAATGGGCCACACACTGGCCACCAAATCCACTAAACACGGATCCACGATGATTTGAAAAATGTGCGACACTACAGCAGCAGTGTTCCAACAGCAGCCACAGCGCGCAGCAGTTCCTAGACAATTAGTGGTTGTACCTCAGACGATCAGCTTCAGGCCTAGTGACAGGAAGGAGTGTCCTCACTGTGGAAGGACACACGATGGTTCTGAGTGCTGGAAGCTAGCAGGGAAGTGTCTTAAGTGTAGCAGCACTGAGCATCAGATCAGAGACTGTCGAAGGCTATAGTAGTTCGCAACATAGAGGAGCTCTAGCTCCAGCAACAACAACAGCAGCACCAGTGACTGGGAAGCTAGAAAGGCCTCAGGCCCAAGCTCGAGTGTACACCCTAGCACGTGAGAATGTAGAGCAGGCAGAGAATGTCACAGAAGGTATTGTAACTATGGGTATGCAAGCTCGAGTATTGTTTGATATGGATACTACACATTTGTTTGTTTTTGAGCAGTTTTCTAGGCAATTGTTTAAGGAGTCAGGTGTTGAAGCCGAGGACCTAGAGGTTCCTTTGTCAATACATACCTCTGCGGGTACCGTGGAGATCAGAAAGTCCCATCTATGCTTATGTGCATTGAGGAACGTGTTGGATCAGGATGGCACTTTAGATGTCCTAGAGGGGGGTGAATAGGACTTCTTGCACTTTTAAAATTTATCTGAAAATAGATAACACTAAATAAAGTTGTTAGTACTTAGTGTGGTGTGTGTGAAACAAGTGAGAACTTGGTGGAAACAATCACACAATTGCACAAGAGATTTTATCCTGGTTCGGCCCTTTCCACATGAAAGTCCTACATCCAATCCCCAAGCAACCTCTTGGGATTTCACTAACTGCCAAAAACACTTGGCCTTCTCTCAACCTAAGAGGTGTTACAATCCACTTGCTCCTAACCAAGTCTTCCCTTTACCAAGGGGTACAAAAACTACCTACACCAGTAGGTCTTCCCTTCACAGAGGGGCACTGCAGGGAACAAACCCCCTGCGGGTTATCTTACATAGAAATAACACAGATGTGTTTGCTCAGACAAGAGCAAACACAGAAGAAATCAGAAACAAATACAAATAAGAATTGAAGCTCAAATTCTTTCTGACTCTAAGAGAGTGGACTGAAGAGTTCTGAATTTCATAAGGCCACTCAAAGAAAAGATTTGACGACCCTCCTTATACCGGTACGATTATACCAACCCACGTCGATATAGAGAGCGTGGCCACAGTGGGACATTTCCCAACACATTCAATAGGTCGAGATGTACACAAATATGAACACATAACAGCGGAATAAAAGAACTGAATATAAAGATCTTATTCCATCATACACATTTATCCACTGTCTATATAGTACAAAAAGAAACTAACTATTCCATAACTAGGAAATCAAAATAAATTACATTGTCCACAACATGCAACTACAATAAATTACATAATCTCAATGTATTACAAATCCTTCTTTATTACATACTGTGAAATGAATTACAATAAAGTGAATCCTACGAAGGTGCTACTCCTCATGCTCGGAGTCACTCCTAACTGTCTCCTCCAAAGGAGTGGAAACACCTGCACCTGTACGCCGAAGCAAGAATGAGTCTACAAGACTCAGCAAGTAACTTCCTTTCACATTAAACATACATATACCACATAAACACTTTACATTTAAAACAAAACCACTAATACATGTAACATGGATTAAGCAATCTTTAAAGAAAAACCTTAACATATTACTTCTACCAATTTCATGACACATGGTACATGGTTTATGTTTATTTCACAATAATAAATCTATCACATGCTATCTATACATTCTTTCGCATGCCATTTCAATTCACATTTCATTACATTCATGTTGTAACATAATAGCAATTAAACATGAAGATTACACATAAAGGAAGAAATATTCCTAGCATGGATTCTATGTATATTTCCACATGCATAACACAATTATACACACATATAGCTTGCTGTTTTGATAAAATTTTAGCACATTTAAAACATATTCACAATTTCACATGTCAACACATTAATTCACATATCCACATACTCATTTTACACATTCACATTACACATATACACAATTTATATTATTCTCATTACATGCCGTGACACATAGTCCAAACCACCTCTAGAAGGATACACACTTATCTCATCACACACATATCTATCACCTAGGCAACATAGTGATAGACCTTAGTTACTGCGTAGAACCGGGAGAAGCACTCTCCACCCTAACCAATGGTACTTGTCCACCTCTAGGATTTTATCCCAATGCCCATGGGATCTCATACTCATATGAACCTTCCCGTAGGGACTTTACTACGGTACAGTTCCTCAGCCCTCTAAGGTAGCAGTGTCACCCATGGCACATTTACACATTTTTTTCCCATCTTTAAACACACACTATTTGCATACCATTTAACACATTAATTCTATATTCACATACTTGCACATGATTCAGGTTACTTAACATGGTACTTCTATTTATAGAGTTAAATAGTTACAATTAATCCTAATCATACTGTAATTATCTAATTTATCACAAGTTACATTAAGCATATTTAAATTGGCTATTTTATCATGAAATAGTGTAATCAGTACCTACTGTTGTCAAACTTGCATGAAAATTTAACCACATACTGCTTGTAGGTTGAGCATTAAGTATACCTAATTTCACATTTTTTAGAGTCATACACAATTTATAATAAATGAAATAGGCATTCAACATAATTTATTGGTAATCAATTAAGTTTGGTGTACAGTGCCCTATGCATATTTATCTATCCTAGAATCTGTGTTTAACAATCATGATATCACATACAATTTTTGAGGATTTATTCTGCAACACACAATTTATTGGAGATTTAAAACTAAATTTACATGCTCACTGTTTTACAGTTCAAAAAATATATTTATTCACACAAACAGCAGAAAATTTTTAATTTTCCATGGTATGAACTGTCATATATACATATTCTATAGAAATTATCTAACATCCAAATTCCACATGAATCATACAAACAGTAATTTATAAGATCAAAACCAGTCTGATATTCACTTCAGGAATTTCTAATAAATAAAATGTTTAACAATAATTCCACAAATTTTCACAACATTATCTACTAGGGGTAATACATAACATATATAATTTACAGTATATCCTCATGCGCAGAAATCCAAAAAAAAAAATTATAAGGGGCGAACAATCCACTGTTCTTGCCTGAAGAACTCAACGGCAAGGGGGTGGTCGCCTACCGTGTTAACAGCAACATATGTGGTTGCTAACTTCAGATCTTAACGGCAGCAAAGCTTGCCGTTAAGTTCCTGTCTGTGCAAAACACAGACTGAACTTAAAAACTCGATCGAAGGGGGGTTCCAGGACTCGAATAAAATTTCAGAGGACCTACTAGACATATGTATGGATAGTGTGGAGGGTTTACTTGCCTTTGAAAAATTCCACAGATGGAGATTTAGGTCTAAGAAGCTCTCTCCTCAGCCTGTGCCAAGAAGCCTCCAAAATCTCCTCGATCCGGGTTCTGCGTTGATCTTTGCTGCACACCGGAGTCAGGGGAACCTTCCTCACTGTTCAGACTCCCTCCTAGTCATGGTAGAACGCCGGAAGAAGCCTCAAATCATCGGATCCAACAGTTCAAAATCGGGTTTCGCACAGAAGGGTTCTAGGGTTTTTGACAAAAGCCAAAAGGGTTGATCCGACCGCAAAAGGGTGGTTTTTATATAACCTCAGGGTCTTGGGTATACGTAGGCAGAGAGGGATGACCATTGGGGACGGTTTCCTAAACAAGGGCCGATAAATTCGCGGGCGTTCCGGATCTGAAGCGCAACCAGATCTGGGTTTTAGACGTCAACATCAATGCCCGCCTATCGGAGGTTGGCGTCCATCGATATGGCCGCTGACCTCTACTCAACGTCAACTCATGTTGACGCCAAATGACATTTTGGCCAGAACTTAAAAATGCATAAAATTATATTTACACAATGCAATTACATGTAATATACAATGTATACATTAGGAAATAAATATCATTCATGTAATGTAAGTGAATATATATATATATATATATATATATATACAATAGATATACATATATTTTTACAACACTACATCAAATAGTTTATTTATATGCACATACATATATCTACACATACAAACATCCGTTTCTTGGACAATTAAACTCCTATATAAGAGAGTAAATTTCTAGGGCCTTACAAAAGACTTCTAAACAATCAGGAGAGCTTGGAAGTCGATGCTTGAGAACAGCTGGCTCTCTTCAGATCTTAAGCTCTTCTCTTGTCTTTTCTATGGAAGGTGAGGTTGTGTGGTTGTATCTTCTAGTGTGTAGGTCTCTCCTTCTTGCTTCTTGTTCTCACATGCATGTCTTGTTCAAACTTCAACTCCCATATATAAACATCAGAGACTGAGCTTCCCGTTTGAAACTGAACATTGGAAAATAGTCGTTTGAAAAATAGTCTTTTGAATATGAGAGATGAGACTATGAGGTCTCTGAGTTGTCCATCAGATCTTTAGCTCTTGAGGTCTCAACGGCTTCAGGCTATGCAGATAGCTTCAAGGTTCTATAGACAACTTCATTATTGTTCTGCAAACTCCATGCCCAAGACTGAAAGCTAAGCAAGCTTCAGTAGGTAGCGGCATACCTGGGAGGACAAGAAAGACACAAATACCTCCATTCTTTCAGAGGTAGGTGAGATAAACATATATAGAGCACAAAAACATTTTGATAGAAATGTTCAGAACATTTAAAGATAGACAGACAGTTGTATGGGAAACACATGTGGTATCAGAGTGAGGTCTTCTCAAAGAATAAAAAAATTTGAGAAGAGATGGCATCTGAAGCTCACAACTACAAAGGTCAATTAGTCACCAGACCACCATTCTTCGATGGTGAGGATTACCAGTACTGGAAGATGAGAATGGAATGCTTCATCAGAGGCATAGACTTTGATCTGTGGCAGGTAATAGAACAAGGTGATTTTACTATACTTGCTGATGGAACTTCTGCATTATCTATAGCTGATAAAAGAAACATGTCTCTAAACTATAAAGCCAAGAATTATCTATGTTGTGCTTTATCCAAAAAGGAGTTCAATAGATTATCTGCTTATAGAACTACTAAAGAAATGTGGGATAAACTATAAGTAACCTATGAAGGACCTGATATAGTAAAGCAAACTAGAATAGATATTCTTGTCTCCCAATATGAACAATTCAAAATGCTTCCTAATGAAAACATAACCAAATGTACAATAGATTCTCAAATATAATAGTAGGTTTGAGTTCATTACGTAAAATTCTTACTAATGAAGAAACAGTAAGTAAAATTGTAAGATCATTAACTCATGCCTGGACCCCTAAGGTCACTGCTATTGAAGAGGCACATGATCTAACAGAACTTTCTATTGAAAAATTAATTGGTTCTTTAATGGCTCATGAAATTAATATGGAAAGATTTTTTGAAAGCTCTTCGAAAAAGAAAATGTCAAATGCTTTTAAATCTACAGATTCTTCTGCCTCTGAGGATTCAAAAGAGAAATCAGATTACAGTGATGATGAAGCTATGCTGTCAAGAGAACTCCAAAGGATTCTTGCCAAGAAGAAGAAGTTCGGGTCAAAGAGATACTTCAAAAAGGAAAAGAAGAAAGAACCAACTTTCTATGAATGCAATCAGTCAGGACATTACAAATCAGAATGTCCTAAGCTCAAGAAGAAAGATCCAGCTAAAAAATATGAGAAAAAGAAAGGTAAAGAAAGAAAGTTCAGAAAGTACAAAAAGAAGGCGATGGCAGCAGCATGGGACAATGAAGAAGCTACAAGTTCAGACTCTTCAAGCTCATAATTAGAAGAAGAAAAAACCAATCAAGCCCTCATGGTAGGACTGGACCAGGTAAATTCTGAAACCTCATTTACATCATGTTCTGAATCTGATTCTGATAGCCTAGAAGATGCATTCAATGAATTATATGAAAAGTATAAAACAGTAGTTAAACAGATGAAAATAGTTAAGTTAAAATTACTAAATCAAGAAAAATCCAACACCTTTCTAAAAAATGAAGTAGAAAGATTATGATAAAATTTAACTGAAACATAAAGATCAAATGAACTACTGTGTGAAGATGTAAAAGTTAAAAACAGTAAAATCATGGAAATTGAATCAAATCTAAAAGAATTAAAAGATGAAGAAAAATTAAGAGAAGGAAATAACTATCTAAGAGCTACCATAGATAGGATTACAAACTGTAAAACATCCTTAGTTGTGAAACTGAAAGGTGCTAGAACAAGCAAAAAGAAGTATGGAGTATGATATACACCTCCTGACAATGTAGAAGAAATTATATATCCTGAAAAATATCCAACTCCTAAATTTCTAAAAGAAAAGTAAATTAAAAATCCTAGAAAGGTCAATCAGTATGTTTACAAAAAAAAATTAAAATCTAATAACACTACACATGCAAGAAATGCATATGATTTATGTTGTAGTCATCGCAATTAACTAGGATAAACAATTAGCACCTACACAACTAGGCACTTGCGTTGGATTTCGAAAACTAACCATCGAGGACCCAATAAAATTTGGGTACCAAAAGTTACAACTTAAATTTGTTTGTAGGGTTGCCTGAGAGCATTCAAATGGTATTTGGATAGTAGGTGCTCAAGGCATATGACAAGTGATAGAAAATTGTTTACAAGTTTTAGAGATGAGGTTGGTCAAGTCACTTATGGAGACAATGGAAAAGGTAAAGTGTTAGGATGTGGAACAGTAGGAACAAAAGAAAAGGATTTCATATAAGATGTTATGTATGTAGAAGGATTGAAGCATAATCTAATTAGCATCAGTCAACTATGCGACAAAGGTCACTTGGTAAGATTTCAGAATGATAAGTGCATCATTCAAAAGGATGGAAAAACAGTCTTTGAAGCATTAAGAGTCAAAAATCTATATACTCTACAACTAGCAGAATTGAAAGAAGTTAACTTATGTTTTGCAACTACCAAGAGTGAAGAGACTGACTTATGGCACAAAAGACTAGGACATGCAAGCACATCAGTGATCAAGAAATTATTCAAGCATGATCTAGTTGAAGGTCTTCCAAAGCTTAAACTGAAGAAATATGGAATATGTACAGCATGTGCAAAAGGAAAGCAAAGCAAGACATCATTTCAGTCCAAAACAATGGTAACAACTTCCAAGCATTTGGAACTCATTCACATGGATTTGTTTGGACCTATAAGAACAACAAGTCTTGGAGGAAAAGTTTATGGCTATGTAATTGTGGATGATTATTCAAGGTACACTTGGGTATCATTTCTGGAAGCTAAATCAGAAACATTTTCAGCTTTTCTGAAGTTCAGTAAATTAGCACAAAGAACCAGAAATTTCAAATAATCAATATTAGATCTGATCATGGTGGAGAATTCAAGAATGAAGAATTTGTCAGATTCTATGAAGAAAATGGCATAGAATATAATTTCTCTGCACCAAGAACACCTCAACAAAATGGAGTAGCAAAAAGGAAGAATAGAACACTGCTGGACATGGCTAGAACAATGCTTAAAGAATACAATCTACCAAGATACTTCTGGACAGAAGCAGTCAACACAGCCGGCTACATTATCAACAGGTGTATGATCAGACCAATTTTGAAGACGACACCTTATGAGCTATACAAGGAGAAGAAGCCAAACATCACTCACCTTCGACCCTTTGGTTGTAAGGGTTTTATTTTGAATAATGGTAAAGATAATTTAGGAAAATTAGATGCTAAAAATGATGAAGGTTTTCTACTAGGATATATCTCTAAACCTAGAGGGTGATGGAAGAGTGGGTGCCTGCCCTAGGGGTAATGATGGTGGTGATGATAGAGTGCAAAATCCTCTTATCTGTAGATAGCTCGTTGACCAGAAGCCCTTTCTTAGAGATAGACCCCAGGCTGCCAATCACCCCTAACCATTGCTTCTCCATGGACACTGACTCACTAATTGTGTGTCCAGAGTTGGGGCAATCCAAAATCTCCACCAACAGATCCTTAGAAACTGTAACAATAGTGCCTTTCACAGAGCCTGTGACTGAACCATCTACTGTGACTTGGAGGGAAAGGTAGAAAGCTTTCAGTGCGCCCTCAAATGACAGTTCACAAATCTGGCAAAGCTTCGACCAGCCCATAGCTACTAAGGTTTCTTCTACCCAACCTAGCCTACCCGTTAACTGAGTGAAGTCAACTACTTTCCTTGGGCAAATGGAGGCCTTGGCTAAAGACAACCTCTGGAATTAATCAGGGGTGAAGAAGGTTCCCTCCGGAGCCCTAGATGAGGCCATCTAAACAAAAGCAAAGAAAGAGACTAAGAAGGATGATAACGGAGATGTCGAAAAGGATCACAGAGGCTAAAGATCCTACCTTTCTTTAGAGAAATGGAGAGATTCTGTAGAGGCTTTGAAGACGGTTCCGTCGGGGTGAAGAACACGCGCGGGAACCCGGAGGAAGACGATAGGAGAGTCGGAGACATTTCAAAAGGGTGATTTGGAAAGGGAGTAGAAAAGGTCTAATAAAGAAAGGGGAATATGTAATGGGCCGTAGATGAGGAGATGAACGACTATGATTAAATGAGTGAACGGTTACAATTAATTACCTTTAAATAAAATCTTAAATAAAAACCTTTATTTATTTATTATTATTATTAAATAAACATAGACTCCAACTTCATAAGAGTCACAATGGACAACTTCGACTTCAGAGAAGTCGAAGTTCCAGGACTTAGAAAATTTTATAATGAATGTAACATTCAGTGCAGTGAAGAGTAAACTTTTTAATCAGGGTTGCACATACCTATTTCTCTTCTTATTGAAGTAAATCTATCTTCAAGAAGAGATTTAGTAAATATATCAACTAATTGATTATCTGTAGATACAAATTAAAGTATAATATCTCCATTACTTACATGGTCCCTGATGAAATGATGTCTGACCTCAATGTGCTTCTTTCTTTAATGTTGAATTGGATTCTTGGTCAGGTTGATTGCGCTTGCGTTGTCACACAGCATTGGAATTTCATGATGTGTATGACCATAGTCTTCCAGTTGATGTTTGATCTACAGTAGTTGAGTGCAGCAACTTCTAGCTGCAATGTACTCTACTTCTATTGTGGACAATGCTACTGAATTTTGTTTTCTGGAAGACCAGGAAATTATGCATCCTGCAAGAATTTGACAAGTACCACTGGTGTTTTTTCTATCTATTTTGCATCCAGCATATTCAGCATCACTATATCCAAGCAATTTAAATTCAGAACATCTGGGATACCATAAACCTAATTTACTTGTATTTATAAGATATCTAAAGATTCTTTTAACAGCATTAACATGAGATTCTTTAGGATCAGCTTGAAATCTAGCACACAAACATACACTGAACATTATATCTGGTCTACTAGTAGTAAGATAGAGTAATGACCCAATCATGCCTCTATAGATCTTTTGATCTACTTTCTTACCAAGTGGATCACTATCTAACTTAATACTTGAGCTCATGGGTGTTCCTAAGGGCTTACACTTGTCAAAACCATATTTAGATAGTAAATCTGAAATGTATTTGGTTTGACAAATGTGAGTACCTTCCTTAGTCTGCTTGATTTGCAACCTAGGAAAATAATTAAGCTCACCCATCATGCTCATTTCAAACTCACTTTGCATAAGATTTTCAAAGAATTTGCAAAGTGATTCATTAGTAGAACTAAAAATAATATCATCAACATATATTTGTACAATCAAGATTCCTTCTGAAAACTTCTTAATAAATATGGTGCTATCTACTTTACCTCTTATAAAATCATGTGATATAAGATAAGCACTTAGTCTTTCATACCTAGCTCTTGGAGCTTGTTTCAAACCATATAATGCTTTATTTAAATGGAAAACATGATTTGGATACTTAGGATCTTCAAAACCAGGTGGTTGCTCAACATAGACTTCTTTTTTTATGAAACCATTCAGAAAAGCACTTATAACATCCATTTGAAATAAGTTGATGTTAAGAGAAGATGCATATGCTAACAAGATTCTAATAGCTTCTAATCTAGCAACTGGAGCATATGTTTTATCAAAATCAATGCCTTCTTCTTGGGAATATCCTTGTACTACCAGTTTGGCATTGTTCTTGGTGATTACTTTTGATTCATCCATTTTGTTTCTGAAGACCCATCTGGTCCCAATAACTGAATGGTCAGAAGATCTAGGGACAAGAGTCCAAACATGGCTGCGGTGGAACTGGTTAAGTTCCTCTTGCATAGCTAGGATCCAAGATTCATCTGCTAGTGCATCATTGATTGTCCTAGCTCAATCTGAGAAACAAATGCAGAAAAATCACAGGGAATGTTCATACCTCTTGTTCTTACCCTGTCTTGAGGATCACCTATAATATTTTCTCTTGGATGATCTCTGTGATACCTCAATTCTCTAGGTAGTCCTTCTTGTGGTTCTTCTTGTTGTTGAAGCTCTTCTAATGGTGGATATTATTTCTCTTCCACTTTTTCTTCAAGAGATGTCTGCTCTAGATTCCTGCACAAATCTTCAACAACTTCTTCTTCTTCTTCTATTTTCTTAATAGAAGGGTTAGTTTCATCAAATAAAATATGAACTGATTGTTCTATAGTTAAAGTTTTTCTGTTAAACATAGGCAGTTCAGAGGCACATGGTCAACTTGCCTTCCATCATTTTGGAAAGGATGGCAAGTTCTAAGAATTTGCAGGAGTCTCTTCCTTATGGACCCCTGCTGACCCTCATTTTTAGAAGATTTGATGTTGATCTGAATGTCAAATTATTTGTGGCCGTGAAGGAGAAGATTGGGCTCTCCACCTTGAGGAGAAGCCACTATACACTGGAGGACTAGGCACAGAACTTTTGGACAAAGGACTCTGTTCCTCAGTGCTCTCATGAAATATTTCTTGATGAGGCATAGAGTTCCTCTTCTCTTCCTCCAGTTCAAGCTCCTGAAATCAGTAGAGAAGAAGTCAGAGAAGAAGCACCTACGGTAGACCAAGAAGAAGTTTAGGCTCCAGTCCTCTCCCAAGAACAATATGCTCCTGAAGATACAATCAATCAAGTTCTAAGGGACTTAAGGGGCAAGGGAGTGGCTCAGAAGAAGAAATCCCCAATTTCACACCAGTGGAGCATTCCTATGAGGAATACCACCAAGTCTCTCCACCCCATGTTGAGACCCGACCAAGGTCTCATGGGGAGACTAGCAGACATATGGATAATGTGGTGAAGTTAATCATGAAGCAACAGGAGATGATGTCTATACTGCAGATGCAAATACAACAGATAGACATCAAGTTTGATTTTATGTCTGAAGAGGTTCAGCAGATGAAGGACCTGCTATTATAGTTGGTGTGCCAACAAGGCACTAGTGGATCTCATGTTTCCCCATCCACTCAACAGTAGCAGCCTGAGGAAGTGGTTCCACAGCAAGAAAACCTAGCAGATCAGTCTAGTGTGGATCTTGCAGAAGGGCCAGATCAGACTCAACAGAAACCAGTAGAGCAGCAATAGCAGTCTCAACAGAAGTCAGTTTCTGAGTAGTCTTTGAAGCCTCAAGATCAGCCTATGGAGGTAGAAGCTGATCCCAAAGTCAAAACTTTTAAGAAAGGGTTAGAAGGAAACTCCTAAAATCTGGTCTCCCAGTTTTCCCCTCACAACCCTTAACTATCTCTTCTCCTCCTGCTCCAACTCCTCCTGCTACTGATCCTACACCTCCTCCTACTGTTGAACAACCACCTCCACCTCCCTCTCAACCTATTCGCTCAGTCTCATCTCATCCTGCTCCCTCTACATCTCAACCAGAGGCACAACTTCACACTTTGTATCCTATGAAGTGCACTTTCCAGCCTCACAAGGTAAACACACCCACTCTTCATACCTTAGCTCCTCACTTTTTCTCCTGTCTTCCTACTTCATCAATTCCTTCTTCGGGTAGATCTACTCTATCACTTGCTGAAATTGTACCTAGTGTGGTACTATCATCAAGAGTAGGGCACCAGTTGAAAGATAATTCTAGTACTCTTCTTCCCCCATTCTGGTATGCCTTCATCTATCATTCTGAGCATCATATGAATCTTTTCAAGGAATTCCTTTCCATTAAAGCCTTCCTTGAAGTCCATGGGATGCTAGGCTACAAAGTTGAAGACTGGCTACCTACCTTGCTTAAAACTTCAAAAGTTCAACTGGACAATGTGAATCTCATCACACAGAAAAACCATTGTCTATCTCCTTCAGAATTCCTAAACCTATACCCTGGTGAAGCTGCGAAATTTCAAGTTACTCAAGCTAGGAACCAGTTTATGGATGTTCCCCTTCACCTCAATCTTAGATTTTTTTCTCTCTTTGGCAACCTCCTAAAAGAGCTCCAGATCAAATACAGTAGAATGAAACAGTTCAATGAAGACAGATTCCGGATGTGTTTGCCAGATGTGAATAAGGGGCAGTGGGATATGATTCTCCACGAGCAAAGAGAAATTTCTCCATCAATGACCATTGGATTGCCCTCTAGACTGCATCCCAGCCTAGTAGGTGCCATTTCCTCCAAGAAACATTTTGCTCAAGTTGTCTGCAATAGACACATTCGGATAGTGGCCAGATTCAGGATTAAGTACAACATCAAACTTTCAGTCCATCGGTTTGCTCTCATGCAAGGCCCCAAGAACTCTCAGCACATGCTAGATTTCCAGCACAGCTTTGCAGAATCTGAGAGGTTGACTGAAGATCAATGGGCATCAGCTTATCCAGAAGAGCATACAGAATGCCAAAAACTGAAGCTATCTCCCTCTGTCTATCTCTGTAATGGTTATGAGACACTTTGGAAGTCTGTCTCACACAAATGGAAACAGAGGTATCTTGTCTACTATCAGGCAAAGGAAGTTGCTCACTCCCAAGGACTACATTGGAATATAACTATTCATGAATTTTGCACCTGGCAGCATCTAAGAAGTTTGTTCCCCTTAAGGGTACCCTGCGTAGTGACAACTTCCATAGAAGAATCAGCTGGTATTATCGCAGGCACATTAAGTCTTATAGGAAAATTCCTTCTATAGGATCCTCCTATAACATAGATATTTCCAAGTTTGAAAATTTCTTACCTGGAAATGAGAGGAAGCTATGGGCTCTTCTTCAACCCTTCTTTGCTCAAATCCCTCCTTCCCTCTATCTTCCCAACTCTTTGTCTACTTCATGAATGTAAAATGTTCTTCTTTCATATCAATAAACATCAGTTTCTAGCCATCTGTGTGTATGTCCTCTCTCTCTTTGTATATCATTCTTTCTGTTAATGCCATAAAGGAGGAGAAAGAAAGTAAGAAACAAATACAAATATATAGTTTACCATTTTTTTTCTTGCAATAAAACCACAATTTTTTTCACTAAATATTTAAAAGTTTTTGTCATCAACAAAAAGGGGGAGAATTATTGAGCAACTATTCTTTAAAATATTATTAAATATTTTAAGCACTGTCTTTTTGCTATGAAAAAATCTTTTAAGAGTTTATATAAACAAATCTATTGTTATATACCACAAGTTATTTTATACAAAAATATATGACATGTAAAGGCATACTTGTATAACACTGTATATTACTTGTCAAAAGTCATACCATAAAAAAAAATCTAAGTATCAACACTGGATACAAAAATTTCTCTAAGTCCACAACGTATATTATGAATCATACTAACTCCGGCTTCAAGAAAGTCGAAGTGTTGCAACATTTGAACAAACTGTACTCCGACTTTGGAAAAGTCGAAGTCTAGCAGTACTCCGACTTCTGAGAAGTCGAAGTCTGATAGGTCTCCGACTCTTGTAAAGCTGAAGTCTAGCTGGACTCTGACTTCTTAAAAGTCGAAGTCTGTCTAGACTTCGACTCTTGGAAAGTCGAACTATGACTTATATTGCTCTCACTCTGACTTCTGAAAAGTCGAATTATGTTTATGATGTACCTTACTCCGACTCCTCAGCAGTCGAAGTCTCTATACCTTACTCCGACTCCTCAGAAGTCGAAGTCTCTGTCTCACTGTGACTTCTGTATAGTCGAAGTTCTGTATGTATCTAGTCTTTGACACCGACTCCTTTAAGTCGAAGTATCATATATCAACTTCTGTGTACTTGTACTTAAATAATATTTGTATGAACTTGTCATTCCAAAGAATCTATGAAATATTAATCTTGTTTAGTACATCCCAAAGGGATCCTTTACTGAATGAATAACAGTTATAGGTCTTACAGAATAATGTTTTTCTTGCTATCAAATTTAATATTATGTTAAGCAAAAGTATACTCTGAACTTTTTTTATTATTTAAAAATGGTCCTCAAGATCTTAGTCTTGGAGAGTGCACCCTCCCCCAGAGAGGGAGAATGACCCCACTCCACCAGAGAAGAACCTGGGCCAGGAATAAATATAATATGGAGAAAAAGTACAAGTGGACAAACCGGTCACAGCAATCTAACATGAAAGACACCGGTTTTGTCTAAGACTATAGGGCCTTTACACAGATGAGGAACACAGCCAAACCCCCAAAACACCTTAATCTCCTTAGACAAGCAACCATAGTTAGCTAATGCATCAGCCACCTGGTTGGACTCTCGATATACATGGTTGAACAAAAAATTATTTCTTTAGATCATAGCGTCTGCATCCCTCCACCAAAGGTAAGCTTGCCACGAGGGGCATCATTCAGATTTGAACGAATTAACCAAGGCCAAGGAATCTGAATTAACCATTGATATCTGAAGACCAAGGAAATCTGCCACTCGGAGGCCATCACTAAGAGCTCTCATTTCAGCTATCATACTATTCCCTAGACCATAGTAGTGGGCAAAGGCCACCAAAACTGATCCTCTCCTATCCCGAATAACTCCTCCTCCTCCACAATCACCTAGATTACCCTTGCTAGAGAATCCACATTCAAACAATAATCAATTATAGGAGGCATCCAACGGATGAGCTTGAGTTGCTTGGTTGAGAAGTTAGGAGAGAAACCAAACCGCTGAAGAACTTGTAGCTCATGAGAGGAAGGTTCCACTTTAAACTGAATATTAACAAGAGAATGAGCAACCATAAATTTGATATTGTTAATCGCTGCCCCAGCTGAAGGGCTTTTGGAATCAAACCTAGCACCACATCTCCCCTTCAAATCTCTCAAAGCTTGAGAAGCAGGCAGTGAATAGAGATAAAACCAAATGGAGATGAGATATTTGTGGCAGTAAGGAAACTCCATACTCTCGCTGTAATTTGACTGTGGAGGTGAATCTTGGAGCTGATGAGCGGGTAAAACCAGTTCCAAAGGGAGACAGCCAGATCGCCATTGATGAACAGGTGGTTGAAATCCTCATAATTAGGAGACCTGCAGCAAGAGCAACATGAAACCATCTTAATACCACTTTCAACGATTCTTTGGTCGATAAGAACCGCTCTATTAAGAAGTTGTTGGATCTCTTGTTTTGATAATGTTCAAATATGATTCATACATATGTGGATATCATGCTTCATTTATGTTTAACAATATTTTTCCATGTGTAGCTCAAATGAATGCTCAAGTAATGACAGTGGTGTTGACACAACTCCAGTGGTGTCGACACAATCCATGCATCTAGCAATTTGTAAAGGAAAAAGCATCCAGTGGTGTCGACACAAAAGGCTTGTGTGTCGACACCCTGTCCCTCCCAGTAGCATGTTTTTTGAAGAAACCTCTTATGGTGTCGACACAAGACCCCTATGTGTCGACACTTACCCACTGTCCCAGAAGCTCATTTCAAGCTAGTGCATTGTGTGTCGACACATGCTTGTGTGGTGTTGACACACTTCGGATAATTTTCCAGATCTAAAATGCAGGAACATGTGCATGGTTTTGATTGAGAAATTTTGAGCGGGAATCTTTGTGCCCCCAAATCCCAAGAGATCTTGTGGACCCATGGGACTATAAATATCCCTTATCCACTTCACTTGGGCGAAACACACATCAGTTCTTCCATCTCCAGAGGTTTCCAGGCGATTTCAAAAGAGGGCTTCATCCTAGAGAATTGCTTCCAGATCTGAAGGAATTGAAGCTTCGAGCATCTTGGATGATCCATCTGAAGAAGGATTTCCAGTCTTCAGAGCCTTCTTCCTTGAGCTAAATCCGAAGAGCTAATCTCCCATTTTCAAGCAGAAACAAGGAGATTCGAACCAGACATCGCCAACTTGGAATTCAATGTTTAGTCTGGTTCTATACTTCAAGCTCACTCTATTGTGTGTGTTTTGTGAGGTTGGTGCAATCCTTGTGCTCAATCTCGTGTGTGATTAGATCTAAGATCTTTGCATCTCAGAGTGTGTGTGGTGTTTTGTGTCTTTTCTGAACTGGCAAGATAAGCCACAATTGTGTGTGTGTGTGGATGGTGGATGTCGGATAAACGATTGTGTAATCCGAACCACCCTAAATCTTTTGTCTCTGTGGTTTGATTGTCTTATGCGTTAGATGCTTGATAGGCTCATTAGTATTTCACCATCTAACATGTCTGAATTGTTCAGAATTGTGAGTGAGCTTTAGATTTAAGTCTTAATTCACTCTCTCAAAGAGTTTAATCGAGTGATTTTTAAAATCCAGTGAAATCTATTCAACCCCCCCCCCCCCCCCCCCGCTTCTAGATTTCTTCATAGCAGTTTTTCCGCAATATTTCATTTGGTATCAGAGTAGGTTCTCATTGCACTTTAAGTGTTTGATCTAACGATCAAGAGTCTGTTGCTATGGAAATCACTAAGGGATTTATGGCTGAGGGTCATTCAGTTTCTAGGCCTTGTTTTTTCGATGGATCTGATTATGCCTATTGGAAAAACAGGATGCAGATGTTCTTAAGAGCTGAAGACTATGAGCTCTAGAAGATTGTTGACAAGGGACCTGCTGAACTTCCTGGAGATGAAGATCTATGGACCAAGGATCAGATCAAGAAATCCACCCTCAACTGGAGTGCCATGAACATGATGCAGTGTGCCATTTACCCCAAAGAGTACTCCAGAGTATTTTCATGTAAGCCTGTTAAGGAGATGTGGGATAAGCTCCAGCTCATCTATGAAAGAACCTCTGAAGTAAGGGAAACCAAGGCAAGTATCTTAGTATCAGATTATGAAATGTTTAGAATGAAGAGTGATGAGACTATCTCTGATATGTTTGCCAGATTTATGCTCATTGTGAATGGTCTTTGAGGCTTAAGAAAGGATTATTCAAATAGTGAACTTGTTAGGAAGGTTCTTAGGTCACTTCCTTCAGCATGGCATACAAAGGATACAGTAATTGAAGATTCAAAGAACTTGTCAACCATGCAATTAGATGAGCTAATAGGTTCACTAATGACATATGAAATTAACTTGAAAAGAAATGCATCTGTAATTTCATCTAAAAAACCTATTGCTTTAAAGCTTCATCTAGTTCATAATTGTTGTTGACCAATTGATGAAAATAATGAGTCTTCTTATGAAGAGGATGATGAAGAATTGGCCTTACTGACAAGGCAATTCAAAAATTTTTTGAGAAAGAAAGGGAAAGGTAAGTTCAAACCCTTCATCAAAAAGGATTTTTCAAAGAAGAATGATTTTAATAAAAAAAATGGAAACAACAAAAAGACTGATATTATTTGTTATGAGTGCAGGAAACCAGGACACATGAGAGGGGAGTGTCCTGATCTGAAGAAAAAATTGAATAATCAAATGCTCAAGAAGACAAGAGCAATGCTGGCCACATGGAGTGATGAGGATGATGAAGAGCAGGAAGAAAGTGGATCTGATGAGGATGAAGTGACATGTCTTATGGCTAGATATGAAGAAAATAGTGAGGTAAGTTCTTCTTTTGAAGATTTCACAATTGATGATTGGGAGGAAGCATATGCTGTTTTGTTTGAAAAATTGTGTGAACTGAAATCTGAAAACAAAACATTGAAAATGAAAATTAACAGCATATTGCACAGCCCACAAGAATCTGAGCAAATAAATTTGTTGAATGATGATATTATTAACATGAAAAAGGAACAAGAATGTTTGAATGAACAGATTGATGTCATTAAGGAAAGATGCCAGTCCAGCGAAAAGGAAAAACAAATTTTGGTAGATGAAAATGAAAAACTCAAAAAAGAAAAAGAAGTAATTCAAGAGGAACTAAAAACTGCCCAAAAAGAACTGAATGACAAGAAAGAAACTTTGTTAAAATTTGTTAAAGGCAAACAAAATCTAGATGCTATTTTAGGAGTTCACATGAACCCTACCAAACATGGTTTAGGTTATCAGCTTGAAAATAAGAAGAAAATTGGGCAAACCCTGATAACCTCATTTGTTCAAGGAAGCACTTCTTATGGTAATTTTGAAAAGAGCATCAAAGAAGAACCACAAATAAACTCAAAAACAAAAAATTAAAGTCAATTCAAAAACTCCAAAACAGAATTCAAACATGAAAGAGTTTAAGGTAAAAATCAACAAAAGTTGAAATCCAATGTTAGACCAACCTGATATCCAAAGAACAATAAAAATTTTCAGTTGGATCTAGTTCTCATATCAAAAAGAATAATAATTTCACACCACAAAGAATCATGGCATGCACAATCTGCAAGAAATCTGGCCACACTGATGATACATGCAGATCAATAATAGATTCAAGAAAATTGAAGCAAATCTGGATTCCAAAACAACTTACCGTTGAGTTAAGACAACTGATGGGACCCAAAGCAATTTGGGTACCAAAATTCTCTTTCTAAATATTTTTGTAGGAATGTCTTATAGCCCACAAGAAAGACAAATGGTACCTTGACAGTGGCTGTTCAAGACATATGACTGGAGATAGGGATAAATTTCCACATTGACTGAAAAAGATGGTGGACAAGTGATCTTTAGAGGTAAAAACAAAGGACAAATCATTGGAACTGGAAGAATTGGTAAGAGTCATTCAAGCTCTATTGAGAATGTTTTGCTTGTAGAAGGTCTTGATCATAACCTGCTGAGCATCAGTCAACTTTCTAATAGAGGCCTTAAGGTAATTTTTAATTCTGAATCATGTGAAATTGTTGAAAAGGATTCTGGAAAAATAAAATTTATTGGTCAAAGGATTAATAATGTTTATCTAGTTGACCTAAATGATCATCAACATGAAAATCTTTGTCTAGTTGCTAGCCAGCATGATCTATTTCAATTGTGGCATCAAAGGTTAGGTCATGCTAGTGAAAATGTTTTGAATAAATTGTTAAGACATGCTCTTGTGAATGGTTTACCAAAAATGATGAAAAAGAAAAATGCAATTGTATGTGCTGCATGTGCCCAAGGTAAACAGACTAGGAAATCATTCAAATCTGTTGCACCCTTAATCACTTCCAAACCCTTTGAATTGGTGCATATGGATTTATTTGGTCCTACTAGGACACTCAGTCTTAGTGGACATAGATTTGGGTTTGTGATTGTGGATGATTTCTCTAGGTTTACTTGGGTATATTTTCTGTCTCACAAGAGTGACACATTGAAAAACTTTAAAGAGTTTGTCAATAAAATGAAAATGCAAAAACAAATAAAATCTACTCCATTCTTACTGATCATGGAGGAGAATTTAACAATAACTTGTTTTTGCAGGAATAAAGAAATTGATCACAAATTTGCTTCTCCAAGGACCCCTGAACATAATGGAATTGTTGAAAGAAAGAATAGGACATTGGTGGAGATGGCTAGAACCTTGTTGATTGAAAGTCAGCTTCTAAGAAAATTTTGGGTAGAAGCTATCAATACCTCTTGCTATGTTCTCAACAAGGTTATGGTAAGACCTATCCTCAAGAAAACTTCCTATGAACTTATGAAAGGTAAGAAGCCTCACATTGCATATTTTAGAGTCTTTGGAAGTAGAGTCTTCATTCACAACAATGATAAGCATGATCTAGATAAATTTGAAAAGAAAAGTGATGTAGGCATTTTTCTGGGATATTCTGAGAATTCAAGGTCATATAGAGTTTTCAATAATGAATCAAAAACTGTAGAGAAAACTCCCCATGTTATCTTTGATGAAAATTGTGAGAAATCTAATGACCATGATTGTTGTAAGAACCAAGAAGAGGATGCTGACATTCTTGTAAAAGAATTGGATCAATCAGTGGAGAATGAAGAGCTTGATGAACATGAGGATGTGTCAACACAACATGATATCAGGTCGACACCAGAGCAGGTAAACACAGTGACAAGAGGTAATTTTAAATACTCCAAAGATCATCCACTTGAGAATGTTGTTGGTAATGTTCGTGATAGAGTTCATACTAGGTCTCAATTTAAGAATATCATTGAACAAGACCAAATGGCTTTCATATCTCAAGTGGAACCTAAAAATATTGAAGAAGCTTTAAAAGATAATTCTTAGGTAGAAGCAATGCATGATGAACTGAATCAATTCAAGAGAAATAATGTTTGGAGTCTACTTCCCAAAAATCCTGAAATCTCAATAATTGAAACTAGATGGGTTCTTAGGAATAAATTGAATGAGGAAGGAAATGTTGTTAGAAATAAAGTTGGACTAGTTGCAAAAGGATATAATCAGGAATTTGGAGTTGATTTTGAGAGTCCTTTGCACCAGTATCTAGGTTAGAAGCTATGAGAATTTTATTGGCATATGCATGTTCCAGAAATTTCAAATTGTTTCAAATGGATGAGAAAACTATTTTTTAAAATGGTTACATTAAAGAGGAAGTGTTTGTTGCTCAACCTCTTGGATTTGAAGATCATGATAAACCTAACCATGTTTATAAACTACATAAAGTTCTTTATGGCTTGAAACAGGCTCGAAGAGCATGGTATGACAGATTGAGCAGTTTTCTGGTTAGTAAGAACTATTCCAGAGGTAAGGTGGATCAAACTCTTTTCACAAAATCAATCCACAATCACATCATTGTAGTTCAGGTATATGTGGATGATATTATTTATGGTTCCACCAATCCTTCAATGTGTGAAAAAATTTCTAATCACATGCACAGTGAATTTAAAATGAGTCTTATGAGAGAATTACAATTCTTTCTTGGTTTGCAGGTCAAACAACTTGAGGATGGATTCTTTATCAATCAATCCAAATATGTCAAAGAATTGCTTAAAAGATTCCATTTTGAACAAGCCAAACCAGCATCCACTCCCATGAGCATAAGCATCAAATTGGATAAAGATGAAAAAGGTAAATTGGTTGATGCAAAGCAATACAGAGGTATGACTGGATCTCTCTTATATCGTACCGCAAGTAGGCCAGATATTCAATTTAGTGTATGTTTTTATGCTAGATTTCAGTCTAGTCCAGGGGAAAGTCACTTGTTTGCAGTTAAGAGAATTTTTTGATATCTCTATGGCACTTCTGAATTGGGTTTATGGTATACAGCTGGATGTTATGCTAATTTGATTTCATATTCTGATGCTGATTATGCTGGGTGTAAACTTGATAGGAAGACTACTAGTGGATATTGTCAATTCTTAGGAAATTGCATGGTAACATGGGCATCCAAGAAGCAACACTCAGTTGGACTCTTTACTGCAGAAGCAGAATATGTTACTGCAGGGAGTTGTGCAGCTCAAGTGTTGTGGATTAAAAGTCAATTACTTGACTATGATATTGATATTGGATGTTCATCTATCATGTGTGACAATACTAGTACAATTAATCTCTCCAAAAACCCAATTCAACACTCCAGAACAAAGTACATTGAAATTAGGCATCATTTTCTTAGGGATGAAGTTGCAAATAAGAACATTGAACTAGAATTCATCCCTACTGAAAAACAAATTGTAGGCATCTTCACAAAACCTTTGGCTGAAGATAGATTCACATCCTTAAGAAGGGAACTTGGAATATGCAACTTGGAATAAAATAAAAATTGAAAAAAAAAATTATGATTTCTTATGCAAAGATTATGTGGTATATCAAATAGTGATTAGTGGAATGACAAGTTATGCTTGTCTGAAAACTATCATTATGTGTTGAGGGAAATCCTCTGCCTAGTACCAATGATCTACCTTGGGTAAGAATCATTAATTATAAAATTTTAAAAAAATGTTTTGTAGCTGTATTTGAAACATGCTTGAAATTGATTGATTGCTTGCTGAAGTTGAATGCTACAATTAAGTGTAATTGATTCGAATGTCATATTGGTTCATTGATGCACATGTTGAGGGGGAGTATTATTACTTAAGAAGTGAAAGTGAGCTCTGAAAGATGGTTTCAAGAGGATCAGATTTACACTTGGAGTATTTGAGAATAAGCCACTGTGGATTGATCAGGTTTGCTGAAAGAATGTAAGTTTTTGCAATGGTGGCAGGTCGACACACAACTAGTGTAGTGTCGACACCAAATCTCTATTCCTCAGTTATAAGTGAGTCTTTCACAGTTTCTGTGCTATAGCATCATTTCCATGGTATTCTCAAATCTTTCAATTTGATTCACATTCATTTCATTTGATTATCTTGGCAATTCTATGATTGAAGGACTTTCTTTATTTTTGATAAAAATTGATAAAATCAATAATTCAGGGGGAGCTAAAGGTTTCAATACTCATTCCTTTCATCAAACCAAATCTAATTCAATGATTTGATGAATATGTAATTCATGAAATGTTCATTAATTATTCTAAAAACAACATGGAATGAATTCTTAATTGTCATAACATACTTCTCCAGTCAATATTCTTTTATTCTTTGAACATCTAAGGTAGGTTGATTTCTTTAGTTGAAAAATGTTAAATTGGTATTGACTTTACACATTTCTCTTGAGATTGATGAAGGTTAAAGTGTGTCAACCTCCTAATGTCCATCAATTAATTATTTTTCTAGCAGAGCAATGGCATGTACACTGAGAAACTGCACACCTTCACAAAAAGAATGAAGAGCTATACATATCATGAGGTGCAGTGTTATCTCTGCTCTAAGGGATAAAAATAAAATATTTATTTTCATGCTAACTGAGTAACTAGAAATATTGGCATCTGATAAATGTATATTTCCATGTAAAAAGGTTATCATTAATCCCTTGAGGCAGGATCATTGGTAAATCTTTAGTAACTAGGGACTCTGGTGTATAAAAAACATGTGTACTTGAGTGAAAAAGATTTACTACATTTGAATGCTCATTGCTTCAATTTAAAGAAGAAAAATCAATCAAACAAATGAACAATTTATACCTTAATCAAATCTCTTAAAGGTGTTTAACTTCAATACAAATTGCATTTCTCCTGAAGAAAACACATTACCTTGTATTAGTAAGGTGTAAAAGAATAATTTTGACTGAAGAGAGTACCTCATTTCAATAAGGTTGTCATCCAAATGTTTCAGAATTCTTTAATGATCAAATCTTGAATGATATCCCTCAAACCAATGAATTTATAAAGGAATGATGATAAGAAATGGGTCATGAAATCTTTAACATATTAAAAATCCTTGAATAATTGTTCTTTAACCAATTTTATCACAATAAAGACCTTCCTTCTCATTTCTTTTCACAAATTCCACAATTTTTGTCTAGTCAAGTCATCACACATCTATTATGTGTCGACACCACAAGGCCTAACCACTGGTTCCAGTTTAGGGTAAATCGAATGGGGGTTCATTGAATCTTGTCTCTTTTGGTGTCGAATCCATTTATAAATGCCCAAACTCCTAGGTCGACCCTACCTCTTTGAGTTTCCCAACCCCGTTTGAACTTCTCCCTCCTCCAACTCTCAAGGAAACGATTCTCTGCATTTCCAAAACTTCTCTTCCAACCTCCAAGCCTCATCTTCTCCTTTCCTCTCCTTCCATCATGCCTCCTAAGAAAACTCCCAAGAGAGGGGCCAAGTCCAGGGTGGCTGCAAGGGGAGTGGTCATCGAGGAACCCCAACCTGAGAGAAGGAGTAAGTTTCAGCATGATTCGTCCTAGAGAAAGGTAGTTTCGAGTCCGTCTGGCACTCCATCCAAGCAGGGAAGATCATCCCCACAGAGCAAAGGCAAGTCACTTGTGACATCTAGATACCCTAGATGGAAGCTTCTTCCTGATTCCAGTGATTCCGATGAAGAAAGTTTATCCTCTGAGTCTTCTTCTGATACATCCGGGACTCCTGTAGTCAACCCATCTCAGACTGCCACTGTAGGAAGATCCATTCTCAAACCTAGGGCTATGGAGTTATCTGACCAAGCATTTGCTGATGCATTCCTTGAGGTTGTCTCTTTCTTTGAGTTTCAAGGATGGTTGCAATTTATTTCTGAGTTCAGAACTTTCTATCCTAGATTGGTTCAGGAATTTTATCTGAACATTATGGATGCTACAGAGGGGTTCAAGTCAGAAGTTAAAGGTGTTTCAATTCTTCTCTCTCCTGAATTAGCCTCTGAATTATTTCACTTTCCCATTCTGGTGAGGATTATTGCAATTACAAGTTCAAACTTCATGAGGCCTACACTGTTCTCACTGGTCTACCTCATGATAAAAAGGATTCCAGACAAACTCATGTCACAAGGTTCAATACCAATCACTTTTCACCTACACTCAGATTGACTCATCACATTCTTACAACCATCATAACTCCTCAAGGCGGTGGAAGGAATAGGCTTACAGATATTCAGTGTTTTGTCATGTATTGCATGAAGAAAAATGTGAAAGTAAACTTGAATTTAATCATGTCTCAAATCATGTCTGAGACAATTAGAAAAGACTTTCATAGATCTTTGTCATATGTTGCTCATCTAACAACTGTCTTCAAGCGCTTTGGTGTTTAATTTTTGAATGAAAAGGTTCAAAAATCCCTCAGAACAATATAAATTGTTTGCATCATTTGCAAAAATTTATGAGATTCAGAGTTGAAGGTGATCAGTGCTAAGATGACTAGTTGTAGAACCACCAACAGAGCATGTAGAAGAAGAACATGCACAAGAGGTTGAAGCTCCTCAGGTTGATCCGGTGGAACAGCCACATGTTGAGCCTGAAATTCCACATGAGATACCAGTTCCACCTACTCCTCATGCATCTCCCCTCCTTCTGATGTGATTGTTCCTTCAACCTTTTTCTAACAATATCACAGCTCAGCCTCCACCTCATCTGGTGGACCTTCTGTTCCTCCTGAGCTGTATAAATTTCTCCAAGTTCAATTTGATAATCTCAATTCTTCAATGAGAGAAATGTCTGCTAGTTTTGAACTAGATTCAAAGGTTGGAAAACACAGTGAATGTTAACAAGAGATAGCTGAGCATGCCACTAGAAGATTTAATAGACTGATTGGCACCTTGGGTGATGCTTGTACCCAACTACAGGATCTTCAGTTTAAGTTGCAAGGAATTTTATCTTCCATTTTGGAAAACACTCAACAAGGAATTCAGTCTGGTAAAGATGTTGTCAGTCAAGTGTCCAAGTGTCGCCTATCATTTGCTCATTTTGTTGAAGACATGGACAGGATGAAGGCTCACACTGCACACATTGATCAGGAGATAGCATATCTCTGGACTGAGCTTAGCAACTTCTGGCAGCATGGCACAGTTCCCAGCTCATCATCTGCTCCTCCACCCATGACTCAAAGCTTCAGTGTCTTCCAAGAAAACATGTATGAAAACCATCATAGGATGGAAGAACTTTTGCATACCAGGCTTACTACTATGCAAGCTCAAATTAGATCAAATTTAAGTGCTCTGGAAGCGAGGATGAAGTCCATTGAAAACATATTACTACCTCTTCCTCCTCCTCCTCCTCTATCTTCATGATGGTTGTTTTATTTTGATGATGTCAAAGGGGGAGAAAAGTTCTTTTGTATGCAATGAATGCTATTGGATGCTACTATATAGTTTTTGGATTCATTTTGGTTGTTGGATTACACATTACATTTTGTGATTGTATGCTTGATTTTTTGGCAAGTGAAATTTGAATGACATGGTTGTTTCTGATGTGATAAAAATTTGGATGTCATTGTCGTTTCTTTTGAATGTCATGGAATAATGTGAGTGAATGTTTTAAATTTTCATGTGTGAGAAAAACAAAGTTTTGATAGTTGCCATCATCAAAAAAGGGGGGAGATTGTTGGATCTCTTGTTTTGATGAAGTTCAAATATGATTCATACATATGTCGATTTCATGCTTCATTTATTTTTAACAATATTTTTCCATGTGTAGCTCAAAGGAATACTCAAGTAATGACAGTGGTGTCGACACAACTCCAGTGGTGTCGACACAATCCATGCATCCAGCAATTTGTAAAGGAAAAAGCATCCAGTGGTGTCGACACAGAAGGCTTGTGTGTCAACACCTTGTCCCTCCCAGTAGCATGTTTTTTGAAGAAACCTCCAGTGGTGTCGACACAGGACCCCTGTGTGTCGACACTTACCCACTGTCAACACTTAGGGATTCGTTGTTATTACATGCTGGCCCAGGATCGGGTGTGTGTAGTCGCATCGGTGCTTGACAGCCCAGCCCGCCGCATGGACTAACCGCCCTGTGCGAAGCCCCTCATGTCCTCCCACCACTTAGTGTGGGGTTCTGCGCTGCCATAAAGGAAATATGGTCCGCCTTCACTACCAGCTCGAGCTTTTGGTGCAACGGTAGGGGCTTGATCTAACAGAAGTTTCCAACAAAACATGGAAGCTCTTCTATAAAAGCCATTGTGCCAAATCTTATTAAGAGCTGATCTCTCCACTCTCACAGAACGAACTAGCTTATAGGCAGATTTAACAGAAAATTTTCCATCCTGAGAAGGCCCCCAAACACATTTATAATTCTCCTCATTTAGCACTACCCCCTGGAGAACTCCACATGGAAGAAGAGATCTAATAGGGTGATCAGTGTTAGAAATAACCTCCTGTAAAGTAATGTTGCCCCCTTCATAAGGTGAACTAAGCAGATTTGCAAGTGGCCTATCACCAAGCCAAACATCAGATAAAATATCGATTTTATTGCCATTCCCATGAATCCATCTAGTATTATCATGAACTAGTTGCTGAGCAACAGTCCAAATTTTAGAAGGAATGCCCACGAAGCTGGAATTTCTACCAGAAAAATAGCGTCTTCTAGCGTACGAAGCCCAGAAAGAGGAACCATGGTAAACATTCCAAATAGACTTCACTGCCAAGGCAATCTGTACCTGTTTGATATTGCGAACACCCAAACCACCTTCAGCAGTAGACCGTTGATTGGTAGACCAGGCTACCCAATGATGTCTTCTCGTGCCATCAGATCCATTCTAGAAAAAGGCAGCATAACTTTTCTCAAGATAATTCAAAATACTGATCAGATTGGAGGAAGAGGCTGCCAGGTAAACCGGTAAGGAGGCTAGCACTGAATTGATGAGAGTAACTCTCCCAACTTGTGAAATAAGTCTAGGCTTCCAAGAGGCCAGTTTTCCATTGATTTTCTGAATGAGGGGGGTGAAATCTGAAGCAAGAATCCTTCGTGGACGCAATGGAACACCAAGGTAAACAAGAGGACCCCTTTGCCTCTTGAACCCAGTCTCCACTTTAATTTTGTGACGACCCAACCAGCAAACTGGCCCAACAACCGTGCTAGTTGGTAGACTTCCGAAGAAGGTCACCCATCCTGGGACTACTCCCAACTGAGCACGCTTAACTTCAGAGTTCTTTTCCAACTCGAGCTCTGAAAATGACTACTCCAAGTTGTTGATAGTTTGCTGATTAGTCTATTTTGAATATTCTTATATGGGGTGTTACAATCTACCCCTCTTATATAAGCGACGTCCTCGTCGTTGCTCACATATAGCACACAATCAAACCCCAGGCAGACAAGATTCTAGAGGTGCCCCCCATAGGCTCAAGAGGTGGCTCCCACTATGTAGCACTTTGCGCCATTATGGCCTCAAGAGGTGGCTCCCATAGCGTAGCACTTTGCCCTATATGGCACTTAGTTCCTGCACTTCCGACTGGGTAAGGCTTTGATACCATTTGTGATAACCCAACCAGTAAACTGGCCCAACAACCGTGCTAGTTGGTAGACTTCCAGGAAGGTCACCCATTCTGGGACTACTCCCAACTGAGCACGCTTAACTTCAGAGTTCTTTTCCAACTCGAGCTCTGAAAATGACTAGTCCAAGTTGTTGATAGTTTGCTGATTAGTCTATTTAACATATTCTTATATGGGGTGTTACACTGATACCAATCTCTGTGACGACCCTCCTTATACCGGTACGATTATACCAATCCACGTCGGTATAGTGAGTCTCGTCACATCGAGATGTACACAAATATAAATACAGAGTAGCGGAAGAAAAGAACTACTATCTTTCATTTCATCATCCACATTTAACCATACATGATCAATATAGCGAATTAAAGAGCTAATGTCCACATAATAAAAATTAATTCCAAAATACAAAGCTTGTCCACAATTTCATAATATTTCAATTACAATGCCTCAATTACATAGTATGAAAGCAAGTACAATTATGGTGACTCCACAAAGCTACTCTCCTCGCTCGGAGTCGCTCTCCGCGGTCTCCTCCAAAGGAGTGGGGTCACCTGCTAAACCTGTACGCCGAAGCAAGGAATGAGTCTAAAAGACTCAGCAAGTAAACTCTATACACGTCACACATGCATACATCACAAGTAAGTTCTACTCTCAAATTCATTAAATCAAACATATAACATGGTTGAGACAATAAAATAAACAACCTATCATGGTATTTCTACAACTTCACAATACATGATACATGATTCATGCCATCTCAAAACCAAATACCTATCACATGCTTTCTACTCATCCCTTCACATGAGAGCTAACATTTTACATTTAAGCTAACAGGGTAGCCTTCTAAGCATGGAATCTCACACACATCTAAAAGAAGAGCTCCTAACATGGTTTCTACACATTCTTGTACATGTAAGGCATCATTATAAACATATGAAGGTTGCTTTTTTGACATGAACTTAATAATTTCATAACATGAATTACAAATTTTCACTCTAACACACTTATATCACATGGTCACACATTTACACATTCACATGGTCCACTTTTACACATTACACACATATACATGTTCACACTACACATATTACACATATTCACATTTACATTTCACATTAGATGCTGTGACACATAGTCCAAACCACCATTAGAAGGACACATCACATACACATAACACATAGACGCCACCTAGGCAACACAGTGACGACTCTTGGACTGCGCAGACCGGGAGAAGAACTCTCCACCCTAACCAGTGGTACTTGTCCACCTCCAGGATTTCATCTTAATGCCCATAGGATTTACACATTGAACCTTCCCGTGGGGACTTTTCCACGGTATGGTTCCACAGCCCTCTATGGAAGCAATGTCACACACGGCCCATTTTACACATTTCAGTTTTTAACACACACAATATGACACATTACTTATAGTTTTATCATTAACACATGGTTCAGTTTTCCTAAATCATGGTACTACTGTTGATAGGTTTCAAACACTTCAAAATTTACACTAATCAGGTTGGGAACACCTAATCAAATCCTAATTACGTTAAGCATGCATAAACCATTCAATTTCGCATGGAAGTTTCACCACATAACCTACTGTTACCCAAATTTCATGAAACTTTAACCACACACTGTTTGCAGGTTTCTGACCACACCTGCAAATTTTCACATTTTTCTGAATTACATATAATTTACAGAAAATAAAATACTCATTCACATGCCACAATTCATTCAATTATCGTGGAAGCACAACATAATTATCGGATTTGACAGTTTTCAGACCTGTATCTAATATGAATGTTATCATAGAAAATTTATCCGAACTTATTGCACATTACACAATTTACTGGAAATTTTTTACTAACCTACACATGCCCTCTATTTTCAATGCGGAAATTTCAACAATTAGCATGGTCATGGAAAAATTCTCGGATTTTTGGAACAGGGACTGACATACATATACATCACCTGAAAATTTCAGGGCAATCAAAATTTCACATGGACTACGTAAACAAAGGTCTACATGTTCAGGACCTTATCTAACATGCATTTCAAATAAATGTAATAATTCACATCATTTACCAAAATTCATCAACCATTCACAACACATTCTATTAACTACATTATGTATCATGTAAAATTTACACTATATCCTCATGCGCAAAACTTCGGAAATTATATATATAAGGCAGAACAGTTTCCTGTTCTGTCCTGAAGAACTTAACGGCAATGTCTGGCCGTTTAGAGGTGTTAACGGCAGCATCGTCTGCCGCCAACTGAGGATCTTGACGGCAAGGGAGCTTGCGTCAAGCTCCTATCTGTGCAAAAACACAGACCGAGCTCTGAAGAAGGGGTGAATGTGAGGATCCAGAACACGAGGAAAATCTCATAAAATCCTAAAACCTACTGGACACATACATGGGCTACAAGGATGGGTTACTTGCCTTTTAAAAAATCTCCAAAGGGATCAAATATGTTGTTGAAGCTCTCCTTGGGCAGTGCCAAGAAGTCTCCTCCACAGCCTTCCCTCGGGTTCTAGGTCGAAGTAGCTGCCAAGCCGAGGTTGGGGAAGCTTTCTCCTTCGTCCAAACTCCCTTCCAAATGCAGTAGATCGCCGGAGGAAGCTTTGAATCGCCGGATCTGAGCTCCCCAAGTTCAGTTCTCCTCCAGTTCAGCTAGGGTTTTCTTCTCCCTTTGTAAAGAGCTAAGAGAGAGTCTTTCTGGTTGCAAGGAGAGGAAGGTTTATAGGAAAATGGCTTGGGATATCCCGTAGGGTCTGATGGGAGGGCTGAGAGCCGTTGGGGACATCTCCCCAATCGGTGAGCTTGCTTGCCCCTAGAATTTCGGGTCTGCTGCGCACAGAGAATCAGAGAAGTAGACGTCCACATAGATGGCCATCTACTTTAGTGTTGGCGTCCATCGACATGGACGTTGACTGATCATGGACGTCCATCCATGTTGACGCCAATTTGCTCTTCGGCCAGAGCTTAAAAACATGCAGAAAACCATGCTTACACTATATACTTACATGCCATATATGTAATATGATGTACACACTACTAAAACATATAATCAAGCAATATTTAAAACTAATATACGCATGCATACTTAAGTATACCAATATAACATCGTACATAACTATCCACATACGTATACGTGATATATACATACAACATGACTCAACACACAATAAGATAAAATGACAACTAATTCAAGGGCCTTACATCCTCTCCCCCGAAACTTCGTCCTTGAAGTTTAAACAAAACTACTTAAACAAACGGGGATACTTCTTCTTCATCGCATCCTCAAGCTCCCAAGTAGCCTCCTCTCGCGAGAAGTTCCGCCATAGAACTTTCACCGACGCAATACTCTTGTTTCGGAGATGCTGAACCTTCCGGTCAAGAATAGCTACTGGTTGCTCCACATACGACAGATATGGCTGAATCTCCACTGGCTCGTGACTAATCACATGAGATGGATCTCGGACATACTTCCTGAGCATAGAAACGTAGAAAACATGATGAACACTAGCTAAAGCTGGGGGTAAAGCTAGCTCATATGCCACGCTGCCCAATCGTCTGAGAATCTCATATGGGCCAATGAATCTAGGGCTTAACTTTCTATGCCTTCCAAACCTGACAACACCTCGAGTAGGTGAAATCTTCAAAAAGACATGCTCACCCACCTCGAACTCCAAATCCTTCCTCCTGTTGTCGGCGTAGCTCTTCTGCCTATCCTGCGCCGCAACAAGCCTCTTCCGAATCAACTGAATCTTATCCGAAGTCTCCTGAACTAACTCTGGACCGATCAACTGCCTATCGTCTGTCTCCTCCCAACATAAAGGAGATCTGCAAGGCCTTCCATACAACGCCTCAAATGGAGCCATACCAATGCTCGCATGGAAGCTGTTGTTGTATGTGAACTCCACTAGAGGTAGATGACGCTACCAATCATCCTTCCAATCCAGCACACACTCCCTCAACATATCCTCGAGCGTCTGGATAGTCCTCTCAGACTGTCCATCTGTCTGGGGATGAAACGCCAAACTGAGCTTCAGCTCTGAACCTAAGGCATCCTGAAGACCCTTCCACAACCTCGAAGTAAATCTCGGATCTCGATCTGAAATGATCGACTTCGGCACACCATGCAATCTAATGATGCTACTGACATACAATCTAGCCAAGCTCTCTACTAACTGCTTCTTCTTCATAGGCAAGAAATGTGCAGTCTTTGAGAATCTATCTACGACTACCCAAATCGAGTCATTGCCCCGTCTAGACCGAGGCAAAACCGAAACAAAATCCATCGTGACAGCTTCCCACTTCCACACTGGGATTTCCATCTTATGCATAAGGCCAGATAGTCGCTGTCGCTCGGCCTTCACTTACTGGCATACTAAACACCGAGATACATAATCTGCCACTTCCCTCTTCATGCCAGACCACCAAAAGGACCTCTTCAAATCCTGGTACATCTCAGTGTTACCCGGATGAATAGAGAATCGTGATCTATGAGCCTCCGCTAACACATGCTCACGAACATCTACCAAATCAGGGACACAGACACAGTGATGAAACCTAATCACACCGTCCTCATCACGAGCAATGCCCGCCTTGCCCACTAACTCCTGGAGTCTAGGGTCGGCTTTCTGTTGCTCGATCACCTAATCCAAAACCGAGGACCTAAGAGATAACTGAGCTACAAAAGGCTGGCATAGCGATGGCTCTAACTCAGTCAACTCGCAAGCCGCATCCTCCAACATCTTCCAGTCATGCTAGAGAGATGGTCTCTTCCTACTCAGGGCATCAGCTACGACATTCGCCTTCCCAGGGTGATACTGAAGGTCGAAGTCATAGTCCTTCAAGAACTCAATCCATCTTCTCTGCCTCAAGTTTAATTCCTTTTGGGAGAAAAGATACTTCAAGCTCTTGTGGTCGGTGAACACCTCAAATCTGACACCATAAAGATAGTGTCTCCAGATCTTTAGTGCATGAACCACTGCTGCAAGCTCCAAATCATGAGTCGGATAGTTCTTCTCATGCTCCTTCAATTGACGAGAAGCATATGCCACTACCCTTCCTTGCTGCATCAAAACGCAACCAAGGCCAATCCGAGACGCATCCATGTAGATAGCTAAACCCCTACACTGCTCGGCAAGACTAACACCGGAGCTGACGTGAGCTTAGTCTTCAACAATTGAAAACTACTCTCACACTTCTCGGACCAGACAAACGTCACTCCCTTTCTGGTGAGCTGAGTCAATGGGGCGGCGATGGATGAAAATCCCTCAATGAATCGCCGATAGTAACCAGCCAAACCAAGAAAACTACGAATCTCCGAAGGGGTCTTGGGGGTCTCCCAATCCATAACTGCCTGGACTTTTGCTAGATCAACTGCTACACCAGCACCGGAGATAACATGCCCGAGGAGATGAACCTCGCGCAACCAGAAATCACACTTGCTGAACTTTGCATACAGCTTGTGCTTACGGAGAACCTCTAATACTACCCTCAAATGCTGACGGTGTGTGGCCTCATCTGGAGAGTAGACCAGCACATCATCAATAAACACTACGACAAAGCTATCTATGTAACACCCCGGCCCCTTGGGCCCTTGGCCCCGTCCTCTGGGTCGCGGCAGGGTGACTGTCGCGACGTGGTTCCGACCACGTCGGTGTCTGGTTTGTTTGGGATTGCGACATGGGGTATGTCGCCTTCTGGAAGGCGACATGGTCTGTGTCGCCTTCCCATTGCGTCGCCCCAGACGCAGTCTGACAGACGTGACAGGCGTCCATTGTGTCAGTACGGCTCTGGCGGTGTCGGGTGAACGCGACAAGATGGCTGTCGCCTTCACTTTTTCGAATTCCGAGATTTGACCGTTGTCAGTGGAATTGCGGCAGGGGGTATGTCGCCTTCTTGAAGGCGACACACCCACTGTCGCCTTCTCGTTCCTGTGGCGATAGGGTGGTATGTCGCCTTCACAGGATCCGGGCTTAAAGCCCGGGCGCCCCCCCTTCCCCCTCTCTCGCGCCTCTCCTTTCCCCTCTCTTTCTCTCGCCCTCTCGGAGCTTCCGGCGGTTTTGGGGTGCCTCCCCCGCGTTGAGGCGGCCGTGCTGAGGAGGGTGTCGCTTCGTTCGTGCAGGGGTCGCGTTCGTGCCGTGCGGTGCGAGGAGGAGACGTTTCAACCTACGAGAAGGCCCCAACGGGTGCGTTCTTCGCGTGGAGGTAGGGACGCCCGATCTTCTCGCCCTAAGCATGCTCCCCTTCCCCTTCGTGACGTAGTTTTCTTGTGGTTCGGGGTTGGGAGTGTGAGAACTCCATGCTCGTGTGAGTGAGGTTTCCTCCGAGCGTAGAATCCATGTTCTTGGGGTATTCGAGGGTGGTTTGTATTTTAATGGCTTTCTAGCATGATAAGCATGCTCCCCTCCCCCGTGTGTAGTGTTTTCCCCGTTTCGGGGAGGTTCCCGGAAGAAGAATGTCCGGAACCCCGACTGGCTTGAAGGCGACACACCCTGTGTCGCCACATGTCTGGTAAGGCGACACCCTGTGTCGCCTTCTGACTGGTAAAGCGACAGGGCATATGTCGCCTTCTTGAAGGCGACAGGGCCTATGTCGCCTTCTCAGTCCAGAGGCAGGTTGTGCTTCCGCCGCTTCCGTTTTCGCTTTACTGTACCCGTGGCACCTGTGCTAGTTCCCTAGTACGGTCTCACACTAGTCGTTCGCCCGGTGCGCGGCACTTGAGGGCTTGTCCCGTGCGAGAGGTTGTTACCGTTACCTGGGACCCCCGTCCTCGGGAGCCTGTCGAGGGAGTACTCCGGGCTACGAGTGTGCTCGAGTTGGCAGCCACCTAGGCGGACTCTGGAGCTGAGGGGAAAACGGTGGTTAGGACAGTGGCGTGTGAGTCGCTTGCAGAGCTCTCGTGGTTGGTCTGGGACGCCGAGGACAGTTTGGAGTTCTACCCGGCGCAGGCCAGCCAGTCCTTCTTCTCACTGCCTCGCTCCTCACGGCCCCGGAACCGTTTGGAGAGGTCAGGCGTGGGACCGTAGTCCGGCCAGACTACGGCGGTTACTGTTGTGTTGCTTGTGTCCTACCTCGCTCTGACGAGATGCGAGGGCCAGGACCTAGGTCGAGGATAAGACGTCGGTGGACGCGCCTGACCGTTTGACTAGTGGTGGTGCTTTCCGTAGCTAGTGTTCTCTGTCCAGGCGGAGTCCCCTCCGTCTGTGTTTACTAGCCGTGTGGTGGTCACGACGAGCAGTCGTACGGAGTTTCTGACCGAGAGTACTTTCCGTACCGAGTTAGCTTTAGCTTCGCTTCCGCACTTCCTTTTGTAGGTAGATATATATATAAACTGTCGTCTTTCCTTTATCAAGAGTTGTATGTGTTCCTCTGCCTGTTTAGAGCCAGTAGGAGATTGGTAGTCCCTACTGAGCTTCTGTTGTGAAGCTCATCCCTCTGTTTTCCAGGTGAGTCTTCTCAGCAGCGGCAGGGCGCGCGTCGGGCGGAGGAGACGGGGCGGTAGTCGAGGTCCCCGTAGCTAGCAGTGGTTCCCCCTCTCAGTGTACGTCACCCTCGGGGTATGCCCCTAAGGACTTGTCTCTCCCCTTTCCTTACTTGTACTAGTGTGCGTGCGTTGGGACTGTACTTAGAGCGGTACGCAGCGGTCTCGCTCTACTTTCCTGTTTCCGCTTGTACGCTTCTAGCTCAGCAGTTGACGTTTACTTCCGTTACATATCCTGTCAGACGCGTGTTATAGCCCTTCCGGGTCCCCCGGATCCGTGGGCGGCGATCGCGAAAATCGGGTCATCGGCATGGGCCGAGGGTCGGGTTCTCGGGTCGTTACAGTTGGTATCAGAGCTTGGTCTGACAGGACTTGTAGTGGATCTAAACTGCAACAGTAAGTCCCAACAGTAGTACAAGTACACTGCTAGCCGCTCGAGAGGTATTTGTAACCTTTGTCAGCTGTGTTGCCGTGTAGGTTATGGCTCCACGTAGGCGCAGTCAGGCTAGGCAACTGGTTGAGCAGCAGGATGAGTCCGACATGCCCGCTCAGGGCAGGTTCAGGAGGAAGTGTCGTGGAGGAGTCAGTGGCGCAGCCTCAGGGTGCACAGGCAGCAGCAGCAGAGGCAGCGGTAGCAGGTGGGCAGCAGCAGCAGGAGTACCACCCTCAGCCTCAGCAGTATGCAGACTGGTTTCCCATGGCCGAGCAGTTCTTCAGAGCTATGTACCAGGGAGCGTGGCAGCCCGGGCAGGCAGCAGCAGGTGGTCAGTTTCCAGTACCTCCCCCAGCCGTACCAGAGCAGCAGGAGGTGGAGCCAGAGGTGGAGCAGCCAGTCCGCCAGCAGCGGTCGGGTACTGGGAGTACCCGGTCCGGTCAGCGGAGGGCAGCAGTGTCGGAGGCGAGGACCGCTCTTCTTGAGAGGTTCCTGCGTCTTCGTCCTCCGATGTTCCACGGTGAGTATGATCCAGATAAGGCAGAGAGCTGGACCCATGAGTTGGAGCGCATCTTCGAGACTATGGATTGCGCTGAGGAGGATCAGGTTCGTTTGGCAGTATACCAGCTCAAGGGAGCAGCCCATGAGTGGTGGAGAGTTCAGAGGCAGACTCACTTCCAGGGGCAGCGGTTGGACCAGATCACTTGGCAGCGGTTTTTGGAGGTCTTCCACGGCGAGTACTTCCCCGACTACGCTCGACGCGAGAGGCGAGACCAGTTCCACGAGTTGGTGCAGGGCGACCTCACAGTTTCTCAGTACCACCAGAGGTTCGTCCGGTTGTTGAGGCATGTGCCTCATGTAGCAGGCAGTGACCAGGCTTGTGCAGAGAGGTTTATAGCAGGGCTGAGACCAGACCTGAGGTGGGGTGTGACGGCACACATGTGTACCACCTTGGGAGAGGCCGTGGCGAAGGCCACCGCCTTAGATAGGGAGGGTTGGCAGCCTCAGCAGCAGCAGCAGCAGCAGGGAGGAGCCTCTCCAGGTCCTCGCCGTACCAGCGTCCAGCAGGCAGCCGCGGTAGTGCGACTTCCTCTTCCTCAGGCTCGAGCAGTTCCGGTAGCTCTGGAATTCGCTCGCAGTTCAGGAAGTTGTCTACTCGCGGGGGTGGACGGAGCCGTCAGCAGAGGCGTCAGTCCAGGTTTGCAGAGCAGTCAGTACAGCAGGGTGCTGAGCAGGGCAGTCAGGAGCCAGTGTGCTACACTTGTGGCTTGCCAGGCCACTTTAGGAGGGATTGCCCTAGGGGGCAAGCTCCGCAGCAGCAGCAGCCAGCACAGTACGCGCAGCAGCCACCTCAGTACCAGTACCCTCCCCAGCAGCAGGCACCGCGTCAGCAGCAGAGAGGGCAGTACCAGCAGCAGGTCCAGCAGTTCCTGCACCGCAGCAGTACCAGCCGTACCAGCAGCAGCAGCAGTTTCCTCAGCAGCAGTCGCCGCAGCAGCAGCCCCAGCAGGCGCCGCAGCGTGGACGTGGTCGTGGTCGCGTGATGGCGCTCACCGGGAGCAGGCAGAGGCATCGAACCTGGTGATAGGTACCCTACCTATCCTTGGCAGAGCTGCTCGTGTTTTGGTTGATCCCGGTGCTTCCTTGTGTTTTGCTTCCGAGGAGTTTTACGAGTCCCTTGCTTGTCACACACCCGAGAGGCAGTGTGACGTATTGGTCGATCTCCCGTCCGGTGATTGCATGCGTTCCTTTGGTTACCTGGAGGGTGTGACAGTCGAGGTTGAGGGTCACCAGTTGCCGGCCAGGTTGTACGCGTTGCAGCTTAGCGACTTCGACGTCATCCTGGGCATGGACTGGTTGGAGGCGCACTCAGCCGTGGTTGATTGTTAGAGGAAGACCATTCGGTTCAAGATACCTGGAGCACCTGTTCTCTACTTTCGAGGTATCCGGTCTACCCGTCGGCCGTTCATTTCTTTCTGTAAGGCTCGTCGTTTGATCCGTGATGGTTGCGTTGCTTACCTTGCTTCGGTTTGTTCCTTGGAGCCTAGCGGGCCTTCAGTTTTTGATGTGCCAATTGTTTCTGAGTTTTCTGACGTGTTTCCGGAGGATCTACCTGGGTTGCCGCCTGAGCGAGAGGTAGAGTTCTCCATCGAGCTTTTGCCTGGTACGATGCCCTTGTCTAAGGCACCTTACCGGATGGCCCCGGCGGAGCTGCGTGAGTTGAAGCGCCAGCTGCAAGAGTTGCTTGAGTTGGGCTTCATTCGTCCGAGCCGTTCGCCGTGGGGTGCGCCTGTTTTGTTCGTGAGGAAGAAGGATGGTAGTCTTCGTTTGTGCATCGATTATCGGCAGTTGAACCAGGTCACTGTGAAGAACAGGTACCCGTTGCCGAGAATTGATGATTTGTTTGATCAGTTGCAATCGGCCCGAGTTTTCTCGAAGATCGACTTGAGATCCGGCTACTATCAGCTGCGGATCAGAGAGTCAGATGTTGGTTTGACGGCTTTCCGTTCCAGGTACGGTCACTTTGAGTTCGTCGTGATGCCGTTTGGGCTGACGAACGCACCTGCAGCATTCATGGATCTGATGCATAGGGTGTTCAGTGAGTACCTAGACCGCTTTGTTGTTGTTTTTGTTGATGATATTCTGGTCTACTCGTCTTCTGAAGAGGAGCACGAGGAGCACCTGAGGATCGTGCTGGAGACCCTGCGGAGTCACCGTCTTTACGCCAAGTTCGACAAGTGCGAATTTTGGCTGAGCGAGGTGCACTTCCTCGGGCACGTGATCTCGGGTTCTGGTGTGGCAGTGGATCCGGCCAAGGTTGAGGCAGTGTTGTCGTGGGAGCAGCCCACATCAGTTGCAGAGGTCCGCAGTTTTCTGGGTCTGGCAGGTTACTACCGGAGGTTCATTCAGGATTTCGCCAAGATTGCAGCACCGTTGACTTGGTTGACGAGGCAGGACACCAGGTTTGTTTGGTCAGAGGACTGTGAGCAGAGTTTCCTGGAGCTGAAGACGAAGTTGACTTCGGCGCCAGTGTTGGTCTTGCCATCGGGCACCGGTGGGTTCGTGGTTTACACCGATGCGTCGAGGACAGGTTTGGGTGCCGTGCTGATGCAGCATGGTGGGGTCGTTGCCTATGCTTCTCGGCAGCTCAAGAAGCATGAGGAGAACTATCCCACCCACGACTTGGAGCTGGCAGCAGTGGTGCACGCTCTCAAGTTGTGGAGGCACTACCTGTATGGCGAGGCTTTTCAGATCTTCACCGATCACCAGAGTTTGCAGTATATCTTCACCCAGAGGGATCTGAACTTGAGGCAGCGCCGATGGATGGAATATTTGAAGGACTATGACCTAACCCTTTCCTATCATCCAGGAAAGGCTAACGTTGTAGCCGATGCTTTGACTAGGCGCGTGCGCTTGAGTTCGCTGATGGTCAGAGAGTGGAGGTTGTTCGAGGAGCTGTCCCAGGGAGTGTTTGTTCCGTCGAGGACCAGAGACCGTGCAGTGGCTTCCAGTTTTTCAGTTCGGCCATCACTATTCAGGCAGGTGTTGCAGGCGCAGCGAGCAGATGCAGAGTTAGCAGACATTTTGCGGATGCCGGACGTTGAGCTCAGCGAAGACAGCGAGGTCAGATTCAGAGGCCGCTTGTACGTTCCAGAGGAGGTTCGTGAGGCAGTGTTGTCAGAGGCTCACAGGTCGAGGTACGTCGTTCATCCCGCTCCACCAAGATGTACCATTGTTTGAGGAGGTCATTCTGGTGGCCAGGGATGAAGAGGGGCGTGGCAGAGTTTGTTGCTCGGTGCCTTACCTGTCAACAGGTGAAGGCTGAGCACCAGCGTCCTGGTGGTGAGTTGCAGCCGTTGCCCATTCCTGTGTGGAAGTGGGACGACATCACCATGGACTTTGTGGTTGGTTTGCCCCGTACCCCGCAGAGGCATGATGGTATTTGGGTGATTGTGGATCGTTTGACCAAGGCAGCGCATTTCCTTCCGATCAGGATGTCGTGGTCAGTGGACAGGTTAGCCAGGCTGTACGTGGACAGAGTTGTTTCGTTGCACGGGATCCCAGTTTCAGTCGTTTCAGACAGAGATCCGAGGTTCACGTCAGGGTTTTGGCGCAGTCTTCAGAGAGCACTGGGTACAGAGTTGAGGTTCAGCACAACGTACCACCCTCAGACAGACGGTCAGTCAGAGCGGACCATTCGGACACTGGAGGATATGCTGAGAGCGTGCTGTTTAGACTGGAGCGGCACTTGGGAGTCTCACCTTCCGATGGTAGAGTTCGCATATAACAACAGTTATCACTCGAGCATCGGAATGGCGCCATACGAGGCTTTGTATGGTCGCTCGTGCAGGACTCCGCTTCACTGGTTCGAGGTTGGTGAGAGGCAGCTTTTAGGGCCAGAGTTAGTGCAGCAGTGTGCAAAGATAGTCAGTTTGGTCAGGCAGAGGCTTCGGGCAGCGCAGAGTCGGCAGAAGAGTTATGCAGACGTCCGCAGGAGACCGTTGCAGTTCAGCGTTGGTGACCTTGTTTTCTTGCGGGTCTCGCCGACCAAGGGCGTCATGAGGTTTAGCAGAAAGGGAAAGCTCAGTCCCAGATATATTGGGCCATTCCCCATTTCTGAGAGGGTCGGCGAGGTAGCTTACAGGCTGAGTCTTCCGGCAGAACTAGCAGGTGTGCACAGCGTTTTCCACGTTTCGCAGCTCAGGAGGTACGTCGCAGATCCTTCGCACGTGTTGGACTACTCGCAGCTAGAGGTAGCGCCAGACTTGTCAGTGCCAGAGTACCCAGTTAGAGTGATCGACCGCAGAGTTCAGCAGTTGCGCAGGAAGCAGATTCCGCTGGTTAAGGTCATTTGGCAGAACCGCGTCGGTGGCGAGGCCACCTGGGAGCGCGAGGATGAGATGCTGGAGCAGTTTCCTTACTTGTTTGATTGATTGGTATGTGGTGATCTCCCCTTTTGTCGTCTTCCGGGTTGAGACCGAGTTGTTTTCATTTCGAGACGAAATGTCTTAAGGAGGGAGGGTTGTAACACCCCGGCCCCTTGGGCCCTTGGCCCCGTCCTCTGGGTCGCGGCAGGGCGACTGTCGCGACGTGGTTCCGACCGCATCGGTGTCTGGTTCTGTTTGGGATTGCGACATGGGGTATGTCGCCTTCTGGAAGGCGACATGGTCTGTGTCGCCTTCCCATTGCGTCGCCCCAGACGCAGTCTGACAGACGTGACAGGCGTCCTTTGTGTCAGTACGGCTCTGGCGGTGTCGGGTGAACGCGACAAGATGGCTGTCGCCTTCACTTTTTCGAATTCCGAGATTTGACCGTTGTCAGTGGAATTGCGACAGGGGGTATGTCGCCTTCACAGGATCCAGGCTTAAAGCCCGGGCGCCTGAGCCCTTCCCCCTCTCTCGCGCCTCTCCCTTCCCCCTCTCTTTCTCTCGCCCTCTCGGAGCTTCCGGCGATTTTGGGGTGCCTCCCCCGCGTTGAGGCGGCCGTGCTGAGGAGGGTGTCGCTTCGTTCGTGCAGGGGTCGCGTTCGTGCCGTGCGGTGCGAGGAGGAGACGTTTCAACCTACGAGAAGGCCCCAACGGGTGCGTTCTTCGCGTGGAGGTAGGGACGCCCGATCTTCTCGCCCTAAGCATGCTCCCCTTCCCCTTCGTGACGTAGTTTTCTTGTGGTTCGGGGTTGGGAGTGTGAGAACTCCATGCTCGTGTGAGTGAGGTTTCCTCCGAGCGTAGAATCCATGTTCTTGGGGTATTCGAGGGTGGTTTGTATGTTTAATGGCTTTCTAGCATGATAAGCATGCTCCCCTCCCCCGTGTGTAGTGTTTTCCCCGTTTCAGGGAGGTTCCCGGAAGAAGAATGTCCGGAACCCCCGACTGGCTTGAAGGCGACACACCCTGTGTCGCCACTGTCTGGTAAGGCGACGCACCCTGTGTCGCCTTCTGAGTGGTAAAGCGACAGGGCATATGTCGCCTTCTTGAAGGCGACAGGGCCTATGTCGCCTTCTCAGTCCAGAGGCAGGTTGTGCTTCCGCCGCCTCCGTTTTCGCTTTACTGTACCCGTGGCACCTATGCTAGTTCCCTAGTACGGTCTCACACTAGTCGTTCGCCCGGTGCGCAGCACTTGAGGGCTTGTCCCGTGCGAGAGGTTGTTACCGTTACCTGGGACCCCTGTCCTCAGGAGCTTGTTGAGGGAGTACTCCGGGCTATGAGTGTGCTCGAGTTGGCAGCCACCTAGGCGGACTCTGGAGATGAGGGGAAAACGGTGGTTAGGACAGTGGCGTGTGAGTCGCTTGCAGAGCTCTCGTGGTTGGTCTGGGACGCCGAGGATAGTTTGGAGTTCTACCCGGCGCAGGCCAGCCAGTCCTTCTTCTCATTGCCTCGCTCCTCACGGCCTGGAACCGTTTGGAGAGGTCAGGCGTGGGACCGTAGTCCGGCCAGACTACGGCGATTACTGTTGTGTTGCTTGTGTCCTACCTCGCTCTGACGAGATGCGAGGGCCAGGACCTAGGTCGAGGATAAGACGTCGGTGGACGCGCCTGACCGTTTGACTAGTGGTGGTGATTTCCGTAGCTAGTGTTCTCTATCCAGGCGGAGTCCCCTCCGTCTGTGTTTACTAGCCGTGTGGTGGTCACGACGAGCAGTCGTACGGAGTTTCCGACCGAGAGTACTTTCGGTACCGAGTTAGCTTTAGCTTCACTTCCGCACTTCCTTTTGTAGGTAGATAATATATAAACTGTCGTCTTTCCTTTATCAAGAGTTGTATGTGTTCCTCTGCCTGTGAGCCAGTAGGAGATTGGTAGTCCCTACTGAGCTTCTGTTGTGAAGCTCATCCCTCTGTTTTCCAGGTGAGTCTTCTCAGCAGCGGCAGGGCGCGCGTCGGGCGGAGGAGACGGGGCGGTAGTCGAGGTCCCCGTAGCTAGCAGTGGTTCCCCCTCTCAGTGTACGTCACCCTCGGGGTATGCCCCTAATGGACTTGTCTCTCCCCTTTCCTTACTTGTACTAGTGTGCGTGCGTTGGGACTGTACTTAGAGCGGTACGCAGCGGTCTCACTCTACTTTCCTGTTTCCGCTTGTATGCTTCTAGCTCAACAGTTGACGTTTACTTCCGTTACATATCCTGTCAGACGCGTGTTATAGCCCTTCCGGGTCCCCCGGATCCGTGGGCGGCGATCGCGAAAATCGGGTCCTCGGCATGGGCCGAGGGTCGGGTTCTCGGGTCGTTACAATCTAGAAACGGCCTAAAAACCCTGTTCATGAGATCCATGAACGCTGCAGGGGCGTTGGTCAATCCGTAAGGAAGAACCAAAAACTCATAATGTCCATAACGGGATCGGAATGCCGTCTTGGACACATCCTCACTCCGAATCCTCAACTGATGATAACTAGATCACAAATCAATCTTAGAAAAGACTGATGCATCTTGCAACTGGTCAAACAAATCATCAATACGAGGTAAGGGATACCTGTTCTTCACTGCCACTTGGTTTAGCTTCCTGTAATTGATGCATAACCTAAGTGATCCATCCTTCTTCTTTACAAATAAGACAGGTGCGCCCCAAGGGGAAACACTAGGGTGAATAAATCCCTTATCTAGCAACTCTTGCAACTGCTTCCTTAACTCGGCTAACTCCGTAGGTGCCATCCGATATGGAGCCTTCGAGATAGGAGAGGTGCCCGGAAGTAACTCTATGGTGAACTCTCTCTCTATCCGGTGGCAATCCAGATAAATCATCGGGAAAGATGTCTAGAAAATCCTGCACTACCTCGATCTCTGCAAGAGTAGGTGACTCATCAGCCTCAGGTACTAACACCACGCTGGCAAGAAAAGCGTCACAACCCTTGTTTACCATGCACGTCGCCTTCATGGCAGAGACGACTAACTTTTCTGCCAAGTTCCTTGGCAAGGGATGAGAGAACTCGTCCTCACCAGGAATGCGGAAAACAATCCTCTTCCCACGACAATCTACTAACGCATAGTGCTCCTCTAGCCAATCCAGACCAAGAATAGCATCATAGTCCTTCATCTTTAGCAAGAAGAAACACCCTGCTAGGACTCTATCCTCAATGCACACAGGTAACAATGAAATACACTTCCTAGTCGATACCGTACCCGCAGGTGTGTGTACAGACAACGGGACTTCTAAATCCTTAGACTCTACGCCTAACTCTAGAGCTAACTGCCTAGAAAAATGCTTGGAAATGAACAAGTGAGTGGCACCCGTATCAAACAAAAGCCGAGCGTGCACACCTAGAAGTAAAACCGTACCTTCGGTGACATGCTCCGCCTACTCGGCAGCCTCTCGTGCTAGAGCAAACACTCGAGCTAGGGCTCGAGGCCTTCCTGGTCTTCTTGTAGCTGGCGATGCTGCTGGGCTGGCGCTCCGCGCTGGACTCCCTGCTGAAGTCTCGGACAATCCTTGATCTTGTGGTCGCTGCTTCCGCACTTCAAGCACTTCCCTGCAATCATCCAACACTCCGTACCACCATGTGTCTTCCCGCAATGGGGACACTCCTTCTTCACACCAGGGGAACGTTGAGAAGGTACCTGTGCAATGCTGGTTGTTACTGGACGCTGCGGTGCTTGGTACACTGCTTTCTTCTTATCCTGCCGCTGGAACGTAGCTGCATGCCACTTCTGCGAAGCCTTCTTCTCCTCGAGATACTGCTCCATTTCACCCTCTTGCCTACAAGCAGCGCTAAGGGCCTCGTCCAAGGTACGATGGTCAAATGCCACTAGCCTCGTCCTCAGTGATGGCTTCAGGCCCATCATGAACTTCTTTGCTTTCTTGCGCTCATCTGTCACGATATGAGGTGCATATTCAGATAATTCTGCAAACCTGGCCTCATACTCGAGCACGGTCATGGAGCCCTAGGTCAAGGAAAGGAACTCCTGCTCCATCCTATCCTGGATATGATCGGGGATGAATTTGGCTCGAAAGAGCCTCACGAACTCGTCCCAAGCCACGTCAATAGCTCCGTCCTCGAATCGGGTACGTAGTAAGGAAGCCCACCACACATCAGCTCTCTCCTGTAACACAATCTTCATAAGCACCACACTAAACAATTCTAACTTAACAGGATATACAGCATATAAAACTAACACATACCTGTAGCATATAGGTGGCTAAAGTAACCTTATCCTCGTCTGCACACCTAACAGCCCAGAAGATCTTCTCGATCTCCCTCATCCAGTTTTCAGCTAGCAATGGGTCGCTCTCCCCCTTAAAAGAGGGTGGCAACATTCTCTTGAATCTTTCAATGATGGAAGGTCCACCATGGTCCTGAGCTGGAATTTGAGCCTGCTACAACAAACAATAAGCAACACATATTCAACACAACATCATGCCATTAAATAAAGCAGACTACTCTTTATTTCATTATTCTAACCTGAGCCTCCAACGGGCCTGGAGTGCAGCCTGGGTGTGGGCCTGCGTCTGCATGGCCTGCACTACACCCTGCATGAACACTCCATAATCCACTGGCGGCGGTGGGGGAAGTACAGGACCCTGAGGTGCCGGCTCAGCCTGCTCCTCACGCCTCTGCTCGCCCTCACGAGCAGGAGCACTGCCACGTCTACCACGCGAAGCCATGGCTGCAATAAATTTCAGCCACTATTAGAGCTATGTTAATTTACTCCTAATCATTATCTTATCTATTTTCCATTCATTATTAATCAATTCTACACATGTGGACAATTCTATAAAGATTTAGCATGTAATGAGGATGATGACTTATGTATATTTATGTACTATCTCAATCGGCGGCTCTGATACCAATCTCTGTGACGACCCTCCTTATACCGGTGCGATTATACCAAACCACGTCGGTATAGTGAGTCTCGTCACAGTGGGACATTTACCCAACACTAACATACGATCGAGATGTACACAAATATAAATACAGAGTAGCAGAAGAAAAGAACTACTATCTTTCATTTCATCATCCACATTTAACCATACATGATCAATATAGCGAATTAAAGAGCTAATGTCCACATAATAAAAATTAATTCCAAAATACAAAGCTTGTCCTCAATTTCATAATATTTCAATTACAATGCCTCAATTACATACTATGAAAGCAAGTACAATTATGGTGACTCCACAAAGCTACTCTCCTCGCTCGGAGTCGCTCTCCGCGGTCTCCTCCAAAGGAGTGGGGTCACCTGCTAAACCTGTATGCCGAAGCAAGGAATGAGTCTAAAAGACTCAGCAAGTAAACTCTATACACGTCACACATGCATACATCACAAGTAAGTTCTACTCTCAAATTCATTAAATCAAACATATAACATGGTTGAGACAATAAAATAAACAACCTATCATGGTATTTCTACGACTTCACAACACATGATACATGATTCATGCCATCTCAAAACCAAATACCTATCACATGCTTTCTACTCATCCCTTCACATGAGAGCTAACATTTTACATTTAAGCTAACAGGGTAGCCTTCTAAGCATGGAATCTCACACACATCTAAAAGAAGAGCTCCTAACATGGTTTCTACACATTCTTGTACATGTAAGGAATCATTATAAACATATGAAGGTTGTTGTTTTGACATGAACTTAATAATTTCATAACATGAATTACACATTTTCACTCTAACACACTTATATCACATGGTCACACATTTACACATTCACATGGTCCACTTTTACACATTACACACATATACATGTTCACACTACACAATTTACACATATTCACATTTACATTTCACATTAGATGCCGTGACACATAGTCCAAACCACCATTAGAAGGACACATCACATACACATAACACATAGATGCCACCTAGGCAACACAGTGACGACTCTTGGACTGCACAGACTGGGAGAAGAACTCTCCACCCTAACCAGTGGTACTTGTCCACCTCCAGGATTTCATCCTAATGCCCATAGGATTTACACATTGAACCTTCCCGTGGGGACTTTTCCACGGTACGGTTCCACAGCCCTCTATGGAAGCAGTGTCACACACGGCCCATTTTACATATTTCGGTTTTTAACACACACATATTACACAATATGACACATTACTTATAGTTTTATCATTAACACATGGTTCAGTTTTCCTAAATCATGGTACTACTGTTGATAGGTTTCAAACACTTCAAAATTTACACTAATCAGGTTGGGAACACCTAATCAAATCCTAATTATGTTAAGTATGCATAACCATTCAATTTCGCATGGAAGTTTCACCACATAACCTACGGTTACCCAAATTTCATGAAACTTTAACACACACTGTTTGCAGGTTTCTAACCACACCTACAAATGTTCACATTTTTCTGAATTACATATAATTTACAGAAAATAAAATACTCATTCTCATGCCACAATTCATTCAATTATCGTGGAAGCACAACATAATTATCGGATTTGACAGTTTTCAGACCTGTATCTAACATGAATGTTATCACAGAAATTTTATCCAAACTTATTGCACATTACACAATTTACTGGAAATTTTTGACTAACCTACACATGCCCTCTATTTTCAATGCAGAAATTTCAACAATTAGCATGGTCATGGAAAAATTCTCGGATTTTTGGAACAGGGACTGACATACATATACATCACCTGAAAATTTCGGGGCAATCAAAATTTCACATGGACTACGTAAACAAAGGTCTACATGTTCAGGACCTTATCTAACATGCATTTCAAATAAATGTAATAATTCACATCATTTACCAAAATTCATCAACCATTCACAACACATTCTATTAACTACATTATGTATCACGTAAAATTTACACTATATTCTCATGTGCAAAACTTCGGAAATTAGATATATAAGGCAGAACAGTTTCCTGTTCTGTCCTGAAGAACTTAACAGCAATGTCTGGCCGTTTAGAGGTGTTAACGGCAACATCGTCTGCCGCCAACTGAGGATCTTGACGGCAAGGGAGCTTGCCGTTAAGCTCCTATCTGTTCAAAAACACAGACTGAGCTCTGAAGAAGGGGTGAATGTGAGGATCCAGGACATGAGAAAAATCTCATAAAATCCATAAAACTTACTGGACACATACATGGGCTACGGGGATGGGTTACTTGCCTTTTACAAAATCTCCAAAGGGATCAAATCTGTTGTTGAAGCTCTCCTTGGGTAGTGCCAAGAAGTCTCCTCCACAGCCTTCCCTCGGGTTCTAGGTTGAAGTAGCTGCCAAGCCGAGGTTGGGGAAGCCTTCTCCTTCGTCCAAACTCCCTTCCAAATGCAGTAGATCGCCGGAGGAAGCTTTGAATCGCCGGATCTGAGCTCCCAAAGTTCAGCTCTCCTCCAGTTCAGCTAGGGTTTTCTTCTCCCTTTGCAAAGAGCTAAGAGAGAGTCTTTCAGGTGGTAAGGAGAGGAAGGTTTATAGGAAAATGGCTTGGGATATCCCTTAGGGTCTGATGGGAGGGCTGAGAGCCATTGGGGACATCTCCCCAATCGGTGTGCTTGCTTGCCCCCGGAATTTTGGGGTCTGCTGCGCACAGAGAATCAGAGAAGTAGACGTCCACATAGATGGCCGTCTACTTTAGTGTTGGCATCCATCGACATGGACGTTGACTCATCATGGATGTCCATCCATATTGACGCCAATTTGCTCTTCGGCCAGAGCTTAAAAACATGCAGAAAACCATGCTTACACTATATACTTACATGCCATATATGTAATATGATGTACACACTACTACAACATATAATCAAGCAATATTTACAACTAATATACGCATGCATACTTAAGTATACCAATATAACATCGTACATAAGTATCCACATACGTATACATGATATATACATACAACATGACTCAACACACAATAAGATAAAATGACAACTAATTCGAGGGCCTTACAAATTCTATTGACCGCATGAGAAGGAGCCTTATCTGAGATCATGAAGCTACTCTTAGCTGAGTTGATATGTTTCCTTGAGGAGGATGAACATATATTAAGAAAACCAATCAATCTCTTCACATTATGAATCCCCCCATTAAGAAAGATAAGTGTATCATCAGCATACAGAAGGTGGGAGATCGGCGGGCAATCTCTAGGACCAGCATAAGGATGGAGATAACCCATATGGACCAGATCCTTTATACCTCTACTGAGAGCTTCTTCCATGATGATGAATAGAGCTGGGGCAATAGGATCGCCTTGCCTAAGACCCCAGGTGGAATGAAAATAACCTGTAGGCGAGCCATTGAAAAGAATAGAAAATCAACAGTCACTAATCAACATACCAATATAAGAAATGAATCTGTAAGAGAAACCAAATTTCCCCAGCACCGCGAAGAGGAAGTCCCACTCCACACTGTCATAAGCTTTCTTAATATCAAGCTTAAACAGCACATTGTGACCTCTTACCTTTCTGTCTATGTCTCTCACCAAATGTCTAGCAAGTGATATGTTATCAAGGATTAGTCTGCCTTTAACAAATGCCCCTTGTTCTTCTGAGATAATCTGAGGGAGGATATTGATCAATCTATCACACAAAATCCTAGACACAATTTTGTAGCAAAAGTTGCACAGACTAACCGGTCTATAGTCCCCAAAAGAAGTTGGGTTATCAATCTTGGGGACCAAAGCAACCAAAGAGGAGGTCACCCCTCTAGGCATGGGGAAACCGTGGAAAAAGCTAATCACCACATCAATAACCTCCTGATGAATTATATCCCAGCAAGAAGTGTAAAAATGGCCAGTGAATCCATCAGGTCCAGGGGCACTATTAGCATTCAAACTCCAAACCGCCGCTTTAATATCATCCTTAGTGGGAATAGCAGTGAGAATACGATTCTGTTCATATGTAACCATAGTGGGAATAACATGAAGGAGGGAGTCATCAATAGCATGGTCAGAGGATTGAAGAAGGGACCCAAAGAAATTAATCGCCTCCTGCTTAAGAACCTCTTGGTCCTCAGTCCAGGAACCTGCCACCTGCAGCCTGTGAATAGAATTGCGCCTCCTGTTCCCTTTGACCACAGCATGATAAAACACTGTGTTTTTGTCACCATTATCTAACCATGCATGCGTGCTTTTTGAGCCCAGAAGAGTTCCACACAGTTGATAGCTTTACTCAAGTTAGCATTAGCTGCACCCATTGTAGAACGATTCTCCGGAGAAGGATCAGCATCAAACGCCTCTTGCATGGCCCTAGTCTGCTCTTCATGGTGGGTCAGATTATCATTAATGTTTCCAAAAGTTACCTTATTCCAGGTTCGAAGAGCAGCTCTAACAGCCTTCAGCTTCAAATGTAGAACCACAAAAGGATTGTAATGCCACCCTATGGGAGCCTCCCAAGCGGCTTTGACAGTTTGCTTAAAGGAATCATGAGAGCACCACATGGAAAGAACTATAAACCTGGAAGGGGGACGAGTTGTAGGAAGAAAAGTGAGCAGAAGAGGGGCATGATCCGAAGGGCCTCTCAGATAATGTCTAACCTAGAGGCCAGTATATGTATCACCACAGGAAGAGTTGCAAAGGAATCTATCCAACCTTGCCTTGACTGACGAAAGCTTAGAACGGTTGTTCAACTAAGTAAAGTTAGAGCCAATATAACCCATATTCATAAGAGATGCACCGGAGATGAAAGCATTGAAGTTCTGCATACCATGCAAGTTGACAGAACTGCCACCTTGCTTCCCTGTAGGGAAGGAGACACAATTGAAGTCACCCCCCACTAACCATGGGACATCCACGTTATTGGAAAAAGTCAGCAACTCATCAAATAGAAGGCGCCTTCTATCTGCATGGCAACTAGCATAAACTGCCGATATAAGGAGAAGGACCATGTTGTCCTTCACTGCAGCCATAGTGATATGCTGATCAGAACAATTAACCATTTGAAAAGGAAAGTTCCATCAGAAAATCCATAATTTAGAATTATCACCACTATTACCAATAACCGAATCCATATCAAGATATGAGCGTACAGAATCCGCTCTCTCCATGGAAACCATAGGTTCTGCAATAGCTAGAAAATCCACGCTATTTTTACTAACCAGTCTCCTAAGCGAACGTCGAGAAGCCAGGTTCGCAATACCTCTAATATTCCAGTATAATATGGAAGGGTTCATGAGGATGAGTAACCAGAGGAAGAACCCACAGCTGCCTTCGCCTTGGAGCGAGTCCTGGCACCCACCTTTTCTATCTGACCCTCAGTTTGTTTAACCATAATAGGCATGAATTTATTCTCGTATTAGCCAGAATAGACACCCTTTGAAGAATAGCATCTGGTGGCTTAAAATTGGAAATGGCAGAATTTAATATGACTTCTTCTTCTCCGGCGGAAGGCATCGCTGGAAAAACCCTGCCTGTCACCTCCCATCTGTCGGCGCCTCAACAGAACAAGCTCCAGAATAAGATCCTTGTAGACGAACCGCTATAGAGTTACCATGCAAACCATGAAACGTGGGTTGAAGTAGATCCTCCACTTCTTGAACAGTAACCATGACCTCAGCAGACGGTCCTTCAGGACCCAACCTCACCTCAGAAATAGCACCATTTAAACCATGCAACGAGTTTGAATTTGGACACCTCATCCTGGACTCCCATATCTTGAGAGCCTGGTATTGATAACACCAATGAAGGAACTTCCATCGCCTTCAAAAGAGGATCGCTCACCATCAACGGCGCCACACTGTTATCCTATCTAGGGAGAGTATGATCAACTGAAGGCTCCTTCTGACACCAGGCTTTTTTGATAGCATCCGCATCACCTTGTTTCTTATTAAGATCATGTTGCTTTACCTGAGGACTAGATGCCACCACTGCGTCCTTGGACTTCTTATGGCACTCCGATTCTGCATGCCCCAGCTTCTTACAGAAGCCACAGACTGCCGGCACCCTGTAGTAATTTATCTTCTGTCAAAAAACATCTTTCCCACAGCCTATCCATATCCTCTCAGGTCTAACCTTAGCAATATCCAGATCAACACAGACAAAAGCCTCCTGGGTCTGAGTAAGGGCCAGGGTTGGCTCATGGATTCTAAGAACTAGGCCAAGATTCCCTGCAATAGACTTTAAGAAATCTTGGTAATAGTAGTTCACAGGAAGCATAGGAAAACCCACCCAGATAGGTATAACTGTTGGGTCTGCATTAAAATCAAAATTAGCATCCCATTGAAAGAATCTGAATAACAATCCCTTAATATATAGACTCCTCCACAAAATAACCTTCAAGTAATCCTCCTCTTCCTCAAACCGAATGAGAAGGTGTCTATGGTTTAGAACACTAACAATGAAATCAACCTTAAGCCCCAGTCTTTGAGATAAACAACTCTTAAACTCAGGAATGGAGCTCCTTCCATAGGCACACCTCACTATAACAGCCAAGTTAAGAGTAACTATAGATCTACCAACCTCTTCCCGTGAGAAGAAGACCGTCGGTTCTCCAGCATCTGTAAAACCAGGAGGTTTTATACCTATGTTCACCAGAGGAGGCGGTTTGGATTCTGCAATAATCTGAGCATAGGTTCGCCGCCCCCCAAAGGATGCACCCGCCGCCAAACACTGCGTAGCGTCCCCACCTTCCGTTGGAGACGCCATGACACCACGAGCAGGAAAGCACCCTATTCATATAAAAGATTTGAAAGAATTACACAAATTGGTCTCTTGCTTTCTGTTAGAACTTTAGTTCTTTTCTATTTGACAGATGATATGCGTTGGTAGGTATAAGCAGTATGGGCTATCTGTCAGAACCCACCTACCATATCTGCTTTTGTCAGAACATTCCTTATTTTCAGATACAACTGTCTGTCTGTTCTTTAATGAACTGAACATCTATCTATCCGAGGTTCTTTATATTTTATATATATTTCTATCTCACCTACCTCAGAAAGGACAAAGGTACTTGTGCTCCCTTACCTTGCAGACAGTTAGCTACTTGTTGAAGCTTGCAGTCTTTTTTATAAGCTATTTGATATAGCCATGAAGCGACATACATAGTATGAAGACATTGTGACCCCAAAAGCTGAAGGACTAGTGGATATAACAGAAGTCTCAAGATGTCAAATATCCAAGGATCAACGACTACTCTTCAAACGGCTAGTTTTCCAACGAATAGTTTTAAATGGCTAGATTCAAGCAATTGAAGCTCATATATAGAAGCTAAAGTCTGAGCCAGAAATACAACAAGGAGAAAAACCACAGCACTAAACTCCAAATCTAAGATTGCAAGAATCACCACAAGCCTTCTACTGAAAAGAGAAAAGAGAGCCGCTTCAACCCTCGACTTCCAAGCTCTCCTTTTTAGAAGTCTTTTTCCTTTGGGTGGAATTATGTAATTGTAGTTCCTTTCAATTCACCCTCTTAGATTCAGAAAGAGTTAGAGCTACAAATTCTTACTTGTATCTCATTCTGATTCTTTGTGTTTGCTCATTCTTCTAAGCAGACACACACGTGTTTTCTTATTTCTGTGTTAGATAACCGGAAGGGGGTTTGTTCCCTGCAGTGCCCCTCTTATGAAGGGAAGACCTACTGGTGTAGGTAGTCTTTGTACCCCTTGGTAAAGGGAAGACTTGCTTGGGAGCAAGTGGGTTTGTAATACCTCTCAGGTTGAGAGAAGGCCAAGTTCTCTTGGCAGTTAGTGAAATCCCAAGAGGTTACTTGGGGACTGGATGTAGGACTTCCATGTGGAAGGGCCGAACCAGTATAAAATATCTTGTGCAATTGTGTCATTGTTTCCGCCAAGTTTTTAACTTGTTTCACACACACCACACTAAATACTAACAACTTTATTTAGTGTCATTTATTTTCAGATAATTTGTTAAAGGCACAAGTAGTCCTATTCAACCCCCCCCCCTCTAGGACATTTGTAGTGCCATCTCGATCCAACACCTCTCAGATTCTGCAAAGTTGTGCTGGAAATCTAACATGTATTGAGAGTTCTTGGGGGCATGCATTAGAGAAAACCGATGGAATGAAAGTTTGATATTGTACTTGATTCTGAATCTGGCTGCAATCTGAATGTGCCTGTTGAACACAACCTGGGCAAAATGTTTCCTGGATGAAATGGCACCTATCAGACTCGGATGCAGTCCAGAGGGCAATCCAATAGTCATTGATGGAGTAATTTCTCCTTGCCCTTTGATAATCATTTCCCACTGCCCCTTATCCACATCTGGCAAACCCATCCTGAATCTATCTTCATTAAATTGTTTCATCCTGTTGTAGCTAGTCTGGAGCTCTTTTAGGAGATTGCCTAAGAGATCAAAAAATCTAAGATTGAGGTGAAGAGGAACATCCAAAAACTGGTTCCTAGCCTGAGAAACTTGAAATTTTTTAGCTTCACCAGGGTATAGATTCAAGAATTCTGTAGGGGATAGACTATGGCTTTTCTGTGTGATGAGGTTCACATCAGCCAATTGAACTTCAGAAGTTTTAAGGAGAATAGGGAGCCAGTCATCAAACTTGTAGCCTAACATCCCATGGACTTCAAGAAAGGCTTTAGTAGAAAGGAATTCTTTGAAGAGAGCCATATGGTGCTCAAAATGGTAGATGAAAGCATACCATAATGGGGGAAGAAGGGAGCAAGGGTTGTCTTTCAACTGACGCCCTACTCTTGACGATAGTACCACACTAGGTACAATTTCAGCAAGTGAAAGAGTAGATCTGACCGAAGAAGGAATTGAGGAAGTAGGGAGAGAGGAGTAAAAATGAGGAGCTAGAGTGTGAAGAGTAGGTGTTTTAACAATGTGAGGCTTGAAAGTATATTTCTTAGGATACAAAGAAAGTGAAGTATTTGTGGGAGTGGGAAGTTGTGCCTCTGGTTGAGAGGTAGAGGGAGGAGGAATAGATGAAACAGAAGGAATAGTTTGAGAAGGAGGTGGAGGGTCAGTAGCAGGAGGAGGGGTTGGATTAGTAGAAGGAGTAGAAATGGTTAGGGGCTAAGAAGGAAAGATAGGGTTACCAGATTTCGAGAGTTTCCTTCTAACCCTTCACTTAAAGATTTTGACCTTGGGATCGGCTACTACCTCCATAGGCTGATCAGGCTGCACCAAATGCTGCTCAGAAACTTGTTCCTCTTGAGCTGGCTACTGTTGCTGCTCAATAATTGGATCTGGCACTGCTGCTTGAACCTCCACTAGCTATTCTCCAGACTTCTTTGGCTGTGGAACACCTTGCTCTGGTTGTTGCTGTGGCTGCTCTTTAGTATGAACAGATGGGGAAACATGAGAGCCACTTGTGCCCTGTTGGCACACCAACTGTAATAGCAGGTCCTTCATCTGCTTGACCTCCTCTGACATGAAATTGAACTTAACATCTATTTGTTGTATCTGCATTTGAAGTACATATAACATTTCTTGTTGTTTCATGATTAAGTCCATCACATTATCTACTGGTCTACTAGTCTCCCCCTGAGACCTTGGTCGGGTCTCAACATGAGGTGGAGAGACATGGTGGTATTCCTCATCAAAGGAAGGCTCTACTGGAGTGAAAGTTGGAGTATCTTCGTCTTATGCCACTCCCTTGCCCCTTAAATCCCTTAGAACTTGATTGATTGTATCATCTAGAATTTCTTGCTCTTGGGAGGGGACAACAGTATGAACATCTCCTTGTTCTCCCACTGGTGCTTCTTCTCTAACTGCCTCTCTTCTAATATCAGAAGGCTGAACGGGAGGAAAGGAAGAGGAACTCTGTGCCTCATCAGGAAATGTTTCATGAGAGCACTTAGGGATAGAGTCCTTAGTCCAAACATTCTGTGTCTTATCTTCCAAAATATAGTGGTTTCTCCTCAAAGTGGATAGCCCAATCTTCTCCTTCACAGCAACAAAGATCTCATCATTCAAATCAACTGAAAATCTCTCGAAAATAAGGGTCAGCAGGGGTCCTAAGTGAGAGACTCCTACAAGTTCTTGGATCCTGCCATTCTTTCTAGGATAATAGAAGGCAAGTTGACCCTATGTCTCTGAACTTCCCAAAATAGCAAACTGTCGTCTCTGGCAGTGATGGAAGAGTGGGTGCCTACCCTAGGGGTAATGATAGTGGTGATCATAGAGTGCAGAATCCTCTTCTCTGCTGATAGCTCGTTGACCGGGAGCCTTTTCTTAGAGATAGACCCCAGGCTGCCAACTACCCTTAAATTTTGCTTCTCCATAAACACTGTCTCACTGATTTTGTTTCTAGAGTTAGGGCAATCCAAAATCTCCACTAATAGATCCTCAGAAACTGTAACAATAGTACCCTTAACTAATCCCGTGACTGAACCATCTGCACAGACTTGGAGGGAGAGGTAAAGGGCTTTCAGCGCCCCCTCAAATGTAGGTTCACTGATCTGGAAAATCTTCGACCAGCCCATAGCCTCTAGGGTTTCTGCTACCCAACTAAGCCTACCAGTCAACTGACTAAAATCTATAACCTTTCCTAGGCAAATGGAAGCCTTGGCTGAAGACAACTGCAGGAACTGCTCAAGGGTGAAGAATGTTCCCTCCGGAGCCACAGATGAGGCCATCTAGACAAAAATGAAGAAAGAGACTAAGAAGATGATAGAGGAGATGTCGAAAGGGTCCACAGGGGTCAAAGATCCTACCTTTCTTCAGAGAAATGAAGAAAATCTGCAGAAGCTTTGAAGGCGGTTCTGTCAGAGTGAAGAACACATGAGGGAACCAGGAGGAAGACAACAAAAGAGTCGGAGACGTTTCAAAAAGGTGATGTGGAATGAAAGAGGGAAAGGTCTTAATATAGAAATATAATATGAAACGGACCGTAGATGAGGAGATGAACGGCTGGGATTAAATGAATGAACCGTTATAATTAATTCCTCTTTAAATGAAAATTTAAAAAGCCCCTTTTTTAAAAAAAAATTAACATTGACTCCGACTTCATGAACTCCAACTCTACAAGAGTCGCAGTACACAACTCCGACTTCATGAGAGTCGTAGTACACAACTTCGACTTCAAGAGAGTCGTAGTGTCGAAACTCCGACTTCATAAGAGTCACAGAACACAACTCCAACTTCAGAAGAGTCGAAGTTCCAGGACTTAGAAAATTGCAATGAATGGAACATGCAGTGAAGTAAAGAGTAAATATTTAATCAGGGTTACACATACCTATTTCTCTTCTAATTGAAGTAAATCTATCTTCAGATAGAGGTTTAGTAAATATCAGCTAATTGATTATCTGTAGATACAAATTCAAGTAAAATATCTCCATAACTTACATGGTCCTTAATGTAATGATGTCTGACCTCAATATGCTTGGTTCTTCAATGTTGAATTGGATTTTTGGTCAAGTTTATTGCACTGGTGTTGTCACACAGCATTGGTATTTCATGAAGTGTATGACCATAATCTTCCAGCTGATGCTTGATCCACAGTAGTGGAGTGCAGCAACTTTCAGCTGCAATGTACTCTGCTTCTGTTGTGGACAAGGCTACTGAATTCTGCTTTCTGGAAGACCAAGAAATTAAGCATCCTGCAAGAATTTGACAAGTACTACTAGTGTTTTTCTATCTATTTTGCATCCAACATAGTTAACATCACTATATCCAATCAATTTGAATTCAGAACATTGGGATACCATAAACCCAATTTACTTGTATTTATAAGATATCTAAAATTCTTTTAACAGCATTAACATGAGATTCTTTAGGATTAGCTTGAAATCTAGCACACAAACATACATTGAACATTATATCTAGTCTACTGACAGTAAGGTAAAGTAATGATCCAACCATGCCTCTATAGATCTTCTGATCTACTTTCTTGCCTAGTGGATCACTATCTAACTTAATTCCTGAGCTCATGGGTGTTCATAAGGGCTTACACTTGTCAAAACCATATTTAAATAGCAAATCTGAAATGTACTTGGTTTGACAGATGTGGGTACCTTCCTTGGTCTGCTTGATTTGCAACCCAAGAAAATAGTTAAGCTCACCCATTATGCTCATCTCAAACTCACTTTGCATAAGGTTTTCAAAGAATTTGCAGAGTGATTCATTAGTAGAACCAAAAATAATATCATCAACAAATATTTGTACTATCAAGATTCCTTCTGAAATTTTTTTAATAAATAGTGTGCTTTCTACTTTACCTCTTATAAAATCATGTGATATAAGATTAGCACTTTGTCTTTCATACCAAGCTCTTGGAGCTTGTTTCAAACCATATAAGGCTTTTTTTAAATAGAAAACATGATTTGGATACTTAGTATCTTCAAAACCAGGTGGTTACTCAACATAAACTTCTTCTTTTATGAAACCATTCAGAAAAGTATTTTTAACATCCATTTGAAATAAATTGATATTAAGAGAACATGCATATGCTAATAAGATTCTAATAGCCTCTAATCTAGCAACTGGAGCATATGTTTCATCAAAATCAATGCCTTCCTCTTGGAAGTATCCTTGTGCTACCAGTCTGGCCTTGTTCCTGGTGATTACTCCTTATTCATCCATTTTGTTTCTGAAGATTCATCTGGTCCCAATAACTGGATGGTCAGAAGGTCTAGGGACAAGAGTCCAAACCTGGCTATGTTGGAACTGGTTAAGTTCCTCTTGCATAGCTAGGATCCAAGATTCATCTGTCAGTGCATCATTGATTGTCCTAGGCTCAATCTGAGAAACAAATGTAGAAAAATCACTAAGAATATTTATACATCTTGTTCTTACACTGTCTTGAGGATCACCTATGATATTTTCTCTTAGATGATCTTTGTGATACCTCAATTCTCTAGGTAGTCCTTTATGTGGTTCTTCTTGTTGTTGAAGCTCTTCTAATGGTGGATCTTCTTTCTCTTCTTCTTTTTCTTCAAGAGATGTCTCTTCCCGATCCCTACACAAATCTTCAACAACATCTTCTTCTTCTATTTTCTTAATAGAAGGGTTAGTTCCATCAAATAAAATATGAATTGATTATTCTACAGTTAAAGTCCTTCTGTTAAACACTTTATATACTCTAGGTTTTGAGATCTATCCTAGTAGAAAACCTTCATCACTTTTAGCATCTAATTTTCCTAAGTTATCTTTACCATCTCGGGGTAGGTTGAAAAGCTTGTTTGGCACCCCATTCACACTAGTGACAAGGTCTTTGATCCGCCTGATAGCCAGAGGGCCTATTCGTTTGATGGTGGCGCAGCACCTTCTGTTGCACAACAAGTGTTTGATGATTTGCCTCTTCAACAACCACATCTGATTTTTTTAGGCTGATCCTCTACCTGTTCAAGCAAAGCATGGTGATTCTAAAGGTGTGACTACTGGGGTTGCTGGTGTGAAGAATGATGATCTTTCAACCATCGTTGGATCTCCATCAGATTAGGTGGATCTGGTGCTTGCAGCACCCCCTACTACTCCCACTTTCTGTGTCGAACCAAGCAGTGCACCTGCTGGTAGCACAACTTCTATTGTAGCACAACATGTGTTTGATGATTTGCCTCCACAACAAGCAGCTCATGTGGATCTGGTGTATACAGTTGGCACTGCTACAGCCCCCTTCTGTGTGGAGCCAAGCAATACAACTGTGCTTGAGGTGCCATTGCTTCCTGCTGCCACCACTGTGCATGAGGCCCCATCACCACCTGCTGCCACCACTGTGCATGAGGCCCCATCACCACCTGCTGCTACCTACAACTAGTCATCTATTGGTGGTCCTTCTAAGGTAGCTATGGCTTCTTCTTCCGAGTCACATCTGAATGCCGATGCCCCCTCTTGGACCCCTGCTGCCAAGGGACCAGCAAAGACCGCTTCTCCATCCAGAGTGGAAGCTTCTCCATCACCGGGAGAAGTCTCTTCGTCTGCCCTGCATATGTCCTTTGCTGATGCTTTGCACAAGAAAACCAGAAGAACTGAACTTCGCATGACAGCAACCAGCCCTCTGGAGGGGCCCTTACCCCCTCGCTATCTGCCCACTGTGCGCATGGTGGTAGCACCTGTTCAGCCTTACCCGGAGGCAAGTTCAGAGGGTCATGTGATCTGCCTTCCTGTCTAATGTACGGTCAGAAATCTTCTTGATGGTGGCAAGGAAGTGGAGTCCCTGTCTTCAAAAGATTTGTTGCCAACTCTACAGAAATATGGCTCGCCCGTATGTTCCTCCGAACCCGCCACCACGCCAACCACGAGTCAGACTAGTGGCTCACTTCGACTCGTTAATTCAGCTAAAGAGCTTGTAGACTGATCCTATCCTTTTTGTTGTCTTCTTGGGCTGACACTTTACTTTATATTACCCTCTGCATAGGGTGTCTTGTTCATGTGTCCAGGTTTCCTTTGTAATGTTTGTCCTTTATGTCTTACCATATATATAAAATCGCTAGCTTTCATGATATCAGAGCCATGGCTTCTATATCGTTTTGACTAGTTATAGCTTTACTTTAAAAAAAATCATGTGATAGTTTACTTAATGTGTTATACTTGTGTAGAATGTATGTGATAAGTGTATAAATGTGGCCAATGGGTTGCTTGTTGTGTCTATTATGTAGACCCATTCTTGCTTAAACATACAGATGAGACAGGTATTCCAGAACTTAAGGAGGAGATAGTGAGGAGCGACTCTGAACTGGAGGAGTAGTTAAGATGTGGGGAGCTTTGCCATAGCTTGTACTTGTCTTTTTACTTAGAACGTGAGACGTTATTATATTATGGACTATTGGACTTGGTTATTTGTGGACTTTGTTATATTTATTTTGTTGTTATATAGATTGTGGGATGTTTGTGGTGATGAAGGAATACGAATTACCTTTGTTTCCGCTATACTTTCCTTTGTTATTTATGTACATCTCTACCTACTTTGTTGTGATGGGTACATGTCCCACTATGATGGCACGCTTTATATCGACGTGGATTGGTATAATCGTACCAATATAATGTGGGTCGTTACAAAGATTGGCATCAGAGCAACAGGTTGAGATTGTACATAAATAACTCATTCTTTATGCAATATTCCAAAGTTTTTATAGAAACCAGTCCATGTATGTAGAAAATATCTAACAATGAATTAAAGATAGCCACGAAAATGGATAGGATTAAGAACTTAGATTCTAACTGAGTGTGCTTGTTTTACAGGCAATGACGAGTCGTGGTAGGCATGGTGCTCAGGCTTGGGAGGACAAGTAGAGACGTGAGGAGAGGGGCGAGAAGCTGGCCCCAGTACACCAGGGTCCCCCTTTACCACCACCACCACTGCCCGTGGACTATGGCATGTTCATGGAAGGCCTAGTCCAGGCGATGCAGACTCAAGCGGCGCTATAGGCTCAATTGCACGTGCAAGCTCAGGCTCCAGCTCTAGTCCCTCAGGAGCTTGGACATGGTGGTCCGTCCATCATGGAGCATTTTAAGAGGATGGTTCTACCTTCTCTTAAGGGGGAGAGTCAGCCTCTTCTAGCGGAGAGTTGGCTAAGGAAGGTAGATAAGATCGCCCATGTTGTTAGGTGTGCGGAAGATGATAAAGTGAGTTTTGTTGGATTGAGATGGCACTATGGATGTCCTAGAGGGGGGGTGAATAGGACTTCTTGCACTTTTAAAATTTATCTGAAAATAGATGACAATAAATAGAGTCGTTAGTATTTAGTGTGGTGTGTGTGAAACAAGTGAAACCTTGGCGGAAACAATCACACAATTTGCACAAGATATTTTATCCTGGTTTGGCCCTTCCCATATGGAAGTCCTATATCCAATCCCCAAGCAACCTCTTGGGATTTCACTAAACTGCCAAGAGAACTTGGCCTTCTCTCAACCTGAGAGGTATTACAAACCCAGTTGCTCCCAAGCAAGTCTTCCCTTTACCAAGGGTTACAAAGACCACCTACACAAGTAGGTCTTCCCTTCATAAGAGGGGTACAACAAGAAACAAACCTCTTGTGGGTTATCTAATACATAAATGAAAAACACTTGTGTGTCTGCTCAGAAGGATGAGCAAACATAGAGAATCAGAAAGCGATACAATAAGAATGGGAGCTCTAATTCTTTTTGAATCTAAGTGGGTGGACTGAGAAAGATCTATAGTTATAGAAGGCCACCAAACAAGAAAAGACTTATAAAAACTAGAGAGCTTGGAAATTGAAGACTGAAGAAGCAGCTCACTTTCTCTTTTCAATAGAAGGCTTGTGATGACTCTTGTTGCGTGTAAAATGTTGAATGGAGTTGAGTGTCACTGGTTGGTGGGTGTGTCTTGTTCAAACTCCAGCTCTATATATATCATCTTTAGAGGCTTGATTCTTCCCATTTGAAACTATCCGTTTAGAAAATAGTCGTTGAAGAATAGCCATTTGAAAGGAGACTATGAGCTTTCTAGGTTGCTCATTAGATCTTCAGCTCTTTAGAGTCAAAACGTCTTCAGTCTATGTAGGTAGCTTCATGGCTTGATAGACATCTTCATTAATGTTCTGTAAACTGCATGCTCAAGGCCAAAAGCTAAGCATGCTTCATAAATATTATGCAAGCCTGGAAGGACAAGTTAGACAAAGATACCTCCATACTTTCGGAGGTAGGTGAGATAAAAATATATAGAACAAGAATGAGTTCAGACAGATAGTTGTTCAGAACATTTAAAGATAGACAGACAGTTGTACGGGGAATATAAGGACTTTTCCTAAAAGTCATGGAGTTTTGACAGTGGTAGGTGAGCTTTGACAGATAGCCCATGCTGCTTATACCTACCATCGCATTTACTCCATAGCAACAGTCAATAGAAAAGAACTGAACTACTGTCAGCAAGCAAGAGATACATTATATAATTATTTCAGATCTTAACAAAGATATTTTATATGGTCATTTTGAATATAATTATTCCTACCTAACAGAATATTTAAATGGTGACAGTAAGAAGAACATTATTCTGTAATACTTATAAGTGTTATTCATTGTGTAAAAGATCCCATAGAAATAATGAAAGCCAATGAAATAAACAAGATTAAAATTCCATGGATTCTGTGCAATGACAGATTTAACACAAGTGTTATTTAAGTGCAAGTACACAAGAATTGATATTGGATACTTTGACTTTTAAAGGAGTCGGAGTCAAGGACAAGATACATACAGAACTTCGATTATATAGAAGTCGCAGTGAGTCATTGATTGATAACAGACTTCGACTTTGAGGGTCGGAGTGATAAAGGCTCATCAATGACATACTTTGACTTTTAAGAAGTCGAAGTGCAAAGCAAACAATCAATAGACTTTGACTTACAAGGAGTCGGAGTGAGGTACTTCAACTGTATGGAAGTCGCAGTGAGATATCAGACTTCGACTTCTTGGAAGTCGGAGTAGAAAGAGTCAATCGATATCACACTTTGACTCTCAAGGAGTCTGAGTAACGTCCGACTTCGACTGTTAAAGAGTCGAAGTAGGGTTCAGTGGTAAGCAATCGATGTAAGGACTTTGACTTTTCGAGAGTCGTAGTCAATCCAGACTTTGACTTCTCATAAGTTGGAGTACTACTTGTTCATCAATTGATACAACACTTCGACTTTTCTAGAGTCGGAGTCCAGAGTTGGAGTTGGTATGGTATATACTATACGCTGTGGACTTATAGAATTTTCGTGTGACAGTGTTGATACTTACAGTATTATACATGTCATATTTCTTTTTATACAAAAGAACTTGTGGTATATTTTAATAGTTTTGATTGTAGAAAGCCTTAAAAGATTGTGTCATAGCAAAAACACAATGCTTAAAACAATATTTTAAGGGATAGTTACTCAACAAGTTTAGCGACCTACATGCTACAGGAGAGAGCTGACGTTTGGTGGGCCTTTGTGCTATGTACTAGGTACGAGGATGGGGCAATAGAGGTGACTTGGGCAGAGTTCACCAGACTCTTCAAGGCCAAGTTCATCCCTAAGCACATTCAAGACAAGATAGAATCGGAGTTCCTTGCTCTTACTCAGGGTTCCATGATTGTTCTAGTATGAGGCGAGATTTGCTAAGCTTTCCAAGTACGCTCCTTACATCATAGCAGATGAGCCTAGGAAGCCTAAGAAGTTCGTGAACGGGCTCACACCATCACTCATGACTAGACTGGTGGCTTTTGATCAGCGGACCATGGACAAGGCTCTTAGCACAGCTTGCAGACAAGAGAGCGAGATGGATCAGTACCTCGAGGAGAAGAAGCTGACCCAGAAGAGGTCAGCTGCACCATTCCAGAGGCAGGACAAGCAGAGGGCAGTAGTGTTCCAATAGCAGCCACAGCACGCAACAGTTCCTAACCAATCAGTGGTTGTACCTCAGACGATCAGCTTCAGGCCTAGTGATAGGAAGGAGTGTCCTCACTGTGGAAGGACACATGATGGTTCAGAGTGCTGGAAGCTAGCGTTGAAGTGTCTTAAGTGCAGCTGCACCGAGCATCAGATCAGAGACTGTCGGAGACTACAGTAGTTGGCACCGAGAGGAGCTCCAGCAGCAACAGCAGTAGCACCAGTGATTGGGAAGCCAGAAAGGCCTCAGACCCAAGCTCGAGTGTACACGCTAGCACATGAGAATGTAGAGTAGGTAGAGAATGTCACAGAAGGTATTGTCTTAACTATTGGTATGCAGGCTCGAGTATTGTTTGATATGGATGCTACACATTTGTTTGTTTCCGAGCGGTTTGCTAAGCAATTGTTTAAGGAGTCAGGTGTTGAGGCCGAAAACCTAGAGGTTCCTTTGTTAGTATATGCCCTTGCGGTTACCTTAGCGACTAGAAAGTCCCATCTATGCTTGTGTGCATTGAGGAACGTGTTAGATCGGGATCGCACTTTAGATGTCCTAGAGGGGGGTGAATAGGACTTCTTGCAATTTTAAAATTTATCTGAAAATAGACAACACTAAATAAAGTTGTTAGTACTTAGTGTGGTGTGTGTGAAACAAGTGAGAACTTAGTGGAAACAATCACACAATTGCTCAAGAGATTTTATCCTGGTTCGGCCCTTCCCACATGGAAGTCCTACATCCAATCCCCAAGCAACCTCTTTGGATTTCACTAACTGCCAAGAACACTTGGCCTTCTCTCAACCTGAGAGGTGTTACAACCCGCTTGCTCCCAAACAAGTCTTCCCTTTACCAAGGGGCACAAAGACTACCTACACCAGTAGGTCTTCCCTTCACAAGAGGGGCACTATAGGGAACAAGCCCCTGCGGGTTATCTTACACAGAAATAACACAGGTGTGTCTGCTCAGACAAGAGCAAACACAGAAGAAATCAGAAAGAGATACAAATAAGAATTGAATCTCAAATTCTTTTTGACTCTAAGAGAGTGGACTGAAGAGTTCTGAATTTCAGAAGGCCACTCAAAGAAAAGACTTCTAAACAATCAGAGAGCTTGGAAGTCAGAGCTTGAGAACATCAGGCTCTCTTCAGATCTTAAGCTCTTCTCGTGTCTTTTTTATGGAAGGTGAGGTTGTGTGGTTGTATCTTCTAGTGTGTAGGTCTCTCCTTCTTGTTTCTTGTTCTCACATGCATGTCTTGTTCAAACTTCAGCTCCCATATATAAACATCAGAGATTAAGCTTCATGTCTGAAACTAGACGTTGAAAAATAGCTGTTTGAAAAATAGCCGTTTGAATCTGAGAGATGAGACTATGAGGTCTCTATCCATCAGATCTTCAGCTCTTGAGGTCTCAACGGCTTCAAGCTATTCAGATAGCTTCAAGGTTCTATAGACATCTTCATTAATGTTCTACAAACTCCATGCCCAAGACTGAAAGCTAAGCAAACTTCAGTGGGTAGCCGCATACCTAGGAGGACAAGAAAGACATAGATACCTCCATTCTATCAGAGGTAGGGAGATATATATAGCAAAAGGTTCTGAGAGAAATGTTCAGAACATTTTAAGACAGACAGATAGTTGTATAGGGAACATAAGGACTTTTTCCTGAAGTGATGGAGTTCTGACAGTGGTAGGTGATCTCTGACAGATAACTTATACTGCTTATACCTATCATCGCATTAAATTCTTGTCCATCGGTCGAATAGAGATAGAACTATCTTTCTGACAGTGAGAGAGACCACAAGTATGCAAATCTTACAGATTTTAAAAGAACATTTAAAATGAGTGTAATATTAAATATAATATTTTCTCGCTAAAAGATATTTGAATTATGATAGTAGAAAAATAATCACATGGATCATACAAGAAACTTTTATTCATAAGAGATCCCAAAGGGATAAAGGAAATCATTGAAATAATCAAGATTATGATCTATTAGATTCTGTGAGAAATGACAGATACATAAAAATTATTAAAGTACAAGTACACAGAAGTTGATATATGATGCTTCGACTTTCAAGGAGTCAAAGTGAGATTTAATAAACTTCAATTGTATAGAAGTCATAGTGAGATATTGATAGATGACAGACTTCGACTTCTGGGGAGTCGGAGTAGAACAAGTTTGTTCAACAATCGATAATATACTTCGACTTTTAAACAGTCGGAGTGAAATGCACTAGCAAAGACTTCGACTTTTCATAAGTCGGTGAAGGTCAAACTTCGACTGTTAAAGAGTCGGAGTAAGATACAATCATCAAAACTTCGACTTTTCAGAAGTCGAGAAGGTTCGACTTCGACTGTTAAGGAGTCGAAGTAAGATCCAGTTGATAAGCAACTGATATCATGACTTCGACTTTTTGAGAGTCGGAGTTATTCAAGACTTTGACTTCTCCAAAGTCGGAGTATGACCCGTTTGTTCATCAATTGGTACAATACTTCAACTTTCAAGGAGTCGAAGTCTAAAGTCAGAGTTAGTATGGTATACAATATACGTTGTGGACTTAAGAAATTTCGTGTGACAGTGTTGATTTTTTGACTTTGTGTGTGCATAAATTTTGATTGAGATATAATGCAGTATTATATGTGTGTCATATATTGTCATATGGATTTTCATAAATTGTAGTATAACTCAATAAATTTATTTAGGAGAGATTAAAAGACTTTTTCATGGACAAAACATAATCATTAAATATTTAATAAAATTTTTAAGGATAGTTGCTCAACAATTCTCCCTTTTTTGTTAATGACCTTTTAAATAAACAGTGAAAAACAAAAATTTTAATTTATTTATGCTCTCTCTTCTTCCCAGTGTACCAGTGTAGAACAAAACTTTTAATTTTTTTGTTTTTGTTTATTTTCTCTCTTCTCCCCCTTTGTGGCATTAACAGAAAGGATAAAGGATACTCATATAGAGAGATAGAAAGAGAGATACACAATGATTGCTAGAAATAGATCTATGTTGATAAAATTGAAGAACAATTTATGTCATGAAGAGGAAGAGGAGCTAGGAAGATAGAGGGAAGGAGTGATTTGAGCAAAGAATGGCTGAAGGAAAGTCTATAGCTTCTGCCCATTGTCAAGAAAGATATAAAGAAACTTGGAACCATCTATGTTATAGGAGGGTCCTACAGAAGGGATTTTCCTATAGGATTTAATGTGGCGGCGATGATACCAATTGACTCTCCTATCATAGTTATCACTGCGTAGGGTTCTCTTAAAGGGAATGAACTTCTTACTGGCTGCCTGGTGCAGAAACTCATGAATAGTGTTGTTCCAATGAAGATCCTAGGAGTGAGTAGCTTCCTTGGCCTGGTAATAAACAAGGTATCTCTGTGTCCATTTGTGAGAGAGAGACTTCCAAAGTGTCTTATATCCCTTACAGAGATAAACTAAGGGAGATAGCTTGAGCTTTCTGCATTCTGCACTTTCTTCTGGATAAGCTGCTGTCCACATATCTTCATTCAGTCTCTCAGATTCTGCAAAACAATGCTAGAAATCTTTCATGTACTGAGAGTTCTTGGGGGCATGCATTACAGCAAAGTGATGGAAGGATAGCTTGATGTTGTATTTGATCTTGAATCTGGCAGCTATCCTGATGTGTCTGTTGAACACTACTTGGGCAAATTATTTCCTGGATGAACTAGCACCTACCAGACTAGGGTGCAATCCAGAGGGCAATCCAATAGTCATTGAAGGAGTAATTTCTTTTTGCCCATGAATAATCATAGCCCATTGCCCCTTATTTACATCTGGCAAACCCATCCTGAATATGTCGTCATTAAACTGCTTCATTCTGCCATAATTGTTTTGGAGCTCTTTGAGGAAGTCACCAAATAGATCAAAGAACCTAAGATTTAGGTGAAGGGGAACAGTCAGAAACTGGTTCCTAAGCTTGGCATAAGAAATTTTTTTGGCTTCACCAGGGTACAGATTCAAGAATTCTTCATAGGAGAGACTATGGCTTTTTTGTGTGATAAGATTCACATCAGCCAAAAGGACTTCTGAAGTTTTAAGCAAAGTAGAGAGTCAGTCCTCAAATTTGTAGGCTGACATCCCATGGACTTCAAGAAAAGGTTTGACAGAAAGGAATTCTTTGAAGAGATACATATGGTGCTCTGAGTGGCAGATGAAAGGATACCAAAATGGTGGAAGGAGAGAACTAGGATTGTCTTTCATCTTAGACCCTACTCTAGATGATAGTGCCACACTAGGTACTATCTGAGCCTGTGAAGGAGTGGATCTAGCTGAAGAAGGAATTGAGGATAGAGGGAGAGAGGAGAAAAAATGAGGAGCTAGAGTATGAAGAATAGGTGTTTTTATACTGTGAGGCTTGAATGTATATTTCAAAGGAAATGAAGAAATTGAAGTATTGGTGGGAGTTGGAGGTTGTTCCTCTAGTTGAGAAGTAGAAGGAGGAGGATTAGAGGTGACAGAAGGAACAAGTTGAGAAGGAATTGGAGGTGCTTGTTCAATAGTTGGGGGAGTTGTTGGGTCAGTAGGAGTGGGAGTAGTGGTTGAGGGTTGAGAGGGAAAGACAGGGGAACCAGACTTCATAAGTTTCCTTCTAACCGTCCTCTTAAAGGTCTTGACCTTAGAGCTAGCTTCCACTTCCATGGATTGATCATGTTGCTCCAAAGACTGCTCAGATGCTTGCTCATACTGAGATTGTTGTTGCTGTTCAACATCCGGATCTGGCACTGCTACTGAGTCCACACCTGGTTGATCTGCAGGCTTCTCTGGCTGTGGAACAAATTGCTCAGGCTGCTGCTGCTACTGCTCTTCAAGTTGAGCAGGTGGAGGTACTTGAGAACTGCATGTGCCCTGTTGGCACACCAACTGAAGGAGTAGATCTTTCATCTGCTAAACCTCCTCTGACATGAAGTCAAACATGACATCTATTTGTTGTATTTGCATTTGTAGTACAGACATCATCTCTTGTTGCTTCAATATCAAGTTCATTACATCATCCATATTTCTACTAGTCTCCCCCTAAGACCTTGATCGGGCCTCAACATGTGGTGGAGAGACATGGTAGTGCTCTTCATCCAAAGATGGCTCAACTGGATGAAACTGGGCATATCATCTTCTTGGGCCACTCCCTTGCCCCTTAGATCCCTGAGCACTTGATTGATGGTGTCATCTGGGATATCTTGCTCTTGGGAGGGAGCTGTAGCATGAACTTCTTCTTGTTCTTCCACTGATGCTTCTACTCTAACTTCCTCTCTTTTGATTACTGGAGACTGAACTTGAGGAAGAGAAGTGGAGCTATGTGCCTCATCTGGAAAGATGTCATGAGAGCAACTAGGGACGAAGTCCTTAGACCAAATATTCTGGGCCTTGTCTTCCAAAATATAATGACTTCTTCTCAAAGTGGAAAGCCCAATCTTCTCCTTCATAGACATTGAAATCTCATCAGAAAGATCTATTGAAAATCTTCTAAATATCAGTGTGAGCAGGGGTCCATAGGGTAGAGATTCCTGCAAGAATTTGGACCCTGCCATCCTTTCCAAGATAATCACGAGCAGATTGACCTTGTGCCTCTAAATGGCCCAAAATAGCTAACTGCCATCCCTAGCAATGATGGATGAATGGGTTCCAGCCCTGGGGGTGATGATTGTGGTGATTATGGCATGAATGATTCTCTTCTTTGCTGAGAGCTCGTTGACAAGGAGCCCTTTCTTAGAGAGAGTCCCCAGACTACCAACTACCTTAATTTCTGCTTTTCTATAGACACTACCTCACTGATCCTATGTCCGGAGTTGGGGAAATCCAAAATATCAACTAATAAATCTTCAGAAAATGTAACTAATGTATCTTTTATTGAGCCTGAAACTAAACCATCTGCAGAAACTTGGAGGGAGAGATAGAAAGCCTTCAGCGCACCCTCAAACATTGGTTCATTTATCTAATAGATCCTCGACCAGCCCAAAGCTTATAGGGTTTCTGCCACCCAACTAAGTATACTAGTTAACTGAGCAAAATCTACACTCTTTCCTAGGCAAATCGAAGCCTTGGCTAAGGATAGATGCTGGAACTGCTTAGGGGTGAAGAGAGTTCTTTCGGAGCCCTAGAGGAAGCCATCTAGACAAATACACGAAAAGAGTCGAAGAAAGATGGTAGAGGAGATGTAGAATGAGTCCTCCGAGGTTAAAAATCCTATCTTTCTTTAGAGAAATGGAAGAAATCTGCAGTTGCTTCGAAGGTGGTTCCGTCAGGGTGAACAATAGACGAGGGAACCAGGAGGAAGAAGATAAGAGAGTCAGAGACGTTTCAAATGAGTGATTTGGAATGAAAGAGGGAAAGGTCCTAATATAGAAGGAGGATGTGTAACGGACCGTAGATGATGAGATGAACGAGTAAGAATAAAAGAATAAACCGTTATAATTAATTCTCCCTTTAAATAAAGACTAGTAAGCCCCCCCCCCCCTTTTTGAATTAAATTTGACTCCGACTTCATAAAAGTCATAGTACAGAACTCCGACTTTATAAAAGTCGCAGTACATGACTCCAACTTCAGAGAAGTCGAAGGTTCAGAACTTAGAAAGATTTTACAATGAATGGAACATACAATGCAGTAAAGAATCTGAGTTTTCTAATCAGGATTGCACATACCTATTTCTCTTCTTATTGAAGTAAATCTATCCTCAGAGAGAGGTTTAGTGAATATATTAGCTAATTGATCATTTGTAGAGACAAATTCAAGTAAGATTTCTCCATTACTTATATGGTCCCTGATGAAATGATGTCTGACCTCAATGTGCTTGGTTCTTGAATGTTGAATTAGATTTTTGGTCAAGTTGATTACGCTTGTGTTGTTACACAGCATTGGAATTTCATGAAGTGTATGATCATAGTCTTCCAATTGATGTTTGATCTACAGCAGTTGAGTGCAGCAACTTCCAGTTGCAATGTATTCTGCTTCTGTTGTGGATAAGGCTACTGAATTCTATTTTCTGAAGGACCAAGAAATCAAGCATCCTGCAAGAATTTGACAAGTACCAATGGTGCTTTTTCTATCTATTTTACATCCAGCATAGTCAGCATCACTATATCCAAGCAATTTAAATTCAGAACATCTGGGTTACCATAAACCCAGTTTACTTGTGTTTATAAGATATCTAAAAATTATTTTAACAACATTAACATGAGATTCTTTTGGATCAACCTGAAATCTAGCACACAAACATACACTGAACATTATGTCTGGTCTACTAGCAGTAAGATACAGTAATGGCCCAATCATGCCTCTATAAATCTTTTGATCTACTTTCTTACCAATTGAATCACTATCTAACCTAATTCCTGAGCTCATGGGTGTCCTTAAGGGCTTACACTTGTCAAAACCATATTTAGAATGCAAATCTAAAATGTACTTGGTTTTATAGATGTGAGTACCTTCCTTGGTCTGCTTGATTTGCAAGCCAAGAAAATAATTAAGCTAACCCATCATGCTCATTTCAAATTCACTTTGTGTAAGGCTTTTAAAGAATTTGCAGAGTGATTCATTAGTAGAACCAAAAATAATATCATCAACATATATTTGTACAATTAGGATTCCTTCTGAAAATTTCTTAATAAATAGGGTGCTATCTACCTTACCTCTTGAAAAATCATTTGATATAAGATAAGCACTGAGTCTTTCAAACTAGGCTTTCGGAGCTTGTTTCAAACCATATAGTGTTTTCTTTAAACGAAAAATATGATTTGGATAGTTAGTATCTTCAAAACTAGGAGGTTGCTCAACATAAACTTCTTCTTTTATGAAATCGTTCAGAAAAGTATTTTTATCATTCATTTGAAATAAATTGATATTAAGAGAACATGCATATGCTAATAAATTTCTAATTGCCTCTAATCTAGCAATTGGAGCATATGTTTCTTCAAAATCAATGTCTTCTTCGTGGGAATATCTTTATGCTACTAGTATGGCATTGTTCCTAGTGATTACTTTTGATTCATCCATTTTGTTTCTGAAGACCCATCTGGTCTCAATAACTGGATGGTCAAAAGGTCTAGGAACAAGAGTCTAGACCTGACTACATTGGAACTGATTAAGTTCCTCTTGCATAGCTAAGATCCAAGATTCATCTACCAGTGCATCATTGATTGTCCTAGGCTCAATCTGAGAAACAAATGCAGAAAAATCATAGGGAATTGTCATACCTCTTGTTCTTACCCTATCTTGAGGATCACCTATAATATTTTCTCTTGGATGATCTCTGTGATACCTCAATTCTCAAGGTAGTCCTTCATGTGCTTCTTATTGTTGTTGCAGTTCTTCTAGTAGTGGATATTCCTTATCTTCATCTTTTTCTTCAAGAAAGGTCTGTTCTAGATCCTTATACAATTCGTCAACAACATCTTCTTCTTCTATTTTTATAATAGAAGGGTTAGTTTCATCAAATAAAATATGAATTGATTGTTCTATAGTTTAAGTTCTTCTGTTAAACACTTTGTATCATCTAGGCTTTGAGATATATCCTAGTAGAAAACCTTCATCACTTTTAGCATCTAATTTTCCTAAATTATCTTTACCACTATTCAAGATGAAACACTTACAATCAAAGGGTCGAAGATGACTGACATTTGGCTTCTTCTCCTTGTATAGCTCATAGGGTGTCTTCTTCAGTATTGGTCTGATCATACACCTGTTGATGATGTAGCAGGCTGTGTTAACTTCTTCTGCCCAGAAATACCTTGGTAAATTGTATTTTGTAAGCATTGTTCTGGCCATGTCCAGCAGTGTTTTGTTCTTTCTTTCTGCTACTCCATTTTGTTGAGGTGTTCTTGGTGCAGAGAAATTGTGTTCTATGCCATTTTCTTCACAGAATTTGATAAACTCTTCATTTTTGAATTCTCCACCATGATCAGATCTAATATTGATTATTTGAAACTTTTGGCTCTTCTATACTAGTCTACTGAACTTCAAAAAGGTTGAAAAAGTTTTTGATTTGGCTTCCAAAAATGATACCCAAGTGTACCTTGAATAATCATCCACAATTACATAGCCATAAACTTTTCCTCCAAGACTTACTGTTCTTATAGGTTCAAACAAGTCCATGTGAATAAGTTCCAATGGTTTGGAAGTTGTTACTAAGGTCTTGGAATGAAATTATGTCTTGGTTTGCTTTCCTTTTGCACAGACTGTACAGATTTCATATTTCTTCATTTTAAGCTTCGGAAGACCTTCAACTAGATCATGCTTGATTAATTTCTTGATCACTGATGTGCTTGCATGTCCTAGTCTTCTGTGTCATAAATCAGTCTCTTCACTCTTAGTAGTTGCAAGGCATAAGTTGACTTCTTTCAATTCTGCTAATTGTAGAGTACACAGATTTTTGACTCTTTGTGCTCCAAAGACTATTTTTCCATCCTTTTGAATGATGCACTTATCATTTTCAAATTTTACCAAGCGACCTTTGTCACATAACTGACTGATGCTAATATGGTTATGTTTTAGTCCTTCTACATACATAACATCTTCTATCAAATCCTTTTCTTTTGTTCCTAATGTTCCACATCCTATCACTTTGCCTTTTCCATTATCTCCATAAGTGACTTGACCAACCTCATCTCTAAAACTTGTAAACACGTTTCTGTCACCTATCCTGTGCCTTGAGCACCACTATTCAAATACCATTTGGATGCTCTCAAGCGACCCTGTAAACAAAATTAAGTTGTAACTTTTGGTACCCAAATTTTCTTGGGTCCTTAATGGTTAGTCTTTGGAATCCAACGCAAGTGTCTAGTTGTGCAGATGCTAATTGTGTGTCCTAGTTGATTACGGTGACTACAACATAAATCATATGCATTCTTTACATGTGTAGTGTTATTAGATTTCAGTTTTTGTTTATAGACATGTTGATTGACTTTTCAAGGATTTTTAATGTCATTTTCTTTCACAAATTTAGGAGTTGGATATTTTTCAGGATAGACAACATTTTCTTCATTTGTTAGAGGTCTATAACCTACTCCATACTTCTTTTTACCTGTTCGATTTCAGTTTTACAGCCAGAGATGTTTTACAGTTAATAAGTTTTTCTATAGTAGCTTTTAGATAATTATTTTCTTCTCTTAATTTTTCTTCATCTTTCAATTCTTTTAGATTTGATTCAAGTTCCATGATTTTACTATTTTTATTTTTTAAGTCTTCACACAGTAATTCATTTGATCTTTTTGTTTCAGTTAAATTTTGTCCTAATCTTTCTACTTCATTTTTTAGAAAAGTGTTGGATTTTTCTTGATTCAGTAAATTTAACTTCACTATTTTCATCTGTTTAACTATTGTTTTATATTTCTCATACAATTCATTAAATGCATCTTCTAGACTATCAGAATCAGATTCAGAACATGATGTAAATGAGGTTTTAGAATTTACCTAGTCTAGTCCTACCATGAGGGCAAGATTGGCTTGTTCCTCTTCTTCTAACTGTGAGCCTGAAGAGTTTGAACTTGTAGGTTCTTCATTATTCCAGCTCGTCTGTGAGCCCAACTCACAGGCCGAACCCACACTCCCACACGGGGGAAAAGCCACACATAACAAACCATAAACAGCAAACCAAAGCTACAAACAGGTGATATGCTATTCTTTCAAACCACTCACACATGCATATCCCTTAAACCTAATCAAATCATGCTCTTAAACTCAAAACAATGTAGGAAGTCTCCCTACCGGAAGAAGACGTCGAAGAACGCCCGAAACCTCTTCGTCGACGGCACGCCCACGCTCCGAATGCCATCCTCAAGTGGTTCCCGCGCCGCACGAGCCACCCGAGGTCGAAAACCACCGGAATCCACCAGATAAGCTCCATAGCATCTCCCCCTGTACCGGACAGAGCATCCTCTACTCTGTCTGGCCGAAACGACACACTTAAAACACTGATCGAAATCGTGTCCAGAGTAGACGCTGTGTTTAACTTCTTTAAATGCGTCCACCCAAGACGATGCCACAAAACAACCGCACGACACGCGTCACAGAGTCGGTTCGCTGAATCATGTCGGACAAGGCCGACACGTTCAAATCGCGTCGACTGGCTCTACCGCGTTTCAAAACAATGAACTTACAGTGCAAATGGGCTGGCATATCCGGCCCACACTGCTCACCCTATGCACAGAAACCACACAAACAACCCATTGACCATCTCTTGGTCAAGAGCACCACACATAAACCTGATAAACCCGAATCCAAACGACCATACTGTTACATTGTATGTGGACAGCATTGTGAGGTTACATGGTGTGCCGAAGTTTATCATCTTAGACAGAGACCCACAGTTTACTTCGAGGTTGTGGTAGGGTCTTCAGGAGGCATTGGGTTCTCAGATGAAGCTCAGTTCAACTATTCATCCTCAGGCAGACGAAAAGTTCGAGAGGATGATCCAGACACTCAAGGACGTGTTGAGAGCATGCATGCTTGACTTGAAGGGCAATTGGAACGTCACCTACCTTGTGGAGTTTGCCTATAACAACAGCTTCCACACTAGTATAGACATTACTCCATTCGAGGCATTGTACGGTCGACCCTGTAGGTCTCCCTTGTGCTGGGAGGAGTCTGGAGATACACAGTTAGTAGGACCCGAGTTGGTTCAAGAGACGTCAGACAAGATCCAACTCATCAGGCAAAGATTGACTACATCACAGGATAGGCAGGAGAGCTATGCTGACAACAGAAGGAAGAACTTAGAGTTCGGGGTTGGCGGGCATGTGTTTCTCAAGGTGTCACCTATCTGAGGTGTTGTACGGTTTGACAAGCATGGCAAGTTTACCCTGAGGTTCATTGGCCCATCTGAGATTCTTAAACAGATGAGCATTGTGGCATATGGCCTAGCATTACACCCAGCATTGACAAGTGTGCACCCTGTGTTCCACGTGTCCATGCTTAGGAGATACGTGCGAGATCTGTCACATGTTATTAGTCATGAGCTAGTGGAACTTCAGCCAGACTTGTTGTATGTGGAGCAGCCAGTGGCTATCCTGGATTGCAAGGTTCAGCATCTCAAGAATAATGTTATAGCTTCCGTGAAGGTGTTGTGGAGGAACTTTTCACGAGAGGAAGCTACGTGGGAGCTTAAGGATGCCATGTAGAAGAAGTATATGCATCTGTTAGGTTAGTACCCTTGCTCTAACTTCGGGGGTAAAGTTTCTTTAAGGGGGAAAGGGTGTAAGGACCTAGATTTTTGTGCATTTATACTTGTTGATCGTGTGTTTAGATTTCTGGCATGAAATTCATCTTGGCGGCAACAAATAGTGTCGCCAACTGTTCTTGACGGTAGATGTAACAATCTGGAATTTAAAAACCTAAATAAATAGGAATAATAAATTTGTGAAGAGGTCTGATTAAATGTTCACAAAATGATAGAGCAATGGATAAAATAGTCAATAATCGTTACGGGATGTTCAAGGTAATCGATGTTCAAAGTAATCGATATCCAAGGTAATCGATGTTCAAGGTAATCAATGTTCAAGGTAATCGATGTTAGATAATAATTGATGTTAAAGGATAATCGATGTTGAACAGTAATCGATGTTTGGGGCAATCAATGTATCAAATCGACTGGCCCAAATATAATGTTATTAGCCGAAGTTGGACTTCGGATATGACGAAGTTAGCTTCGTATATGACGAAGTCAAGCTTCGACTGATCAAGACCAAAATGAAATAGACATCGTATATGACAAAATAGACTTCGGATATGATGAAGTTAAGCTTCAACTGATCACAACCAAAACGAAGTAGACTTCGTATATGAGGAAGTGGACTTCGGATATGACAAAGTTAGCTTCATATATGACAAAGTTAAGCTTGGACTATTCAAGACCAAAACGAAGTAGACTTCGTATATGATGAAGTGGACTTCGGATATGACGAAGTGGACTTCGGATATGGCAAAGTTAGCTTTATATATGACGAAGTTAAGATTTGACTGATCACGAGAAGTAAACTTCATATATGACGAAGTGGACTTTGGATATGACGAAGTTAGCTTCGTATATGACGAAGTTAAGCTTCGACTGTTCAAGACCAAAACGAAGTAGACTTCATATATGACGAAGTGGACTTCAGATATGATGAAGTTAGCTTCGTATATGACGAAGTCAACCTACGACTATTCAAGACCAAAACGAAGTAGACTTCATATATGACAAAGTGGACTTCAGATATGATGAAGTTAAGCTTCGACTGATCAAGACTAAAACAAAGTGGACTTCGAATATGATGAAGACGCTTTGTATATGACGAAGTTAGCTTTGATGGTCCATGACTAAATCGTGTATGACTTTGTATATGACGGAATTACTGGTTATCTTCCAGACTATAAACACTTGTTCACTTTATATCTGATAATGAAAAGGAAAAGTACGGACCATAGAAACGTGACTAAATCCAATAGTGGATTCCGAACCTGATCCCTAGAACTAAACCAAATAGGAAGACTTGTTACGGAAACGATTCCTGTGGAAGTTCTGGAACGTAATAGGACTCCTACCAAGAGTTAGGCAACTACAAACCCAGAGATTTAACCATCAATAGACTTCTATATTAATCCAAATTCGTACCCATCGAGACGGAGTTTCTAAAGGTCTCCCACTCCTATTGGGATGGGAATCCTCTAGGCACGGAAGGGATGAAGTTAAAAACTGCAACTCCACTTTCCAATTACAATAAGACTCCTGACAACTCTAAATCTATAAATGCTCGTCATAAGCCCTTGGAGGCGAGCTACCAACTTGCTAAAGAACTTGCAGAAGAATTCCTAGAGCAACAGAAAAGGAGGAGATCGCCCAACCGAAGCTTTCTTCCCCTGACCCCGTTCTGCTTCATCGTGCAAAAGATTTTCTTAGGAACGTCCAAGGTAGGCAATCTCTCAAGCACAAACCTAAATAATCTCGTTCATAGATAGTTCAGGAAACCAGTAGTCAAAGCCCTGTTTGTCCCATATTTTATCTATCAAGTTGTGAGATTTTCATGTTCAAGGTTCTATTACTCCATGTACCGTGACCTTTTGGTTGCTCTTGTTCTTCGTGAAATTCCTGTCAAGACCTTGATTTCTTTTGAGTATACCTTGCTAGGAGTTGTTTAGTTATTTCCATAAGTTACATGCCTAAGTGTTTTTCTCTAGTCTTAAAACCCAGATTTCTGAACTGTCCTGCTTGATACTGTGATGAGTCTGTCTTTAAGTTCCTTTAAAGACTGTAACAATATCATGTAATATTAAGGTTTAAAGTATGTTAATTTCTCTATCCATGGAAGATGTGCACGATCTATTCTACTATATTGAATTCTTCTTCACATGCACACACCAACCAGAAGAAAAGGAATCCAAACATTCTTTAGTACCGACTGTGCTGTACAACATATACTATCATTGGTATTGCTTATCGTTTTACGTGCCCAACCTGTTGTTTTCTATTTAGATCTCTTTATAAACTCATCTATTCAAGTTTTTTTTTATGCTCTCATCTATTTTTTTTACTCTCATCTATCCTTGATACTCTATTGGCTATTGATTGATTATCTAAAGATAAGATACATGACTAATGCTGGGCAATATTATAAGAGGCTCGATCTGGTCCTAGGAGGTGCGCCCAAAAGTACTAGTGCCCGCCGGAGTTAATTAACCAGAGTTTTTGGCATTATACTCAAGTGCTAGTTATCTCGATAATCTAAAGACAATCAAAAGTGCTGTCTTGACTAGTGTGCTATCGTGACAAGCTATCTCGTGATATGACCAATCCTTTAACATACTAGATGTGCTATATTCTTTTCTTGAAAGTACTATTGTGTTCTTGTTATCATGTGCTATGACTCTCTTGAACGTTCTCTCTAGTTATCCTGCTATCCAAAATATTAATAAATTAAAGCATCCATGTTTTACGAGCTATTAAGTTCTACTGAGTATTATCGCTCATCCTATGTAATTGTGATTATCTTCAGTGAATATAATGATGATGAGGACCACACACAAGAGGAAGGGGATGAGCATAATCATGAGTAACCCCAGTGTCGTCCAGACTGTTAGAGTCTAGTTTAGTTTAGTTAGTTGTTTTTATTTAAGTATGAAGAAGTTCTCTAGGCCCATAGTTAAGGCTCTGAACTAGTTAATGTAATAGACACGGTGGAAAGAATAAGGAAATATAGTTGGTTTTATACTATTTAAAACTGTGCTCAACTAAGGGGCATGCAAGGTTACTTTTGTAGGAACTTAGGTACTAAGACGGCTGTCGAACGTGCTCAACTAAGGGGCATGCAACAGACCATCCTGGAGCTCACCAATGCCCTTCTGCAAACTGCATAAGGAGGGAAAAATCACGGAGCAGGAGAACTGCATTGCAATTTTAGAAGCATGAATCCACCCAGATTCAGTGGTACCACTGACCCAGACGAAGTCGAACACTGGCTTAAGAAAACAGAAAGAATTTTTTGTGTCATGCAGTGCACGACAAGAGATAAGCTGCTTCTAGCCACTTTCCAATTAGAGAGAGATGCTCGCACCTGGTGGGAGTCTGTAGAATCGATCAGAGTTGATGGTCAATTCACTTGGAACGAGTTCAAGGAATCATTTAATGCTAAATACTTCTCAAAGCACATCGAAGAAAGAAAGGTTGTTGAATCCGCTGCCCTTAAACAAAGAAGCCTCTCTATGGCTGAGTATGAGGCACAGTTCTCTAGACTGGCTCGCTACGCCAATCATCTCGTTAACACAGAACGGATGAAGGCTAAGCGTTTCCTCAACGGCCTTAAACCCCAGTACATAACACAACTGGCCCCTCTCGACATCCAAACTTATGCTGAGATGGTTAAAAAGGCTCAACTCCTTAAAGATGCTACTATCAAGAAGGAGCTGACACCTTGCTTTTCCAGTGCTAAGCCGACGAATGGCAAGAAGTGACCTTTCAGTATCACCAAAGGGTCAAGGCAGGAGAAGAAGCCTAAGGTAATTGTCCCCACTATTCCTTCCAGAGGCAACTGCAAGCATTGTGACAAGCCCGGTCACACTACCGATGAGTGCTAGAGAAAGGTTGGCACATGCTTGTGTTGTGGTAGCCGTGAGCATCGCATCCCCGAATGCTCATTATTGAAGAAACATGAGAAGTGCACTAATGTGCCAAAGAAACAAGGTAGACTGCAAGCCTTGCGAGATGAGGAAGCCACTGAAGAAGGGGGTGTGGTAGAAGGTACATTAAAAGTTTTCTCCCAATCAGCATTTGTTTTGTTTCATACTGGTGTGGACGTCCCGTTCTGCGCCCCCGAAGTGGTTGAAACTCCGGAGAAGTGTCCCGAACGTTGAGAGTGCTCCCTCATTGGCATGGAAGGTTGCTGGTTGACCCTTGCTTGCTTCTTTGACTCCAGTTTGACCAGGTTGACCAAGGGGAAAGACAAAGAAACCAGCAAAGTAAGTGAAGGGAGGTGATCCCCAGGGCCTTACCTGTGCCCAAGGAGGTGTTATGTGTTGGGTTGAGTGTGAATTTAATACATTTCCCCTCATAATTTTGATGATGACAAGTTGTGATTTTAATGCACAATGAATGAAACATGTTAGATACATCACACATGTTATAACAATATTCAAATAGCATGTTTCCAAACACATTTTGTCATATATATTCATGATTATACATTGGACTAATGATTTATGTGTTTATTTCTCAGGGACATACATTTCTTGCAAGGGTAGTGTCGACACACCCACTACTGGTGTCGACACAGGGTATCAAACCCTAAGGCAAAGTCATGAAGAAATGGTCAAGTGTGTCGACACAGTCCCAGGCAGTGTCGACACTAGACCCAGCTCCCAGAGAACCCAGTTGACAGGTTGGGACAGTGTGTCGACACAGTCCCAGGCAGTGTCGACACTAGTGACCTCTCCCAGAGGGCCAGTTTTGCAGAAATGGGATAGTGTGTCGACACACTCCATGGTCAGGTCGACACACTCCGGAAACTTTTTCACTTTAAGTCCCACCTGGACACGTGGCACTCTAGGGATCTTGTGGATCGGCCTTGGATCATGTGCCCACGCACCCCAAGGGTACTTTTGGACACATTGGGCTATAAATACCCTCCTATTGGCCATCCAACCAGGAGAACACCTCAGAGCCTTCCAGAAAAGTTTCTTTGGCGGCAATACAGAGGTCTCCTCCCCGTTCTTGCTCTCCTTGTGCTGCTTCAAGCCAATTCCCATCCTTGCAAGCACAAGAAGTGAAGATTGATCCATGAAGATGAAGTGAGATCACTTCCAAGGGAGCAAATCGAGTAGAAGCAGCCAATTGAGAAGAGTTCAAGGAAGATCCAGAGGCACAAATTGCAGAGCATCGCCCAGGGACTTCAAGAGTTCAAGCATCTTCTCAATTCAGTCTTCTACGAGTGAGTTCATCTGAAGAACAAGGATTTTACATACAACTCCTCAATTCCCCTTAGTTCTTCTGAGTCCTTCTTGAGATTGTGCATGATTTGTTGCACTAGTCTCCTTGAATGAACTCTTTATGGATCAGACCATTGCTAGAAGATCTGGATCTTGTTGTTTTGATCTAGCAAGTTGGTTGTGAGCCTTTGTGCTCAATTGTGTTGAGTCGTCGCACTCAGGTTGTGGTTGAGCAGTTGTGCTCAGGTTTCTAGAGTAGTCTTGCTCTAGAGGTTGTGTGTGAGTTTGTGAACTCAGTGTGTTGGAGTTGTCGAGCTCCAGTGTGTGGTGTATTCAAGTTGAATAGTGGAGCCTCACTGTGTGAGGGGTGGATGTAGGAATCACATGGTGTGATTTTTGAACCACCTAAAAATCTTTGTACGGTGGTTTGATCTGTGATTTAACTTTACTTTGTGTTAGATGTATGCATCGGATTTTTTATTTCACTTCTAATCAACTTGATCACACACTTTAATCACTTAATTCACACAATCACTCATCAGATCTGTGAATTGCTTTTCTAAATTGTCTCTGATTCAAAGCATCTTTAAAATTGGCTAAGCTTCCGCAGTATTTGGCCTAGATCTATTCAACCCCCCCCCCCCTTCTAGATCTGGTCCATCCCTTTTTCGATCCTACATTATGATCGCATCGATGACGTTGCCTCTCGCAGCGGTAGATGGTGGAACTCCAACTTTCTTCTCTTCGGCCGGCCGAAGAAAGGAAGCTCCACGGTCTTTCTTGAAGGGTTCCTACAATGAAAGAAGCTCTATTAGACTTAGATGTAGTGTAGTAAACATCCAAAACATAAAGAAGAAGCCCAAAAGGAGAGCCCCGCACCGGTTGCAGGCTTGAGAAGAGGGGTGGCCAAATGTTATGACCACCCTTCTTCCCTCCATTTTTGGTTTGGAAAACCCCTTTTAGGTGTGTGGGGAGGTGCACTACATGCCTAGAGTGTGTGTGTGTGAAGTGAATGACATGCAAAGCTGAAGAGAGAAGAAGGGAAAGAGAAGGAGAAGAGGGAGATTGTAACGTCGCGTGTTTTCCGGATCCCCGTGGATCCAGGTTTAGCGGGTGTGGTGTCCAATGTGAGGCCTATTAGTGTTGTGTGTTTCTTATTGGATCCTTACCGGGCTTGGTTATGGGTCTGTGTTGGTGTTCAGTACGCTGGACATCAACAGTGGGTTGGCGTCCAAGTGGGTGACGTCGACTTTGTGTTGGCGGCCATGGGTTGCCGTTAACATGGTTTTAGCGTCCATCGATGTGGACGTCTACCATGGCTCTAGTGTGTTCCGTTGCATGAATTTGGCGGCCAAAGATGTGGACACCTAGTTGGGTGGCGGTTTGGTTAACGACACAGAGGTTGACGTTAACCTGACGCACTGTGTTTTTATGGCTGACCCGAGCCTTGTTCTTTCCCCACTCTCTCCCCTCCTCTTCGCCCACCTTCACTCTTGAGCCTCTTCACGAGTTCCGGTGGTCGACGGGAGTACGAGGGGCAGCCGTGGTGCGCGTGGTAGCGGTAAATCAGGTGGGGAATGACGAATTGGAGCGCGATGTTCGCGGGGCATTCCTCGGGTCTCGGCGTGATTCAAGGTTCTTCGGAAATTCAATCACGTTTCTGAGGTAGGGACTGGACCCCTTGACTTCTCTTGTTTGAATTGTCATGCTCCGTTTGTATAGATTACTTGTTAATTGTGTTTTTGGGAAAAATGGGTTACCATGCCGGGAAATTGGGTGGTTTGATCGATCCAAGTATTAGATCTTGCTTTTCTGGTTTAATTATGGTACATAGATGTAAGGGGAAGTGTTTCCCCTTGTTTTTCTATTATATTTATGGCTAGATTGCCCATGCAATCGGCCTAGGGCCATTTTGTGTGTTCTGGTTGGTTCTGCAGTGAAGATCTTGACGTCAACATCGGTTGACGCAGAGTTATTTGTTGGGAGATTAACGGCTAGGTATCTAGCCGTTGATTGTGGGTAAACGGCCAAGTGGTGGCCGCTTACTTGGTGTTGACGGCAAGGGACATTGTCGTCTATATCCTTTGGACGACAATCGATGTCGCCACCAACCTGTGCATGTGCACAGTGTGTTTTTAATGGCATTCCAGTTATAAGTGTTGCGGTGTATTAACACCTGTGGTGCTCTTGGAGCACAGGGCTTTTGAGGTCAGTTTACCGGCTATGTAGTTGTGAAATATCACAAGGTTTTGATGTCGTGCAAGTGGTTTGTATATGCATGGCACATCGTACCTTATCATGTTTATTATATATTAATTATTGTGGTGTTGTGGCGATGAGGTTCACGTCTGAACCTAGCCTTGATCCTTTCGGATCTTTTATAGATTATCCTAGATGGATAATTAGTAAAGTGTAAGTATGATTATGATATAAATATTGTGGCCAATGTTTAATGTGACCTCTACTGTCACAAGATGTTCAATGATAGGCCAAGTATGATTGGCTATCGTGATTTATATGTGTGTCTGTGTGAATTAGCTTGGAGGTCACTGTGTGACCAATGACAGGTCGTGGTATTAATATGGTTTATATGTGTGATTGTGTAGGTTAGCTTGTAAGTCACCTTGTGACTAGATCAAGCTATTTCTAATATGTGTACCGTGACTGGTAATAGAAAGTGTTGTGAAGTGTTTGTGAATATATCGTGGTTTGAGCTTGCCGAGTGTGGTGGTCCGGTGCCTATTCCGGAATGCCTCTCTAGTTGGGTACCCCAGGTTCTCTGTGAGCCAGGCACGTGTGCTTGTTGTGCTTGGGGTTTTGTTCCGGTACTTGTGTTGTGCCATCGAGGTCTGTGTCGTCTTCCTGGACACCCTCACTCCTATGTTTGAGTTGTACGTCCGGATGATGGAAAGACGACAGTAGGACAGTGACATCTGTACTTGTATTTTAGTCACTTGTAGCGTGCTCATAGTTGGGGGTATGGACACCAGTAGACGTCACTGGTCCCCAGCTAGTCCTGTTTTCCAGTGCCACACTTTGGGGTGCTCCGGCCAGAGTCCCTAGAGGTGCCAAGCATGGACCTGCAGCTGTGTGTCTGCAGGTGTGGTGTTGGTTGGTCTCCACAGTTGTTTGACTTTTTTCTTGTGGAGCGGCAGTTGGACCTTTCATCCATGACTGCGAGACTGAGAGGCAGTTCTTGTGTTGTGTTGTCCGGGTTGGATACTGGCCTGATCAGCCAGTAGTCTATTCCCGTGTGGTGGCATTGTTCCTTTCCGACTCGTGCCTTGCCAGTGACTGTGGCTCGTGAGTTTGTGACTCGTAATCGAGGTTTGACTCGTTCGAGGTGTGCCCTGGTGTTGGCATAGTTGTGACTATGGTTATGGTTTGTGGTGTGCCCGAATGGTGGCACAGTTTTGGTTATGATTGGTGAGTGTTGACTCACCAAATGTGGTTTAGCTCGCTATGGTGTGCCATGTTACGGCACTGGTTTACTTGTAGTTTCCGTGCTGGTACCTTGTGGTAATAGGTACCTGTACCCTGTGTGAGTAATGGTTTGTGATGGTACGTCGTGTACCTGTCTGTTCTGGTATTGACGTGAAACTGTGTTTTGTGGAGGTCGTGAGGTGTGACTTTCCACTCATTGTGCTTTACCTTTCTCGAGTAAGTTACCGTATATAGTTTTCATGTGTGATGGATTGGCCCGCTGTAGTCGATCATGTTACTTAGTGTGTGTGTTTTCCGACATATTGTGATTTGAGGTATAAAGGACCAGCTTTTGGTTAGCAGTTCTGTTACCCACGTACTTGAGATTTGCCTGTGAAGCTTATAGCCTAGGCAGTGGTTTGCTTGTGCGGCTTATAGCTTAAATGATTGGTTGTGACTGTGGTTTGCCTATGAGGCTTGAGGCCTAGGCATTACTGTTGTTAAGTGGACTAGTGGTGTGGAGCTAGTCCTATTGTTCTCTCTTACTTTCTGAGATTGTGAATAGTTAATGTGTTTATATTTAATTGCAGTATTATATACAACTGTTGTGAGCATGAAATGGTTTGGTTATATGTGTGGTCAATGAGACCCATTGAGGTTGAGTTCTCTTCTGTTTAGTTGTTGTGGTCCTTGGGTGGTCCCTACTGAGCCTGTGACTTGTTGAGGCTCACTCCCCTACAGTTCTTTTCAGGGCTTGCCGAGTGTTTGTCTTGCAGCGGCGTTGTGTCAGACTTGGACCACCAGCAGTTGTGTAGTAGTCAGTGTTGTGTGAGCTTGTGCTCCCTCGGGGTATGCCCCAGGTAGTTGTACCTTTAATTGGACATGTATTAATGTAATGGGACAGTTGTAAATTGTATGTGCAGGTATGAGCACATGTACTTTCTTGTGTCTTATACTGTTGTGGTTTGCCTTTTATATTCTTACTGGACGTTTGTGTGAGCTATCCCTTGCGAGACTTCGGTCCGTTCGCGGGAGGCGGATCTGGATATGGAGCGTTAATGGGCATAAATACCCCGGTCCGTCATAGTTGGTATCAGAGCAATGGTCCAGTTAGAATATGAAAAGACATTGAAGTTACAATGTCCCAATACATGGATTAATGTCCACTGCTGGTAGTAAGTCTGCGGTTTTGTGTTGGTTAAAGTGGTATTTGTTTAAGTTTTTGTTTTGTAAAATGTGTTTTTGAGTTGAGAATTTGGCAGTTGTTAGCAGTTGTTGAAAGTTGATGTGATTAGAGGTGGTATAATCTGTGTGATTATACCAGTATGCTGGTTTATGATAGATCAGTTTAGTTGTTAAAGATTTGCAGTTAAAGGAATTGAGGAAATTAATAAGTTTGGATATGGCATTCAGTAAGAATACAGAGTTAACAGAGATAGGTATATGGTAACGAGGTGATGAAGAACAACTCAGGGTGTGTCAGAAAATGATTAAATGTGCAAAGTATAGTTGAGAACCTCAGCGAAGGTATTGTGGCATTAGAGATTTGAGTCAGATGATATCAAGAAACAGTGTGAATGAGAATGTGATTAGTATTATGAAGAGTTTGACATGATTAAGTAAAGCAGATCAGCTTTAAAAGAGGTGCTGGTACATAAAAGAATAGTGATGATTAAGTGTACCTGAGATCGGAAATTTGAGAAAAATGTTGTTATGAATAGTGATGGTAATATGAAGTTTGATATGAGGATTTGTACAAATATGTACAGAAAAGATCAGTTGAATAAAGAAAGAAAGAAAAGAAGAATCAGTGTGCAAAGAGATTTTCTAAGAATTGCATAAGAGAAATATTTAGTTGATGAATGACAAGTTATGAGGAATTCGTCAAAAAAAGTTAGTAAAGATGGCTGTGCTAATGATAAGAGCAGTGAAAGTTAGTAACTGTGAGCAGTTCGAGGAAAATCAAAATTAAAGTTACGTATGTTAGAATGAGTTCAAGGCAAATGAAATAGAATGGAAAGAAGTGCATTAATGGAGAAGCAGTTAATAAATATTGAGTTGAGAAACAGCAAGGCAGATTCTGATATTTATGTTATTTGAGAAAAGAGCATTTAATGGAATGAGGGAAGCAAACAGAGCAAGTTGTTATATTTAAAGAAATTAGTATTTAAATTTGAGTTTTTGCTGTATTTTAAAGAAGGATGATTAAATATCAGAAAGATTTATAGTATGAACAGTACAGCAAGATTAGCCAGGCAGCAGAATGAATAAGAGAAGTATTTTGTGGAAAAGATGTTATGATTAAAATGACTGGTAGTTTATATAAATAAGAAATATGGACCAGAGAAAGGAAGAATTTAGCAAATGATGAAGTGAATAAAATCAGATGAGTCAGGAAATGTCAGTCAGAATTTGCAAATCGGTGCAAAGAAATGATTCAATTGAACAGAAGTGAACTGTTATTAAGATATTTCAGGGTTTAATGCTGGAGCAGATTGATTAAGTAATATTTGGAAAGTTTATGCAACAGAATTATGAGATTAGCCAGAGAATGTCAGTAAAGCAAGAAAGGTATATGAAGAGTAAAGCATGTTAATAGTGGTTTGGCAGGTCAGAAATTGCAGTAGTTTCTTCAGCATGAATTAATTGAATAAGATGATTTGAGAAGCAGTTGAAGTTAGAAATGAATTTAGTTAAAGCCAGATGGAAATAATTGAAAATAATAATGAGAACAAAAATTTGGAATATTTTTCAAGTGTTCAGTATGATCAGAGTAGCGCAGCGGAAACAAGAAAGATTTAATATCCACAGATTGTTCAAGGTTTGCTGGGATAAGAGGAAAGTGTAAAGTTTTGCACAGTGGAATAAAGGAGCAGAGTTTATTATGGTTTTTAATCAGAGATGACTTGAAACGGTATGAGCAGAATAATATGAAAAAGAGCAGGAAATTCAAAGATGGTGATTGATTTTCTTTGAAGAAGTGACAATTGCGAATGTAAATGCAGATGAGGCAGGATAATAGTAAACAGTGATAAATGGAAAAAGAAAATGGTGGCATGAAAGAATATTACAGTATCAGATATTCGAGAAAGGTAAAGTAGTCCCGAAAGAAATGTTGCAAACACAGCTGGAAAAATGTGAAAGTGAAATTGTGTTGTGTTTTTCGGGTTGGATACTAGCCTGATCAGCCAGTAGTCTGTTCCCGTGTGGTGGCGTCGTTCCTTTCCGACTCGTGCCTTGCCAGTGACTGTGGCTCGTGAGTTTGTGACTCGTAGTCGAGGTTTGACTCGTTCGAGGTGTGCTTTGTTGTTGGCATAGTTGTGACTACGGTTGTGGTTTGTGGTGTGCCCGAATGGTGGCACAGTTTTGGTTATGATTGGTGAGTGTTGACTCACCAAATGTGGTTTAGCTCGCTATGGTGTGCCCTGTTACGGCACTGGTTTACTTGTAGTTTCCGTGCTGGTACCTTGTGGTAATAGGTACCTGTACCCTGTGTGGGTAATGGTTTGTGATGGTACGTCCTGTACCAGTCTGTTCTGGTATTGACGTGGAACTGTGTTTCGTGGAGGTCGTGAGGTGTGACCTTCCACTCATTGTGCTTTACCTTTCTCGAGTAAGTTACCGTATATAGTTTTCATGTGTGATGGATTGGCCCGCTGTAGTCGATCATGTTACTTGGTGTGTGTGTTTTCCGACATATTGTGATTTGAGGTATAAAGGACCAGCTTTTGGTTAGCAGTTCTGTTACCCACGTACTTGAGATTTGCCTATGAAGCTTATAGCCTAGGCAGTGGTTTGCTTGTGCGGCTTATAGCTTAAATGATTGGTTGTGACTGTGGTTTGCCTATGAGGCTTGAGGCCTAGGTGTTACTGTTGTTAAGTGGACTAGTGGTGTGGAGCTAGTCCTATTGTTCTCTCTTACTTTCTGAGATTGTGAATAGTTAATGTGTTTATATTTAATTGCAGTATTATATACAACTGTTGTGAGCATGAAATGGTTTGGTTATATGTGTGGCCAATGAGACCCATTGAGGTTGAGGTCTCTTCTGTTTAGTTGTTGTGGTCCTTGGGTGGTCCCTACTGAGCCTGTGACTTGTTGAGGCTCACTCCCCTACAGTTCTTTTCAGGGCTTGCCGAGTGTTTGGCTTGCAGCGGCGTTGTGTCAGACTTGTACCGCCAGCAGTTGTGTAGTAGTTAGTGTTGTGTGAGCTTGTGCTCCCTCGGGGTAAGCCCCAGGTAGTTGTACCTTTAATTGGACATGTATTAATGTAATGAGACAGTTGTAAATTGTTATATGCAGGTATGAGCACATGTACTTTTTTGTGTCTTATACTGTTGTGGTTTGCTTTTTATATGCTTACGGGACGTTTGTGTGAGCTATCCCTTGCGAGACTTCGGTCCGTTCGCAGGAGGCGGATCTGGATATGGAGCCTTAATGGGCATAAATACCCCGGTCCGTCACAGAGATGCTCCTCTTGTAGTGGCGTGGTTGACTCCTTTGTGGGCTCCTCCAGCTCATGGTGAAGCCTCCTGGGTGCTCCGAGGGTTGAGGGACAGAGAAGAAACATAGGTGGATGCTCTCAAGGCTCAAGTGAGTTTTCTCTCTCTTCTCTCAAGGCATCAAATCAAGGGCTCGTCCAGCATCTCCCCCCTCACTTAGAAGGCCAAGGAGTACCATATATAGGCAGTGGGGGCAGAGCTAGTGAGCATAGGATGCTCAAGTGTGAAGAAACACACTTGAACATGTGGCAATCCATGTATTAAGGCTTGAACTAATGAGAGGGGGCCATGTAGGATTTTTACTGGGTCAAGGGGGTGCGATGGTGGCCCATTTGCCCGTTGGGAACGGCCCCATACATTGCATGGGCGAGGGAATGGCGCAAGTGGGCTAGAATCTCGGGCAGTTGCGCAGACCAAGTAAACCCAGGTTGACGTCAAGCGATGCTGCCGCCAACCCTATGCGGACGTCAACATGTGTGGATGTCAACCAGAGTCGACGTCCAGGGAGTGTGCCGTTAACAAGGTGTCAGCGGCAATCGATCTTGCCGTTTACATGGGATTCGAGGCAAGTCAACAAACTGTCAAACAAGCCTTATTGGGCTATGAACCATGCAGGGATGGGCCAAATCTCACATCTACAAATGCCCCTCCAAGACATCCGATCTTGAAATGGAGCAGAGCGGACTGAAAGGTTGGTGTCTCGGTAAACAAAGGATGCGGAGATTTGATGAAAGGGACCATCTCCAAAGATAAGAATTCCAGCAAGCCATACGAATGAGTTAGACTAGAAACAAGTGACGAATCATCTGAGAGACAAGTGTGAAAAGAGGGAGAATGAAATCTGCAACACATGGGCAAGGATTTTCCACACAAAAATCCAAGAAAGACAAATCTGGTGAAATGAAGGAAAAAGCACCTTTAAAAAAATTTGTCAAAAGTCCTAGTCCTGAGAAAAACAAAAACAAGCAAGTGTCAAACAACACAACAAAAACCTTGAAAAACCAGAACAAAGAGAAACCAAACAGGTCGACACACTCACCTGACAGGTCGACACCAGTCAACAAAAATATGAAATCTATGACTGTTGAGTCGACACCAGTCAGGGATAGGTCGACCTGCTCAATCTCAAAAACCACCAACCAGTCAATCAAAAAATCAAATAAAAACTTGAAAAATAAGAAAAACACAAAAGAAAACATTCATGATAAACCTTGGACTTCCAAGACAGCACATCAAGCTGATTGGACCAATTCTTGGAACCAATGGTATCACAATCCTTTTCGGTACCATCCTCAATTCTTTTATCCAAACTTTTCAATGTACCAACAAAATCCATGGTTTGGACCTCCACAAATGAACAATCATGTCCAAATGCAAAACTCCCATCCTAATGAGAAAAAGAACACTAGTGTTTTTAGTCCAAAAGGGAAGGATAAATTGAAAAAGGCAAAAAACACCACTGAAATAAAACAAAAGCAGAAAACAAGTCAGATTTGGATTAGAAAAGATTTACTGTCAATGTTCAAACAATCTGATGGTCCCAACAATGTTTGGGTACCAAAATCTTCTCTCCACTGATTAATTTTGCAGGAAGGTCGTGCACCCAACTCAAATGTGTGGTTTCTTGATAGTGGGTGTTCACGACACATGACAGGAGATAAAGCTAAGTTCTCATTCCTGATTGAAAAGGAGGGAGGTTCTGTCACTTTTGTAGGTAAAAATAAAGGGAAAATCATTGGATCTAAAAAGGTTGGTCAATCTTCCTCAAACTCAGTTGATAATGTTTTATTAGTTGATGGTCTGAATTATAATTTGCTGAGCATTAGCCAACTATGTGACAAAGGTCACAAAGTTTTGTTTGAATCAGATTTTTGCAGAATAATTGACTCTTCAACTGATAAAATAAAATTATTTAGAAAAAGAGAAAACAATGTTTACATGATCAACCTTGATAAAAACTTTTCTGAAAACATTTGTCTTGTTGCAAATAAAAATGAAATTGCATGGACTTAGCACAAAAGACTTGGTCATGCAAGTTTCAGAACAATAAATAAACTATTAAGGCTGAACTTGGTTAAAGGTCTTCCTGAATCTTTTTCAAATGTAGAAAATCAAGTTTGTGGGATTTGTGCCCAAGGAAAACAAACCAGAAAATTTTTTAAAACCTTCAATTGTACTCACATCTAAGCCACTAGAATTGCTTCATATGGACCTCTTTGGCCCAACAAGAATTCTATGTCTGAGTGACAAAAGATATGGTTTTGTCATTATTGATGATTTTACTAGATTTACATGGGTTATCTTTTTATCCCACAAAAGTGATGCTTGCCTTGAATTCAGGAATCTCTTTACCACTGTCTTAACAAGTTTTCCTTATAAAATCAAAAATATTTTGACCGATCATAGGGGTGAATTTGAAAACAAATCTTTCTCTGATTTATGTGCTGAACCTCACATATTTCACAAGTTTTCTTCACCAAGAACTCCAGAACAAAATGGAGTTGTGGAAAGAAAGAATAGAACACTTGTGGAAATGGCAAGATCCATGCTCTTGGAAAGCAAATTGCCCAAATCCTTCTGGGTTGAAGCTATAAATACAGCAAATCATATTCTCAATAGAGCATTGGTCAGACCAAAAATCAGAAAAACCCCTTATGAGTTGTTGAAAAACAAAAAGCCAACCTTATCTTATTTCAAAGTTTTTGGGTCACTACAAGAAATCTTAGCTCTGCCTACGAAAATTTCTTACGGTTCAGTATATTCGTAAGCTATTTGTATGGATAGGCATATCTATACTTACGAACTGTACTTGTCGTAAGGATATCAGACGAATTTTGTTCTTGAACTTTTAAAATATACCTATCCTTATGGTGTGATACTGTAAGCATATAATAAAATCATATACTTATGGAGCGTGTTACAGTAAGAATTAATAGTAGGTATAAACGTCATCCGAAATTATCCCTTATAAAAAAAAACTCAAAATACCCTCCAAAATTTTTCGCATCGCGGCAAACTTTCTCTGTAGACTCGAAACATCGGCCAACTCTTCCCCCATTCAAGAACACCCCATGACCACACCACCCCCCGCGCCTAGCCGCCCACGCTGCTCATGATCTCCCCCCTCCCTTCCCCTCACCTACGCCACTGGCGATCGCCCCCCTCGATCCCCCCCTTGATGAGTGATCTCCCCCTGGCTTTTGTTCCTCTAAGCTTGCTGCATTCCAGTTGTTTTCTTAGATTTCATATGAATATCTGCCTCCCTTGATGAGAGATCTGGTAAGTAACTATTTGATCTCATTCTCAAACTCCTCACAGATCCATTCTTCCCCAAGATTTTTTTTTCACTTTTTTTGTTTTCGTTTGTGATCATACTCGGTCTCACTTATTTCTCTCCTCATGCGATCGTAGGAGTAATCAGTCTACCCTCTGTAGGGCTTGGGATCTCGTCACAAGGGGGGAGATATCTGGGAATCCACCACAAGAGGACGACAAGAAGCCGGCGGAGCGATCTGTGCATAAACCTCAAGGTTAAGGGCCATGTAGCGATATGCTATAATGGGGCCATGTCTGATTTGCCTATTTTCTCTCACTCTCTAGGCCGCCCCTAGAGAGAGAATGTCTGGGTTTTCTCCCTCCGCAGTTTCCCCCCTCACTGCCCATCCCCCCTTCTATTGATGTTGGATCGGCCAGCCCTTGGTGCCCTAGGGCCAGGAGCAATCTGCTATAATGGGGCCATGTCTGATTCATCTTGTGCTGCCGCCTCTCATGTACCTGCTGTTGGTGCGCTTTGTGCGGGGCCACCTCCTGCTGCCACCTTGGGCCCCAGTGCGCCTTCATCTGCTGCTGCTACTACTGGGAAGGTTCCTTCTGTTAGTTATGGGTGTCCTCAAGCCAATCATAACTTGTACAATCTTGTTCTTTGATAATAATAATAAGGTTTTTATATTCATTATGTGTAATTTGTTTACCATTTCATTATGAAGTCCATGAATATACGCAATGGATATTAATTATGATGAGATCATAACAATGAGATTAATATCCTTTAAACGTATATTCTTAATTGTTCCTAGTCGGAGGATATTCGAGAAGGACATCGGATATCCGGTTAGACTAGTACAGGTTGCACCTGCTCATATGATGAGGGTGACTGATCTCATAGTCACTTGTGTGGAGACACTAAGGTGAATCTGTAGGTGCTCATTGGGGAATGAGTTCACTGAACTGATCCGTTATGAATCGCTGGATGGTAATGTTACCTAACTGTCAACCAGCTAGATTCATTGTCACAGTGGCGTGATTGGTCCTTAGACCTGAGACACCAAGGACACCTTGTTGGTGGACTTCTAGGTTTTGACCTTGACTTATAGATCTCTAACCATGAGGTCTTAATCAGTTAAGTGTTCGGATCTAGCTGAATACCTTCAAAGGTGATTGTGTGGTCAACATGAGAACGCTCGCTCTCGGTAATAAGAGAGTGAATGCTCTAAGGAAAGATGCCTGATAGTCCCTAGCCAGGGCATGACTACTTATCAGAAAAGGAGTTTTCTGATATTGTTATGCGGCATCTAAACCAGGTGTGCGCACATATTAGGGTTTGACAGTTGACCATACCCTAAGTGCACTCGGGAGCATTGTGCGAGCGAAGGATTATAGTCACGTGGTAACTGATGACGGAAAAAGATTCCTTGATTGGGTTGCTGAACCCCAATGCTTTCCAGGATCAAGTGGTGTTGCTTGGCACCCAACTTGATTGGAAGCCCGATCAATTATCGTGAGATGATAATTGATTGTGTAATTAATTAATATGAGATATTAATTAATTGCAATAAGTCAATAAAGAGTTATTGGGCTTAATGGGCAGAAAATTGGACTAGCACTTGGGCCTAGAGGGTCACACGCAATAGAGTTTCGAGCAGACTGGGCAGGATGGTTGTTATAGACAATAACTGGGTTTTTGTGAAAAATCGCAGTGTCTATAAGTATTAGCAGAGAGTCAAACCCTGGGCCAAGCTCCAGGCTCTCTCCCTGGTCGCCCTACTCCTCTCTCTCTCCAGGGCGCCCCCACCTCTTCTCTCTTCTCTCTCTGGCACATGGTGGAGTTGAGATCCGGGAGACGCGTGGAGACCGAGGAGATCCCGTCTGCGTCCGGAGCTCGCGTGGATACGTCTAGAGGCTGGACACTTGAACGGCTTGAAGCACCAGCGCCTCCAGCGCCACTTCCTCCCCGGATTCGGGAGTTTCGCAACCCCGCAAAGGTAAAGATCGGATCTTCCTGTACGCGGGTTCACGGTTTTTGTTCGATCCGACCACCGGCAACGATATCTAATGGAGGGAATCGCGTTTCCGCTGCGCCCCGATCGATTCCTTTCAGTGGTATCAGAGCCAGGTTGCTGGCCCGGTCGGTATCGGCGTCGTATGATCGTCATTTCATGCTTTTTTCGTCGGTTCGCGTTATGCATGAATAGCCAATTTTACTTCGCTCTTGGGTCGCACATGAGATGTGCACTTTGTGTTTGGTACATGGAAATCGTTCCTGGTACCAAGGGCTTCCTGAAGAACCTCTTGTGGCGTTGTTTGGCCCTCTGTAGAGACCACACAACCCCTTGCAATAAGCCGTCGTCATGCATCTTGGACAGTCCAAGATAAGGGGCGTTTTTGATTTTGGGGTTTTTCGAGGGGTTTTCTGGGTTGGTAGGGGCGGAGGGCGGCGGCTTCCGGCACCGCCGGCGCCGTCCGCGGCCGCCGATGGCGGCGCGGAGGGCGGCAGGGCCGCGCCCCACCGGCGCTGCGCCGGTGGGGGGCGGCGGCTAGGGTTTCCCCAGCCGCCGCGGGCCCTGTCGGGCGGCGGGGGTGACCCCGCGCGGGTCCCCCGCGGGCCGCGTGCGGGTCCGCCCGCGGGTAAGTCGCGGGTGGACCCCCGCGGGTCCCGGGCGGCCGGATCCAGCCCGCGCCAGATCCGGATCCGGTCCGCCCCCTTCCCCCCCCCCCCCCCCCTTTTCCCATTTTTAATGTTTTTAATTTTGTTTAAAATCATTTAAATGGTTTTAAAATCCCAAAAAATTATGAAAATTTGTTTTTAAGAGTTTTAAAAATGTTTTAACTCTCTGTAAATTATTTTTCATATGTATGACCCATTGCTTAATTAGTTTAATGAAAATCTAAAATTGTTTTAGTTATTTCCTACCATCTAATTAAAGCATGTTAATTAATTAAGAATGTGATTCTTGTGAAATTAATTAACTGTAATTTTGGCGGATTCATGTAGTTACGGTGAATGACGTTTATCTAATGTTGATTAGATGTTATCCATGTTAGCTAAATTGTTTAGTTAAATGGTTTTCAAAATATAGTTATTATATTTTTGAAATAAAAGTTATTTCAGAATTAATTATGTGATGATTGCTTATTGATGCATGTGATGTGTTGATGTGTGGATGGATGATCATGGACTTAGATGTCATTTGATAATGTTTATGGTTAATGGCATGTGATGTAATTTATGAGGACTGCGTGCCTCCCTCTCTCCCTCTATTAAATCTGGGTTGTACATTCTATCTCCCTCCTGTTATGTACTCCCCTTGACTTGTTCAAGGTTTCTTATTATTATCTGATGTACATTTATGGGCCTGCGAGCCCAATTTAAATATTACTTGTAATTATAAGAAGCGGATTGGCGGAGATGGAGGAGAGTACCATGCAGGACCTTCATGGAGATAGAGTTACATCAAGCAATGCATTCGATGCGGGGCTGCCATTTATTCACCGTGTTTGTGGATTACCAACTGGCTCTGGTAATGCCACTCAAGGTTAAAGTTCATGATTATCCATCGTTTTTCTTCATATATATGATATATGTGGAATGTGCTATGATATATATAATTAAATATATGATATTCCAAATTCTATATATCAATAGCACGCAGATATAGAGACCAAGATAAAATATATCAAAATCCCTCCTTGTTTAAATTTTAAGCCGTAGCGTAATCATTAAAAATGAATTATGTGGCCCTTCATCATTATAGTTTTAGGATTGCCATTAGATCGGGCAAGTTTGTTGTGCTATCCACAAGGCTTGCCAAATCTGATGACAGACTAAAACTATGGCATAGTGATGCCTTAAACGGGATAGAGGGCCATTGTAGCTTTGTTGTGCTATCCACAAGGGCTACATCCAAATCTATGCTCGTTACGTAATGATGGTACTGCTTAGACTGGGTTTAATGACTTATTGTGCTATCCACAAGGTCATTAAAATTCAGGGGCCAAAATAAGATCGGATATTGCAAGAGTTGCAAGTGTCAAGAGTTGACCGCTTTCAGATCATAGTATGGTTTGTTGTGCTATCCACAAGATCATGCTATGAGTTTGTAGAATTCCGATCCCCACTAGGAGACCGTCGGAGTCTCCCATTCTGTATATCTGAGGGTTATACTGTAAGGTCTCGGGTCTTTAGTGGATCCTTATTGGGTCTGTTAGAGGTCCTGTGTGGTTGACGGCCAGGGCTTGCCGTTGAGTCAGAGTCAGCGTCCAGCGATGTGGACGTTTGATGTTGAACTCAGCGACAGGGGATCTGGACGTCAGTCTGTAGGCGGTTCAGTAGGCGACCAGAGATGTTGACGTCGACTAGCCAGTCCTGTTGAAATAGGGCAGCCCGAGAACAGAGTTCCTTCTTCTCTTCTCCTCTCCTTTCTTCCACCTTTGCTTTTCCTTGTTTTCCACAGCTTCTGTTGGGTGATTTGAGCTCGTGGGAAGGCCCTGGATCGTGTGGCGTTGCTTGATCGGGCGGGAAACGCGTGGTTTTGGTGCGATTCGCGCGGAGTCTTCGAGGGAATCCGGCGCGAGTAGTGGCTGTTGGGGATTGTTTAAGCTTTCTGAGGTAGGGACTTAACCCTATAACCTTCCCCAGCAAACCAGCATGCCCAATTAAGTGAATTGGTGTGCAAATCATGGTTTAGGGTTTGGTTGTATCATGCCGGAATTGAGGGTGAATTGGACAATCTAGGTGTTAGAATGTTTAATTATGATGTTCTGGTAGTGTGGATTGATGAGAGGAAGTGTTTCCCTCCATCAGTCGGAATTCTGTTGAGTTTTTCTGCCCATTTGAACTGATTCGGTTCAGTTCTGGTTTAGGGGACTGAAGATATCAACGTCCACATCTGTTGACGTTGAGATCTTCAGGGGTGATTTAACGACAAGGTCGAATGCCGTTTAGTTACTGTTAACGACATGAGGGTGCCGTTTACCTCTTATTGGCGGCAATCGATGTGGCCGTTAATCTCCTGTGTCCCAGCAGACTTGAGTTGTGTGTTTAGAGGCGATTGACATGTGATGTCCGCCCTAATAGCACATGTGGGCCAGGCTTAGAGTGTGACTCCGCCTGTGCATTTGAGTAGTTGATTGTGACTCGAGGTGTTTACTACTGTACGGGGTTTCAGACGTTGAGTGTGTTCCGTCTGTTGTACGCGCGTTGCGTTACCATGTACCCGTTTCTGTTGTGTTACCTAGGCGTGGGTGCGACTCCGTCTAGACGACTAGCGTGTGGTTGTCCTCCGCTAGTGAGCCAGGACGCCGAGTGCGACTCTGTCCTGTGCGTACTCCTTGTGGTGGTTTTGAGCCGGTCTCCGTGAAGCCCCTTCTCTACCGCTAGGGTCAAGCGTAGGGGAAAAACCGGTCGTGGACCAGACGCGAGAGAGAGCGTCCGTAGTGTGCACACGTGGCTGGGGTTGAGAGCCTCTGTGGTGATGGGACGCTGAGCCACAGACCCTAGCTGAGTCCTACTTGCTGTGTGTGAGTGTGTGTTACTGAGCCGCGAGGTTTACAGTTTTGTGTTGTGGTGCGACGTGTGCTTACTTTCAGTTTTACTTTCCGCACTTTAGTTCTGTTGCCGGTGGGGTTACTTTTCCCTACTGGGTCTTTTTCTTGAGACTCACTCCCTTCCCTTTCAGGTGGGTCTTCGTCGACTCCCGTTCCAGGCGAGTCTAGCCACTCCGGTGTTGGTGCTCCCTAGCTGCAGTGAGTAGTACTTTTTTTGTTGTACTTCTGTACTCTGTACTTTGCTCAGACTCTGAGGTTGTATATGATATGTTCATATAGTGGAATTTTACAGCTTTACATGGTGTGTATCTTCTTACATATAGTCTCCTCGGACTTTCACTTCCTACCCTTCCGAGCTTGTCTCGTGGGTTAGCGGGTCAGAATTCGGGTTACTGGTTGTTACTGGTAATGCGGATTCTGGGTCGTTACAGTTTGGTATCAGAGCCTGGTCTGATGAGATATATATAAGAAATACTTATCATGTAGACTCAGAGTATAAAGAGTACAGCTGCAGCTATCTATCTATTTAACCCGGAGTTAGTTAGTGTATTTATGTGTGTATTTTGTTTTGTATATAGTTCTATGGCGCCTAGGCGACGTCCTAGAGAGGGAGTAGCCGAGCAGGCGACTCGTCAGGAGGTTGGAGATGCTCCGCCACCTCAGCAGACGCAGCCTTTGCCACAGGACGCACATAGTGGTATTGTTCCGCCGCCGCCACCTCCACCTCAGGTAGCTCAGGGATTAGACATGACTCGATTTCTTGAGGGGATGGCTCAGTTTGTTGCTCAGCACCGTGACGCGCCGGTACCCCAGGGTGGTACTGGGAAGGTGTTGAGGGAGTTCTTGCAGTTTCAGCCTCCTCAGTTTTTGGGCCAGCCTGATCCAGATGCAGCGCGGCATGGTTAGATGCAGTGGAGCGGACTTTTCGTTCCATGGAGTGTGTTCCAGAGGAGCGAGTGCTGCTAGCCAGTTACCAGTTGCAGGCGCAGGCGTTGACTTGGTGGTCCGCTGAGTGGGAGACTACTTTCAGTCTCGCCCACTTAGACAGATTCCGTGGCAGGAGTTTGTCGTTTCTTTTGAGAGAGCCTTCTGTCCTACTTACGTCCGGACGGAGAGGTTGTACCAGTTTTGGACTTGCAGCAGAGGGACTCTACTGTGGTGCAGTACAGGGCCAGATTTGTGGAGCTAGGGCGTTATGCTCCGCAGATTATGGGAGATGAGGGTCTGAGGACTCAGCAGTTCGTGAGAGGCTTGAGGCCAGAGCTCAGGTAGGCGCTGATAGTTGCTCGTGTCACAGACTTGGATGCGGCCTATCAGACAGCGGCAGCGTTGGAGGCAGACACCTTGCGGACTCGTGCTCGGAGTGCAGAGGTTCAGACGCAGGTAGTTCCTTCTCAGCCTCACCAGCAGCAGGGTATTGTGCAGACGACCCTGAGGACTACGACTTCCTACGCGTCCACGTCTACTGGGACGACGGCGAAGCCAGGATCTCGGAGGAAGTTTCGGCGTGATAGGAGGCAGGCAGAGCAGAGGCAGCAGTCGGTTGGGAGTGTTCAGCAGCCGACAGGTCAGCCTTCGCAGCAGGTACATCGTACTTTTGCTGGTCAGTGTTACCGGTGTGACCAGATGGGTCACATGGCGCGAGATTGTCCTTTGCTACCTCGTGTGCCGCAGCAGCAGACCCAGTCACAGCCCTGAGTGCAGCAACGTCAGCAGACCGGAGGTTCGGGTGGGTCGAGAGGTAGAGGTCGTGTTACTCACTTGACTCGTGCAGACGCGGAGGCAGCTCACCTGGTGGAAGGTACTGTTTCAGTTTTTGGTTGTGCAGCTAGAGTCTTGTTTGATTCCGGTGCCTCTCACTCTTTTGTGTCTGAGGACTTTTTAGACTCCCTTGGAGAGTTGAGTTCGGGAGAGTCTGTTGAGTTAGCAGTGGAGTTGCCGACAGGGGACTTTGTCCTTACGTCCTACTGTCTCGAGGAGGTACCTGTGCAGTTGCAGGATCAGTTGTTGTCAGCCCGTCTGTTTGCCTTGCAGTTACATGACTATGATGTGATTTTGGGTATGGACTGGTTAGAGCGGTATGGTGCAGTGATGGATTGCCAGAAGAAGAGGGTGCACTTGCGGATACCTGGGGAAGCGGCGTTCTACTTCCAGGGTATCGTACCTCTTACTTCTCGCTTTTTAGTTTCTGCTTTGAGGGCAGGGAGGTTACTTGCTTCTGGTTGTCAGGGTTTCCTAGTTTCTGCAGTGACTCTTGACCAGATTGCCTCGGGAGTGGGGACATTCCTGTAGTGTGTGAGTTTCCGGATGTTTTTCCGGAAGAGTTGCCTGGTCTACCACCAGAGAGAGAGATTGAGTTTACTGTAGAGTTGGTTCCTGGCACTGTACCTTTTGCACAGGCACCGTACCGTATGGCACCAGCAGAGTTGAGGGAGTTGAAGAGGCAGCTTGAGGAGTTGTTGGAGAAGGGCTATATTCGTCCTAGCTTTTCTCCGTGGGGGTCACCTGTTTTGTTTGTCCGGAAGAAGGATGGTAGCCTGAGGTTGTGTATCGATTATAGGAAGCTAAATCAAGTGACCATCAAGAATAGGTATCCTTTGCCTAGGATTGATGATCTCTTTGATCAGCTTCAGTCTGCTCGTGTCTTCTCGAAGATTGACTTGAGGTCGGGCTACTATCAGTTGCGGATTAGAGATTCTGACATTGAGAGGACTGCTTTTCGGACCAGATATGGACACTTTGAGTTTTTGGTGATGCCGTTTGGGCTCACCAATGCTCCAGCAGCCTTCATGGATCTGATGCACCGGGTGTTCCACCAGTTCTTGGACCGGTTTGTCGTAGTGTTTGTTGACGACATTCTGGTGTACTCCGCTTCGGAGGAGGAGCACGCCGAGCACCTGAGGATCGTGTTGCAGACCTTGCGAGAGCACCAGTTGTATGCCAAACTTAGTAAGTGTGAGTTTTGGCTACAACAGGTTCACTTTTTGGGGCACGTGATCTCAGGTGAGGGAGTTTCGGTAGATCCAGCGAAGGTTGAGGCAGTTTTGCAGTGGGAGAGTCCCAGATCTGTGTCTGAGATTCGTAGCTTTCTGGGTTTAGCAGGTTACTACCGCAGGTTTGTTCGAGATTTTTCTCAGGTTGCTGCACCCTTGACTCGGTTGACGAGAAAGGGAGTTCCGTTTTTGTGGTCGGAGCAGTGTGAGCAGAGCTTCATAGAGTTGAAGCGACTGCTTACGTCGGCGCCAGTTCTTGCCTTACCTTCAGGTGAGGAGGGTTTTGAGGTTTGCACAGATGCTTCAGGTGTTGGTTTGGGTGCGGTTTTGATGCAGCAAGGCCGAGTGGTGGCTTATGCGTCTCGCCAGCTTAAGCCCCACGAGGAGAGTTACCCGACCCACGACCTAGAGCTTGCAGCTGTGGTGTTTGCTTTGCGGATTTGGCGTCTTTACCTGTACGGAGTGAGTTTTGTAGTCCGTACCGACCACCAGAGTTTGAGATATGTGTTTTCTCAGAGGGATCTGAATATGAGGCAGCGTCGATGGATGGAATATCTGAAGGACTATGATTTCAGCATTGAGTATAAGCCTGGAAAGGCGAATGTAGTTGCAGATGCCTTGAGTAGGAAAGCACAGATGAGTATCTGATGCTTAGAGAGTGGCAGTTGTGGCAGTCTGCGACAGAGGGGTCTTTCAGAGTTTCGTCCAGTCGTCGTCAGTGTGTGTTGGGCAGTTTGTTAGCAGCTCCCGCCGTTGTGAGACAGGTTGCTGAGGCCAGCAGGCAGATCCCGAGTTGCACAGTGTGTTGCTTCTCCCAGAGGTTGAGCTTTGCGAGGACGGGACTGTTAGGTTCCGAGATAGACTCTATGTTCCTGTTGAGGAGTCTATCAGGAGAGTCGTGTTGCAGGAGGCACATGGTTCCAGGTACTCTATTCATCCAGGGGCGACCAAGATGTACCACAGGTTGAGACGTCAGTTTTGGTGGCCTGGGATGAAGAGAGACATAGCGGCTTTTGTTGCTAGGTGTTTGGTCTGTCAGCAGGTGAAGGCCGAACATCAGCGTCCAGGAGGACTTGTGCAGCCGTTAGAGATTCCGATGTGGAAGTGGGACCACGTGACGACTGACTTTGTTTGTGGTTTGCCGAGGACAGCTGGAGGTTTTGACAGCATTTGGGTTCTTGTGGACAGATTGACGAAGACTGCCAGATTCTTGCCTGTCAGGACTAGTTGGGGTGTGAGTAGGTTGGCCGCGTTGTACGTAGAGCGGATTGTTCCTTTGCATGGAGTGCCGATCTCTATTGTGTCAGACAGGGATCCTCGCTTCACTTCTGGGTTCTGGCGCAGTTTCCAGAGAGCTTTGGGGACAGAGTTGGCTTTTAGTTCCGCCTACCACCCTCAGTCAGACGGTCAGTCAGAGCGGACTATCCAGACTTTGGAGGACATGCTTAGAGCTTGTTGCCTGGAGTGGCAGGGGTCGTGGACAGCTCACTTGCCGTTGGTCGAGTTCGCATATAATAATAGTTATCACTCCAGTATCGGTTTGGCACCATATGAGGCTTTGTACGGACGACCGTGTCGCACTCCTCTTGACTGGTTCGAGGTTGGCGAGCGAGTTGTCACGGGGCCAGAGTTGGTTCAGCAGTCAGTTGAGGTAGTTCAGCTTGTGAGACAGAGGCTTCAGACAGCTCAGAGTCGGCAGAAGAGTTATGCAGATCAGCGCAGGCGACCGCTCGAGTTTCAGGTAGGAGACCAGGTGTTTGTTCGTGTGTCTCCTATGAAGGGAGTGGTGAGGTTCGGTAAGCGTGGAAAGTTGAGTCCTCGCTTTATTGGGCCTTTTACCATTACTGAGCGTGTCGGAGGTTTGGCGTATAGACTTGAGCTTCCGTCAGAGTTGGCAGCAGTACACGACGTGTTCCACGTGTCGATGCTTCGGAGGTACCTTTCTGACGAGTCTCACGTTCTGCAGAGTGCAGAGTGGTCTGAGGTGACTCCAGTGTTGACTGTACCAGAGTTTCCGTTGCACATTGAGGATCGCCGAGTTCAGAGGTTGAGGAACAAGGCTATCCCTTTAGTTCGTGTTGCGTGGCAGCGGCACTCCGGTGGTGAGTCGACATGGGAGCGGGAGGACGAAATGCGCGAGCAGTTTCCGTACCTCTTTGGTGAGTCTTCTTTCCTTGTGTTGTTTGAATTTTGAGGGCAAAATTCCTTAAGGGGGGAGGGCTGTAAGGTCTCGGGTCTTTAGTGGATCCTTATTGGGTCTGTTAGAGGTCCTGTGTGGTTGACGGCCAGGGCTTGCCGTTGAGTCAGAGTCAGCGTCCAGCGATGTGGACGTTTGATGTTGAACTCAGCGACAGGGGATCTGGACGTCAGTCTGTAGGCGGTTCAGTAGGCGACCAGAGATGTTGACGTCGACTAGCCAGTCCTGTTGAAATAGGGCAGCCCGAGAGCAGAGTTCCTTTTTTCTCTTCTCCTCTCCTTTCTTCCACCTTTGCTTTTCTTGTTTTCCACAGCTTCTGTTGGGTGATTTGAGCTCGTGGGAAGGCCCTGGATCGTGTGGCGTTGCTTGATCGGGCGGAAACGCGTGGTTTTGGTGCGATTCGCGCGGAGTCTTCGAGGGAATCCGGCGCGAGTAGTGGCTGTTGGGGATTGTTTAAGCTTTCTGAGGTAGGGACTTAACCCCTATAACCTTCCCCAGCAAACCAGCATGCCCAATTAAGTGAATTGGTGTGCAAATCATGGTTTAGGGTTTGGGTTGTATCATGCCGGAATTGAGGGTGAATTGGACAATCTAGTGTTAGAATGTTTAATTATGATGTTCTGGTAGTGTGGATTGATGAGAGGAAGTGTTTCCCTCCATCAGTCGGAATTCTGTTGAGTTTTTCTGCCCATTTGAACTGATTCGGTTCAGTTCTGGTTTAGGGGACTGAAGATATCAACGTCCACATCTGTTGACGTTGAGATCTTCAGGGGTGATTTAACGACAAGGTCGATTGCCGTTTAGTTACTGTTAACGTCATGAGGGGTGCCGTTTACCTCTTATTGGCGGCAATCGATGTGGCCGTTAATCTCCTGTGTCCCAGCAGACTTGAGTTGTGTGTTTAGAGGCGATTGACATGTGATGTCCGCCCTAATAGCACATGTGGGCCAGGCTTAGAGTGTGACTCCGCCTGTGCATTTGAGTAGTTGATTGTGACTCGAGGTGTTTACTACTGTACGGGGTTTCAGACGTTGAGTGTGTTCCGTCTGTTGTACGCGCGTTGCGTTACCGTGTACCCGTTTCTGTTGTGTTACCTAGGCGTGGGTGCGACTCCGTCTAGACGACTAGCGTGTGGTTGTCCTCCGCTAGTGAGCCAGGACGTCGAGTGCGACTCTGTCCTGTGCGTACTCCTTGTGGTGGTTTTGAGCCGGTCTCCGTGGAGCCCCTTCTCTACCGCTAGGGTCAAGCGTAGGGGAAAAACCGGTCGTGGACCAGACGCGAGAGAGAGCGTCTGTAGTGTGCACACGTGGCTGGGGTTGAGAGCCTCTGTGGTGACGGGACGCCGAGCCACAGACCCTAGCTGAGTCCTACTTGCTGTATGTGAGTGTGTGTTACTGAGCTGCGAGGTTTAAACTTTTGTGTTGTGGTGCGACGTGTGCTTACTTTCAGTTTTACTTTCCGCACTTTAGTTCTGTTGCCGGTGGGGTTACTTTTCCCTACTGGGTCTCTTTTCTTGAGACTCACTCCCTTCCCTTTCAGGTGGGTCTTCGTCGACTCCCGTTCCTGGCGAGTCTAGCCACTCCGGTGTTGGTGCTCCCTAGCTGCAGTGAGTAGTACTTTTTTTGTTGTACTTCTGTACTCTGTACTTTGCTCAGACTCTGAGGTTGTATATGATATGTTCATATAGTGGAATTTTACAGCTTTACATGGTGTGTATCTTCTTACATATAGTCTCCTCGGACTTTCACTTCCTACCCTTCCGAGCTTGTCTCGTGGGTTAGCGGGTCAGAATTCGGGTTACTGGTTGTTACTGGTAATGCGGATTCTGGGTCGTTACATATACAGTCTATCGGAAAATAGTGGGAGCTAATCTTGATTAAAGTCCTAATCTAGATTTAATTATTATTATGAATATCTGCTAATTGTGTTTACATTTCCTTTATAGGCAAAAATGTCGTCAGGTAACCCACTCCGTGGCATACTGGATGCCAACAGATTGACAGGCCCGAACTACTCGGATTGTCTCAGAAACCTGAAGATTGTCCTCAGGTCTGAGTGCATTGCCTATGTCCTGGAGGGTGAGATCCCAGCTGAACCACCCCTTGATGCACCTAAAGGGGAAACGCTTGAGTTTGCGAAGTGGAAGGAGGATTCCACTCTGGCCCAATGCTACATGCTTGCCTCAATGAGCAATGAGTTGCAAAGGCAGCATGAGAACATGGATGTTAGATCCATCATGCAGCACTTGCAGGAGCTCTTTGAAGAGCAGAGCAGGGTGGAGAGATATTAGATATCCAAGGCCCTATTCAGAGCTCGCATGGCAGAGGGGTCTTCAGTACAATCTCATGTGCTGAAGATGATAGAGTGGATTGAGAGGCTTGAAGGGCTTGGTTTTCCTCTTGACAAGGAACTAAGCACGGACCTCATTCTCCAGTCACTTCCAGATTCATATTCCCATTTCATTGTGAACTTCACAATGAACAAGATTGAGGTGAGTTTAGCTGAGATGCTCAACATGCTGAAGACTGCTGAGGGCAACCTTAAGAAGGAAAAGCCCACTGTTCTCATGGTTGGAAAGTCCAACAAGAAGAGGAGAGCAGGGCAAGCCTTTAAGAAAGGCAATGCAAAGAAGCAGTCTAGGCAGAAACAAAAGAAGGACATAAGCAAAGTAGAAGAAAAGGGCGAGTGCTTCCACTGCAAGAAAAAGGGGCACTGGAAAAGAAATTGCAAGGACTATCTTGCAATGAAGGCTCAGGAGAAGCAGAAGCTTGGCAAAGCTCCAGGTATCTATATGATAGATCTTCACTTGTCTATTAGAGATTCTACATCTTGGGTTTTAGACACTGGATGTGCTTCTCATATCTGCAATGATGTGCAGGTGCTGACAAGTAGAAGGAAGCTGAGCAAGGGCGAGGTGAACTTGAGGCTTGGAAACGGCACAAGTGTTGGTCCACACACTGTGGGGACAGTGAAGCTCAAGTTACCCTCTGGAGATTTACTTTTATTAGATGATTGCTACTATGTGCCTAGTATCATTAAGAACATTATTTCTGTTTCTTGTTTAGACAGAATTGGATACATGTTTACCATTGAGAACAATAGTTGTTCAGTTTATTTAAGAAATAAACTAGTTGCTTTAGCAAGTTTGGTGAATGGTTTGTATTTGCTTGATGTCTCTTATGAAAATCTCCATGTTGATGTTTCTCCTAAGAGAAGTAAGAATAGTGTGAACACTGCCTACTTATGGCATTGTAGGCTTGGTCACATTGGCGAGAATAGGCTTCAAAAGTTGCATAAGAATGGATACTTAGATCCATTTGATTATGAATCATATGCAACTTGTGAATCCTGTTTAATGGGTAAGTTGACCAAATCTCCATTTAGTGGACATGGAGATAGGGCCAAGGACATATTGGAACTAATACATTCGGATGTATGTGGTCCAATGTCTACCCAAGCCAAGGGTGGCTACTCATACTTCATTACATTCACGAATGACTACTCAAGGTTTGGATTTGTTTACTTAATGAAGTACAAATCTGAAGCATTTGGGAAATTCCAAGAATTTAAGAATGAAGTTGAGAAACAAACTGGAAAGAATATTAAAATCCTACGGTCAGACCGAGGAGGTGAATACTTAAGTACAGAGTTCACACAATTCTTAAAGGACAATGGTATCCTTTCTCAATGGACTCCTCCCTATACACCACAGATGAATGGTGTATCGGAAAGGAGAAATCGTACCTTGTTGGACATGGTGCGATCCATGATGAGCCGTTCACAGTTACCAGTTTCCTTATGGGGATATGCGCTAGAGTCAGCGGCATATCTGCTGAACAGGGTTCCCAGTAAATCTGTGTCTTCCACTCCATATGAGATATGGAAGGGTAGAAAGCCTGATTTTAAACATGTTAAAATCTGGGGCTGTCCTGCCCATGTAAAGAAACACGACCCAGATAAACTGGACTCCAGAACTGATAAGTGCAGGTTTGTTGGATACCCAAAAGAAACATTTGGGTACTACTTTTACCATCCTGGTGAACAAAGAGTGTTTGTTGCCAGGAGAGCTGTCTTCTTGGAAGAGGAGTACCTTACCCAAGAGGACAGTGGGAGTAAGGTAGATCTAGAAGAGGTTCAAGATCCACAGACTGTGCAAAGTCCACCATTTGAAACATCAGTTCCGGAACCTGTTCAGGAATATACACACATTCAGCGTAGGTCTGGTAGAGTACCTAGATAGCCTGAAAGATATGTTGGACATATTAGTGAAGGCATGTCTTATAATGAGGATGATGATCCAAAGACCTACCAAGAGGCTGTTGATTGTCCTCAGTCAGGGAAATGGCGAGATGCCATGAATTCTGAGATGCAGTCCATGTACACCAACCAAGTTTGGAACTTGGTAGACTTGCCTGAAGGTATTGTACCTATTGGGTGTAAGTCGATCTTTATGAGAAAGATCGGTGCAGATGGACAGATCGACAATTATAAGGCAAGGTTGGTGGCAAAGGGGTATCGTCAAAGGCAAGGAATTGACTATGACGAAACTTTCTCACCAGTTGCTATGATAAAGTCGATCAGAATTCTTCTTGCCATTGCTGCATACTTTGATTACGAGATCTGGTAGATGGATGTAAAAACCGCTTTTCTCAATGGAAACATTGAGGAAGAAGTGTATATGATACAGCCTGAGGGTTTTACATCCAAAGAGTGTCCAGATAAAGTATGCAGGCTTCAAAGGTCCATCTATGGATTGAAGCAAGCTTCTCGTAGTTGGAACATAAGGTTTGATGAGGCTATCAAATCTTATGACTTCATTAAGAATGAAGATGAACCATGTGTGTATAAGAAAATCAGTGGGAGTTCTATCACTTTTCTCATACTTTACGTTGATGACATCTTACTCATTGGGAATGATGTAGGGATGTTATCATCAGTAAAGGTTTGGTTGTCAAAGAACTTCTCCATGAAGGATTTGGGAGAAGCATCCTACGTATTGGGAATACGTATCTATAGAGATAGATCCAAGAGGATGCTTGGCTTAACCCAATAAATGTACATAGATACCATTGTCAAAAGGTTTGGCATGGAAAATTCCAAGAGAGGTCTCATACCTATGAGACATGGGATTAATCTCTCTAAGGAGCAGTCTCCTAAGACTCCTGAAGAGAGGGCAGTCATGGATAGAGTCCCCTATGCTTTGGCTATAGGGTCTATCATGTATGCCATGCTATGTACAAGCCTGATGTGGCATTTGCTCTAAGTGTTACGAGCAGATATCAGGCAAATCCAGGTGAAACACACTGGATGGCAGTGAAATGTATCCTTAAGTACTTGAGAAGGACTAAGGATATATTTCTGGTTTATGGAGGAGGGGACTTAAAACTTCGGGCATACACTGACTCGAGTTTCCAGTCAGATCCAGATGATAGCAAGTCTACATCTGGGTTTGTGTTCACCTTAAACGGAGGTGCAGTGAGCTGGAAGAGTTCCAAGCAAGAAACCACTGCAGACTCGAGGACAGAGGCTGAGTACATTGCTGTAGCTGAAGCCGCCAAGGAGGCAGTGTGGATGAAGAAGTTCATCACCGACCTTGGTGTGGTGCCGGGTGACTCTGATCCGATCCCATTGCTGTGTGACAACAATGGGGCCATTGCACAAGCGAAAGAGCCGCAGTCTCATCAGAAGTCAAAGCACATTCTGAGGCGATTTCACCTGATCCGGAGATTATCACTAAAGGAGATGTACTGGTGGAAAGAGTTCCTTCAGTTGACAACATTGCAGATCCACTGACGAAGCCTTTGACTCAAATCGTGTTTGAGCGCCACCTAGAGTCTATGGGTTTAAGACATAAAGGTGATTGGCTTTAGTCCAAGTGGGAGATTGTTAGTTATGGGTGTCCTCAAGCCAATCATAACTTGTACAATCTTGTTCTTTGATAATAATAATAAGGCTTTTATATTCATTATGTGTAATTCGTTTACCGTTTCATTATGAAGTCCATGAATATACGCAATGGATATTAATTATGATGAGATCATAACAATGAGATTAATATCCTTTAAACGTATATTCTTAATTGTTCCTAGTCGGAGGATATTCGAGAAGGACATCGGATATCCGGTTAGACTAGTACAGGTTGCACCTGCTCATATGATGAGGGTGACTGATCTCATAGTCACTTGTGTGGAGACACTAAGGTGAATCTGTAGGTGCTCATTGGGGAATGAGTTCACTGAACTGATCCGTTATGAATCGCTGGATGGTAATGTTACCTAACTGTCAACCAGCTAGATTCATTGTCACAGTGGCGTGATTGGTCCTTAGACCTGAGACACCAAGGACACCTTGTTGGTGGACTTCTAGGTTTTGACCTTGACTTATAGATCTCTAACCATGAGGTCTTAATCAGTTAAGTGTTCGGATCTAGCGGAATACCTTCGAAGGTGATTGTGTGGTCAACATGGGATCGCTTGCTCTCAGTAATAAGAGAGTGAATGCTCTAAGGAAAGATGCCTGATAGTCCCTGGCCAGGGCATGACTACTTATCAGAAAAGGAGTTTTCTGATATTGTTATGCGGCATCTAAACCAGGTGAGTGCACATATTAGGGTTTGACAGTTGACCATACCCTAAGTGCACTCGGGAGCATTGTGCGAGCAAAGGATTATAGTCGTGGTAACTGATGACGGAAAAAGATTCCTTGATTGGGTTGCTGAACCCCAATGCTTTCCAGGATCAAGTGGTGTTGCTTGGCACCCAACTTGATTGGAAGCCCGATCAATTATCGTGAGACGATAATTGATTGTGTAATTAATTAATATGAGATATTAATTAATTGCAATAAGTCAATAAAGAGTTATTGGGCTTAATGGGCAGAAAACTAGACTAGAACTTGGGCCTAGAGGGTCACACGCAATAGAGTTTCGAGCAGACTAGGCAGGATGGTTGTTATAGACAATAACTGGGTTTTTGTGAAAAACCGCAGTGTCTATAAGTATTAGCACAGAGTCAAACCCTAGGCCAACCTCCAGGCTCTCTCCCTGGTCGCCCTACTCCTCTCTCTCTCCAGGGCGCCCCCACCTCTTCTCTCTTCTCTCTCTGGCACATGGTGGAGTTGAGATCTGGGAAACGCGTGGAGACCGAGGAGATCCCGTCTGCGTCCGGAGCTCGCGTGGATACGTCTATAGGCCGGACACTTGAACGGCTTGAAGCACCAGCGCCACTTCCTCCCCGGATTCGGGAGTTTCGCAACCCCGCAAAGGTAAAGATCGGATCTTCCTGTGCGCGGGTTCACGGTTTTTGTTCGATCCAACCACCCGCAATGATATCTAATGGAGGGAATCGCATTTCCGCTGCGCCCCGATCGATTCCTTTCACCTTCTACATCTAGCGGCTCTCCCAGTCCTTCTGCTCCAGCTCACTACGCAAGGGCCCCTGCTCTTGCTGGTGCTTGGTCGACAGCCCTGGAGCCAGCCTTTGCCCCTGGTGCGCCCCCTCCTTATGCTGCTGCTGGCCGAGCTCCCTCTCCTACCAGTGGGTGACCCTCCTTTGCTCAAGTGCTCCTAAATTCTCTCAGGCCCCTCCTCACGTTGCTGCTGGCCAAGCTCCCATTGCAGGTCAATAATGTAAAATTAGTTCTATGTATGCTACCTTTCCTCTACCCACTCTAAAAGTTATTTTGAGTTGATTTTAACACTTCTAAGCAATCACCACTAGTCAGTTTCTTGACTTAAAATGAGATCCTTAGGATGTCATTAGATTTTCCATTTTCTATTTTTTGCAGCGTTGAGCATTTTGTTTGTTTTTCCATTTTTTTGGAGGTGGATAGTACCACAAATTCCATTAATAATTAAAATTAGGTTGTAATATTCATGGACATAAATGGTTGTACAAGTAATGACAGAAGGATTGCAGTTAAGTTGCAAGTTTGTTATTAGTACTCATTTGGGATAATTCCATAAAATGTTCTTCTTATGAATTCAATTCAATTGCATAAAATGCTCACATGAAAATCTGTAGCCTATTTAGTATGGTCTTTAAGGTTATTTATCTTCTGCGTACAGATATCTTGCAGCCAGGCTAGCCCTTGGATGGCAAATCCGTTTGACCCGAACTTATTTGAAAAGAAATAATTTCTACAAGGTATGCTCGTTTTTCATATTGATGGAATAGGGTGTACAATGCCTTCCTTAGATCCTTTGGGTCCTTCAGTAGATCTAGAATGTGCTGATACCAGTGGCAGAAGGTTTATGATGTCAATGATGATGATTTAACAATATTTTCTTTTTACAACATTGGTGGGCTTTTCTTACTCATTTTTCTCTTAATAAGCTAAGTGCTGTTATTGTTTACCTTGCCTCACCATGAAGATATTTTTCTTTAGAAACCCATATGTATTTCATTCTGTCTGTATTTCATATGTCGGGTAGAAACATTGATGCAGACTAGAGAATAACACATGATGTGGAGAAACTGACAATCGATCTGTCAAGCTTAGAAAATGGAATGGTTAAACTGTCAGTCGACATTCTTTGGTATGTCCTTTAATTATGTGTTTTCCAGTATCCATATTATTTTGTTCATCTCACAATCTAAATGATTGTTGAAATTTTCAGGTTCACATGGAGAATGAAACTTTTAACCGGTCAGAGAGAAGTTGCAATATTATATGCATACATGCTACTTGGCTTGGGATTCCTGAGGAGTGTTGCACTAGAATTTCGTGATCTAGCAAGTAAAGAACAACAACTTGAGGGAACCTTTAGGTAAGGTCAATTGTTCCCTACTTGACCAATTGAGTATTGCTGCATCTTTCTGAGTTTTCTATTTTGCCTCAGTTTTACTGTATACTATTAATTAATCCCATTCTTTACTAATTAATAGTCTTTTGAAAAGTTAATTAATCCCATTCTTTACTAACTTATAGTCTTTTGAAAAGTTAATTAATCCCATTTTTGACATTCATTTATCTAGGTTCATGCACAATAGGCTCCGTACCCATGCCGAATCAGTTGCTTTCTTTGGCGGAGGCTCTCATGAAAAGGCTATAAGATACCTGGTTCTTCTCTGTTGCATATCTCCCAAAAGTTCTTCATATAGTTTGGTAGTCAACAATTTCCTTCCACACATGACATATTCCCTTGCAGTGAAAGAACAGGTGTTGTTGGTTTTCCTCATTTTCCAAATACAGTTGACACTAAGGACTCCTTAATATCTTGCAATTGAATAGGTAGCTGGCTGTCAGAAGCCTACCCCATGCTATTTTCCACAAAAGGATCCTTATCCTTGGTAGTGTGGGCCATTTCCATATCTCTGTCCAGCAGGAGTTGATGCTCACATGTTTTTCTAATTTACTTTCCCTTACATGCTCATAAGCTCCTTTTGTGGTGAATTTTCCATGTTTGTCTAGCCTCCAAATTCTGACATCTCCCACATCCCCACCTACAGAAGGTATATTGAGAATGATTGAGACTAGAGAGTCTGGGAAAATCTATCTGAGCTTATCAATATTCCATCCTCCACCTCTAGACAGTAGCATCTCTAATCTATCCTCCTCACCAATTGCATCTACTTTGAACACTAAAGGCAACCCATTTCGATCTCTCCCATTTAGCCAGTTGTCTTGGAGAATTCTGATGCTTTTACCATTCCCTGACATCCATCCAAAAACATCTTTATGTTTCTTATATTCCATGGCAATTCTTTTCCAAGTGTCCCAGAAAAATATATATTTTCCATCTTCCTCTTTCTCTGGATAGGCAATTTAAAGGCAAGGTATTATCAATTTCAGATAGTGCTACCCAGTCAGAAGTCCACCTCTCTTGGAAGTGAGTAGCTAACTCCTCACACATTTCCTCCTGTTGGTGCAGTTTCCTGCCCACCTCATCTATTAGGTATTCAATTCTGTTCTTCCTCCTTCTAATGATAGTAGATAGATAGAAGAATTTAGTGTTGCTATCCCCTTCTTTAAGCCATTGAGTTCTAGCCTTTTGTTTCCATAGCACTTCCTCAAGGTGTAGCAGTTCCTGTAGCCTCATTTCAGTGGATCTAATTTTCTCTGAAATTTTTGGGTTGGCCGGATCTCTGGCTTCCATCACCTGAAGTTTGCAAATCAGGGCTTGGTGTGTTTCTATCTGAATTCTAAGGTTTCCCACAATCTCCTTATTCCAAACTTTGAGTGCCTCCTTTGTTCTTTTGAGCTTGCCTGCGAGCATGTAAAGACCCACCCCCCTAATCTCCTTACCCCAAGATTCCTTGATAACTTCCATACAGTCACTCCTTTTGAACCAAAAATCCGTGAGTGGTTTATAATTGTTGTGAGAAGTTTGTAGCACCTAATTCACTCTAGTACTTCCACTGTCTGCATGTCTGAATGTTGCTTGCTAAATTGCTGCTTCATCAGTTCATCTATACATATCCATTTTGCTTGCTGAGTATTCATGTTATTTTTGCAACATTAATCTGATGAAGATCATACAAAAAGCACTATTGTAAATGAATGTTACTCATAATTGTTTGATATACAGATATCCTTCTCTCTAATGAACAAGAATTATCCTTTCAAAGGAATTTTGTTGCTGCTGACAATACTATTTCATTTTCCCAAGTTGATATTATTACCCCAGGTGCTTAATGGGGTAAGCTTTGATTTATTAGTCGATGAGTAGAAGCTAATATTTCTTGTAATTGAAAGTTACTGATGTTTATTATATTCACATGCTGATGATCAGGTTCACCATTGGCTGTAGTCACAGTAACAATCAGTCCTAGGGTTTTATTGTTAAATATAATCTTTAAAAAATAATTTAAAAAACAAAACAAAACAAAATTGATTGAAACCAGTTTCGATTTCCGATGAAACTCCCATCCATGCTCTGCTCTTACTTTTCAAGGATCATTAGAAACACTAATCATTTCTACTGTCCTTCGCTTTTATGCAGGTATTGAAGAAAATGTGTGATCATCCATCAGTCCTTACGAAGAGAGGTGCAAAAGATGTATTAGAAGGAATGTACGCTATTGTTAAAATAAAAAGAAACATATTGTCAAAATAAAAATATAACCCAGAACTACTTTGTATAATTAATTAACTTTGTTAATTGTCTAATGTTGACATAATTCTCATTATGTATGGATATTCTAATGTTGACATAATTCTCTTTATGAGAGTGCTGCAATGATTGTATTCATTCCTGATTGTTTTCTTATTCAAATTGTAGGAGAAAATTCGAGACATTAAACTGACATAGAACTCAAGTACATTAAGCTCAATTGCAAGCGTGGGGGATGCTTATGAGCAAGTTCTGGGAAGGGACAGAATTGGAAGAGTCCGTGGCATAGGCACAGACCTTATCCCAAAGAGGTAAAAGGATAATTGATCTTCACCTTCACCTCCATCTTATAATGAAATAAATAAGATTTAGCATGAACCTGCTGCTGCTGTTGGCTTAGCCCAACTGAGCAGATCTTGAGATGAATTTAATGTTGAGAAATTATCTTCTTTAGCCAATTTTTTATTAACATGTTGTGCAGTTTGAAATGAGAGGTATAATGTTGCTCTTGTAGTTCGTCTGCTGCAACCTGTCTTGGTCCAAGAAGAAAGCAAGTTGACTGATGCTCTCTCTTATGTGTAATTGATTTGGACAAATCACAAATCTCCTCCCATTATATGTGATGGGTTAACACTTAACTTCTCTTCTGAACAGATCTTTAGCACTAGTATGTGAATGTGAACAATATGATGGATTTGATGTTTTATACGATGATTTACTTTCACCAACATTATTGCTTGTTAAACTTTAATGTGCTTTATATTTTTAATGTGTTGTGTATTGTGAATGAGTGGGTGTGAATGTGTGTATGGATGTGAATGTGTGGATGTCAATGTGAATGTGGATCCAAATGTTCTGTGAAGGTGGATATGAATGTGGATGTGGATGTGTGGATCTAAATGTGGATGTTTATGTGTTGATCCAAATGTAAATGTGACTATGGATCCAAATGTATGTGAATGTGGATCCAAATGTATGTAATGTGAATCTCAATGTCTGTGAATGTGGATCCAAATGTATATTATCTGGATCTCCAAATGCAGTAATGTGGATCTCTAAATGTAGGTGAATGTGGATCCATTTGAATACATTAATTTTTTTTTTTGCTGAAACAAAATTGCTTATGGTGTACATGGCCGTAGGGAAACATGCTTATGGTTTACAACGTCGTAGGAATGTACGCAGCTGTAATTGAGTCTATCCTTAAAAAAATTATGACTATGGTTTACATAGTCGTAGGAGAAAGAGGATATCTTTATGGTGTTACTTACGGCTACAAACACCGTGAGTAAAGTTTTATACTTACAGCGTTTAAAACATCGTAGACCTAGGCCTTTGCCGTCGGACCTTAGCCGACGAAACCCAATCGTAGGGTAACACCGTAAGCGAAGGCTATGCTTACGATTTTTGGTTCTCCACTTACAGTGTGTCGACACAGTCCCAGGCAGTGTCGACACTAGTGACCTCTCCCAGAGGGCCAGTTTTACAGAAATGGGACATTGTGTCGACACACTCCATGGTCAGGTCGACACACTCCGGAAACTTTTTCACTTTAAGTCCCAACTGGACACGTGGCACTCTAGGGATCTTGTGGATTGGCCTTGGATCATGTGCCCACGCACCCCAAGGGTACTTTTGGACACATTAGGCTATAAATACCCTCCTATTGGCCATCCAACCAGGAGAACACCTCAGAGCCTTCCAGAAAAGTTTCTTTGGCGGCAAGACAGAGGTCTCCTCCCCGTTCTTGCTCTCCTTGTGCTGCTTCAAGCCAACTCCCATCCTTGCAAGCACAAGAAGTGAAGATTGATCCATGAAGATGAAGTGAGATCACATCCAAGGGAGCAGATCGAGTAGAAGCAGCCAATTGAGAAGAGTTCAAGGAAGATCCAGAGGCGCAAATTGCAGAGCATCGGCCAGGGACTTCAAGAGTTCAAGCATCTTCTCAATTCAGTCTTCTACGAGGGAGTTCATCTGAAGAACAAGGATTTTACATACAACTCCTCAATTCCCCTTAGTTCTTCTGAGTCATTCTTGAGATTGTGCACGATTTGTTGCACTAGTCTCCTTGAATGAACTCTTTATGGATCAGATCATTGCTAGAGGATCTGGATCTTGTTGTTTTGATCTAGCAAGTTGGTTGTGAGCCTTTGTGCTCAATTGTGTTGAGTCTTCGCACTTAGGTTGTGGTTAAGCAGTTGTGCTCAAGTTTCTAGAGTAGTCTTGCTCTAGAGGTTGTGTGTGAGTTTGTGAACTCAGTGTGTTGGAGTTGTCGAGCTCCAGTGTGTGGTGTATTCAAGTTGAATAGTGGAGCCTCACTGTGTGAGGGGTGGATGTAGGAATCACATGGTGTGATTTCCGCACCAGCTAAAAATCTCTGTGCAGTGGTTTGATCTGTGATTTAACTTTACTTTGCGTTAGATGTATGCATATGATTTTTTATTTCACTTCTAATCAACTTGATCACACACTTTAATCACTTAATTCACACAATCACTCATCAGATCTGTGAATTGCTTTTCTAAATTGTCTCTAATTCAAAGCATCTTTAAAATTGGCTAAGCTTCTGCAGTATTTGGCCTAGATCTATTCAACCCCCCCCCCCCCTTCCAGATCTGGTCCATCCCTTTTTCGATCCTACATTATGATCGCATCGATGACGTTGCCTCTCGCAGCGGTAGATGGTGGAACTCCAACTTTTTTCTCTTCGGTCGGCCGAAGAAAGGAAGCTCCACGGTCTTTCTTGAAGTGTTCCTACAATGAAAGAAGCTCTATTAGACTTAGATGCAGTGTAGTAAACGTCCAAAACATAAAGAAGAAGCCCAAAAGGAGAGCCCCGCACCGGTTGCAGGCTTGAGAAGAGGGGTGGCCAAATGTTATGACCACCCTTCTTCCCTCCATTTTTGGTTTGGAAAACCCCTTTTAGATGTGTGGGGAGGTGCACTACGTGCCTAGAGTGTGTGTGTGTGAAGTGAATGACATGCAAAGCTAAAGAGAGAAGAAGGGAAAGAGAAGGAGAAGAGGGAGATGCTCCTCTTGTAGTGGCGTGGTTGACTCCTTTGTGGGCTCCTCTAGCTCGTGGTGAAGCCTCCTGGGCACTCCAAGGGTTGAGGGACAGAGAAGAGACATTGGTGGAAGCTCTCAAGGCTCAAGTGAGTTTTCTCTCTCTTCTCTCAAGGCATCAAAGCAAGGGCTCGTCCAGCATCTCCCCCCTCACTTAGAAGGCCAAGGAGTACCATATATAGGCAGTGGGGGCAGAGCTAGTGAGCATAGGATGCTCATGTGTGAAGAAACACACTTAAACATGTGGCAATCCATATATTAAGGCTTGAACTAATGAGAGGGGGCCATGTAGGATTTTTATTGTGTCAAGGGGGTGCGAAGGTGGTCCATTTGCCCGTTGGGAACGGCCCCATACGTTGCATGGGCGAGGGAATGGCACAAGTGGGCTAGAATCTCGGGCAGTTGCGCAGACCAATTAAACCTAGGTTGACATCAAGCGATGCTGCCACCAACCCTATGCAGACGTCAACATGTGTGGACGTCAACAAGAGTCGACGTCCAGGGAGTGTGTCATTAACAAGGTGTTAGCGGCAATCGATGTTGCCGTTTACATGGGATTCGAGGCAAGTCAACAAATGGTCAAACAAGCCATATTGGGTTATGAACCACGCAAGGATGGGCCAAATCTCAGATCTACAAATGCCCCTCCAAGACATCTGATCTTGCAATGGAGCAGAGCGGACTTAAAGGTTGGTGTCTCGGTAAACAAAGGATGCGGAGATTTGATGAAAGGGACCATCTCCGAAGATAAGAATTCCAGCAAGCCATACGAATGAGTTAGACCAGAAACAAGTGACGAATCATCTGAGAGACAAGTGTGAAAAGAGGGAGAATGAAATCTGCAACACATGGGCTAGGATTTTCCACACAAAAATCCAAGAAAGACAAATCTGGTGAAATGAAGGAAAAAGCACCTTTAAAAAATTTGTCAAAAGTCCTAGTCTTGAGAAAAACAAAAACAAGCAAGTGTCAAACAACACAACAAAAGCCTTCAAAAACCATAACAAAGAGAAACCAAACAGGTCGACACACTCACCTGACAGGTCGACACCAGTCAATAAAAAGATGAAATCTATGACTATTGAGTCGACACCAGTCAAGGATAGGTCGACCTGCTCAATCTCAAAAACCACCAACCAGTCAACCAAAAAATCAAATAAAAACTTGAAAAATAAGAAAAACACAAAAGAAAACATTCATGATAAACCTTGGACTTCCAAGACAGCACATCAAGCTGATTGGACTAATTCTTGGAACCAATGGTATCACAATCCTTTTTGGTACCATCCTCAATTCTTTTATCCAAACTTTTCAATGTACCAACAAAATCCATGGTTTGGACCTCCACAAATGAACAATCATGTCCAAATGAAAAACTCTCATCCTAAGGAGAAAAAGAACACTGGTGTTTTTAGTCCAAAAGGGAAGGATAAATTGAAAAAGGCAAAAAACACCACTGAAATAAAACAAAAGCAGAAAACAAGTCAGATTTGGATTAGAAAAGATTTGTTGTCAATGTTCAAACAATCTGATGGTCCCAACAATGTTTGGGTACCAAAATCTTCTCTCCACTGATTAATTTTGCAGGAAGGTCGTGCACCCAACTTAAATGTGTGGTTTCTTGATAGTGGGTGTTCATGACACATGACAGGAGATAAAGCTAAGTTCTCATTCCTGATTGAAAAGGAGGGAGGTTCTGTCACTTTTGGAGGTAAAAATAAAGGAAAAATCATTGGATCTGGAAAGGTTGGTCAATCTTCCTCAAACTCAGTTGATAATGTTTATTAGTTGATGGTCTGAATTATAATTTGCTGAGCATTAGCCAACTATGTGACAAAGGTCACAAAGTTGTGTTTGAATCAGATTTTTGCAGAATAATTGACTCTTCAACTGATAAAATAAAATTCTTTGGAAAAAGAGAAAACAATGTTTACATGATCAACCTTGATAAAAACTTTTCTGAAAACATTTGTCTTGTTGCAAATAAAATGAAATTGCATGGACCTGGCACAAAAGACTTGGTCATGCAAGTTTCAGAACAATAAATAAACTGTTAAGGCTGAACTTGGTTAAAGGTCTTCCTGAATCTTTTTCAAATGTAGAAAATCAAGTTTGTGGGATTTGTGCCCAAGGAAAACAAACCAGAAAATCTTTTAAAACCTTCAATGATGTACTCACATCTAAGCCACTAGAATTACTTCTTATGAACTTCTTTGGCCCAACAAGAATTCTAAGTCTGAGTGGCAAAAGATATTGTTTTGTCATTATTGATGATTTTACTAGATTTACATGAGTTATCTTTTTATGCCACAAAAGTGATGCTTGCCTTGAATTCAGGAATCTCTTTACCACTGTCTTAACAAGTTTTCTTTATAAAATCAAAAATATTTTGACCGATCATGGGGGTGAATTTGAAAACAAATCTTTCTCTGATTTATGTGCTTAACTTCACATATTTCACAAGTTTTCTTCACCAAGAACTCCAGAACAAAATGGAGTTGTGGAAAGAAAGAATAGAACACTTGTGGAAATGGCAAGATCCATGCTCTTGGAAAGAAAATTGCCCAAATCCTTCAGGGCTGAAGTTGTAAATACAGCAAATCATATTCTCAATAGAGCATTGGTCAGACCAAAAATCAGAAAAACCCTTTATGAGTTGTTGAAAAATAAAAAGCCAACCTTGTCTTATTTCAAAGTCTTTAGGTGTAAATGTTTTGTGCATAACAACAATAAAGAAAGCCTTGACAAGTTTGATGCTAAAAGTCATGAAGCCATTTTTCTTGGCTATTCTAAATTTCAAAAGCTTTTAGAGTTTACTCTCTCAAAAACAAAACTGTTGAAGGATCTTCACATGTTACTTTTGATGAAAATTCCTTTTCAACTCACTATTCTAAATCTTGCAGGGGCTGTCAAGATAATGAAGAGGATGACCTCATTGTTGATTCTTCACCAACTGTTGAGGAGAATGAAGACATTGGTGAAAATTTGAACAATCACTCACCTACTCCAAGTGGATCAGGTAATGTTGTTCCAAATTTAAATGCACCTCAATAGGTAATTCCTGAACACAGAATTTTGAGAGATCACCCAATAGAAAATGTTGTTGGTAATGTACATGATAGGGTAAGAACTAGATCATCATTCTTGAATGCAATTCATGAAGACCCACTAGCACTAATTTCCCAAATTGAACCAAAGTCAATTGATGGAGCTCTAATGAATTCAGACTGGATAAACGCAATGCATGATGAACTTCATCAATTTGAAAGAAATCAAGTGTGGGAATTAGTACCTAGACCTAGTGACCAATCTGTCATTGGCACTAGATGGGTATTCAGAAATAAATTGAATGAAAATGGTCAAGTCATAAGGAATAAAGCTAGACTAGTTGCGAAGGGGTACAACCAAGAATTTAGAATTGATTTTGAATAGTCATATGCCCCTGTAGCTAGACTAGAAGCTGTAAGAATATTCCTTGCTTTTGCATCTTCATTGAAATTTAAAGTTTATCAAATGGATGTCAAAAGTGCATTTTTGAATGGATACATAAAAGAAAATATTTTTATTGAACAACCTCCAGGCTTTGAAAATAAAAAATATCCTAATCATGTTTTTAAGCTTCATAAGGCTCTCTATGGTCTTAAGCAAGCTCCAAGAGCTTGGTATGACCGTTTGAGCTCTTTTCTGCTTGAAAAATGATACTCTAGAGGTAATGTTGACCAAACTTTGTTCACAAAAACTATAAATAAACAAATAATTGCAGTCCAAATTTATGTTGATGACATAATTTTTGGATCCACCAATAAGAGCCTGTGCACTAAATTTGCAAATCAAATGAAAACTGAATTTGAAATGAGCTTGATGGGAGACTTACAATTTTTCTTGGGATTGCAGGTTAACCAAACCAGTGAGGGAATCTTCATAAGCCAAACCAAATATGTCAAAAAACTTCTGAAAAGGTTTGACTTCCAGAACCTCAAGCACTCAAGCACACACATTGCAATTAATGTGAAACTAGAAGAAGATTCACTTGGTAAGTCAGTAGACCCAAAGACATACAGAGGTATGATTGGTTCTCTACTCTATCTCACCACTTCTAGACCTGATATTCAATTCAGTGTATACTTGTGTGCTAGATTTCAAGCAAATCCTAAAGAAAGTCACATGTTAGTTGTTAAAAGAATTTGCAAATATCTTGTTGGAACATGTGATCTTGGTATTTGGTATCCTGCTGGTTGTAAATTAGATTTGATTGCCTATTGTGATGCTGATTATGCTGGGTGTAAACTTGATAGAAAAAGCACAAGTGGCTTGTGTTTGTACTTAGGTGGCTGCCTAATCTCTTGGGCTTCCAAAAAGCAACACTCGTTGCTCTATCAACTGCAGAGGCTGAGTATGTTGCAGCTGGTCGACGTGGCACTCAAATTCTTTGGGTGAAACATCAACTTCTTGATTATAACCAAGAGTTAGGTTGTGTTCCCATTCTTTGTGATAACACAAGTGCCATAAATCTGTCTAAAAACCCAATTCAGCATTCTAGAACAAAACACATTGAAATTAGGCATCATTTCTTGAGAGATGAGGTAGCAAAGAAATCTTTTGAACTCTTCTTTATTGAAACTGAAAAACAAATTGCTGATATCTTCACTAAACCTCTTCCTGACAGCAGATTTTCATCCTTGAGGGAGAGCTTGGTCTTTCCAAATGTCCATCTTCTTGATAACTCTCTTTGGGTTGAGTGTTTAGGCATGTTCTGAGGGGTAGTTACTGTTTCATCATTCTTCTTTGCTTCCTTGATTCATGTTGTTCACATCTCTCACAAATCAACTTCCATTTCTTTTTGTCAATAAATTCTTCCACTCACATTGTGTTGAAATTCTTAGTATATCAAATAGTGACTTGAAGAAGGACAAGTTCTGCTTGTCTGGACACTTTCACTATGCGTGAGTGTGTGTCTCCGCCAAGTACTAAGAATTGAATATGCAATTGTTGAGGGGGAGTCTTTGTTCTTCAAAAAGAATCATTTCAATTTAAAAAAAAAAATTCCTTGCATATCTTCATTTTGATGAAAAAATTTTGGAATCATCATTTCAGGGGGAGCTAATGAATTCACTACTCATTCTTTTACAAAATTCAAGATTCCTCTTGGGTTATATCAACTCCCTCTCATGATGTGCTCATTAAGTTTGTCTAGAACCTCAAAATGACTTTTTGATTGATCTACTACATTTTTGCAGTCAACTCTCAACTATACTCTTCAAGACTACATAAATTTAAATTTCTTTCCAAGACTGAAAAATCATGGGTGCTTTGAATTTAAACACCTTCTTTGCAACTGATGTGAGATATAAATGATCTCAATTTCATAAAATTCTCCTTCCATTTATTATTCAACAGAGCAATGGCACAAATGCTGAGAAACTACAAACCTTCACAATGAATGAAGTGCCATGTATGTCATGAGGTATTATTGCTATCTCTGTTCAAAGGGGTTCAAAAATATAAAATAAAATAAAATGATCTATACATTTTGATGATGACTGAGTAACTGAAAATATTGGCGTCTGATAAACATATATTTTCATGTCAAAAGGTTGTCATTTACCCCTTGAAATTGGACAATGGGTAAATCTTTAGTAACCAGGGACTATGGTGTGTAAAAAACATTAGTTTTTGAGTGAAAAAGATTTACTACATTTGATAGTTTTTTTTAAAAAAAAATGTGTGTCCAAGGAGAATTGCTTAAAATAAACATCTTTGTCTTCCATCAGTTTGCTCAAAGTTGTTTACCTTCATCACAAGTGTTTTCAATCTACAAGACATTTCTATTTCTTTAGATTTGGATAATATGGTAGTTTGTCATTGGCTATTGAATGTTTTATATCACTCAAACTATCATTTTAATGGCTCAAGTCAATTAATGAAAATATCCTGTAGGTTGTTGTGTAAAACTTAAAATTTGTTGGATTTTTGTAAAAATATGACAAATAAATTCTTTGGCCTCTTAAAAATCCTTGTCTCGTTGATTCCATCCATATTTCACCATAATTAAGATTTCCCAAATTTACAAATTTTTCCTCATGCTCAAAACATCAAAACTTCTTCAGGCCAGGTCGACACATCCACACTCCTGTGTCGACACATTCATAGCCCAGGTCGACACACCCATGTGACACAGTGGCAGTTCCTAGCGGGTCTTTCTCATGGGCGCTGGTTAAGGAATACATGTACCCGCGGGTTATCTTACCAAAACCCCCCTTTTTCTTCTCTAGGTCGACCCATGGCCGCCATTTGCCTTTGAAAACGGCAAGAGTTTTCATTTCCTTCCCTCCTCACATCCTTCTCTGTCTCCATTCTCTTTCCCCCATCTGCTCCATACCCTGTTCATCCTTCTTCTCCTGCAACCATGGCTCCCAAGCAAATGCCCCGTCGTGGTGCTCGGTCTAGGGCAACCGCCAGACCTATTGCAGTGGAAGAACAACCCACAGAAAGGAGAAGCAAGCGTCGACATGACCCTGTTGTGCAGCCAGGGGGTTCTTCTGCATCTCCTACACCATCAAAGAGAGGTAGGGCATCCTCTTCCAGTAGAGGTCCTTCCCAAAGGGGATCTGCACACCCTAGGAGGAAGATTTTGGCCTCTTCCCCTGAAGTTTCTGCGGAATCTTCCTCAACTTCATCTGGGTCATCTCAGCCCTCTGAGGCAACCCCTTCAAAGTTGGCTAGTGAAGGGAAATCTATCCTAAAGCCTAGAGCTGTGGATTTAGTCGACAATGACTTAGCCACTGCCTTCCCAAAAGTCTTTTAATACTTCAGTTTTCAGACTTGGCTGCCATTCATATCTGAATTCAGGACCATATATCCCAGACTTGTTCAAGAGTTCTACTTCAATTTGGAATGTACACCTGAGGGTTACCAATCTGAGGTCAAAGGGGTATTGATAGATTTGCCTACTGAGTTGGCTGCGACATTGTTTAGAATTCCTGATGAAGGTGCTGACTACCATGAATTTAAATTTGACCTTCATGAGGCTTATTCTTTGTTGACTGGACTCCCAGCTGATAAGTCTGACCCCAAGCAGACTTATGTCACCAGGTTTAACACCAACACCTTACCACCTGTCTTGAGACTGATCCATCACATTCTCACCACCATTATCACACCTCAAGGTGGTGGAAGGGACAGGCTTATAGATATCTAGAGATTCATCCTATACTGTATGAAGAATGACATAAAGATCAATTTACATGTGATTATGTACCAGATAATGTCAGAGACTACAAGGAAAGATCTACATAGATCCCTTCCTTATGCAGCTCATCTCACATCAATTTTTCAGCATTTTGGAGTATCTTTTGAGAATGAGCAAGCCCAGTCAATCCCTAAGTCCAACATCTATTGCTTCAAGCATTTGCAAAAGTTCATGGGATTCAGACTTGAAGGTGATCAAGTAAGAAGAGGTCCTGTAGCTGTTGAAGCCCCAGTGGTTCCTGAGATTGTAGAACCACCTCCTGAGGTTGCCCAATCTCCACATGATCAAGAGGACCAGCCTCCAAATGAGATTGGAGCACCTATACCCCAAGATGTTCCTCACACACCTCAACTTCAAGCCTCTTCACCACATCTCCCTGATGTGGAAATTCCTTCTTTCACTCCTCATTACCAAGCATATGCCTCTGCTTCCACTGGTGGACCTTCTGTTCCACCAGAGCTATATTCTTTTTTGAATGACAAGTTTGATACCATCACCTCTTCCATCCTCCAGATGTCAGAGAGTTTTAAGCTCAGAATTCAAAGGTTGGAGAATTCAGTGAATGCTCAGTTCATTAAGAAAGAAGCAGTAGATCATGCCACCCAAAGATTTAACAGGCTAATTGGCACTTTGGGTGATGCATCCCTTCAGTTAAAGGAACATCAGGACACGCTGGAAAAGGTCCTTGAAGGGATATTAGTAAATTCTTAGAAGAATTTATTCAACAGTCAGGAAGCAGTGTCTCAGATTTCAAAGACTAGACTTTCATTTGCTCACATGGTTGATGATTTGGAAGGCATGAAGAACCTATTAGCTCACATAGACAATGAGATGTCTACTCTTATGAAGGAGCTCAGAGATATCAACAGACATGGATTTGCAAGCTCTTCTTCAGGTTCACAGCCAATTTCAGCTGACTTGTCTGCCTTTTAGTCCAACATGTATGAAAACAGTCAAAGGTTGGAAGAGTTGTTACACACAAGGCTGTCAACAATGCAAACTCAACTCAGATCCAACCTTGCAGCAATGGAGTCAAGGCTGAGGACCATTGAGTCCATCCTTCTTCCTCTTCCTCCTCCTCCTCCACCTACTTGATGTATTTTATCTTTTGATGATGTCAAAGGGGGAGAAGAAAAACACTTGTTTTTGGAATGTAATTGAATATTTGTGTGAATGAGAAGGAATGGAATACTTGTTTTGAATGTGATTGAAAATCCTTGGAATGAATGATTGTCTATGAATGTCAATGAATGAATGATTGTCTATGAATGTCAATGAATGGATGATTGTAAATGTCAAACGTTGTATGGTTTTTTGGCCATTAATGAAAAGATTTGGTTGTCAGTAACATTGTGTACTTAATTGTGCAAAATTGTCAAATGTTGCTAAAATGTGCTCAATGGCCTTTGATGAATATAAATGAAAATGCTAAAACATGTGCTCATTGTCTTTCAGTATGTATGTGATTGAATATTGTGTGAATAAATGGCTTAATATCACATTTCATTGAAAATTCAAACTTTCATGTGGACTTAATGTTGTCATCATCAAAAAGGGGGAGATTGTTGGGTTGAGTGTGAATTTAATACATTTCCCCTCATAATTTTGATGATGACAGGTTGTGATTTTAATGCACAATGAATGGAACATGTTAGATACATCACACATGTTATAACAATATTCAAATAGCATGTTTCCAAACACATTTTGTCATATATATTCATGATAATACATTGGACTAATGATTTATGTGTTTATTTCTCAAGGACATACATTTCTTGCAAGGGTAGTGTCGACACACCCACTACTGGTGTCGACACAGGGTATCAAATCCTAAGGCAAAGTCATGAAGAAATGGTCAAGTGTGTCGACACGGTCCCAAGCTGTGTCGACACTAGACCCAGCTCCCAGAGAACCCAGTTGATAGGTTAGGACAGTGTGTCGACACAATCTCAGGTAGTGTCGACACTAGTGACCTCTCCCAGAGGGCCAGTTTTGCAGAAATGGGATAGTGTGTCGACACACTCCATGGTCAGGTCGACACACTCCGGAAACTTTTTCACTTTAAGTCCCACCTGGACACGTGGCACTCTAGGGATCTTGTGGATCGGCCTTAGATCATGTGCCCACGCACCCCAAGGGTACTTTTGGACACATTTGGCTATAAATACCCTCCTATTGGCCATCCAACCAGGAGAACACCTCAGAGCCTTCCAGAAAAGTTTCTTTGGCGGCAATACAGAGGTCTCCTCCTCGTTCTTGCTCTCCTTGTGCGGCTTCAAGCCAATTCCCATCCTTGCAAGCATAAGAAGTGAAGATTTATCCATGAAGATGAATGAGATCACTTTCGAGGGAGCAGATCGAGTAGAAGCACCAATTGAGAAGAGTTCAAGGAAGATCCAGAGGCACAAATTGCAGAGCATCGCCCAGGGACTTCAAGAGTTCAAGCATCTTCTCAATTCAGTCTTCTACGAGGGAGTTCATCTGAAGAACAAGGATCTTACATACAACTCCTCAATTCCCCTTAGTTCTTCTGAGTCATTCTTGAGATTGTGCATGATTTGTTGCACTAGTCTCCTTGAATGAACTCTGTATGGATCAGATCATTGCTAGAGGATCTGGATCTTGTTGTTTTGATCTAGCAAGTTGGTTGTGAGCCTTTCTGCTCAATTGTGTTGAGTCATTGCACTCAGGTTGTGGTTGAGCAGTTGTGCTCAGGTTTCTAGAGTAGTCTTGCTCTAGAGGTTGTGTATGAGTTTGTGAACTCAGTGTGTTGGAGTTGTCGAGCTCCAATGTGTGGTGTATTCAAGTTGAATAGTGGAGCCTCACTGTGTGAGGGGTGGATGTAGGAATCACATGGTGTGATTTCCGAACCAGCTAAAAATCTCTGTGCAGTGGTTTGATCTGTGATTTAACTTTACTTTGCGTTAGATGTATGCATAGGATTTTTTATTTCACTTCTAATCAACTTGATCACACACTTTAATCACTTAATTCACACAATCACTCATCAGATCTGTGAATTGCTTTTCTAAATTGTCTCTGATTCAAATCATCTTTAAAATTGGCTAAGCTTCCGCAGTATTTGGCCTAGATCTATTCAACCCCCCCCTTCTAGATCTGGTCCATCCCTTTTTCGATCCTACATTATGATCGCATCGATGACGTTGCCTCTCGCAGTGGTAGATGGTGGAACTCCAACTTTCTTCTCTTCGGCCGACCAAAGAAAGGAAGCTCCACGGTCTTTCCTGAAGTGTTCCTACAATGAAAGAAGCTCTATTAGACTTAGATGCAGTGTAGTAAACGTCCAAAACATAAAGAAGAAGCCCAAAAGGAGAGCCCCGCACCGGTTGCAGGCTTGAGAAGAGGGGTGGCCAAATGTTATGACCACCCTTCTTCCCTCCATTTTTGGTTTGGAAAACCCCTTTTAGGTGTGTGGGGAGGTGCACTACGTTCCTAGAGTGTGTGTGTGTGAAGTGAATGACATGCAAAGCTAAAGAGAGAAGAAGGGAAAGAGAAGGAGAAGAGGGAGATGCTCCTCTTGTAGTGGCGTGGTTGACTCCTTTGTGGGCTCCTCCAGCTCGTGGTGAAGCCTCCTGGGCGCTCCAAGGGTTGAGGGACAGAGAAGAGACAATGGTGGAAGCTCTCAAGGCTCAAGTGAGTTTTCTCTCTCTTCTTTCAAGGCATCAAAACAAGGGCTCGTCCAGCATCTCCCCCCTTACTTAGAAGGCCAAGGAGTACCATATATAGGCAGTGGGGGCAGAGCTAGTGAGCATAGGATGCTCAAGTGCGAAGAAACACACTTGAACTTGTGGCAATCTATGTATTAAGGCTTGAACTAATGAGAGGGGGCCATGTAGGATTTTTACAGGATCAAGGGTGTAACGACCCGAGAACCCGACCCTCGGCCCATGCCGAGGACCCGATTTTCGCAATCGCCGCCCACGGATCCGGGGACCCGGAAGGGCTATAACACGCGTCTGACAGAATATGTAACGGAAGTAAACGTCAACTGCTGGGCTAGAAGCGTACAAGCGGAAACAGGAAAGTAAAGCGAGACCGCTGCATACCGCTCTAAGTACAGTCCCAACGCACGCACACTAGTACAAGTAAGGAAAGGGAGAGACAAGTCCCTTAGGGGCATACCCCGAGGTGACGTACACTGAGAGGGGGAACCACTGCTAGCTACGGGGACCAAGACTACCGCCCCGTCTCCTCCGCCCGACGCGCGCCCTGCCGCTGCTGGGAAGACTCACCTGGAAAACAGAGGGATGAGCTTCACAACAGAAGCTCAGTAGGGACTACCAATCTCCTACTGGCTCTAAACAGGTAGAGGAACATATACAACTAATAATAAAGGAAAGACGGCAGTTTATATATTTCTACCTACAAAAAGGAAGTACAGAAGCAAAGCTAAAGCTAACTCGGTACGGAAAGTACTCTCGGTCGGAAACTCCGTACGACTGCTCGTCGTGACCACCACACGGCTAGTAAACACAGACGGAGGGGACTCCGCCTGGACAGAGAACACTAGCTACGGAAACAACACCGCTAGTCAGACGGTCAGGTGCGTCCACAGACGTCTTATCCTCGACCTAGGTCCTGACCCTCGCGTCTCGTCAAAGCGAGGTAGGACACAAGCAACGCAACAGTAACCGCCGTAGTCTGGCCGGACTACGGTCCCACGCCTGACCTCTCCAAACGGTTCCGGGGCCGTGAGGACCGAGGCAGTGAGAAGAAGGACTGGCTGGACTGCGCCGGGTAGAACTCCAAACTGTCCTCAGCGTCCCAGACCAACCACGAGAGCTCTGCAAGCGACTCACACGCCACTGTCCTAACCACCGTTTTCCCCTCAGCTCCAGAGTCCGCCCAGGTGGCTGCCAACTCGAGCACACTCGTAGCCCGGAGTACTCCCTCAACAGGCTCCCGAGGACGGGGGTCCCAGGTAACGGTAACAACCTCTCGCACGGGACAAGCCCTCAAGTGCCGCGCACCGGGCGAACGACTAGTGTGAGACCGTACTAGGGAACTAGCATAGGTGCCACGGGTACAGTAAAGCGAAAACGGAAGCGGCGGAAGCACAACCGGCCTCTGGACTGAGAAGGCGACATAGGCCCTGTCACCTTCAAGAAGGCGACATATGCCCTGTCGCTTTACCAGTCAGAAGGCGACACAGGGTGCGTCGCCTTACCAGACAGGTGGCGACACAGGTGTGTCGCCTTCAAGCCAGTCGGGGGTTCCGGGCATTCTTCTTCCGGGAACCTCCCCGAAACGGGGAAAACACTACACACGGGGGAGGGGAGCATGCTTATCATGCTAGAAAGCCATTAAACATACAAACCACCCTCGAATTCCCCAAGAACATGGATTCTACGCTCGGAGGAAACCTCACTCACACGAGCATGGAGTTCTCACACTCCCAACCCCAAACCACAAGAAAAACTACGTCACGAAGGGGAAGGGGAGCATGCTTAGGGCGAGAAGATCGGGCGTCCCTACCTCCACGCGAAGAACGCACCCGTTGGGGCCTTCTCGTAGGTTGAAACGCCTCCTCCTCGCACCGCACGGCACGAACGCGACCCCTGCACGAACGGGGCGACAACCTCCTCAGCACGGCCGCCTCAACACGGGGAGGCACCCCAAAACCGCCGGAAGCTCCGAGAGGGCGAGAGAAGAGAGGGGGAAAGGAGAGGCGCGAGAGAGAGGGGGAAGGGCTCGGGCGCCCAGGCTTTAAGCCCGGATCCTGTGAAGGCGACATACCACCCTGTCGCCACAGGAACGAGAAGGCGACAGTGGGTGTGTCGCCTTCAAGAAGGCGACATACCCCCTGTCGCAATTCCGCTGACAACGGTCAAATCTCGGAATTCGAAAAAGTGAAGGCGACAGCCATCTCGTCGCGTTCACCTGACACCACCAGAGCCGTACTGACACAAAGGACGTCTGTCATGTCTTTCAGACTGCGTCTGGGGCGACGCGATGGGAAGGCGACATAGGCCATGTCGCCTTCAAGAAGGCGACATACCCCATGTCGCAATCCCAAACAGAACCAGACACCAACGCGGTCGGAACCACGTCGCGACAGTCGCCCTGCCGTGACCCAGAGGACGGGGCCAAGGGCCCAAGGGGCCGGGGTGTTACAAAGGGGGTGCGAAGGTGGCCCATTTTCCCATTGGGAACGGCCCCATACGTTGCATGGGCGAGGGAATGGCGCAAGTGGGCTAGAATCTCGGGCAGTTACGCAGACCAAGTAAACCCAGGTTGACGTCAAGCGATGCTGCCGCCAACCCTATGCGGACGTCAACATGTGTGGACATCAACCAGAGTCGACGTCCAGGGAGTGTGCCGTGGACAAGGTGTCAGCGGCAATCGATGTTGCCGTTTACATGGGATCCGAGGCAAGTCAACAAATGGTCAAATAAGCCTTATTGGGCTATGAACCACGCAGGGATGGGCCAAATCTCACATCTACAAATGCCCCTCCAAGACATCCGATCTTGCAATGGAGCAGAGCAAACTGAAAGGTTGGTGTCTCGGTAAACAAAGGATGCAGAGATTTGATAAAAGGGACCATCTCCGAAGATAAGAATTCCAGCAAGCCATACGAACGAGTTAGACCAGAAACAAGTGACGAATCATCTGAGAGACAAGTGTGAAAAGAGGGACGATGATCTACCAGTGTAACTACAACTGCAACCCAACGGTAGGGTCCCTGGCATTGCCGAGTAGGACTTTGACTAGTTTCTGGTGTTGTCTGAGTCAAAGGAGTTGTAATATGACGGTTGAATCAAGGAAATCTCACAACCAACATCCATCGGGACCCACTGACATAATCAGGACATTTGTCTAATCAGGGGGTTGTGGAGACAAGGGGATTCATTGTACTCTCAAAGGATTATCAAAAGATTCTAACTAGAATCAATGTTTGGAAAGCCGGAAGTCTAGAATTAAGCTCATGACTGGCGAACGGTTCACATGAACTCAATAAGACAACTTGACTATTTGTGATATGCACGGTGGGACTATTTGGGATTGGGCAACAAAAACCCGATATTCAGCTTGGATATTCAAGAATATGGTGCTGACCCGGTTGGCCACTTGAGCTTGGAGAATGCGCCATACAGTGATTGAGGAAAATCTCCATTTGTTTTTTTTAGTTAGTTAGAGAATGTTAGCAGTGAAGTCCTAAATGCATGTTGGTGTGGGTTCCCTATCTAAAATGCATGTTAGAACCAGAGGAAAAAATCTAAGGCCATACGAATAACTAAGAGATCGTAAACTCATCATAGTTTTTGGTAAAGGGGAACTCTGGGTTCACGGTCGCCAAGTTATTCACCTCTGGTGACTAAACCTATGTTAGACATACCTATGTAACACTCAAGGTCGCATGAGTGTTCTCGGATTTGAAGCGCCGCTTGTGCTTAAATATCTGCATAAACAACTTGAAGCACAAGATGAAAGATAATGGCCATATGAACAGTAAAGCTTTGAAGATTTTGGATGGTTAACGTCCAAACCGATTGCCGTCAACTTACAATTGACGTCAACATAGCATGCTGTCTACAGAAGTCGACGTCCACCAATTCTGCCGTCAATAGTGAACAGACATCAAACGATGTGGACGTTAACATGCCAGCGGATTAGACTGAAAAAATAGCTATTGGAAGGCCATAGGGACTCTTCTATCTTCTTCCTCCATCCTTTCCTTCCTCAACTCCGAACCAGAGGACCTTGGGATGACTTGCAACAGCAACTATGGCCTCCACATCGACCGGAACGTCCACAAGCATGAACCCTGGAGTTCTGAGCGAGGTTCCAGGGCATCTAAGCACCCGACTTGCCAAAGGGGAGGTATGTACTACTCAATTTCTTCTTCTCCTTATGCTGAAAATGCCCCCAACCCCCTCTCATGGTGCTCCTGGGTGCGTAGGAGGTGCCCGCTTTCCCAAGCCAGGGCCAGGTACGGGCCTTCTCCGGGCTGGTCAACTTGATGAACGCAATCACCATCGACATGAGAAGCTACATCGGGGCATGGAATCTGAGCTTCATGGTGGTCCTGGCTAAGAACATAAAGGACATGTGGTGGGGGTTTGATGCACTGGGAGGGCTTGTGGAGCGCTGGCACCCACACACGCACACGTTTCTATTCCAGGGTTTTGAAGCGAGCGTGCTACTAGAGGAGGTTGAGTTGTTCTTGGGGTGGAGATGATGCCTGGACTATGATGTGACGACTCCTCTTCTCCCGTGGGAAGAGATTCTGGCAGACATTGTGCGGGACAGGAAGGAAGCACTGAGGATGACGAATAAGCATGGGATCTTCCTGGACCGTTTGGCCTGGTGGTTGATCCAGCATGCGAAGGAGATTGGTGGTGAGAGGGCAACCCGTGGATTGACGCTCTGCCTAGATGGTATGTTCTTGTTCCCCACTAGTGGCGATTTCCTCCTGTACGAGCATGTGGGGATCCTGTCTCTGCTATGGCATGGGCAGTCACTAGCCCCTGCAGTGCTGGCACACCTTTATAGCTCCCTCACTACGATGAGCTTGGGCGGATGCACATGCGGGAGCTTGTTCATGCTCCAGGTATGGATGGAAGCTCATTTAAAGTTTGATTTTGCTGAGAGACAACCTACCCCCTCCAGAATCTTCCTTTGGAGTTCAGTGCATTGCAGCAGAGCATGGTATGAGCCAGAGGATGAGATCAAGTGTGTGACATCACACTTGAAGAGCAGAGATGCCTAGCGAGACTACCTAGGCTACTTCTCAGTGGAGGACTTCATAGTGAGGCCACTATTCATGAGGACAATCAAGTTCAGAGTTCGTACCAGGGAGGACAGAGATTTGTGGCTGACTGGACCTGATCAAATGGGGGTGTACCAGCCACACCAGTGCCAGTGTCAGCTTGGAATACCACGGGAGATCCCAGCTTCATCCCACTGTACTACCATGATCATCTCAGGGAGAAATGAGAAGCTGATGAAGAAAGCCAAGAAGACTTGGGATAGATACACAGTGAGCAAGAAGGTGGGACAGGCTGTCCAAGAGAACTGGAGAGAAGTCAAGGTTTATGAAGAGTATATTACTGCCATTTGCCCCATTTCATGTGATTTCTTCCTAGCTCGTAGAGCAAAGTGATGTATCTCTTCAATTCCAATAAGTGTAACACAAGTGTTAGTGAATAAAAAATGAGTTGCATTGTGTTCAATGTGTTGAATAGCTTGAATGGTTTGGAATGTGTTGAATCATCCTTCAATTGAGCTGAGTTGAGTGTTCTATGAAGGACTGAGTGCGCAAAGTTGGCATCCACATCGATGGACGCCGGGGACAAGTAGACAGCCAACTTGTGGCCGCTAACCTCTAGACAGAATAAAAACGACCAGATCGATGGCCTCCTACAGTAAAGTAGACGTCTACTACTTGGTCATCAACTGTGGTACTGGGTCTGACAAGGTATCTTCGGGGCAAGCGATAGACGTCCAACAGATTGTCGTCAACTTGAAATCAACGACCTCTAGGTTGATGTCAAAGGAGAATCGATAGCCACATTTTGGCCGTCAATTTCAAAAATCACCTTTTTCACCTGAGACCTCTCTTCGACACCTCTTCACCCTTTCAAACCACTGAAGACCGTTTCTCCTACCCTCTTCCACACTCTCACACACTCTTGTTGTAACATCCCAGGCTTTCTAGTTTCCTCCGCCTGCGTGTTGCATGACTAGCCACTAACGCGTCCGGCCTGGGCGACGCGTTAGTGTCGCGTCGGAGGTGCCCGACACGACAGTCATCCGTGTTGCGACCCCATTGTGCGTCGCGTTCTTGTCGCACTCGGTCAACGGGTCGTGACTGGGTTCCGCTTTTCGGTCGTCTGATGCCTGTTAGAGTGACAGGCGTGGAAGTGTGACCTGTCAGGTTGTCGAGGCGTCCTTGGGGGACACGTTCTGGTCGCGGTGTGTAGGGCTATCGCGTTAAGTGTGCTAACGCGACGCCCCTTCCTGTCGCGTCTTAGGGGTCGAAGGCTAAAAGCCTTGGCCGGAGACCCCCTTCCTCTTTCTCTCCTTTCTCCCTTCCCTATCTTCTCTGAGGTGGAGAGGCTTCTCCCCTCTTCCCTCTCCAGTGATCTAGGCGTGGAGCGGCTGGCAGTTCGTGCGGAGCGGTGGAGCGGCGTCATGGAGCGATGAGGAGAAGGCCGAGCGTCGTGAAGGCCCTTCTTGGGTTTCTGTTCTTCGTAAACCAGTGGGGATTTCTTGTACCCTTTCCAATACAAGTGGATTGGTAGCCCTTATATGCTTTTATAGCTTTCCCCATGATCCCCTCCCCGTTATGTTGTGCTTGTAGAGTGTGGGCGACCCCGGGATTGAGCATCCCGTCGGTCGGCCTCCCCGCTGATGTCGCGATCACAGTGCGCATCGCGACATCAGAGGAGGTGTCACCCCAGTCGGGCGTGACCTTATTGCGGCACGGTTGCCCATCACGATAAGGGTCGTGGTCGCGACCTAGTTTCCTATCGCGACAGGGTTTCTGTCGCGACGCGCTTCCCCGTCGCGACTTGGTGCTTGTCTCCGTTTTCCTGGGACCCCCATCCTCGGGAGCCTGTCGAGGGAGTTCTCCGGGCTACGAGCGTGCTCGAGTTGTCAGCCGAGTTGGCGGACTTTAGGGCTGAGGGGCTTCAGTCATTTGTAGAGCTCTCGTAGTTGGGTCTGTGTCGCCGAGGTGGTTGAGGCGTTCTTTCCGGTGCGGACCAGCTAGTCCTTTCTCGCTGCCTCTCTCGACGTTGGTTCCGGAGCCACGTCGTGGTGTTAGGCGTGGGGCCGCAGCTCGACCAGGCTGCAGTGGTGCGTGCGTTGTGTTCTCTGCGGCTCACTTGCCTCACTCTACTGGGGAGGTTGTAGGCAGAAGTCAGCATCTGGCAAGTTGGAGGTGTGGACGGTATGTCCTCCTCCTAGCTGCCTGTGGCGGTGGTTTGGTTGTTCTTGCTGTGACGATGTTTCTCACGTTGTTTCCAAGTGAGTCTCATCGCCCTAGCCGGCACGGTGGTTGTAGCCTAGCCGTGTCTAGTTCCGTGGGCTTGGTTGGTTTGGCCTTGTGGGCCGTGTTTTATGGTTTCCACTCAGCGTGTTCTCTTGGGGTGCCTTGTGCAGACACCCATCCGCTGGTTCTGTAACCTATGTTGTGGTGCCGACCGTGGTGGCACCGGCGTGTGTAGTTCCCTGATCTTGTGGCGTGTCCAAGGTCTAGGGTGGTTCTGCTTATGGGCCCTCGACCTTGTGGAGGTCTGAGGTGGCCGTGTTTGGGGTGAGACGTTCCTTCTCACGTGGTTGCTCGGTGTCCCTCGTGGTGACACCTGGTTGTTCCTTCCCGACCTCGTGGAGGTCTAGGATGTTGGTGCTTGTGTCATGAGACTCTAGTCTCACGTAGTTGATCTGGTGTTCCGTGAGCTTCTTTGTCTCGGCGGGTGCATGCCGAGGGTTTGCTTCCGCATTGTGTTTGACTCCACTGGTTATGTGGGAGTCGTGTCTGGCCCGACCCTGGTTGTGGGTCGAGGCATTGCTCTATTTCCGCTGCTTTGTAGTTCTCGGCAGTAGGTGTTTCTCGCTTTACTGCTTTGTAGAGTAGTTTGCTTCCGCTTTCGTTGGAGCTCCTGCTGCTCTGGCTAGTAAGGGATTGGTTATCCCTACTGAGCCTTGTTCGCGAGGCTCACCCCCTACTTTCTTCAGGTAGGGACTCCCTGTCACAAGAGTTCATTGCCAGATGGTTGTGGTGGCGGTTTGTTGTGCCGTGCGTTGCCAGCAGTGTGAGTTGTGAGCGCTTGTTCAGGAGTGAGTTGAGAGTTGCCTTTTTGCAAGTCCTCGGGGTATGCCCCGTAAGAACTGCTCCTTTCTTTCTGTACCTATACTTTTATTTGGGACATATTGCATATAATTTATTTATTAATGTACGAACTTTCTTGTTATAGTTATTTGAATTCATTGCTTATCTCACTGGACTAAATTCTAACCCTTCTGGGTCTTCGAATCCATGGGTGGCGGCACGACCTTCAGGGTCCTTGGCGGGGTCCGGGAGGTCGGGTCGTTACAGTGGTATCAGAGCTCAGGGGTCCAACGAGATTTGTAATGAGTTAATAACTATGGCTGTCCCAAAGAAAGGTACTAGTATGCTGCTGGCCCGTCTGTGTAGGGTGTTGTTAGGTGAGCATTTGGTTCTTTGTTGCAGGTGGCTATCCTTCCTGCAGGGTCCGAGTGTGAGCTACAAGAGAGTGCTATTGTTGTTGTTGGGTGCACGTGCTACGAGTGTGGTTGCTGGTTCGCTCGTGTTGCGGTCGAGTTCTTCGTCGGCTTGCGTGTCCTTGTGGGTGTGTCGTGAAGGCTGAGAGAGCCAACGTGTGGTGTGGCCTTCACCGGTGCAGGGATGTGGTCTGCGGAGCCGGTCAAGGTGTCCTTGCCTTGTTGGCTGTCCCCTTGTTATTGGGGTGTATGTTGTGTTGGTTGTGTGTTTGGCCTCGCGTGCTTGTGCATCGTTGTGCGTTGTGCTCTACTCAGTCGGCACCTTTGCTCGAGCTAAGCAGATGCTTTGTGTGCCATGTTGCACTGCTGGTTGAGTGGTGCGACACCTATCTATGGTTGTTGTCAGCCTTGTGCTGGCTGGTTGTGAACTCTGGTGAGGAGCTCCTGGAGTTCTTCTCTGTTGGTTCTAGTGGAAGTGAGGTTTCCCCATAACTGTGTTGTGCTCATTTCTGGTTGCTATTGCATTGCTCTCTGGGTTGAGGTGCATCGCTTGGTTGCTATGTTCTGGTGATGTTTTCCAGAACCATTTGTTGTTGTCCTGGTGAGGGTTTCTCTCAGGACTGTTCCACACTCGTTTCTGCTGTTTCCGTGCTACCTCAAGGTATGAGGTGTGTTGTTGGTTGGCTGGTGCATTCTGGCAGGTTTCCTCAGAACGATGCCTTGGTGGTTCTGGTGGAGGTTCTCCCAGGACCCGCTTGCGTTGCTTCTGCAGCTCTGCTAGCTGCAGTGTTCTCTCTGATGGTCTGTGTTGTTTTGGTTGTCGCTGCTCTCTCTCTGTAGAGATGAGCTGTCGTTGTTGCCGGTTGGACTGTCTGTGTTGCAATTTGTTTTGGCGTTTTCGGTCGAGGTGTTGTGCCCTTGGCCGTGTGCCTGGCTGCTATGTTGGCTAGCTTGTCTCGTTGTTCATTTCTGAGTTTCTCGACTGCACTGGTGGGACTTCATGTGTCCCCATGGTTGGGAGGTTTACTTCGTTTCTTTCGCCCTGCATGCCCTGCCAGGTGGTAGTCTGATGAGTGCTGTGGTGCATGGGTGTCTGGCTGGTTGTGCTTCTGTGGAAGTGTCAATCTCGCTTAGTGGTTTTTCCCTTACGTGTGGAGGAGACTCGTTGTGGGTGTCTCCTTCCCCTGCTTTCTGTTGGTTGCTCAGGGTGATGATGCTCCACTGTGGTGTTGTGTCGCCAGGGTGCGCATCGTTGCGACCTTCTGGTGGAGTCATCTTCCCTTGAGTTGTTTTTGGGTTGAGCAGGTTGCTCCCCTTGTACCGACGTTTTCTTGTGGCACCTTGGGTCGGTGGACCTGTTCGTGATGTTTGTCATTGTGTTTGTTCTTGCTGCCTGCCTGGACAAATAGGGGCATTGGGTTCCTCTTGGTTTAGCATGAGGTTGCATCATTTTCTTGTTGGGTTGCAGGTGTGAGTGTTGCTCTGCTATGCACCGATTTTCCTTGGTTGGTTGTGTTGAACTAGCACATTGCTGTGTTGTGCAGCTTTTGGGTTGGACTGTTGCGTGCAGTCTGCTTCTTTGCCTCTAGTCAAGGTGGTGGACCTTGACCCTATGTGGCCCTGTGTTTGGTCGGTTCGTCATGTTGTTAGCTTCCAAGTTTCTTGGTTGTGCCGGCAGGACTACTGGTGAGTCCCTGTGGTTTATTTTGTTTTTGCTTGCAGTTCCGTGCCGACACACTCTTGTCGACGGTTGTTTGGCGAGCGTCGTGGGTGTTCGGCTGGTTGTGCCTCTTGTGTGCTGTTTTTCTCTTTCGTGTGAGGAAGAGGCCTGTTGCGTGCCTTCTTCCTCTACTTTCCGTGGGTTGCTCGAGGTGGTGGTGCTTTAACATGGCATTTGGTGCCGTGTTGTGCACCTTCGTGGCGAAGGTCCCTTCCCTTGAGCTGTCTTGAGGTTGAGCTAGTTGCTCCCCTCGTGCGCATTGTTTCTTGTGGCATGATGGGTCGTGGTGTACCTATTGTGCCATCCCTTGTTGTGTTGGTTCCTTGTTCCTGACCGAACGATGTGGGCAGCATGCCCTGTGTTCCGTGTGAGGCAGCACCAGTTCTCTTTTATTTGGCTTGCTTATGCAGGCATCGTTCTAGTGGTGGTAGGAGAGGTGCCTTGTGTTGTGTGCTTCTAAGAGCCAACGTGGTCGTTGCGCTCTTGAAGCTGTTGGATTTCTGTGTGTTTTCTCTTGTGGACCTCTGGTGGAGAGTCCCCTTTGGTTGGGCCTATGTTGTTTCGGGCCGTTGGTGCGGTTGTGTGCTACACCTTGAGTGTGTTTTTTTTTTTATTTTCCGTGTCTTTATGCCTTAAGGGTTCGGAGCCAGTGTGGCATGTTTTGCCCTTTCAGGCTTGTGGCTTCTTGCAGGTGGCTTTTGGTAGGTCTTTTGTGGAGAGTCCTTCCTATTAGCCTGTGCTGCTTGGCTGCTGGTGCAACTATGTTGCATCTTGCCTGGTTTTGATGCTTGTGGTGGCACCCTGTGTTGGTGATCGAGTGGTTTGTTTCGTCCCGTCTGGAACCTTGGTACATTGTATTGTACCTTGGGTGGCTTCTGGTGCTTGTGATAGCACCGTGTGTTGTGTCGTATGCCTGATCGTGAGCTTCGTGCGTCGTTTCACGAGTTTGCTCAGTGTTCGAGGCGTTGAGCTTTCCGCCTCTTGGACACTTTGTGCTGGCCTGTGCCTTGTGGCTGTACCGTTACCGCTGTGGGGTGGCTGCTTTTCCTTGTCTAGGTAGCCCTATCGGTGATACGCTAGGCTTCGGTCGTGGCCTATGTCCGGGTTTTCCCTCTCGCTTTGGGGAGCGAGTGTGTTCTGTTGTGGTAACCTGCTTCGGTTTGGGTTCCTTTGAGGTCGACGTGCTGTCCTCGACCTCTGCAGTTGTTTTGTTTCCCATGCAGTTTGTCGACGTCTTGGGATGCCTGGCTTTGCCAACCTTAAGCGTCTTCCCTGGTTTTGCCTCTGCGCGTGTGCCTGTGGAGCTTTTGGTTTAGTTTGTCATGGCTCCACAGTCATTGTGTGTCCTTGTCGGACCACGAGGATGATCTGGGTGAGATCTAGTGGTGTCGGCGGACACTGTCCTGCATGCCGTGGTGTTCTCCACATGTGTGTTACTGCTTGGTTTTAGGTCACCCTTAAGAAACTCTCGTTTGGCCTTGCCGTAGGTGCTAGCTGTTGCTAGTTGTGTGGAGCCATTCAGCGGAGTCTTGTGGATGACCTCTTGGCATTTTCTCGGTTCGCCATCGGTAGCTGGGACCTCTGTCTAGTCGCTGGTGACAGAGTGATTTACTGACTGGTTGGTCTCAACAGCGTGGTCTATTGAGGGCTCAGTCACGTGTTTTCCAACTGGCGGTTTCAGTGTTTTCTGGTCAGTTTGGTGCGCGCCATGTCTGTGGATTTGTCGACATCCAATTGTGTGCTCCGCGCCAGTTGGGGTGTGCTCTGTGAGCCGTCGGATGTCCGGTTAGGCACTCCATTATGGCGAGGTCGTGGTGGTGATCACTAGGAAGTCGTGGTATGACTTAGTGGTCCCTTTGCACCTGTTGTTTTTCTCCGACCGGGTTTCGCCCTTAATTTCGAAGACAAAATTATTATTTTGTTGGATGTATTGTAACATCCCGGGCTTTCCGGTTTCCTCCGCCTGCGTGTTGGATGACTGGCCACTAACGCGTCTAGCCTGGGCAACGCATTAGTGTCGCGTCGGAGGTGCCCGACGTGACAGTCATCCATGTTGCGACCTCATTGTGCGTCGCGTTCTTGTCGCACCCGGTCAACGGGTTGCAACAGGGTTTTGCTTTTCGGTCATCTGACGCCTGTCAGAGTGACAGGCGTGGCAGTACGACCTATCAGATTGTCGCGGCGTCCCTGGGGGACACGTTCTAGTTGCGGTGTGCAGGGCTGTCGCGTTAAGTGTGCTAACGTGACGCCCCTCCCCGTCACGTTTTGGGGGCCGAAGGATAAAAGCCTTGGCCGGAGACCCCCTTCCTCTTTCTCTCCTTTCTCCCTTCCCTCTCTTCTCTGAGGTGGAGAGGCTTCTCCCCTCTTCCCTCTCCGGTGATCAGGGCGTGGAGCGGTCGGCGGTTCGTGCAGAGCGGTGGAGCGGCATCATGGAGCAAGGAGGAGAAGGCCGAGCATCGTGAAGGCCCTTCGTGGGTTTCGGTTCTTCGTAAACGAGTAGGGATTTCTTGTACCCTTTCCAATCCGGGTGGATTGGGAGCCCTTGTATGCTTTTACAGCTTTCCCCATGCTCCCCTCCCCGTTGTGTTGTGCTTGTAGAGTATGGGCGACTCCGAGATTGAGCATCCCGTCAGTTGGCCTTCCTACTGATGTCGCGACCGCAGTGCACGTCTCGACATCAGAGGAGGCGTCTCCCTGGTCGAGCGCGACCTTATCACGGCGCGGTTGCCCGTCGCGATAAGGGTCGTGGTCCCGACCCGATTTCCTGTCGCGACAGGGTTTCTGTCGTGACGTGCTTCCCCATCGCGACTTGGTGCTTGTCGCAGTGCCCATCCCCGTCGCGTTACCATCGCAATGGCCTAGGAGGGCGCCACAGCACCTGGCTTGCCTCGGGTGTTTCCGTGGCCGCGGTTGGCGTGTCGGTGTTTGCCCCAGGGCAGGGTTGCCCTTAGGACCTTCTGGTAGGGAATGCGGCAGGTTGGCTCGCTGCGTTCCGTGACCGAAGGTGACACCTTCGTGGCCTTGTCCCTAGCGGCGGCGCTAGGAGGCTCGCATCTGTCTAATAATCGATTGTCTGTCTGCCAATCGATTATTAGCAGAGAGACAGTTTTTGTTCTGCCTAGTGGTGTTCCAGGTTCTCGGGCTGTGCCGTGTGTGCCGGTGTTGGCCGACGGCCCTTCTGGGGGTTTCCGGAAGGGGTGTCGTGTGATAATTGCAAAAAATTTTGTGTTAAAGTTCATACATATAGTTAATTTTAGACATCTTTTGTCTATAAATAATGTACATTTTGATTTTAATTTCCATTTCATCCAGAACTAGGTTTTTGAACATATTAGTTGATAATGGGTTAGAATACACATGTTAGATTTTCATTTAATAAGTCATTTCTTTCAGATTGACTAATTAGGTTCACTTTGGAAAATAAAAGATATTTGTAAATAAATATTGTATATAAATAAATTCTTGTTACAATAATATCTTTGTAAATATTTTTAGTAGTAAATAGGTATGAGTTTGTAAATAAATATATTTTTTTAAACAGTTTTAATACCCCACCCAATCCCATTAAATAAATAAATATTGTTTTTAACACCCCACCACATCTTTGGCCACGTACAATTACCCTTTTCTTTCTTCCCCATCAGGTTGAGGAGTCCTGGAGTCAGTAAGAAAAGCTAGAAGCGATTTGGGGCAGAGGAGCTCTGGCGATTTGGCGGAGCTCTGGCGATGGCACTGGAGAAGCTGGAGGCAGCCAGGTGTGCTGGTGATTTGGGTGTGCTGAGCTGGTGGAGCCCAGGGTGCTGTGCGATGCTGAAGCGGCCTGCTGGAGCGTAGGCGAGTTGGTGCGCTGCTGATGAAAGCGATGCAGAGGCGGGCTGGCGGTGCGAAGCAGCCGGGAAGCAGAGCAGCTGAGGCTGTGCGCAGATGGGGTGGTGCCGAGCTGGATGCCAGCTAGGCCGTGCGCTGCGTGTAACGTCGTGCGTTTTCCGGATCCCCGTGGATCCAGGTTTAGCGGGTTTGGTGGCCAATGTGAGGCCCATTAGTGTTGTGTGTTTCTTATTAGATCCTTACCGGGCTTGGTTATGGGTCAGTGTTGGTGTTCAGTGTGCTGGACATCAACAGTGGGTTGGCGTCTAGGTGGGTGACGTCGACTTTGTGTTGGCGGCCATGGGTTTCTGTTAACATATTTTTGGCGTCCATCGATGTGGACGTCTACCGTTTATTTTAATGGTTTTATTGCTTGAACTTGGCGTCGAGCGATGTGGACGCCTAGTTGTGGCAGTTTTGGTTAGCGGCGCAAGGGTTGACGTTAACCTGAGGCGCCTGTGTTTTTAGGGGTAACTCGAGCCTTCTTCTTTGCCTATTTTTTTCCCTCCTCTTCCCCCACCTGTCTTCTAGTGCTTCTTCACTACTTCCGACGATTGACGGGAGCACGTGGAAAGGCCGTGATGCGCGCAGTAGCGGCAGATCGGGCGGGGAATGACGGATTGGAGGGTGGTGTTCGCGGGAAGCTCCTAGGGGGTTCGGTGTAATTTGAGGTTCTATCGAGGTTTAATTGCGTTTCTGAGGTAGGGATTGGACCCCTTGACTTCTCTTGTTTGAATTGTCATGCTCCGTTTGCACAGATTACTTGTTAATTGTGTTTTTGGGAAAAAGGGTTACCATGCCGGGAAATTGGGTGCTTTGATCGATCCAAGTATTGGATCTTGCTTTTCTGGTTTAATTATGGTGTATAGATGTAAGGGGAAGTGTTTTCCCTTGTTTTCTATTGTATTTATGGTTAGATTGCCCGTGCAATCGGCCTAGGGCCATTTTGTGTGTTATGGCGGGTTCTGCAGTGAAGATCTTGACGTCAACATCGGTTGACGCAGAGTTCTTCATTGGGAGATTAACGGCTAGGTATTTAGCCGTTGATTGTGGGTAAACGGCCAAGTGGTGGTCGCTTACTTGGTGTTGACGGCAAGGGACATTGTCATCTATATATTTTGGACGGCAATCGATGTCACCGTCAACCTGTGCATGTGCACAGTGTGTTTTTAATGGCATTCTTGTTATAAGTGTTGCGGTGTATTAACACCTGTGGTGCTCTTGGAGCATGGGGCTTTTGAGGTCAGTTTACCGGTTATGTAGTTGTGAAATATCACAGGGTTTTGATGTCGTGCAAGTGGTTTGTATATGCATGGCACATCGTACGTTATCATGTTTATTATATATTAATTATTGTGGTTTTGTGGCGATGAGGTTCACGTTGGAACCTAGCCGTGATCCTTTAGGATTTCTTGTAAACATCCTAAATGGATAAGTAATAAAGTATGAGTGTTAGTGTGTATTGTGCCTAGTATGGCAATAAAGGTCACTATGTGACCAATGACAGGTCGTGGCATTATTTTTAATATGGTTCATATATGTGTTTGTGTAGGCTAGCTTGTAGGTCACGAGTGACCAGGACAAGCTACTCCTCACATGTATATCGTGATTTGTAATAAATGTGTAAACGATGTGTTTTGTGTATTTCCGAGTGTGGTGGTCTGGTGTCTATTCCGAAATGCCTCTCTAGTCGGGTACCTCAGGTTCTTTGTGAGCCAGGCACGTGTGTTTGTTGTGCTCGGGGTTTGTTCCGGTATAGTGTGGTACCATTGAGGTCTGTGTCGTCTTCCTGGACACCCTCACTCCTGTGTTTGAGTTGTACATCCGGCTGAGGGAAAGACGACAGTAGGGCAGCGGCTTGTGTTGGTGGGTGTGCAGTCGCTTGTAGCGCGCTCGTAGTTGGGGGTACGGACACCAGTAGTCGACACTGGTCCCCAGCTAGTCCTGTTTTCCAGTGCCTCACATTAGGGTGCTCCGGCCAGAGACCCTAGAGGTGCCAGGCATGGACCTGCAGTTGTGTGTCTGCAGGTGTGGTGTTGGTTGGTCTCCACAGTTGTTTGACTTGTTCTCGTGGAGCGGCAGTTGGATCTTTCGTCCGTGACTGTAAGGCTGAGAGGTAGTTCTTGTGTTGTGTTGTCCGAGTTGGATACTGGCCTGATCAGCCAGTAGGCCATTCCCGTGTGGTGGCGTCGTTCTGCGCGACTCGTGCTTTGCTAGCTCCAGTTGTGGTTGTGGTGACGTCGTTCCTTTCTGACTCGTGCTTTGCCATTGGCTGTAGCTCGTGAGTTTTTGACTCGTAGTCGAGGTTTGACTCGTTCGAGGTGTACCCTAGTGTTGGTACTGTTGTGACTGCAGTTGTGGCTTGTGGTGTGCTCGAGTGGTGGCACCGTTTTGGTTATGGTTGGTGAGTGTTGGCTCGCCAAGTGTGGTTTGTCTCGTGTAGTATGCCTTGTCGTTGGCACAGTTGTATTATGGATTTGCCATAATGAAGTGCCTTATGTTGGCACTGGTTTAGTGATTGGTTTTCGTGGTGGTTTAGCTTGCTATGGTGTGCCCTGTTATGGCACGGGTTCACTTGCGGTTTCCTTGCTGGTGCCTTGTGGTAATAGGTACCTGTACCCTGTGTGGGTAATAGTTTGTGGTGACACGTCGTATACCAGTCTTTCTGGTGTTGACGTGGAATTGTGTTTCATGAAGGTCGTGTGGTGTGACCTTCCACTCAATGTGTTTTACCTTCCTCGGGTAAACTACCGTATATGGTTTTCATGTGTGATGGATTGGCCTGCTGTAGCCGATCATGTTACTTGGTGTGAGTGTCTATCGACATATTGTGATTTGAGGTATATAGGACCAGCTTTTTGTTAGCAGTCCTATTACCCTCGTACTTGAGATTTGCCTGTGAAGCTTATAAGCCTAGGCAGTGGTTGACTTGTGCGGTTTATAGCTTAAATGATTGATTGTGACTGTAATGTGCCTGTGAGGCTTGCGGCCTAGGCATTTCAGTTGTTGAGCGAACTAGCCTGTGGTTCCTTTTTCTTTATAAGGAATATGCATTTGTTTATCAATTACTGTTTAAAGTGTTATTTAAATATAAATGTTGTGAGCATGAAATGGTTTGGCTATTGGTGCTGCCAGTGAGACCCATTGGGGTTGAGGTGTCCGTGGTTACTGTGTTGTTTTGGGTAGCCCCTACTGAGCCTGTGACTTATTGAGGCTCACTCCCCTACAGTTCTTTTCAGGGCTTGCCGAGTGTTTGGCTTGCAGCGGCGTTGTGTCAGACTTGTACCACCAGCAGTTGTGTAGTAGTTAGTGTTGTGTGAGCTTGTGCTCCCTCGGGGTATGCCCCAGGTAGTTGTACTTTTTAATTGGACATGTATTAATGTAATGAGACAGTTGTAAATTGTTATATGCAAGTATGAGCACATGTACTTTCTTGTGTCTTATACTGTTGTGGTTTGTCTTTTATATTCTTACTGGACACTTGTGTGAGCTATCCCTTGCGAGACTTCGGTCCGTTCGCGGGAGGCGGATCTGGATATGGAGCCTTAATGGGCATAAATACCCCAGTCCGTCACAGTTGGTATCAGAGCAATGTCCAGTCAGAATAAGAAAAGACATTGAAGTTACAATGTCCCAATACATGAATTAATGTCCACTGCTGGTAGTAAGTCTGCGGTTTTGTGTTGGTTAAAGTGGTATTTGTTTAAGTTTTTATTTTGTAAAATGTGTTTTTGAGTCGAGAATTTGGCAGTTGTTAGCAGTTGTTGAAAGTTGATGTGATTAGAGGTGGTATAATCTGTGTGATTATACCAGTGTGTTAGTTTGTGATAGAATGATTTGGTTGTTAAAGATTTGCAGTTAAAGGAATTGAGGAGATTAATAAGTTTGGATATGGAATTTTGTAAGTAAGTTATAATGAAATACATAGTTAGCAGAGACAGGTATATGGTAACAAGATGATGAGGATCAGATCAGTGTGTGTGTTAGAAGTGATTAAATGTGCAATATATAGTTGAGAACCTTAGTAGAGGTATTGTGGCATCAGAGATCTGAGTCAGATGATATCAAGAAACAGTGTGGATGAGAATGTGATTAGTGTTAAAGAGGTACTGGTACATAGAAGAATAGTGATGATTAAGTGTACCTGAGATCAGAAATTTGAGAAAAGTGTTGTTATGAATAGTGATGGTAATATGAAGTTTGATATGAGGATTTGTACAAATATGTATAAAAAGGATCAATTGAATAAAGAAAGAAAGAAAAGAAGAATCAGTGTGTAAAGAGATTTTCTAAGAATTGCATAAGAGAAATATTTAGTTGATGAATGACAAGTTATGAGGAATTCTTCAGAGAGAGTTAATAAAGATGGCTGTGCTAAAGATAAGAGCAGTGAAAGTTAGTAACTGTGAGCAGTTCGAGGAAAATCAAAATTAAAGTGAAGTATGTTAGAATGAGTCAAGGCAAATGAAATAGAATGGAAAGAAGTGCATTAATGGAGAAGCAGTTAATAAATATTGAGTTGAGAAAAACAGCAAGGCAGACTGTAATATTTATGTTATTTGAGAAAAGAATATTTAATGATATGAGGGAAGCAGACAGAGCAAGTTGTTATATTTAAAGAAATTGGTATTTAAATTTGAGTTTTTGCTGTATTTTAAAGAAGGATAATTAAATACCAGAAAGATTTATAGTATGAATAGTACAGCAAGATTAGCCAGGCAGCAGAATGAATAAGAGAAGTATTTTGCGGAAAAGATGTTATGATTAGAATGATTGGCAGTTTAGATAAAGAAGAAATATGGACCAGAGAAAGGAAGAATTTAGCAAATGATGAAGTGAATAAAATTAGATGAGTCAGAAAATGTCAGTTAGAGTTTGCATATCGGTGCAAAGAAATGATTTAATCGAACAGAAGTGAACTGTTATTAAGATATTTCAGGGTTTAATGCTGGAGCAGATTGATTAAGTAATATTTGGAAAGTTTATGCCCCAGAATTATGAGATTAGCCAGAGAATGTCAGTAAAGCAAGAAAGGTATATGAAGTGTAAAACATGTTAATAGCAATTTGGCAGGTCAGAAATTGCAGTAATTTCTTCAGCATGAATTAATTGAATGAGATGATTTGAGAAGCAGTTAAAGTTAGAAATGAATTCAGTTAAAGCCAGATGGAAATAATTGAAAATAATAATGAGAGCAGAAATTGTGGAATATTTTACAAGTGTTCAGTGTGATCAGAGTAGCGCAGCGGAAGCGGAAACAAGAAAGATTTAATATCCACAGATTGTTCAAGGTTTACTGGGATAAGAAGAAAGTGTAAAGTTTTGCACAGTGGAATAAAGGAGTAGAGTTTATTATGGTTTTTAATCAGAGATGACTTGAAACGGTATGAGCAGAATAATATGAAAAGGACAGGAAATTCAAAGATGGTGATTGGTTTTCTTTGAAGAGATGACAGTTGCGAATGTAAATGCAGATGAGGCAGAATAACATCAAGCAATGATAAATAGAAGAAAGGAAATGGCGGCATGAAAGAATATTACAGTATAAGATATTCGAGAAAGGTAAAGTGGTCCCGAAAGAAATGTTGCAAACACAGCTGGAAAAAAATGTGAAAGTAGATTCAGTCCAAGGAGATAAAACACCATTGGCAAGGTAGAATCGTCTACAATTGAAAAGTAAGGAAAGGCAATGGAATTGACAGAACAGAGTAATTGTGAAATGAATTGAAAGAAAAGAAAAGAACAAAGCAAGGATGGAAATGGATAAATGAATTGAAAGGCTGATGCAGAGAAAGAGTATCCTTCTTGTTCTATATATGGTTTCATTTCTTTTTAGGTGATAATCCGGTTTGTTGTGATTTGTTTTATATGTCGAGGACGACATTTCTTTTTAGGTGATAATAATGTAACGTCACGCATTTTCCGGATCCCCGTGGATACAGGTTTAGCGGGTTTGGTGGCCAATGTGAGGCCCATTAGTGTTGTGTGTTTCTTATTAGATCCTTACCGGGCTTGGTTATGGGTCAGTGTTGGTGTTCAGTGTGCTGGACATCAACAGTGGGTTGGCGTCCTGGTGGGTGACGTTGACTTTGTGTTGGCGGCCATGGGTTGCCGTTAACATATTTTTGGCGTCCATCGATGTGGACGTCTACCGTTTATTTTAATGGGTTTTATTGCTTGAACTTGGCATCGAGCGATGTGGACGCCTAGTTGTGGCGGTTTTGGTTAGCGGCGCAGGGGTTGACGTTAACCTGAGGCGCCTGTGTTTTTAGGGGTAACCCCAGCCTTCTTCTTTCCCTATTTTCTTCCCTCCTCTTCCCCCACCTGTCTTCTAGTGCTTCTTCACTACTTCCGACAGTTGACGGGAGCACGTGGGAAGGCCGTGATGCACGCAGTAGCGGCAGATCGGGCGGGGAATGACGGATTGGAGAGTGGTGTTCGCGGGAAGCTCCTGGGGGGTTCGGTGTAATTTGAGGTTCTATCGAGGTTTAATTGCGTTTCTGAGGTAGGGATTGGACCCCTTGACTTCTCTTGTTTGAATTGTCATGCTCCGTTTGCACAGATTACTTGTTAATTGTGTTTTTGGGAAAAAGGGTTACCATGCCGGGAAATTGGGTGCTTTGATCGATCCAAGTATTGGATCTTACTTTTCTGGTTTAATTATGGTATAAGATGTAAGGGGAAGTGTTTTCCCTTGTTTTTCTATTGTATTTATGGTTAGATTGCCCGTGCAATCGGCCTAGGGCCATTTTGTGTGTTCTTGCGGGTTCTGCAGTGAAGATCTTGACGTCAACATCGGTTGACGCAGAGTTCTTCATTGGGAGATTAACGGCTAGGTATTTAGCCGTTGATTGTGGGTAAACGGCCAAGTGGTGGTCGCTTACTTGGTGTTGACGGCAAGGGACATTGTCGTCTCTATATTTTGGACAGCAATCGATGTCGCCGTCAACCTGTGCATGTGCACAGTGTGTTTTTAATGGCATTCTTGTTATAAGTGTTGCGGTGTATTAACACCTGTGGTGCTCTTGGAGCACGGGGCTTTTGAGGTCAGTTTACCGGTTATGTAGTTGTGAAATATCACAGGGTTTTGATGTCGTGCAAGTGGTTTGTATATGCATGGCACATCGTACGTTATCATGTTTATTATATATTAATTATTGTGGTGTTGTGGCGATGAGGTTCACGTTGGAACCTAGCCTTGATCCTTTAGGATTTCTTGTAAACATCCTAAATGGATAAGTAATAAAGTATGAGTGTTAGTGTGTATTGTGCCTAGTATGGCAATAAAGGTAACTATGTGACCAATGACAGGTCGTGGCATTATTTTTAATATGGTTCATATATGTGTTTGTGTAGGCTAGCTTGTAGGTCACGAGTGACCAGGACAAGCTACTCCTCACACGTATATAGTGATTTGTAATAAATGTGCAAACGATGTGTTTTGTGTATTGCCGAGTGTGGTGGTCCGGCGCCTATTCCGGAATGCCTCTCTAGTCGGGAACCCCAGGTTCTTTGTGAGCCAGGCACGTGTGTTTTTTGTGCTCGGGGTTTGTCCCAGTACAGTGTGGTACCGTTGAGGTCTGTGTCATCTTCCTGGACACCCTCACTCCTGTGTTTGAGTTGTATGTCCGGCTGAGGGAAAGACGACAGTAGGGCAGCGGCTTGTGTTGGTGGGTGTGCAGTCGCTTGTAGAGCGCTCGTAGTTGGGGGTACGGACACCCGTAGTCGACACTGGTCCCCAGCTAGTCATGTTTTCCAGTGCCTCACTTTAGGGTGCTCCGGCCAGAGACCCTAGAGGTGCCAGGCATGCACCTGCAGTTGTGTGTCTGCAGGTGTGGTGTTGGTTGGTCTCCACAGTTGTTTGACTTGTTCTCATGGAGCGGCAGTTGAACCTTTCGTCCGTGACTGCGAGGCTGAGAGGTAGTTCTTGTGTTGTTTTGTCCGGGTTGGATACTGGCCTGATCAGCCAGTAGGCCGTTCCCGTGTAGTGGCGTTGTTCTTCGCGACTCGTGCTTTGCTAGCTCCAGTTGTGGTTGTGGTGACGTCGTTCCTTTCTGACTCGTGCTTTGCCATTGGCTGTAGCTCGTGAGTTTGTGACTCGTAGTCGAGGTTTGACTCGTTCGAGGTGTATTCTGGTGTTGGTACTGTTGTGACTGCAGTTGTGGCTTGTGGTGTGCTCGAGTGGTGGCACCGTTTTGGTTATGGTTGGTGAGTGTTGGCTCGCCAAGTGTGGTTTGTCTCGTGTAGTATGCCTTGTCGTTGGCACAGTTGTATTATGGATTTGCCGTATTGAAGTGCCTTATGTTGGCACTGGTTTAGTGATTGGTTTTTGTGGTGGTTTAGCTTGCTATGGTGTGTCCTGTTACGGCACTGGTTCACTTGCGGTTTCCGTGCTGGTGCCTTGTGGTAATAGGTACTTGTACCCTGTGTGGGTAATGGTTTGTGGTGACACGTCGTATACCAGTCTTTCTGGTGTTGACGTGGAATTGTGTTTCGTGGAGGTCGTGTGGTGTGACCTTCCACTCAATGTGTTTTACCTTCCTCGGGTAAACTACCCTATATGGTTTTCATGTGTGATGGATTGGCCTGCTGTAGCCGATCATGTTACTTGGTGTGTGTGGCTATCGACATATTGTGATTTGAGGTATATAGGACCAGCTTTTTGTTAGCAGTCCTATTACCCTCGTGCTTGAGATTTGCCTGTGAAGCTTATAAGCCTAGGCAGTGGTTGACTTGTGCAGTTTATAGCTTAAATGATTGATTGTGACTGTAATGTGCCTGTGAGGCTTGTGGCCTAGGCATTTCAGTTGTTGAGCGAACTAGCCTGTGGTTCCTTTTTCTTTATAAGGAATATGCATTTGTTTATCAATTACTGTTTAAAGTGTTATTTAAATATAAATGTTGTGAGCATGAAATGGTTTGGCTATTGGTGCTGCCAGTGAGACCCATTGGGGTTGAGGTGTCCGTGGTTACTGTGTTGTTTTGGGTAGCCCCTACTGAACCTGTGACTTGTTGAGGCTCACTCCCCTACAGTTCTTTTCAGGGCTTGCCGAGTGTTTGGCTTGCAACGGCATTGTGTTAGACTTGTACCACCAGCAGTTGTGTAGTAGTTAGTGTTGTGTGAGCTTGTTCTCCCTCGGGGTATGCCCCAGGTAGTTGTACTTTTTAATTGGACATGTATTAATGTAATGAGATAGTTGTAAATTATTATATGCAAGTATGAGCACATGTACTTTCTTGTGTCTTATACTGTTGTGGTTTGTCTTTTATATTCTTACTAGACACTTGTGTGAGCTATCCCTTGCGAGACTTCGGTCCGTTTGCGGGAGGCGGATCTGGATATGGAGCCTTAATGGGCATAAATACCCCGGTCCGTCACACTGCGGGCCTAGGGCGCGGGATCTGGAGGATCTCTTGTGCGTGGTGGAGCTGGGTGTACAGGGGCGCGGCGATCTGGTAGAGCCTGGGCGCAGCAGTTGTGGCGCGATGGAGGCGGTGGCGACCTGTGGCATGCAGGAGCACAACTCATGCGGATCCGGTGCAACGCAGAGGCCAGATCTGCGGCTGGGTGTGCGCGACGAGAAGAGGAGTTGGGCGTGGGGATTTCAAGAAGCCTATTTAAGGACCCAAGGTCCTCAGGTCTGGGGGCTTCGCTAGTTGAGCATTTGGGGATTTTTCTTCTTCCATTTTTTCTTCTGTATTTTTCCTTTCAGCATCTGTAGAAGGGTTCGACATCCAGAGGGAGCTCTACTCATCTGGGGGGTTCTGCATCTGGTTTTTAGTTTAGATTTTTTTTGGGTTTCGGCTGCTGGGTTCCATTTTTTCATCTCTTCTGTTTGAGCACTTGAGGGGGTTTTGGGTTCAGATTTCTGGGATTCTCTTCATCTCTTCTGTTGGGCGGGAGACTGCATTCATTTTTTTTATTTCATCTGTGCTGGAGGGCGATCCAGTGGAGTTTAATTTATTATTTCTTATGTGTGGATTTTCTCATTTCTTCTGTGCTGCAAAATTCGATCCAGTTAATTTCTCATTTCTTTTGTGTGGATTTTGCTATTTCTTCTGTGTGGATCTTGCCATTTCTTCTGTGTTCTGTAAAGGAATTTCTCATTTCTTCTGTGCTACAGAATTCGATCCAGTTGGTTTCTCATTTCTTCTGTGTGGATTTTGCTGTTTCTTCTGTATTCTGTGAAGACATCCGGGAGGTCCTTAGTAGCAGGGGTTCGACATCCAGGGGGTTCGGCTACAGGGGAGGCGACTGTGATTTTCCATTCTTCTTGTTGTGTTCATCTTGGGGATCTAGGTTCCATGTATGTTCCTTTCTTCTGTGGAGATTGCTGCTGTGATTTTTGGGATTTTGTCCATTTCTTCTTCAGTTCGGCTGCTATGGGGAGGGGGTTTTAGCATCTGAGGTTTTCGGTTGCTGAGGATTGGTTCGAGGTTTTTCTTCTTCTCTCCTGTGGGCTGTCTGGCGTTGGGGATTAGGACCATCAGAGAACAGGAGTTTGACCTGCCCTTTATATTTCTGTTATTGTTTTCTTACTGATTCATCCCTCGAGCTTTGAGGGTACAGTGATCTGAACTTCTCATAGTTCACATTGTTCTCAATGAAAAGAATGTTTAATTTGATCTATCATCAAGAGTTCTTACTTCAGTTCTAACGCATTGAGAATTTAAATCTTGTTGGTGCTTATTTGCGTAGTATCAGTAGGAGTTTGAGTTAGCAACAATTAATTTCTGTTCTTATTTTCTGTCCAATCCTTGAGTTGTGAGGATATTGATTCGGTGTTTGTGGAGAGCAATTCTTGTTGACCGTTCATCCCCTGAGTTGTAGGGGTAAATTGGTTTGTTAGTTTCTAGTTAAGTTTTCTGTCTACCTGTTTGATCCTTCAATTGAGAGGGTACAATGATACCAAGTTTCTTTAATTTCAATTCTGTTTGTTCTTTCATTATGTTTGATCTGTCGAGTTGTGAGGGATTTGATTGGTGATGTTTACATAATTACTTTCAATGCAGTGTTATAGTGTTTGTTAGAATAGTTTCATAAATCAGTTTCTTAAGTCAAACTTTATTCAACCTCCCTGTGGAAATGACATGTTCTCACCACCTTGCTAGTTCATCTTTGCTATTTTAAATTTGTGAGACAGTTTAGAGAAGGTGAGCATATTGACGTGTGCAAAGAACTCTCGACAACGAAAGTGCAGAGTCAGCAATGTCGTGCCATCTTGGCGCCGTTGCCAGGGAGGCATTAGAGTTTGAATTAAATATGCTTTTATTTGATTTCATTTGCATTGGGCCTTTCATTGACTTGTTATTGGGCTTTTCATTTCAGATTTGCACAAAAGGGGAACATGGAGATTGGGCTTGACATTTGAGCCCATTGGAGGAGGAGAGCTTGCTGAATTCTTTTTACATTTGTTTTTAATTCAAAATTTTAGATAGAAGAGTGTGAGTGAAACTTGTAGTGAGGATTTCATGTACTCTCTGTGCATGTACAGAGATTTCTTTCTCATTGGCATGTAATAATTGGCCTTTTGGTGGTTTGAATGGTTTGGAATTAGTTTATAGTATCACTTTATATTTTCTTAGTTAAATTTCATTTCATTTAGTTCAAAAATCAAATAAAAATAAAAAAATCTAAAATCTAAAAAATCTTTCAAATCGCTCTTTCATGTAAGCCATTTGTTGTGCAATTAAAAAATTTTCATCTTCTTAAGATTAGAAACACTTGTTTTAGGACATTCATCATTTTAGTTGTCATTTCTTTTTCTGCATTGAAGAGTGCAGGGAAAAGGTATGATTTCTATCTCTTGTTACATGCATTAGACTTAGCATTAGAAAACCATTGTTTGAACTTGATTTGTTGCATTTCATATTTGTAAAAGGGACTACTTAAGGGCATCACCCTTTAGAAAAAAGATAAGGTGAGGAATTTCATCACCCTTTCCTTTGCCCAAAAATCACAAAAAAAAAAAATCCATATTCTTGCATTTGCCTAAACCTTTTAATAAAAATCAGTAGACTTGGCCCTAGGGTTCATAATTAGATTTATCCTTTCTTAATTCCAAAACTTCTCTTTAAGTCTTGTGTCTAGGATTAGAGGTTAAAAAGCTTATGCTTAAGTGAGCTAGAGGTTATTTAATTGGGTCCTTGCGAAAGCAAGGGGGGCCTCCCTCTACTCCACCTCTTACCTGGCCGGTACAAGAAGAGTTAGGATTGGACTTAAGCAAGCATAAATCTGATTTTGAGAGAAATAACATAGGTCCAAGGAACACTTAGTGTTTAGGTTAATTTGTTTTGAAGGTGTTTGTTTGTTTGTATTTGTTCATAAAAAATTCAATAAGAAAATCAATAAAAATCTAAAATTTCAAAAAAATCAAAAATAGAGGGCTTTTCAACTGTGTATGCTTGGTAGACGCTCCCTGAACATAGATTTGGCTCAACCTATAGACGAGATTGAAAGATTCTTTCATAGGATGGCCAACCAAGACCAGAACCAAGTTACTAGGAATGTAAGGAATGTAGAGGAGGTTGCACCCAGACAGATGAAGGAGTACTTTATTCCTTCTGATTATCAACCTGCGACTTGCATTAGACCAGAAATTTTTGCAAATCACTTTGAAATCAAGCGAGGAACCATTCAGATGTTGCCATCCTTCTATGGCAATCTCAATGAAGACCCCTATAAGCATATAGATGAGTTCCTAGAGATTTGTTCCACTGTCAGGATCCAAAATTTCACTAAAAATGCCTTAAGACTGACCCTATTCCCATTCTCTTTAAAAGATAAGGCCAAACATTGGCTAGGAACCATAGGGAGAACCATTCGAACATGGCCAAAAATGTAGGAGGAGTTTTTGAAGAAGTTTTACCCCATTGGCCGTACTAACATCATGAGAAGAGCAATAACTAGATTCTTCCAACACCCGAGAGAGCTAATGCATGAATCGTGGGAGAGATTGAAAGAATTGCTTAGAAAATGCCCCCATCATTGTCTGTCGAGGTGGCAAATAGTCCAAGCTTTTTATGAAGGTCTGACAGAATCAAATAGGTAGATGGTTGATGCTTCGTGTGGAGGAGCATTCATGACTAAGAGCGAGGATGAGACATATAATCTGTTTGAAACATTGAGTGAGAATTCTATCAATCATGCCTCACTCCACTCTTATGAGAGAGCACTAGGACCTGTAAAGAAGGCAGGGTTGTATGAATTAAGAGGGAGAGGAGAATCAGATTCTAGGGTAGAAGATCTGTTAGACAGACTTGATCAGAGATTGGAGTAGAAGTTAGAATAAAAATTCAATCAATTAATGTCTTTGACTGGGCAAGCCACACCCAAATTTTCTCAACCACCTGAAACTTGCTCTATATGTGCTAGCTCAGCTCACTCCACGAATGTTTGTCCCACTACTTGTGACGGCCCTCATTATACCGGTACGGTTATACCAACCCACGTCAGTATAGCGAGCGTTGCCACAGTGGGACATTTACCCAACAATACATTCAGCTGAGATACACGTGAATATAAGAACAGAGTAGCGGAAGTAAAAAGAACTACTGTCTTCATTCATTCATCATCCACATTTAGCATACATGAAATTGCAATAACATTAAAGAACTTAAAAGTTCACATAATTTAAATTGCTGAAAATTTAATACATAGATGTCCACCATTATACATTCTTTCCATGATAACGCTAATACAACGTTCAATTTACATACTATGAAACACAAAAGTCACAAAGTACTCCAAAGACTAATCTCCGCGCTCGGAGTCCGTCTCCACCGTCTCCTCCAACGGTGCCACGTCACCAACTACACCTGTACGCCGAAGCAAGTAGTGAGTCTAAAGACTCAGCAAGTAACACCACTCATACCATACACGTACATGTCATAGTAGGCTCTACACACACCATTGCAAAAACTCAACATGTATCATGCTTAACGTTTGAAATGAATAACCAACCATGATAATTCTATAAGTAAACACATGATGCATGCTTTCAGATTTCCTTATCAAGATAAATTCCTAACACGTGTTCTCTAATCATTCCTACTCATGAAATTCTACTTTGCATTTTAACTAAAACATGAAAGCACTTAGCATGATTATCCTACGTACATGAAACAAAACACACCTAGCATGGAATCTACACATTCTGTGCATGTACACGAACATTTACATACTTTAACTTGCTGGTTTTCACATGATTTAGCAACCATAACCCTACACATGAGAGCTACAATGTTATTTAAAATACAACATGTGAACAACCAAACATGGAATTTTGTGCACATACTTGTTAATTGTCCCTAGCATGGATTCTAGGCATTTTACACATATAAACATGATCCTAACATAATGAAGCTACTGATTTAACATGGTTTCAGATTTGTCACAACATGGATTACAATATCATATCCTCACATTTTGGTCTCACATTTTCTTTACACAAATTTCCAATTCACATAAATTGCACTTTACACATACACATTACACATTGTTCACTTTCACATTAACACATGAACACATGCACATTTACACATTCACATTTACACTTTCACATTTAGTGCCGTGACACATAGTCCAAACCACCAAAGAAGGACACAACACATCACATCACATAGACGCCATCTAGGCAATACAATGGCGACTCTTGGACTGCGCAGACCGGAGAACAAGTCTCCACCCTAACCAGTGGTACTTGTCCACCTCCAGGATTTCCCCCTAATGCCCTTAGGGTCACTTACACATTGAACCTTCTCAGGGGGACTTTTCCCTGATACGGTTCCACTGCCCTCTACGGAAGCAGTGTCACATTTGGCACAATTTTCACATTACACATTTTTACCGATTTTACACATGGGTTTACACATGTCACTCTCATTCTATTCACTTTCTCTCTCACATTCACATTTCTCTGTTTTTCCTAACATGACACTACAGATTTCAAAATCTACATTCAGGTAAATATCACCGATCAGGTCGGATTACACCTAAATCGAATTGTTTCACATTGGCATGCATAAATTCACATTTACATGGAAAATTCATATTACATTAAATACTGGTCCAAATGACCTGAAACTTTGACCACATGTTAATTTCGGGTTTAGGATTCCTCATGCAAATTTTCAGATTTTTCTGCACTAAAACGAAATTTCAGAAATTCAAACATCCATTTCTCATGCCATCCACCATTCAACTTAATATGGAATTGTACACAAATCACCATTTTAGCAGCTTACTGTCTAAACCCTAGCATGCATGGAAATACGGAATTCATTCCCGAATTTATTGGACAATCCATTAATTTATGGAAGATTTATCATGACCTAGCATGATCTCTATTTTTCCTAAACAAATTTTGCAATAATTCACACAAGCATGGGAATAATCTCAGAAATTTAGAACAGGGACTGAACCTCACATGCATAATCCTCACAAATTAGGGCATTTAGACTTGTCCTAAATCATGCAAACATGGTTTAACAAGATTAAAACTCATCACACATGTATCTTCATGAAATAATTAAGTCCTATCATTCGTGATAATCCATCCACACACCACATCCATCACATCAACAATATACATAGCATATAAATGATTTACAGTATATCCTCATCGTGAAACATATCGAAAATAGTCGTATAGTGCTGTTCTGCTCAGATGAACTTGGCGGCAAGCTATGGCCGTTAATTTCATGTTAGCGGCATCATCGATGGACGCTAAGCATGATCTTAGCGGCAATGGGTATTGTCGTTAATGTCAGGTCTGTGCAGAACACAGACCCGAGCTCCAAAGATGGGATGAATTTGGGGGTCTAGGACACGAGGGAAAATACATAAAATTTGTAAAACCAACCTAGACACATACAGGGACGTTATGAGTAGGGTACTTGCCTTTTAGGTACACTCCAAAGGGATCAAAAGCTTGGTGAAGCTCTCCTTGGGCTGTCCCAAGAAGCCTCCAAAACGCCACTCCTCCGGGTTCTTGGTCGATGCAGGTGCTCAGCTAGTGGTGGGGAAGCCTTCTCCTTGGTTCCCACTAGCCTCCAGTTGCAGTAGAACGCCGGATGAAGCCTTGGATCGCCGGATTGGAGCCTCCAAAGTCCAGTCTTTGCACAGCTCCGAGCTAGGGTTTTCTCTCCTCTTCCTCTCTTGTAAAAAGGCAAGGAGAAGGGTTGGGGGAGCAAATTTCGGGTTTAGATATATGGGAGAGGCTTCTCCTGACCCGAAATGCTGATGTGAACCCCATTCAGCCGTTGGAGACAGCTCCCCAATGGTTGGGGTAGCTTGTTCCGGAATTCCGGGCTCTGCAACGCATGCAGGTCAGAGAAGTTGGCGTCCACATCGTTGGACGCTGGGATTAGTGTTGGCGTCCATAGGGTGGACGCTGACACCACATCGACGTCATGCTATTGACGCCAATATGGCCTTCGGCCAGAAGTCTAAAACATGCAGAAACCCATGCACATCATGTATATTTACATGTAATATCTATATAGTTTTGTGCACACACTACCATCAAGCATTACATACATTATTTATACCTAAGCTATACACATACACACATAAGTATACCACTAATACATACGTAGATACATACATACGTACATATACGACACGAATTATTTACATGCAATAATGCAGCAAAATTCGAGGGCCTTACACCCTCTCCCCCTTAAAAGAAACTTCGTCCTCGAAGTTAGAACGACACTACTCAAACAAAAGGGGATACTTCTTCTTCATCGCATCCTCAAGCTCCCAAGTAGCCTCCTCTCGTGAGAAGTTCCGCCATAGGACCTTCACCGACGCAATACTCTTGTTCCGGAGATGCTGAACCTTCCGGTCAAGAATAGCTACTGGTTGCTCGACATACGAAAGATCTGGCTGGATCTCCACTGGCTCATGACTAATCACATGAGACGGATCTCGGACATACTTCCTGAGCATAGATACGTGGAATACAGGGTGAACGCTAGCCAAAGCTGGGGGTAATGCTAGCTCATATGCCACGCTGCCCAAACGTCTGAGAATCTCATATGGGCCAATGAACCTAGGGCTCAACTTACTATGCCTGCCAAATCTGACAACACCTCGAGTAGGCGATATCTTCAAGAAGACATGATCGCCAACCTCGAACTCCAAATCCTTTCTCCTGTTGTCGGCATAACTCTTCTGCCTATCCTGTGCCGCAACAAGCCTCTTTCTGATAAGCTGGATCTTATCCGAAGTTTCCTGAACTAACTCCGGTCCGATCAACTGCCTATCACCAGTCTCCTCCCAACACAAAGGAGATCTGCAGGGCCTACCATACAACGCCTCGAATGGAGCCATACCAATACTCGCATGAAAGTTGTTGTTGTATGCGAACTCCACAAGAGGTAAATGACGCTCCCAATCATCCTTCCAATCCAGAACACACGCTCTCAACATATCCTCGAGCGTCTGGATAGTCCTCTCGGACTGTCCATCGGTCTGGGGATGAAACGCCGAACTGAGCTTCAGCTCCGAACCTAAAGCATCCTGAAGACCCTTCCACAACCTCGAAGTGAATCTCGGATCTCGATCCGAAATGATCGACTTCGGCACACCATGCAATCTAATGACACTACTAACATACAATCTAGCTAAACTCTCTACTGACTGCTTCTTCTTCATAGGCAAGAAATGAGCAGTCTTCGAGAATCTATCTACAACTACCCAAATCGAGTCATTGCCCCTTCTAGATCGAGGCAAACCCGAAACGAAGTCCATAGTGACAGCTTCCCACTTCCACACTGGGATATCCATCCTCTGCATAAGGCCGGATGGTCGCTGTCGCTCGGCCTTCACTTGCTGACACACTAGACATCTAGACACATAATCCGCAACATCCTTCTTCATGCCGGACCACCAAAATGATCTCTTCAGGTCTTGATACATCTTAGTGTTACCCGGATGAATAGAGAATCGCGATCTGTGAGCCTCTGCTAACACATGCTCACGGACATCTGCTAGATCAGGGACACAAACACGGTGCTGAAATCTAATCACACCGTCCTCATCTCGAGCAATGCCTGCCTTGCCCACTAACTCTAAGAGTCTAGGGTCGGCTCCCTGTCGCTCGATCACCTCATCCAAACCGAGGACCTAAGAGATAACTGAGCTACAAAAGCCTGACATAGCGATGGCTCTAACTCAGTCAACGCGCAAGCCGCATCCTCCAACATCTTCCAGTCCTGCTGGAGAGATGGCCTCTTTCTACTCAGCGCATCCGCTACAACATTCGCCTTTCCAGGGTGATACTGAAGGTCGAAGTCATAGTCCTTCAAGAACTCAATCCATCTCCTCTGCCTCAGGTTTAATTCCTTTTGGGAGAAAAGATACTTCAAGCTCTTGTGGTCGGTAAACACCTCAAATCTGACACCATAAAGATAGTGCCTCCAGATCTTTAGTGCATGAACCACTGCTGCGAGCTCCAAGTCATGAGTCGGATAGTTCTTCTCATGCTCCTTAATGACGAGAAGCATAAGCCACTACCCTTTCTTGCTGCATTAGCACACAGCCCAAACCAATCTGAGACGCATCCGTATAAATGGCAAAGCCCTCTGGACCACTAGGCAATACCAATACCGGAGCAGAAGTAAGCTTAGCCTTCAATAGCTGGAAGCTACGCTCACATGCCTCAGACCATACGAACTTCTCACCCTTCCTGGTCAGCTGAGTCAAAGGGGCGGCGATGGATGAAAATCCCTCAATAAATCGCCGATAGTAACCAGCTAAACCAATAAAACTACGAATCTCCGAAGGGGTCTTGGGAATCTCCCAATCCATAACTGCCTGGACCTTCGCTGGATCAACTGCAACACCAGCGCCGGAGATAACATGCCCGAGGAAATGAACCTCGCGCAACCAAAAATCGCACTTGCTGAACTTGGCATACAGCTTGTGCTCACGAAGAACCTCTAACACTACCCTCAAATGCTGACGGTGGGTGGCCTCATCCGGAGAGTAGACCAACACATCGTCAATAAACACTACGACAAAGCTATCTAAATAAGGCCTAAACACCCTGTTCATGAGATCCATGAACGCTGCAGGGGCATTGGTCAATCCGAAAGGAAGGACCAAGAACTCATAATGTCCATAACGGGTTCTAAACGCCGTCTTGGACACATCCTCACTCCGAATCCTCAACTGATGATAACCAGATCGCAAATCAATCTTAGAAAAGACTGATGCCTCTCGCAACTGGTCAAACAAGTCATCAATACGAGGTAGGGGATACCTGTTCTTCACAGTCACTTGGTTCAACTTCCTATAGTCAATGCATAACCTAAGTGACCCGTCTTTCTTCTTGACGAACAATACAGGTGCGCCCCAAGGGGAAACACTAGGGCGAATAAATCCCTTATCAAGCAACTCTTGCAATTGCCTCCTCAACTCGGCTAACTCCGCAGGTGCCATCCGATATGGAGCCTTCGAGATAGGAGAGGTGCCCGGAAGCAACTCTATGGTAAACTCTATCTCTCTATCCGGTGGCAATCCAGACAAGTCATCAGGAAAGACATCTGGAAAATCCTGCACTACCTCAATCTCTGCAAGAGTAGGTGACTCATCAGCCTCTGGCACTAACACCACGCTGGCAAGAAAAGCGTCACAACCCTTGTTCACCATGCGCATCGCCTTCATGGCAGAGATGACCATCTTTCCCGCCCAGTTCCTTGGCAAGGGGTGAGAGAACTCGTCCTCACCAGGAATGCGGAAAACGATCCTCTTCCGACGACAATCCACTAACGCATAGTGCTCCTCTAGCCAATCCAGACCAAGAATAGCATCATAGTCCTTCATCTTTAGCAAGAAGAAACACCCATCTAGGACTCTATCCTCAATGCACACAGGTAACGACGGAATGCACTTCCTAGTCGATACCGTACCCGCGGGGTGTGCACAGACAAAGGGACCTCTAAATCCTCAGACTCTATACCTGACTCTAGGGCTAACTGCCTAGCGAACCGCTCGGAAATGAACGAGTGAGTAGCACCCGTATCAAACAAAACCCGAGCGTGCACACCTAAAAGCAAAACCGTACCTTCGGTGACATGCTCCGCCTGCTCGGCGTCCTCGCGAGCTAAAGCAAACACTCGAGCTGGGGCTCGAGGCCTTCCTGGTCTTCCTGTAGCTGGCGCGGCTGCCGCTACTGCTGGGGCTGGCGCTCCACGCTGAACTCCCTGCTGAAGTCTTGGGCAATCTTTGATCTTGTGGTCGCTGCTCCCGCACTTCAAGCACTTCCCGTAATCATCCAACACTCGGTACCACCATGTGTCTTCCCACAGTGGGGACACTCTTTCTTCACACCAGGGGAACGTACAGAAGGTACCTGAGAACTGCCGACTGCCACGGTCGTTGCTGTGTCGGGTACACCGCTTTCTTCTTGTCTTGCCGCTGGAATGTCACTGCCGGCCTCTTCTGCTAAGCCTTCTTTTCCTCCAGATATTGCTCCATCTCTCCCTCCTGCCTACAAGCAGCACTGAGGGCCTCGTCCAACGTGCGGTGGTCAAACGCCACGAGTCTTGTCTGCAGTGATGGCTTGAGTCCCATCACGAACTTCTTTGTCTTCCTTCGCTCGTCTGCCACGATATGAGGTGCATATTTAGAGAGTTCAGAAAATCTTGCCTCATATTCCAGCACAGTCATGGAGCCTTGAGCCAAAGATAGGAATTCCTGCTCCATCCGATCTTGCACATGCTCGGGGACGAACTTGGCCCGAAAGAGCCTCACGAACTCGTCCCAAGCAACGTCGATAGCTCCGTCCTCAAATCGGGTACGCAGCAATGAAGCCCACCATACATCAGCTCTTTCCTGCAATACACCTTCGTAAGCTCCGACTAACAGTCTAACTAAACAAAACATACAATCATACAAAATCAACACATACCTGTAGCATGTAGGTGGCTAATGTGACCTTGTCCTCGTCTGCACACCTGATGGCTCGGAAGATCTTTTCTATCTCCCTCATCCAGCTTTCAGCCAACAACGGATCGCTCTCCCCCTTAAAAGAGGGTGGCAGCATCCTCTTGAATCTCTCCATGGTAGAAGGTCCACCATGGTCCTGAGCTGGTACTTGAGCCTGCTACATCACATCAAGCAATATACAATCAACATAATATCACATAATTAAATAAACAGACTATAATCATTTTATTAGTCTAACCTGAGCCTCCAACTGTGCCTGGAGTGCTGCCTGGGTATGAGCCTGCGTCTGCATGGCTTGCACCAGACCTTACATGAATACTCCATAGTCCACAGGTGGCGGTGGGGGAAGTACAGGACCTGGCGGTGCCGGGGCCTGCTGCTCCGCCCGCTCGTCACGTCGCGGCTCGTCCTCACGGGCCGGCGCTCCGCCACGCCTACCTCTCGAAGCCATGGCTGCAATAAATTATCAGCCACCATTAGAGCTAGGTTACTAAGTTTCCTAACCATTTTCTTATCTATCTTTCATTCCTTATTAATCAATTCTACACATGTGGATATACTTAACATGCAATGGGGATGATGACTTATGTATATTCATGTGCAATCTCAACCGGTTGCTCTGATACCAATCTCTGTGAGGGCCCTCATTATATCGGTACGGTTATACCAACCCACGTCGGTATAGCGAGCGTTGCCACAGTGGGACATTTACCCAACAATACATTCAGCTGAGATACACGTGAATATAAGAACAGAGTAGCGGAAGTAAAAAGAACTACTATCTTCATTCATTTATCATCCACATTTAGCATACATGAAATTGCAATAACATTAAAGAACTTAAAAGTTCACATAATTTAAATTGCTGAAAATTTAATACATAGATGTCCACCATTATACATTCTTTCCATGATAACGCTAATACAACGTTCAATTTACATACTATGAAACGCAAAAGTCACAAAGTACTCCAAAGACTAATCTCCGCGCTCGGAGTCCGTCTCCACCGTCTCCTCCAACGGTGCCACGTCACCAACTACACCTGTACGCCGAAGCAAGTAGTGAGTCTAAAGACTCAGCAAGTAACACCACTCATACCATACACGTACATGTCATAGTAGGCTCTACACACACCATTGCAAAAACTCAACATGTATCATGCTTAACGTTTGAAATGAATAACCAACCATGATAATTCTATAAGTAAACACATGATGCATGCTTTCAGATTTCCTTATCAAGATAAATTCCTAACACGTGTTCTCTAATCATTCCTACTCATGAAATTCTACTTTGCATTTTAACTAAAACATGAAAGCACTTAGCATGATTATCCTACGTACATGAAACAAAACACACCTAGCATGGAATCTACACATTCTTGTGCATGTACACGAACATTTTACATACTTTAACTTGCTGGTTTTCACATGATTTAGCAACCATAACCCTACACATGAGAGCTACAATGTTATTTAAAATACAACATGTGAACAACCAAACATGGAATTTTGTGCACATACTTGTTAATTGTCCCTAGCATGGATTCTAGGCATTTTACACATATAAACATGATCCTAACATAATGAAGCTACTGATTTAACATGGTTTCAGATTTGTCACAACATGGATTACAATATCATATCCTCACATTTTGGTCTCACATTTTCTTTACACAAATTTCCAATTCACATAAATTGCACTTTACACATACACATTACACATTGTTCACTTTCACATTAACACATGAACACATGCACATTTACACATTCACATTTACACTTTCACATTTAGTGCCGTGACACATAGTCCAAACCACCAAAGAAGGACACAACACATCACATCACATAGACGCCATCTAGGCAATACAATGGCGACTCTTGGACTGCGCAGACCGGGAGAACAAGTCTCCACCCTAACCAGTGGTACTTGTCCACCTCCAGGATTTCCCCCTAATGCCCTTAGGGTCACTTACACATTGAACCTTCTCAGGGGGACTTTTCCCTGATACGGTTCCACTGCCCTCTACGGAAGCAGTGTCACATTTGGCACAATTTTCACATTACACATTTTTACCGATTTTACACATGGGTTTACACATGTCACTCTCATTCTATTCACTTTCTCTCTCACATTCACATTTCTCTATTTTTCCTAACATGACACTACAGATTTCAAAATCTACATTCAGGTAAATATCACCGATCAGGTCGGATTACACCTAAATCGAATTGTTTCACATTGGCATGCATAAATTCACATTTACATGGAAAATTCATATTACATTAAATACTGGTCCAAATGACCTGAAACTTTAACCACATGTTAATTTCGGGTTTAGGATTCCTCATGCAAATTTTCAGATTTTTCTGAACTAAAACGAAATTTCAGAAATTCAAACATCCATTTCTCATGCCATCCACCATTCAACTTAACATGGAATTGTACACAAATCACCATCTTAGCAGCTTACTGTCTAAACCCTAGCATGCATGGAAATACGGAATTCATTCCGAATTTATTGGACAATCCATTAATTTATGGAAGATTTATCATGACCTAGCATGATCTCTATTTTTCCTAAACAAATTTTGCAATAATTCACACAAGCATGGGAATAATCTCAGAAATTTAGAACAGGGACTGAACCTCACATGCATAATCCTCACAAATTAGGGCATTTAGACTTGTCCTAAATCATGCAAACATGGTTTAAAAGGATTAAAACTCATCACACATGTATCTTCATGAAATAATTAAGTCCTATCATTCGTGATAATCCATCCACACACCACATCCATCACATCAACAATATACATAGCATATAAATGATTTACAGTATATCCTCATCGTGAAACATATCGAAAATAGTCGTATAGAAGGGCAGAACAGCTTGCTGTTCTGCTCAGATGAACTTGGCGGCAAGCTATGGCCGTTAATTTCATGTTAGCGGCATCATCGATGGACGCTAAGCATGATCTTAGCGGCAATGGGTATTGCCGTTAATGTCAGGTCTGTGCAGAACACAGACCCGAGCTCCAAAGATGGGGTGAATTTGGGGGTCTAGGACACGAGGGAAAATACATAAAATTTGTAAAACCAACCTAGACACATACAGGGACGTTATGAGTAGGGTACTTGCCTTTTAGGTACACTCCAAGGGATCAAAAGCTTGGTGAAGCTCTCCTTGGGCTGTCCCAAGAAGCCTCCAAAACGCCACTCCTCCGGGTTCTTGGTCGATGCAGGTGCTCAGCCAGTGGTGGGGAAGCCTTCTCCTTGGTTCCCTCTAGCCTCCAGTTGCAGTAGAACGCCGAATGAAGCCTTGAATCGCCGGATTGGAGCCTCCAAAGTCCAGTCTTTGTACAGCTCCGAGCTAGGGTTTTCTCTCCTCTTCCTCTCTTGTAAAAAGGCAAGGAGAAGGGTTGGGGGAGCAAATTTCGGGTTTAGATATATGGGAGAGGCTTCTCCTGACCCGAAATGCTGATGTGAACCCCATTCAGGCCGTTGGAGACAGCTCCCCATTGGTTGGGGTAGCTTGTTCCCAAAATTCCGGGCTCTGCAACGCATGTAGGTCAGAGAAGTTGGCGTCCACATCGTTGGACGCTGGGATTAGTGTTGGCGTCCATAGGGTGGACGCTGACACCACATCGACGTCATGCTATTGACGCCAATATGGCCTTCGGCCAGAAGTCTAAAACATGCAGAAACCCATGCACATCATGTATATTTACATGTAATATCTATATAGTTTTGTGCACACACTACCATCAAGCATTACATACATTATTTATACCTAAGCTATACACATACACACAAGTATACCACTAATACATACGTAGATACATACATACGTACATATACGACACGAATTATTTACATGCAATAATGCAGCAAAATTCGAGGACCTTACACTACTGCCCAATTACCCCCTTTTATTCAAGAACAAGTCCAAGCTGCCCAAGGTTTTTACAAACCCTCATATGATCCATATTCTAACACATACAACCCTAGTTGGAGAAATCACCCAAACTTTTCTTGGAAAAATCAATATGAACAAGTGTCTCAACCTTCTTTAAGCAATCCATGTACGGTCAATCCTATCCCAATCAGAATCCAGGATTTGTCCAATCTTCTTACCCAAAACCTCCACAAGTCCAAGGAAATCAAAACTCCAATCAATTTGCTCATACCAATTTCTAGCAACCTTTATATAATCAACCACCACCTCCTCAGCCCAATTGGGAAGATAAAATAAATCAACTCCAAAACATGATGGTGACTCTATACCAAACTGTGCAAGAACAACAAAATGAATATCAAAATCAAAACCAAAATTTTCAACAAAATTTGGCAAGGATAGAGTCCTAGATTGCTAATGTATGTCATAGGAGGGAATCAGGTCAGCTGCCAAGTGAAGTTGTAGCAAACCCAATGAACAACCCTCCCAGATTTTATCAGAACCAATAATACCGTCAAGCCCAGGGGTACAGACCACCTGCTCACCAAAATGCACATCCACCATCAAACACACAACAAGCTTTTATCCAGAACATTCCAGCACTACAAAATCAGAGTCAACCTATACAACATGACCATCCTCCTGCCCAAGTTAGGGGCCCCCAAGTAGAAAATGCTAAGACTGTGTCTACTTTAAGAAGTGGAAAAATCAGAATAAATCCTCTCCCACACATGACAACATTGAATGAGGATAAAGAAGATGAAATTGAAACTGAAATTAAAGAAAGAGAGTGAAGAAAAAGTTGAAAAAGAAAAAACCAAGGGAAAAGAGAAAATGATTGAAGAACCTCTAGACAAAATCAAAATGAATGAAGACCCAAGCTGTTACATTCCAAGAGTCCCTTTTCCTGAAGCTTTAAAGCCAAAATCCAAAAATAAACCAACTGGTAATGAAGAACTTTTGGAACTCTTTAAGCAAGTTCACATCAACATTCCTCTCCTTGATGCCATCAAGCATGTGCCTACTTATGCCAAATTCTTAAAAGAAATATGCACTCCAAAATGTGAAATGGGAAATAAAACTGAAACAATCATTCTTCCAGAAACTGTGAGTGCCATTATCTTGAACCAACTCCCTAAAAAGCTCAAAGATCTAGGCACTCCACTAATTCCTTGCACCATCGGTGGAGTCACTTTTGAAAGCGGCCTTTTGGATTTGGGAGTCAGTGTCAATCTCCTACCTTCTGCTATTTTTGAGAAATTCAAGTTAGGAGAATTAAAACCCACTTCTGTTGTCCTTCAACTAGCCGATCGTTCTGTCACCATTCCTAAAGGCTTAGTTGAGGATGTTATTGTGAAAATCAATGATTGTTACTTCCCTGCCGATTTCATCATTCTGGACATGAACACGCCTCAAGATTTAACTCAGTCCACCATCATCCTTGGTAGACCTTTTTTGGCCACAGCTAGAGCTAACATTGATTGTGCTATCGGGATGATGGATATATCATTTGGGGATAAGCGGGTTAGTATCAATATTTTTAAGGCATCATGATCAAGGAGAGAGTTGTCTAGTGGTAGACTCCTTGGAAGAATCTTGTGTAGAAGAAGTAGTAGACCAACCCTGTGCTCTAGGGTTTGAGGGAGAGGAAGGACAATTTAATTCTTTATTTCAGAGTAATGATTCATCATTTCCATTAGAGTGTCCTCCTAAGGTTGAGCTAAAACCACTCCCTGCTAGTTTAAAGTACATCTTTCTAGGAGAGAACGAGACTTGGCTCGTCATAATTGCTAGCAATCTTGTAAAGCCAAAGCCAAAGATCTATAAAGCCAAAGCCAAAACATTCCATGATAAACACATTCATAGAAAATCTTTTCAAGTGCATGATAAGGTCTGGTTGTTTAATTCTAGGCTTTGTCTCTTTCCGGGAAAATTGAAGTCCCGATGGGATGGTCCTTACACTGTTGTCAAAGCTTGTGACAATGGTGTTGTCATTATTCTTGATCCTAAAACTGGACAATCATTCACTATTAATGGGCAAAGGTTAAAGCATTTCTTTGAAAGCCCACTTTCCTTAAAAATTGAGTCTACCAAATTAGCTGAGCCAGATGGAGCTTAATTGCATCTGGCTGAAGACGATAAACTTAGCGCTCTTGGGAGGCAACCCATGTGTACAGATTTTCTTTATCAGGTAATTCTCTATCTTACTTTCTTTTCCTATAAATAAGTTGGGAAGGGTAGAATAAGCATGCATTCATAGTCCTCACCCTAACCAATACTTTGTTTTCTTCCTTTACATTGAGCTTATACATGTGTAAATAAAAAGAAAATTTCACAATGTTTCATCTTTGAATAAAAAAAATGTTTGGCATTGCGAAACATAGACTTTGTGTCTGATCTTTAACCATTAAAATTTTGTAGTTGTCACATTCCTTTGCAAACATCCATGTTAGGTAGCCTCTAGTAAAGGATTACATGTACTTCCTGTCTACCTTATGTAAGGATTTATGGCAAGAAGTTTTTATACACACACTACACAGCCACTTAGACTAGCTGAACCCGAATGTAGCAAATTTGTTAAGGCTAGTAGGAGAGAGGTGATTGGTTTTCTTCCCTCCCCTTAAGTGAATTGTGAAGGAAGTGAAGGAATGTGTTCAAGGAACCTGACTGCCCATCCTTCCTTTAAGAGGAAAAGAAAAAAAATAAACAAACAAAAGAAAAGAAAAAAAATACATCTATGAAAAATGCCCCGGATCTGAGTAAAGTTGGACTCGTTACTCTTGAAAAGTGATGGGTTGTGCAGCATTATGGATGAAAAAGAAAGAAAAAAAATTTGAGTGCACAAAGTGCAAATAAAGAGGCAAAGTTCTCAACTCAGAGAAATAATCCTCAAGGAAGTTGGGCAGAATGGAACTGAGAGAAACAACCCAATCTGACTGAGCAAGGATCTTATTCCATAATTCTTTTCTTCTCCCTCAAATTAATCTAATCTCAATTACTAGCTGAGGCAGAGAAGCTCCATGAGGGCTGATGTAAACTCTTAAGTGAGCTATCATTTGTGCACTAATTTCTTGCCGTAAGCCCTTACAATTAGGAAAGACATATCTCTACATTAATCTTTTACATGATGGCTATTTAGCATGTGACATTACATCTTCTAGTCCTACATTTGGAGTAATTATTATTGCTAAGCGACTAGCAATGTTCAAGTAGGGGGAGTGATAATTGCAAAACATTTCGTGTTAAAGTTCATACATATAGTTAGTTTTAGACATCTTTTATCTATAAATAATGTGCATTTTGATTTTAATTTCCATTTCATCAAAAAAAAGGTTTTTGAACATATTAGTTGATAATGGGTTAGAATACACATGTTAAATTTTCATTTAATAAGTCATTTCTTTCAGATTGACTAATTAAGTTCACTTTGGAAAATAAAAGATATTTGTAAATAAATATTGTATATAAATAAATTCTTGTTACAATAATATCTTTGTAAATATTTTTAGTAGTAAATAGGTATTAGTTTGTAAATAAATAGATTTTTTTTAACAGTTTTAATACCCCACCCAATCCCATTAAATAAATAAATATTGTTTTTAACACCCCACCACATCTTTGGCTACGTACCCTTACCCATTTCTTTCTTCCCCATCAGGTCGAGGAGTCCTGGAGTCGGTAAGAAAAGCTGGAAGCGATTTGGAGCAGAGGAGCTCTGGCGATTTGGCGGAGCTCTGGCGATGGCGCTGGCGAAGCTGGAGGCGGCCAGGTGTGCAGGCGATTTGGGTGTGCTGAGCTGGTGGAGCCCGGGGTGCTGTGCGATGCTGAGGCGGCCTGCTGGAGCGCAGGCGAGTTGGTGCGTTGCTGATGGAAGCGATGCAGAGGCGGGCTGGCGGTGCGAAGCAGTTGGGAAGCAGAGCAGTTAAGGTGGTGCGCAGATGGGGTGGTGCCGAGCTGGATGCCAGCTAGGCCGTGCGCTGCGAGCCTGGGGCGTGGGATCTGGAGGAGCTCCCGTGCGTGGCGGAGCTGGGTGTAAAAGGGCGCGGCGATCTGGCGGAGCCTGTGCGCAGCAGCTGTGGCGCGATGGAGGCAGTGGTGATCTATGGCATGCAGGAACGCAGCTCGTGCGGATCCGGTGTGACGCAGAGGCCAGATCTACAGCTGGGTGTGCGAGGCGGGAAGAGGAGTTGGGCGTGGGGATTTCAGGAAGCCTATTTAAGGACCCAAGGTCCTCAGGTCTGGGGGCTTCGCTAGTTGAGCATTTGGGGATTTTTTTTCTTCCATTTTTTCTTCTGTATTTTTCCTTTCAGCATCTGTAGGAGGGTTCGACATCTAGAGGGAGCTCTGCTCGTCTGGGGAATTCGGCATCTGTTTTTTAGTACAGATTTTTTTTTGGGGTTTTGACTGCTGGGTTCCATTTTTTCATCTCTTCTGTTTGAGCACTTGAGGGGGTTTTGGGTTTAGATTTCTGGGTTTCTCTTCATCTCTTTTGTTGGGAGGGAGACTACATTCATTTTGTTTTATTTCATCTGTGCTGGAGGGCGATCCAGTGGAGTTTAATTTCTTATTTCTTATGTGTGGATTTTCTCATTTCTTCTGTGCTGCAGAATTTGATCCAGTTAATTTCTCAATTCTTCTGTGTGGATTTTGCTATTTCTTCTGTGTGGATCTTGGCATTTCTTCTGTGTTCTGTGAAGGATTTTCTCATTTCTTCTGTGCTGCAGAATTCGATCTAGTTAATTTCTCATTTCTTCTATGTGGATTTTGCTATTTCTTCCGTATTCTGTGAAGACATCCGGGAGGTCCTTAGCAGCAGGGGTTCGGCATCCAGGGGGTTCGGCTACAGGGGAGGCGACTGTGATTTTCCATTCTTCTTGCTGTGTTCATCTTGACGATCCAGGTTCCATGTCTGTTCCTTTCTTCTGTGGAGATTGCTGCGTGATTTTTGGGATTTTGTCCATTTCTTCTTTAGTTCAACTGCTATGGGGAGGGGGTTTTAGCATCTGAGGTTTTCGGCTGCTGAGGATTGATTCGAGGTTTTTCTTCTTCTCTTCTGTGGGCTGTCTGGCATAGGGGATCCATCAGAGAACAGGAGTTTGACCTGCACTTTATATTTCTGTTATTATTTTCTTACTGATTCATCCCTCGAGCTTTGAGGGTACAGTGATCTGAACTTCTCATAGTTCACATTGTTCTCAGTGAAAAGATTGTTTAATTTGATCTATCATCAAGAGTTCTTACTTCAGTTCTAACGCATTGAGAATTCAAATCTTGTTGGTGCTTATTTGCGTAGTATCAGTAGGAGTTTGAGTTAGCAACAATTAATTTTTGTTCTTATTTTCTGTCCAATCCTTGAGTTGTGAGGGTATTGATTCGGTGTTTGTGGAGAGCAATTCTTGTTGACCGTTCATCCCCTGAGCTGTAGGGGTAAATTGGTTTGTTAGTTTCTAGTTAAGTTTTCTGTCTACCTGTTTGATCCCTCAATTCAGAGGGTACAGTGAATTCTGTTTGTTCTTTCATTATGTTTGATCTGTCGAGTTGTGAGGGATTTGATTGGTGATGTTTACATAATTACTTTCAATGCAGTGTTATAGTGTTTGTTAGAATAGTTTCATAAATCAATTTCTTAAGTCAAACTTTATTCAACCTCCCTGTGGAAATGATCTGTTCTCACCACCTTGCTAGTTCATCTTTGCTATTTTAAATTTGTTAGACAGTTTAGAGAAGGTGAGCATATTGACTGTGCAAAGAACTCTGGACAACGAAAGTGCACAGTCAACAATGCCGCATTCAGCATGCCTGTGCCTGCTGGGCTTGCCTTGGTTACAAGCCAGCTGTGCCGATTTTTGTTGGTGGTTGCCCCGCCTGTTCTCTTTTTCCCCAGTGCTTTGCACTTGAGGGCTTGTCCCGTTCAGAGGTTGTCTCCGTTTTCCTGGGACCCCCATCCTCGGGAGCCTGTTGAGGGAGTTCTCCGGGCTACGAGCGTGCTCGAGTTGTCAGCCGAGTTGGTGGACTTTAGGGCTGAGGGGAAAACGGTGGTGGACAGCGGCTTCAGTTGTTTGTAGAGCTCTCGTAGCTGGGTCTGTGTCGCCGAGGTGGTTGAGGCATTCTTTCCAGTGTGGACCAGCTAGTCCTTTCTCGCTGCCTCTCTCGACATTGGTTCCGGAGCCACGTCGTGGTGTTAGGCGTGGGTCCGCAGCTCGGCCGGGCTGTGGTGGTGCGTGCGTTGTGTTCTCTGCGGCTCACTTGCCTCACTCTACCGGGGAGGTTGTAGGCAGGAGTCAGCAGCTGGCGAGTTCGAGGTGTGGACAGTGTGTCCTCCTCCTAGCTGCCTATGGCAGTGGTTTGGTTGTTCTTGCTGTGACGATGTTTCTCACATTGTTTCTAAGTGAGTCTCGTCTCCCTAGCCTGCACAGTGGTTGTAGCCTAGCCGTGTCTAGTTCCGTGGGCTTGGTTGGTTTGGCCTCGTGGGCCGTGTTTAGTGGTTTCCGCTCAGCGTGTTCTCTCGGGGTGCCTTGTGCAGACACCCATCCGCTGGTTCTGTAACTTGTGTCTTGGTACCGACCGTGGTGGCACCAGCGTGTGTAGTTCCCTAACCTTGTGGCATGTCCGAGGTCCAGGGTGGTTCATTTTCTGGGCCCTCGACCTTGTGGGGGTCCGAGGTGGCCGTGTTTAGGGTGAGACGTTCCTTCTCACGTGGTTGCTCGGTGTCCCTTGTGGTGACACTTGGTTGTTCCTTCCCGACCTCGTGGAGGTCTGGGATGTTGGTGCTTGTGTTGTGAGACTCTGGTCTCACGTGGTTGCTCCGGTGTTCCATGAGCTTCTTTGTCTCGGCGGGTGCGTGCCAAGGGTTTGCTTCCGCATTGTATTTCACTCTGCTGGTTCTGCGGGAGTCGTGTCTGGCCCGACCCTGGTTGTGGGTCGAGGCATTGCTCTGTTTTCGCTGCTTTGTAGTTCTCGGCAGTAGGTGTTTCTCGCTTTACTGCTTTGTATAGTAGTTTGCTTCCACTTTCATTGTAGTTCCTGCTGCCCTGGCTGGTAAGGGATTGGTTATCCCTCCTGAGCCTTGTTCGCGAGGCTCACCCCCCCTACTTTCTTCAGGTAGGGACTCGCTATCGCAGGAGTTCGTTGCCGGACGGTTGTGGTGGCGGTTTGTTGCGCCGTGCGTTGCCAGCAGTGTGAGTTGTGAGCGTGAGCGCTTGTTCAGGAGTGAGTTGAGAGTTGCCTTTTTGCAAGTCCTCAGGGTATGCCCCTTAAGGACTGTGCCTTTTTTTCTGTACCTATACTTTTATTTGGGACATGTTGTACATAATTTCTTTATTAATGTACGAACTTTCTTGTTATAGTTATTTGAATTCATTGCTTATCTCACTGGACTAAATTCTAACCCTTCCTGGTCTTTGGATCCGTGGGTGGCGACACGACCTTCGGGTCCCTAGCGGGAGGTCCGGGAGGTCGGTTCGTTACACTTGCCCTCAATCTTCCAATCCTTCTTCTTCAACTTCTTCTATCTTCAGTGTTGGACTGGACCCGATGGCGAGGGGGAAGAAAACAGCTGTCCACGACCGCCCCCGCCAGATGGACGAAGAGGAAGAGGAGATGACGGGGGAAGAGAATACGGCAGAGGAGGACGAGGACCGGGCGGCGACAGATGCGGGCGGCAGTGCACTGGAAGGGGGGGAAACAGGGGGAGAAGATGGAGAGGGGGAAGAAGAAATAGAAGTAGTGGTGCTCCGGACGGCTCCCCGCCGGCCAAAGGTGAGTCAAACGACCTCTAATCCTCCCCCGTGTATGACTGTAATTGTGAGAAAGAAGGGGAAATAGAGGGAAGTTTGGCTTGGCTTGGTTTAGAGAGAGAAGCTCTGGGTCTAGAGAGAGAAGCTCTGGGTCTTTCGGGTGGTGAAGGTTTCCTGGGTGTTCGCAGTTGAGCTGCCGGTGACCTACGGGTTGCCGGCAGGTCTCTCCGGGATATGGAAGCGGACATGTCTTTGGGACAGGAAGGTCTCAATTTTGCGACTGCTCTGGCGGCTTCTTTGCGTCCCCTAAAGATTGATCTTACATTGAAACCTCCTACTTTTACTGATGATGGGTATCCGGCTGTTTACTTTATGAAGGAAGAGGTACGTAGATCTGAACTCCCCCTTAAGTTTGCAGTTGTTGCTAAATGCTCTTACAGGAGGCCGTCCATACCGGAGATCAAGAGTTGCTTATCCCAGAGGCTGGCTCTTAAAGGAGATTGCATTGTTAGCATTTTAAACCCAAGGCATCTGCTGTTTCGTTTCTTTGAGGAAGAAGATTTTCTTAAGGTGCTGGTCCGGAAAAATCTTTACATCAAAGGATATCTATTTCGGTTCTTCCGCTGGGCTTCGGACTTCGACTTCTCTGCTAATCCAATGCTCATCCCCATCTAGGTGGGCTTCCGGAACCTGCCTGTTAATCTATATAATGAGGACTACCTAAGGTGCATTGCTGGGAACTTTGGCAAAGTGCTTCGGATACATGACTCGACTCTGGCCTGGACTCAAACAACAGAAGCTCTAGTCTGTGTTGATGTGGATATCGCCAAACCGCTTGTTGAGAGGATATGGATAGGTCAGGGTGACAGAGGTTATTGGTAGACTGTTAATTTTCACAGGGTGCCGCTTGTTTGCAAGCTCTGTCGTAGACTGGGTCACTCCCAGGAGGTTTGTAAGAAGAAGTCTAGGGATTCTGATCAACCTCTTGTCTCAAAAAGCCTTGCAGTTTCTTCCTTGCCTGAAAAAGAAAAACTGAAGGATCAAGAATGGCGTGTGGTCAATCGTAAGGGTGTTGTCCCTAAGGATTACCATCCGAAGCAAGCGACTTTCGAAGTCCCGGTTAGTAATATTTTTGATCGTTTGGTGGATGATGTTGTTTTACATGAGGCTCCTACTGTTCATTCTAATCTGGTTGATCCAGAGAACGAAAGTCATCAGATCAAGATCGTGCAAGAGCCAGTGCATGGCACTACAGTCGTTAATGCATGTTTGCTAAGTGACCACTATGGGAACCCTCTGGGAGTCTCATCTCAGGAGGTTTCTCCGGCGGCTAATCCCCTGACGATAACAGGATTAGAAACAGACGTGCATGGTGGAGAGCCAGACGGACCCTGCCAGTCGGACGTGCATGGTGGAGAGCCGGGGGTGAAGCAAATGCAGACAGTTCAGAATATGCCACAAAATACTATTTTCAAGTTGAATGAGGTGATATCCTCCAGTGAAGAGCTTTCAAGTCCAACTGGCTGTCAACCTAACCTCTCTAACTTGCCGGAGGAGTCGCCGGCGCCAGCCCTTCTGGTGATGTTTGGCAACGAATCCTCTGAGATTCTTCAGGCTGGGACTAAGATAAAGTCTCATGATCAAAATCTCCTTTATGATCCGCAGCGGATCCCTGCCTCGCTTCTTGCCTCCTCTGAGAATATATTCATGGCAACTGTGAAATTATCTAAGGAAGGTATGGTGGTTTCTACGGTCCCAACTGTGGGGGTGTGTACGCGATCCAAAGCGAAAGCTGCTGATGGCTCATCGGGCTACCGGTCCTCATGAATTTTACAGCTACTTTCTGGAACATTAGAGGCATATCCAATATGGCCTCTAAGAGATCTCTTAAGCGTCAGATTAAACAGTTTAATTTGAAGGTCATTGCTATATTTGAACCTCAAAATCCTTTATCGAAGGCCGAAGGTATCCGTCGTTACCTTAAAATGGATGCTCATATTGGAAATATGGGTTAGGATTCTAAAATTTGGTTGATGTGGTCTAATGATATTTCTCTTCATGTTACTGCTATGTCGGATCAATTTATTTCTGGCAATATTCTAGTTGGGGACCAGCCAGTATGTATGTTAACGGCTGTTTATGCTGCTTGTGATTTGGGGTTACGTCACCGTCTTTTTGATAATCTCCTTGGAAAGGGAAGTAACAGTCAGCTGCCTTGGGTGGTTGGTGGGGATTTCAACTATCTAGCAAGTCCTTCAAAGAAGGAGGGTGGCGCTGTCACGCCCCTCCAATTTAGCAGCGGAATAAATCGGAGGAGAACGTGAACAACGAGTATGGTAACGACAATTGGGCATACTTTCGCAAACATCAGAGCATCTAATAAACAATAATTGGAATAAACTCTTTATTTCATTATAAAATCACTAAGACTATTACAACCACTAATTCAGAGCCACACATAAGGCTCAATGACATCATTACATTGAAAAGAAATCTAAAGCAATAACTACTAGACTCCATTGTACTAGGGGAACTTCATGACTTGACTCCGGGTCACTCATCACTCGGGTCATGTCCCATTGGTGTGTGTAACATCATTGTCCGAGTTACCTGAGACACAATAACAAATAACAAAGGGTGAGCGATAACGCCCAGTAGGACTTAAATCTCAGGATCAAGCATGCTTTAAATAATTAATGCATTCAATGGCAGAGTAACTAATGATAGAGCATGTAAGGCCCTCTAATTTTGTTGTATTATTGTATTGCATGTAAAAAATTCATGTTGTGTATGTGCGTATGTAACTATTTACGTAAGTACTAGTAGTATACTATTGCATGCATGTGTATAGACTAAATGTAAATAGTATATGAATGGTATGATGGTAGTGTGTACATGATAACGTATACATATAGCATGTATATAGGTGTAAAAGGTGCATGGTTTCTGCATGTTTTAGAGTTCTGGCCGAAGGCCAGATTAGCGTCAATATCCATGGACACTTGAGTTGAGTAGGCGTCAACCCCATGGACGCCAACACTAATTCCAGCGTCCAGCGATGTGGACGCCAAATTATCTGACCTGCATGCGTTTCAGAGCCTAGAATTTCTGGAAACAAGCCACCCCAACCATTGGAAAGCTGTCCCCAACGGTCTGAAAGGCCATCTTGTCACCCCTGCGTGACAAGAGAACCCCCCTCTGCTTTAAAACCAACTCCCCTTACACCAGAAAACCTCTCTTGACTCTTTGCAAAGAGGATAGAAAACCCTAATTCGGAGTTGTGCAAAGACTGAGCTTTGGAGGCTTCAATCCGGCGATCCAAGGCTTCATCCGGCGTTCTTTTGCAACTAGAGGCTAGAGGGAACCAAGGAGAAGGTTTCCCCACCACCGGCTTAGCACCTGCATCGATCTAGAACCCGGAGGAGAGCTCTTTTGGAGGCTTCTTGGGACTGCTCAAGGAGAGCTTCTCTGACCCGTTTAGATCCCTTGGAGTTTTACAAGAGGCAAGTACCCTACCCATAACGTCCCTGTATGTGTCTAGGATGGTTTTGCTATTTTTGTGTATTTTCCCTCGTGTCCTAGACCCCCAAATTCACCCCATCTTTGGAGCTCGGGTCTATGTTCTGCACAGACCTGACATTAATGAAAATATCCCATGCCGCTAAGATCATGCTTAGCGTCCAGCGATTATGCCGTTGACATTGAATTAGCGGCCAGAGACCGCCGCCAAGTTCATCTGGACAGAACAGTGAACTGTTCTGCCTTCTTATATGATTAATTTCGACGTGTTTTGCGATGAGGATATAATGTAACTCTTATATACTACGTACACTAGCTAATGTGATGAATGGGAGAATGAATGTACATCTATTTTGTGGATGGTTGAGTTTAATTGTTTATCTAATGTGTATGTGAAAAGAATGGCCATGTGTATTCACCATGATCCTCATGATCAGTGGAAAAGTTTGGTTGCCCAAATTTGTTAGACCATGTATGCATGTTACTATCTGTGCTCTGAGTTTCTGACATTTTTCCCATACTTGTATGATTATTTAAAAATTCTATTTTGGGAAAATAGAAATCATGCGTAGGTCATGTTAAATTCCAGTGAATTGTGTGTTGCTCGAGAAATTCGGGAACAAATTCTGTGACCCTGTGCATGCTAGGGTGCAGACAGTGAGCTATTAAAATCTGTCATTTTGTTTAACTCCATGTCAAATTGCATTATGAATATTAGTGTGGAATGGATGGTTAATTTTCTGAAATTTCATTTTGAGTCAGAAAAATCTGAAATTATGCATGTGGGATCCTAAGCCCGAAATTAGCCTGTGGTTAAACTTTCAGGTCATTTGGACCAATATACGATGCAATATGAATTTTCCATGTAAAAATATGAAACTGACGCATGCCTTTGTAAAATGATTTGATTTTATATATGGCAACCTGATTAGTGAAATTTCCTGAATGCTACATTTCTGTAATTGTAGTGCCATGTTAGGAAAAACAGAGGAGTGTGCATGTGAGTGAGAAAGTGAATGAATTGAGAGTGACATGTGTAAACCTATGTGCTAAAATCGGTAAAAACGTGTAATGTGTAAATTGTGCCAAGTGTGACATTGCTTCCACAGAGGGCAGTGGAGCAGTATCAGGGAAAAGTCCCCCTGAGAAGGTTCAATGTGTAGTGACCCTAAGGGCATTAGGGGGAAATCCTGGAGGTGGACAAGTACCACTGGTTAGGGTGGAGACTTGTTCTCCCGGTCTGCGCAGTCCAAGAGTCGCCATTGTATTGCCTAGATGGCGTCTATGTGATGTGATGTGTTGTGTCCTTCTTTGGTGGTTTGGACTATGTTTCACGGCACTAAATGTGAATCTGTAAATGTGAATGTAAACAATGTGTAAAAGTGCATGTGTAGAGTGTGAAATATGTGAACAAGAAATTGTGTAAAATGTGAAACCTAAATGTGAGGATGTGAGATTGAAATCCATGATATAAGGATCTGAAATCATGTTAGAACAGCAATATAAATGTGGTTACGGTCATGTCTTATATGTGTTCAATGTGTAGAGTCCATGCTAGGGACAATCCTTACTTATGTGTAAATCATTCCATGTATGATTACTCTCACATTGTGGTTTGAATGAGAACGTAACTTTCATGTGTTAGATTGTAAAGTGTTAAACCACATCAAAACAGCAAGCTTAAAACATGTGAAGTGGTCATGTGCATGTGTAGGAGTAAGTAGTAACCATGTTAGAAATGTTTTCTTCCATGCATGTAAACTAGTCTTGCTAAATTGCTCCCATGTTTTAGTTTAATTGAAAGAAGAACTTCCATGTGTAGGAATGATTAGAGAGCATGAGATAGGAGATTTGATTTAGGAAATCTGAAAACATGAATTTGTGTTTCATTAACGGAACTACCATGATAGGTTGTAAATTTTAATGATAAGCATGCTACATGTTGTGTCTTGTAAATGCGTATGTAAAACTTGCGATGACATATACATGTATGGTATGTGTAGAGTTACTTGCTGAGTCTTTTAGACTCACTACTTGCTTCGGCGTACAGGTGTAGTGGGTGACGAGACATTAGTGGAGGAGACGTTGGAGACCGACTCCGAGCGCGGAGATTAGGGCGTTGCTGGAATTCTAGTGACATTTGTGATTTTCTTAGTATGTGAATTGAACATTGTACTATCTTTATCATGGAAGAATGTATAAGTGTGGACATTTATGTATTTAATTTTCAGCAAGTTAAATTATGTGGACTTTTAGTTCTTAATGTTATCGAATCATGTATGTTAAATGTGGATGATGAATGAAATGAAGACAGTGGTTCTTTTACTTCCGCTACTCTGTTCTTATATTCACGTGTATCTCAGCTGAATGTTAATGTTGGGTAAATGTCCCACTGTGATGACGCTTGCTATACCGACGTGGGTTGGTATAACCGTACCGGTATAATGAGGGTCGTCACAGAGATTGGTATCAGAGCGACCGGTTGAGATTGCACATGAATATACATAAGTCATCATCTTCATTACATGCTAAGTCTACATAGGAATGTCCACATGTGTAGAAATCACTAATAACGAGTGAAAATATATAAGAAAATGGTTAGGAAACTTAGTAACCTAGCTCTAATGGTGGCTGAAATTTATTACAGCCATGGCTTCGAGAGGTAGGCGTGGTGGAGTGCCGGCCCGTGAGGACGAGCCGAGACACGACGAGCGGGCGGAGCAACAGGCCCCGGCACCGCAAGGTCCTATACTTCCCCCACCGCCTGTGGATTATAGAGTATTCATGCAAGGTCTGGTGCAAGCCATGCAGACGCAGGCTCATACCCAGGCAGCACTCCAGGCACAGTTGGAGGCTCAGGTTAGACTAATAAAATGAATTATTATCTGTTTTATTTGAATGTGTGATATTATGTTGATTGTGTGTTGCTTGCTGTGTACTGTAGCAGGCTCAAGTACCAGCTCAGGACCATGGTGGACCTTCTACCATGGAAAGATTTAAGAGGATGATGCCACCCTCTTTTAAGGGGGAGAGCGATCCGTTGTTGGCTGAAAGCTGGATGAGGGAGATAGAAAAGATCTTCCGAGCCATCAGGTGTGCAGATGAGGATAAGGTCACATTAGCCACCTACATGCTACAGGTATGTGTTAATTTTGTATGATTGTATATTGTGTTAAGTTAGATTTGTATAGATGGAGCTTATGAAGGTGTATTGCAGGAAAGAGCTGATGTATGGTGGTCTTCACTACTGCGTACACGGTTTGAGGACGGCGCGGTAGAGGTTGCTTGGGACGAGTTCGTGAGGCTCTTTCGGGCCAAGTTCGTCCCTGAGCATGTGCAAGATCGGATGGAGCAGGAGTTCCTCTCTTTGGCTCAAGGCTCCATGACCGTGCTGGAATATGAGGCAAGATTTTCTGAACTCTCTAAGTATGCATCTCATATCGTGGCAGATGAGCGCAGGAAGAAAAAGAAGTTCGTGATGGGACTCAAGCCATCACTGCGGACGAGACTCGTGGCGTTTGACCACCGGACTTTGGACGAGGCCCTCAGTGCTGCTTGTAGGCAGGAGGGAGAGATGGAGCAATACCTTGAAGAGAAGAAAGCTTCGCAGAAGAGGCCAGCAGCGACATTCCAGCGGCAAGACAAGAAGAAAGCGGTGTACCAGACACAGTAGCGATCTGTGGCTGTCGGTAGTTCTCAGGTACCCTCTGTACGTTCCCCTGGTGTGAATAAAGAGTGTCCCCACTGCGGGAAGACACATGGCGGTACCGAGTGTTGGATGATTACGGGCAAGTGCTTGAAGTGCGGGAGCAGCGACCACAAGATCAAAGATTGCCCAAGACTTCAGCAGGGAGTTCAGCGCGGAGCGCCAGCCCCAGCGGTAGCGGCAGCAGCGCCAGCCCCAGTAGTAGCGGCAGCAGCGCCAGCTACAGGAAGACTAGGAAGGCCTCGAGCCCCAGCTCGAGTGTTTGCTTTAGCTCGCGAGGACGCCGAGTAGGCGGAGCATGTCACCGAAGGTACGTTTTTGCTTTTAGGTGTGCACGCTCGGGTTTTGTTTGATACGGGTGCTACTCACTCGTTCATTTCCGAGCGGTTCGCTAGGCAGTTAGCCCTAGAGTCAGGGGTAGAGTCTGAGGAGTTAGAGGTCCCTTTGTCTGTGCACACCCCTGCGGGTACGGTATCGACTAGGAAGTGCATTCCGTCGTTACCTGTGTGCATTGAGGATAGAGTCCTAGATGGGTGTTTCTTCATGCTAAAGATGAAGGACTATGATGCTATTCTTTGTCTGGATTGCTAGAGGAGCACTATGCGTTAGTGGATTGTCGTCGGAAGAGGATCGTTTTCCGCATTCCTGGTGAGGATGAGTTCTCTTACCCCTTGCCAAGGAACTGGGCGGGAAAGATGGTCATCTTTGCCATGAAGGTGATGCGCATGGTGAACAAGGGTTGTGACGCTTTTCTTGCCAGCGTGGTGTTAGTACCAGAGGCTGATGAGTCACCTACTCTTGCAGAGATTGAGGTAGTGCAGGATTTTCCAGATGTCTTTCCTGATGACTTGTCTGGATTGCCACCGGATAGAGAGATAGAGTTTACCATAGAGTTGCTTCCGGGCACCTCTCCTATCTCGAAGGCTCCATATCGGATGGCACCTGCGAGTTAGCCGAGTTGAGGAGGCAGTTGCAAGAGTTGCTTGATAAGGGATTTATTCGCCCTAGTGTTTCCCCTTGGGGCGCACCTGTATTATTCGTAAGAAGAAAGACGGGTCACTTAGGTTATGCATTGACTACAGGAATTTGAACCAAGTGACTGTGAAGAACAGGTATCCCTTACCTCGTATTGATGATTTGTTTGACCAGTTGCGTGAGGCATCAGTCTTTTCTAAGATTGATTTGCGATCTGGTTATCATCAGTTGAAGATTCGGAGTGAGGATGTGTCCAAGACGGCGTTTAGAACCCGTTATGGACATTATGAGTTTTTGGTCCTTCCTTTCGGATTGACCAATGCCCCTGCAGCGTTCATGGATCTCATGAACAGGGTGTTTAGGCCTTATTTAGATAGCTTTGTCGTAGTGTTTATTGATGATGTGTTGGTCTACTCTCCGGATGAGGCCACTCACCGTCAGCATTTGAGGGTAGTGTTAGAGGTTCTTCGTGAGCACAAGTTGTATGCTAAATTCAGCAAGTGCGATTTTTGGTTGCGCGAGGTTCATTTCCTCGGGCATGTTATCTCCGGTGCTGGTGTTGCAGTTGATCCAGCAAAGGTCCAGGCTGTTATGGATTGGGAGATTCCCAAGACCCCATCGGAGATTCGTAGTTTTATTGGTTTAGCTGGTTATTATCGGCGATTTATTGAGGGATTTTCATCCATCGCCGCCCCTTTGACTCAGCTTACCAGAAAGGGAGTGAAGTTTGTTTGGTCCGAGAAGTGTGAGAGTAGTTTTCAATTATTGAAGACTAAGCTCACGTCAGCCCCGGTGTTAGTTTTACCGAGCAGTATAGAGGGCTTTGCTATCTACACGGATGCATCTCGGATTGGTTTAGCTGTGCGCTCATGCAGCAAGAAAGGGTAGTGGCTTATGCTTCTCGTCAGTTGAAGGAGCATGAGAAGAACTATCTGACTCATGACTTGGAGCTCGCAGCAGTGGTTCATGCACTAAAGATCTGGAGGCACTATCTTTATGGTGTCAGATTCGAGGTGTTTACTGACCACAAGAGCTTGAAGTACCTTTTCTCCCAAAAGGAATTAAACCTGAGGCAGAGGAGATGGATCGAGTTCTTGAAGGACTATGACTTCGACCTTCAGTATCACCCTGGGAAGGCGAATGTTGTGGCGGATGCTCTGAGTAGAAAGAGGCCATCTCTCCAGCAGGACTGGAAGATGTTGGAAGATGCGGCTTGCGCGTTGACTGAGTTAGAGCCATCGTTATGCCAGGCTTTTGTAGCTCAGTTATCTCTTAGGTCCTCGGTTTTGGATGAGGTGATCGAGCAACAGGAAGCCGACCCTAGACTCTTAGAATTAGTGGGCAAGGCAGGCATTGCTCGTGATGAGGACGGTGTGATTAGATTTCAGCACCGTGTTTGTGTCCCTGATTTAGTAGATGTCCGTGAGCATGTGTTAGCGGAGGCTCATAGATCGCGATTCTCTATTCATCCGGGTAACACGAAGATGTATCAGGATTTGAAGAGATCATTTTGGTGGTCCGGCATGAAGAAGGATGTTGCGGATTATGTGTCTAGGTGTTTGGTGTGTCAGCAAGTGAAAGCCGAGCGACAGCGACCATCCGGCCTTATGCAAAGGATGGACATCCCAGTGTGGAAGTGGGAAGCTGTCACTATGGACTTTGTTTCGGGTTTGCCTCGATCTAGAAGAGGCAATGACTCGATTTGGGTAGTTGTAGATAGATTCTCAAAGACTGCTCATTTCTTGCCTATGAAGAAGAAGCAGTCAGTAGAGAGTTTAGCTAGATTGTATGTTAGTGGTATCATTAGATTGCATGGCGTACCGAAGTCGATCATTTCGGATCGAGATCCGAGATTCACTTCGAGGTTGTGGAGGGGTCTTCAGGATGTGTTAGGATCGGAGCTGAAGCTCAGTTTGGCGTTTCATCCCCAGACCGATGGACAGTCCGAGAGGACTATCCAGACGCTCGAGGATATGTTGAGAGCATGTGTGCTGGATTGGAAGGATGATTGGGAGCGCCATCTACCTCTAGTGGAGTTCGCATATAACAACAGCTTTCATGCGAGCATTGGTATGGCTCCATTCGAGGCGTTGTATGGTAGGCCCTGCAGATCTCCTTTATGTTGGGAGGAGACTGGTGATAGGCAGTTGATCGGACCGGAGTTAGTTCAGGAGACTTCGGATAAGGTCCAGCTGATCAGAAAGAGGCTTGTTGCGGCTCAGGATAGGCAGAAGAGTTATGCCGACAACAGGAGAAAGGATTTGGAGTTCGAGGTTGGGGATCATGTCTTCTTGAAGATATCGCCTACTCGAGGTGTTGTCAGATTTGGAAGGCATAGTAAGTTGAGCCCTAGGTTCATTGGCCCATATGAGATTCTCAAACGTTTGGGCAGCGTGGCATATGAGCTAGCATTGCCCCCATCTTTAGCTAGTGTTCATCTTGTTTTCCATGTTTCGATGCTCAGGAAGTATGTCCGAGATCTGTCTCATGTAATTAGTCATGAGCCAGTGGAGATTCAGCCAGATCTGTCGTATGTCGAGCAACCAGTAGCTATTCTTGACCGGAAGGTTCAGCATCTCCGGAACAAGAGTATTGCGTCGGTGAAAGTTCTATGGCGGAACTTCTCACGAGAGGAGGCTACTTGGGAGCTTGAGGATGCGATGAAGAAGAAGTATCCCCTTTTGTTTGAGTAGTGTCGTTCTAACTTCGAGGACAAAGTTTATTTTAAGGGGGAGAGGGTGTAAGGCCCTCGAATTTTGTTGTATTATTGTATTGCATGTAAATAATTCATGTTGTGTATGTGCGTATGTAACTATTTACGTAAGTACTAGTAGTATACTATTGCATGCATGTGTATAGACTAAATGTAAATAGTGTATGAATGGTATGATGGTAGTGTGTACATGATAACGTATACATATAGCATGTATATAGGTGTAAAAGGTGCATGGTTTCTGCATGTTTTAGAGTTTTGGCCGAAGGCCAGATTGGCGTCAATATCCATGGACGCTTGAGTTGAGTAGGCGTCAACCCCATGGACGCCAACACTAATTCCAGTGTCCAGCGATGTGGACGCCAAATTCTCTGACCTGCATGCGTTGCAGAGCCCAGAATTTCCGGAAACAAGCCACCCCAACCATTGGGGAGCTATCCCCAACGGTATGAAAGGCCATCTTGTCACCCCTGCGTGACAAGAGAACCCCCCTCTGCATTAAAACCAACTCCCCTTGCACCAGAAAACCTCTCTTGACTCTTTGCAAAGAGGAGAGAAAACCCTAATTCGGAGCTGTGCAAAGACTGAGCTTTGGAGGCTTCAATCCGGCGATCCAAGGCTTCATCCGGCGTTCTTTTGCAACTAGAGGCTAGAGGGAACCAAGGAGAAGGTTTCCCCACCACCGGCTTAGCACCTGCATCGACCTAGAACCCGGAGGAGAGCTCTTTTGGAGGCTTCTTGGGACTTCCCAAGGAGAGCTTCTCTGACCCGTTTAGATCCCTTGGAGTTTTACAAGAGGCAAGTACCCTACCCATAACGTCCCTGTATGTGTCTAGGATGGTTTTGCTATTTTTGTGTATTTTCCCTCGTGTCCTAGACCCCCAAATTCACCCCATCTTTGGAGCTCGGGTCTGTGTTCTGCACAGACCTGACATTAACGGCAATATCCCTTGCCGCTAAGATCATGCTTAGCGTCCAGCGATTATGCCGTTGACATTGAATTAGCGGCCAGAGACCGCCGCCAAGTTCATCTGGACAGAACAGTGAACTGTTCTGCCTTCTTATATGATTAATTTCGACGTGTTTTGCGATGAGGATATAATGTAACTCTTATATACTACGTACACTAGCTAATGTGATGAATGGGAGAATGAATGTACATCTATTTTGTGGATGGTTGAGTTTAATTGTTTATCTAATGTGTATGTGAAAAGAATGGCCTGTGTATTCACCATGATCCTCATGATCAGTGGCAAAGTTTTGTTGCCCAAATTTGTTAGACCATGTATGCATGTTACTATCTGTGCTCTGAGTTTTTGACATTTTTCCCATACTTGTATGATTATTTAAAAATTCTATTTTGGGAAAATAGAAATCATGCGTAGGTCATGTTAAATTCCAATGAATTGTGCGTTGCTCGAGAAATTCGGGAACAAATTCTGTGACCCTGTGCATGCTAGGGTGCAGACAGTGAGCTATTAAAATCTGTGATTTTGTTTAACTCCATGTCAAATTGCATTATGAATATTAGTGTGGAATGGATGGTTAATTTTCTGAAATTTCATTTTGAGTCAGAAAAATCTGAAATTTTGCATGTGGGATCCTAAGCCCGAAATTAGCCTGTGGTTAAAATTTCAGGTCATTTGGACCAATATATGATGCAATATGAATTTTCCATGTAAAAATGTGAAACTGACGCATGCCTTTGTAAAATGATTTGATTTTGTATATGGCAACCTGATTAGTGAAATTTCCTGAATGCTACATTTCTGTAATTGTAGTGCCATGTTAGGAAAAACAGAGGAGTGTGCATGTGAGTGAGAAAGTGAATGAATTGAGAGTGACATGTGTAAACCTATGTGCTAAAATCGGTAAAAACGTGTAATGTGTAAATTGTGTCAAGTGTGACATTGCTTCCACAGAGGGCAGTGGAGCCGTATCAGGGAAAAGTCCCCCTGAGAAGGTTCAATGTGTAGTGACCCTAAGGGCATTAGGGGGAAATCCTGAAGGTGGACAAGTACCACTGGTTAGGGTGGAGACTTGTTCTCCCGGTCTGCGCAGTCCAAGAGTCGCCATTGTATTGCCTAGATGGCGTCTATGTGATGTGATGTGTTGTGTCCTTCTTTGGTGGTTTGGACTATGTGTCACGGCACTAAATGTGAATGTGTAAATGTGAATGTGTAAATATGAATGTGAACAATGTGTAAAAGTGCATGTGTAGATTGTGAAATATGTGAACAAGAAATTGTGTAAAATGTGAAACCGAAATGTAAGGATGTGAGATTGAAATCCATGATATAAAGATCTGAAATCATGTTAGAACAGCAATATAAATGTGGTTACGGTCATGTCTTATATGTGTTCAATGTGTAGAATCCATGCTAGGGACAATCCTTACTTATGTGTAAATCATTCCATGTATGATTACTCTCACATTGTGGTTTGAATGAGAACGTAACTTTCATGTGTTAGATTGTAAAGTGTTAAACCACATCAAAACAGCAAGCTTAAAACATGTGAAGTGGTCATGTGCATGTGTAGGAGTAAGTAGTAACCATGTTAGAAATGTTTTCTTCCATGCATGTAAACTAGTCTTGCTAAATTGCTCCCATGTTTTAGTTTAATTGAAAGAAGAACTTCCATGTGTAGGAATGATTAGAGAGCATGAGATAGGAGATTTGATTTAGGAAATCTGAAAGCATGAATTTGTGTTTCATTAACGGAACTACCATGATAGGTTGTAAATTTTAATGATAAGTATGCTACATGTTGTGTCTTGTAAATGCGTATGTAAAACTTGCGATGACATATACATGTATGGTATGTGTAGAGTTACTTGCTGAGTCTTTTAGACTCACTACTTGCTTCGGCGTACAGGTGTAGTGGGTGACGAGACATTAGTGGAGGAGACGTTGGAGACCAACTCCGAGCACGGAGATTAGGGCGTTGCTGGAATTCTAGTGACATTTGTGATTTTCTTAGTATGTGAATTGAACATTGTACTATCTTTATCATGGAAGAATGTATAAGTGTGGACATTTATGTATTTAATTTTCAGCAAGTTAAATTATGTGGACTTTTAGTTCTTAATGTTATCGAATCATGTATGTTAAATGTGGATGATGAATGAAATGAAGACAGTGGTTCTTTTACTTCCGCTACTCTGTTCTTATATTCACGTGTATCTCAGCTGAATGTTAATGTTGGGTAAATGTCCCACTGTGATGACGCTTGCTATACCGACGTGGGTTGGTATAACCGTACCGGTATAATGAGGGTCGTCACAGAGCGAGTCATGTAAAGTTGAGAAAGTAATAGCACAAGTAACATGGTTCAGATAGCAGAAAAATCAAGTATAACACGATGATTAAAGTCAAGTAACGATAGAAACGATAACAACGCAACAGCATGTAGCGACAATGGCAAGCGACAGGTATAGCAAGGAGAGATAGTAGTTGGTCATGTAAAGAGTAAATTGCACTTTGATTGATTTTCATCAATCGAGTTAGTATAGCACTTTTGATTAACTTTTGTCAATCGAAATAGTAATGGCACTTTGGTTATCCGTAGATAGCCGAGAGAGTATAGCACTTTTATTGTCATTAGACAACGAGAGAGTAGAGCACTTTGAATGCGATTAAGTCACGATAGTACGCAATAACTCAAGATAGCAAGTATCAAGTAGAGCAAGTAGAGCGTATGACAAGATAGCGTGTAACGAGATAGCGTGTAACGAGATAGCATGTATGGTTGCGCAACGGTGCACTAGTAGAATACGGCAATAGTCACTTCTAGGACAGTAGCCATTCAGTAACAGTCTGCGATAGCACAGTAATCGCACAGTATGTCTGAACTCTTCAGACTAATAGTATAACAGTTTGTGATAGCATAGTAATATCACAGTACGTCTGAACTCCTCAGACTAAAAGGATAGTAGTTAGATGTCTAGCCAATATAGTATAGTCAGAACCAGTGCAATGCAGAACACCGTCAATAGCCCCTGCAGGTATTTTCGGGTGGCTCTCTGCCCCCAGGACTAGATTGGAGCCCCTCGGACACTCTCTGTGCCCTGCACAGTATGCATTGGATACAGTAGAGTCACAAGACCCATATTATAGCGCTAGACAGTCATGAACAGTACAAAACAGTAGGAGCCACACAGCTCAAAGAGTACTAAGAGAGTACTAGATGAATAGACGAGAGAGACGAGATAGAGAGTGAACGTGAATAGATGAGCGAGTAGAGTATAGATGAGCTCTTATGGTCATTGCATGTGAAACGTCGAGTAACGAGCGATAGTAACAGTTGCACAACACACGCGTATGGCGTTGGCAGTCAGGTGGAATACACAACCCTTCCGCTGGCCTCGTTATGCACAGGTCCAGAGGTCCGGCGTGATTCAAGATAAGAGCGAGAGCAACTAAGGCTGTTTGGATCTTGTCGATCCCTAAAGGGTATCATAGGTGTTAGGGTACAACCAGCTCGTCGACCATGTGGGAATCCATGGACAGAGGAGACTTACGGAGGTCTTGAACAAAGATTCACTAGTCCGGCAGAAGGAATACCCGACGGAGAGTTCGTCCAAGTCAAGGAAAGTGTGTATATAGAAACAAGTGCCCCACGTTCTAGAGGAATTCTAGAACAGTGGAGCGTCGGTAACGGTATTCCCAAACAACGCAAGAAACGAAGACAAGTTCATTTAAAATAGAGCAATTTAATGTACATTATTGCAATAAATTAACCAGATACATTATGAGATATTTTGTGCCAAGTCAAGCCATAATTGGATGGTTCAAGTGTGTGAACGTGTGAGAGAAATCATAGATAGAAAGATGTCGCGTTATTACATTTTAAACATTCAATATGACTCCATTTTATAACATGTGTTTTTAGCAAGTTTGATAACAAGGCAAGAAGTGGATAATCGGCAAGTAGAGAGCATGATCATGAACTTAAAATCAATTAAAAATTATGTAAACATGTTTTAATTTTGATATGGGTTGATAAATGCATGTTAAGCCTTTCTAGAACCTTCTTAGAAGAGATCAAACTCACACATGTAAGGAACGATGCAAAACGACGGAAACCAAGATGTATGCCTTTTAGAAGGCAAATGCAATCCCATCCCTTCACTTCCTAAGGTCATAACTCATAGATTTTCATTCAAATCTCACACATGAATATACCAAATTGAAGCCCTTTGAATGAGGAATGCAGCAAAGAAAACGTCTCGTCAATCTGAGGTCTATAGAAAAAGTTATGGCCGATTAAGTGGACATAGGCAGAAGGCGACACAGTGCATGTCGCCTTCAGAACATGAAGGCGACCATGATCTTGTCGCCTTCTGAAAAAGACCACAAGACGGCCTGATTTTTGGTATGGGTCGCGACCATGATGTTGTCACTTTATGGTAGCGACGTGTCGACCTGTCGCTACCTGAAAATGACGTTGGGTTGCTTTTTCTACCTATTTCCAACTCTGACTTAAATTGGGTTTGACAGCTGTGGGTTTGAAAAATCAAAACAAATGCTAGGGTGATCCAAATCGAGTGAAACCACCTTTGTTAGTTAGATTACTTCCAATGCTTTGTACAGTAGCAAATAATTGAGAAACAAAGGTCATTTGACTAGGTAATAAAATGTATTGTGACTGACTTTGTGAATCTGACATAGTGGTAATGTTCAGACTAATACTCTCCCTACAGTCAACAAAAATTGGGGAAACTAGTTCCAAATGAAAGTAGACGCATGAGGTAACAAGTTCTCTGTTGAACACTTGGTCTAGAAATGACTCCACAAAGAGGTATGGAACTTGTAACACAAGTCAAGGTTAAACTACAACAGTACATTGTCGAAATCATGCAAGATTTAATTCTTGACAAAGGATGGATAAAAATTAGGGCTTTTAGAGGCAAAATATGCCTAACATCCATCAGTAACTCTAGTTAAAATTTGAGAGCACGAGGTTGAGTATACATGGAGATCAAGAATAAAGAAGAAGGGTCGGGTTCATCATATTTGCAGAATTTCAAAAATAGAGATCAAAAGATTGGCTCGATGAAAAAGAGTGAAACAAGAGGACTTTTGTTCCTAATGTATGGAACAATCTACATATGGATTTAATTGAGTTTTGCTCGTGAGAATGCCTACCTTTAGTCGTTTTACTCTTCTAGGGCAAGAACTTGAAGAACAAAGGAAGATGCTTGAGAGAGCCTTCTCCCCACGAATTCTCCTCCTCCTTGGCCTTCTCTCCACGTCTAGCAAGCCCCAGCAAAGTTTCAGGGCCGGCCATGGAGAGTTAAGAGAGTATTTAAGCTAGTAAGGGTTCCTATTCCTACTACTACTCAAATTTCTCTTTAATTACGAGATTTTCTAACTCCTTCTTTCCTTCCTTGCTTTCCAACTTCTATTTGGGTTAGGTTGAGGTCTAAATTCATGCTAAACCATATGGGGTAGGTTTAGGAATCCAATTCCATCTCAAATTGCTTATTTAATGCATTAAATGTCTCTTTTCTATTTAAGTAATATTTAAGTTGCGAATTTAGGGAATTTTCCCATTATTCTTATTTTTAAAATTCTTATTTTGGACCACTAAATTCTAATGGGTCCATTTAACCAAGCCCATTATTTATTGGAATTTATCTTATAGGTTTTTCCCTTTTTAATTAGGGAATAATAGAGTTATGATTTTTATTGCATTTTCTTATTTGAATTTATTCATGGGCTATGAGAGGTCCATTGGTCCAAACCTGATAATGGTTATTCATTTCATGATGTTGGAAATCTCTTCGACATGTTCGTTTAATTTATGGGTGTGTTATTTTCCATGTTAACGGTTTTCCGACTTAGTTTCCTAATTTGGATAATTAGTCACGTTGTGACGTACGTTTGGCCAATTGGATTTTTCATTGCATGAATTCGTTGTTGAACACTTAGGGATAATATTTGGAGTTGATTTACAATTTTTACGAAATTTTTAGATGTGTTCTTGCACATACGATAATGGTACGTATGTTTCTATTATTCCGTTTTTATAGAAATTTATTATTTCAAATTTTTAAATACAAAATTTTCCGGGTTACTACATCCTCCCCCACTTAACAAGAATTTGGTCCCCAAATTCATATGATATGATACAACTATAACAAGTTATTCTAAATATTTCAATCCATCATCTCCCCCACTTAGGGTTTTGCTATCGTGAAAATAATATGAACTTATCTAAGGGTTTAGTGATGATACCTTGTCCACCTTCATTGGTATGATTTATATCCACAAGGGCTTGTAATCGTCCTTGGCGTGAAGTTTGGTTCTTCTTTGTTGGACAATCGATGACTCGATGTTGTTGACTTCCACATCGCAAGCATCTGCCTAATTTCTTCCAATAGTTATCAATCTGATGCCCTGGTTTCTTACAAAATTTACAGAATTCCTTCTGCTTCACTTCCCCTTTCATTCTCTTGCTATCTATGGTATTTCTTCCTTTATTATCATTGGAATGAGTAGCACATTCCCTTTTCAACACCTTCTTCTTATAAATCTTTTCAAGAAGTTCCATGGTGTCTTCTACTAATTGAGCTCTCAATACCATGACTGAATAAACTTCAATGTCTAGTGGAGCCAATTTTTCCCAGAACACATATCTCAACCCTTCTAGGAATCTCTTCGCCTTCATCTTCTCCGTACTCACCAAATGTGGTGCGTACTGTGCTAGTCTTTCAAATTGTACTTCATATTCTGCTACATACATCATTCGTTGTTTTAAATTGGCGAACTCATTTGCCTTCTTCTCATGAATCCTCTTGGAAAAATATTTGGTGTTGAAAAGTTCTAAAAATTTATCCCACTCTATGTTGATGTTAGGTAATTGTCGACTGGCAGCTTCCCACCAAACTCTAGCATCGCGGTCCAACTGGAAGGTTGCCAGAAGGCCTTTCTCCTGCTCGGAACATTGCATAACTCTAAAGATCCGTTCCATTGCCTTCACCCTATTTTCAGCTTCATCGGGATCCGGAGTTCCATTAAACCTAGGGGGATTTATTCGTTGAAAGTTCCCATATAAGTCTCCTGCCCCATTTCTTGCTCCTGCTTGAATTACGTTGTTAAGGGATTGAGCTAACCCCTGTACGGTCTGTTGTAATTTGTGCATTGGTGCATGCTCGCCAGCCATCTCCTCTAGTTCCTACGAGCAATAATACATATTAATTTCCTTCTTAATACTTAGGGTACTTATACATATAGTTAAGCTCCTAGCATAACCCCAAGCTTTACCCAATCTCTCACATAGGTATGGTGGTTGACTTAGACACGGTTATGGCAGTTTACCTAGAACATCCCTAAACTTAAAATATCGTAATAAGGACATCCTAGGCTCTGATACCAATGGTCACGCCCCTCCAATTTAGCAGCGGAATAAATCGGAGGAGAACGTGAACAACGAGTATGGTAACGACAATTGCGCATACTTTCGCAAACATCAGAGCATCTAATAAGCAATAATTGGAATAAACTCTTTATTTCATTATAAAATCACTAAGACTATTACAACCACTAATTCAGAGCCACACATAAGGCTCAATGACATCATTACATTGAAAAGAAATCTAAAGCAATAACTACTAGACTCCATTGTACTAGGGGAACTTCATGACTTGACTCCGGGTCACTCATCACTCGGGTCATGTCCCTTGGTGTGTGTAACATCATTGTCCGAGTTACCTGAGACACAATAACAAATAACGAAGGGTGAGCGATAACGCCCAGTAGGAATTAAATCTCAGGATCAAGCATGCTTTAAATAATTAATGCATTAAATGGCAGAGTAACTAATGATAGAGCGAGTCATGTAAAGTTGAGAAAGTAATAGCACAAGTAACATGGTTCAGATAGCAGAAAAATCAAGTATAGCACGATGATTAAAGTCAAGTCACGATAGAAACGATAACAACGCAACAGCATGTAGCGACAATGGCAAGCAATAGCAAGCGACAGGTATAGCAAGGAGAGATAGTAGTTGGTCATGTAAAGAGTAAATTGCACTTTGATTGATTTTCATCAATCGAGATAGTATAGCACTTTTGATTAACTTTTGTCAATCGAAATAGTAATGGCACTTTGGTTATCCGTAGATAGCCGAGAGAGTATAGCACTTTTATTGTCATTAGACAACGAGAGAGTAGAGCACTTTGAATGCGATTAAGTCACGATAGCACGCAATAACTCAAGATAGCAAGTATCAAGTAGAGCAAGTAGAGCGTATGACAAGATAGCTTGTAACGAGATAGCGTGTAACGAGATAGCATGTATGGTTGCACAATGGTGCACTAGTAGAATACGGCAATAGTCACTTCTAGTACAGTAGCCATTCAGTAACAGTCTGCGATAGCACAGTAATCGCACAGTATGTCTGAACTCTTCAGACTAATAGTATAACAGTTTGTGATAGCACAGTAATATCACAGTACGTCTGAACTCCTCAGACTAAAAGGATAGTAGTTAGATGTCTAGCCAATATAGTATAGTCAGAATCGGTGCAATGCAGAACACCGTCAATAGCCCCTGCAGGTATTTTCGGGTGGCTCTCTACCCCCAGGACTAGATTGGAGCCCCTCGGACACTCTCTGTGCCCTGCACAGTATGCATTGGATACAGTAGAGTCACAAGACCCATATTATAGCGCTAGACAGTCATGAACAGTACAAAACAGTAGGAGCCACACAGCTCAAAGAGTACTAAGAGAGTACTAGATGAATAGACGAGAGAGACGAGATATTAGAGTGAATGTGAATAGATGAGCGAGTAGAGTATAGATGAGATCTTATGGTCATTGCACGTGAAACGTCGAGTAACGAGCGATAGTAACAGTTGCACAACACACGCGTACGGCGTTGGCAGTCAGGTGGAATACACAACCCTTCCGCTGGCCTCGTTATGCACAGGTCCAGAGGTCCGGCGTGATTCAAGATAAGAGCGAGAGCAACTAAGGCTGTTTGGATCTTGTCGATCCCTAAAGGGTATCATAGGTGTTAGGGTACAATCAGCTCGTCGACCATGTGGGAATCCATGGACAGAGGAGACTTACGGAGGTCTTGAACAAGGATTCACTAGTCCGGCAGAAGGAATACCAGACGGAGAGTTCGTCCAAATCAAGGAAAGTGTGTATATAGAAACAAGTGCCCCACGTTCTAGAGGAATTCTAGAACAGTGGAGCGTCGGTAACGGTATTCCCAAACAACGCGAGAAACGAAGACAAGTTCATTTAAAATAGAGCAATTTAATGTACATTATTGCAATAAATTAACCAGATACTTTATGAGATATTTTGTGCCAAGTCAAGCCATAATTGGATGGTTCAAGTGTGTGAACGTGTGAGAGAAATCATAGATAGAAAGATGTCGTGTTATTACATTTTAAATCATTCAATATGACTCCATTTTATAACATGTGTTTTTAGCAAGTTTGATAACAAGGCAAGAAGTGGATAATCGGCAAGTAGAGAGCATGATCATGAACTTAAAATCAATTAAAATTTATGTAAACATGTTTTAACTTTGATATGGGTTGATAAATGCATGTTAAGACTTTCTAGAACCTTCTTAGAAGAGATCAAACTCACACATGTAAGGAACGACGCAAAACGACGGAAACCAAGATGTATGCCTTTTAGAAGGCAAATGCAATCCCATCCCTTCACTTCCTAAGGTCATAACTCATTGATTTTTCATTCCAATATCACACATGAATATACCAAATTGAAGCTCTTTGAATGAGGAATCCAGCAAAGAAAACGGCTCGTCAATCCGAGGTCTATAGAAAAAGGTATGGCCGATTAAGTGGACATAGGCAGAAGGCGACACAGTGCCTGTCGCCTTCAGAGCATGAAGGCGACCATGATCTTGTCGCCTTCTGAAAAAGACCACGAAACGGCCTGATTTTTGGTATGGGTCGCGACCATGATGTTGTCGCTTTATGGTAGCGACGTGTCGACCTGTCGCTACCTGAAAATGACGTTTGGGTTGCTTTTTCTACCTATTTCCAACTCCGACTTGGATTGGGTTTGACAGCTGTGGGTTTGAAAAATCAAAAACAAATGCTAGGGTGATCCAAATCAAGTGAAACAACCTTTGTTAGTTAGATTACTTCCAATACTTTGTACAGTAGCAAATAATTGAGAAACAAAGGTCATTTGACTAGGTAATAAAATGTATTATGACTGACTTTGTGAATCTGACATAGTGGTAATTTTTGGACTAATACTCTCACTACAGTCAACAAAAATTGGGGAAACCAGTGCATGAGGTAACAAGTTCTCTGTTGAGCACTTGGTCTAGAAACGACTCCACAAAGAGGTATGGAACTTGTAACACAAGTCAAGGTTAAACTGCAACAGTACATTGTCGAAATCATGCAAGATTTAATTCGTGACAAAGGATGGATAAAAATTAGGGCTTTTAGGGGCAAAATATGCCTAACATCCATCATTAACTCTAGTTAAAATTTGAGAGCACGAGGTTGAGTATACATGGAGATCAAGAATAAAGAAGAAGGGTCGGGTTCATCATATTTACAGAATTTCAAAAGTAGAGATCAAAAGATTGGCTCGATGAAAAAGAGTGAAACAAGAGGGCTTTTGTTTCTGATGTATGGAACAATCTACATATGGATTTAATTGAATTTTGCTCGTGAGAATGCCTACCTTTAGTCGTTTTACTCTTCTAGGGCTAGAACTTGAAGAACAAAGGAAGATGCTTGAGAGAGCCTTCTCCCCATGAATTCTCCTCCTCCTTGGCCTTCTCTCCACATCCAGCAAGCCCCAGCAAAGTTTCAGGGCCGGCCATTGAGAGTTAAAAGAGTATTTAAGCTAGTAAGGGTTCCTATTCCTACTACTACTCAAATTTCTCTTTAAATATGAGATTTCCTAACTCCTTCTTTCCTTCCTTGCTTTCCAACTTCTATTTGGGTTAGGTTGAGGTTTAAATTCATGCTAAACCATATGGGGTAGGTTTAGGAATCCAATTTCATCTCAAATTGCTTATTTAATGCATTAAATGTCTCTTTTCTATTTAAGTAATATTTAAGTTGCGAATTTAGGGAATTTTCCCATTATTCTTATTTTTAAAATCCTTATTTTGGACCACTAAATTCTAATGGGTCCATTTAACTAAGCCCATTATTTATTGGAATTTATCTTATAGGTTTTTCCCTTTTTAATTAGGGAATAATAGAGTTATGATTTTTATTGCATTTTCTTATTTGAATTTATTCATGGGCTATGAGAGGTCCATTGGTCCAAACCCGATAATGGTTATTCATTTCATGATGTTGGAAATCTCTTCGACATGTTCATTTAATTTATGGGCGTGTTATTTTTCCATGTTAACGGTTTTCCGACTTAGTTTCCTAATTTGGATAATTAGTCACGTTGTGACGTACGTTTGGCCAATTGGATTTTTCGTTGCATGAATTCATTCGTTGAACACTCAGGGATAATATTTGGAGTTGATTTACAATTTTTACGAAATTTTTAGATGTGTTCTTGCACATACGATAATGGTACATATGTTTCTATTATTCTATTTTTATAGAAATTTATTATTTCAAATTTTTAAATACAAAACTTTTCGGGTTACTACAGGCGCTCTCGCTAACACTACTACTATGCTAGACTTTAATTCCTTCATATCGACTGCTGGTCTTATGGATGTTGGCTTCTGTGGGTACCCTTTTACATGGATGAATAATAGAGTTGGTAATGATGTTGTTAAGGCGAGGCTTGACAGGATTTTAGTGAACTCCCACTGGCATTTGTTCTTCCCAGGTTTCAGTGTCAAACACCTTCCAGGGGTCCTTCGGACCATGCACCGCTGCTTATGAACCTTCTTCACCAGTCGCCTAAAGCTTCCAGATTTGTTTTTCAAAAGATGTGGTTACATCATGAATCTTTTAAGCAATGTGTTTCTCAGACTTGGAACAGTGTCTCTTCCCCGGCTACTAATCCTTTTGTTACTCTTCAACTTAAGCTCAAAGAAGTTAAAAATATGCTAAAGTCTTGGAATAAAAATATTTTTGGTCATGTGGAGGACAATGTACGTAAGGCTGAAGCAAAGGTGGAAGTGATGCAACTTCAGTTTGATGGGGACCCTTCTGGATCTAATAGATCAGCTCTCAATGGGGAAAATGCTAACCTTCGGCGTGCTGTTACTTGTCAGGAAGTTTTTTGGGCTCAAAAGGCTAGAATTCAATGGCTTAATGACAGTGATAAAAATATTGCCTTTTACCATGCAGTTGTCCAAGGTGATAGGCGCAGGAATTTTATTCACAGGATTAAAGTTAATAATGTTTTGTGTGAAGACCAAAATACTCTTTCTGCTGAAGCGGTTAATTTCTTCCAACAGCTACTTACTTCTGAAAATCATATTGTTGATACTTCCTTACGTCAACAGATTCCGATGTTAATCAATGATGATCAGAATACTTCCTTAACAGTTCTTCCTTCTGCCGATGAGATTAAGGAGGCGGTTTGGTCTATGAATGAGGACAGCGCCCGGGGTCCTGTTGGCTTCACAGGGTGTTTCTTTAAGGCCTGCTGGGATGTTGTTTCCCTGGATGTCATTGCAGCTATTCAAGGTTTCTTTAAGGGGTATCCTCTGCCTAGGGGAATCAGCTCATCACTCATTGCCATTATCCCTAAGGTCCCTCATCCATCGTCCTTTGGGGACTTCTGCCCTATAAGTTTGTGTAATTTCTGCTATAAAATTGCTTCTAAAATCATGTGTGGGCGTCTCACCTCTATTCTACCGCTGATTATTTCTAAAGAGTTGGGTGCTTTCGTTAAAGGCAGACACATTGTGGATAATATTTCCTTATCTAACCAACTCTTTCAGGATCTTGGGAGGAAAACTCGTGGTCATAATGTTATTTTTAAGCTGGATATGATGAAGGCGTATGACAGGGTTGAGTGGGATTTTATGTTTGTTGTCCTTCGAAACATTGGATTTTCTAATAGGTTCATTTCATACATTGGCATGTTGGTCTCTAACTGTTGGTTTTCTATTTTGTTTAATTGCTCAACTATGGGTTATTTTCGTTCTACCAAAGGTTTGCGTCAGGGAGACCCGTTGGCCCCAGCTCTTTTTATTATTATGGAGGAGGCGCTAAGCAGGGGACTGAAGCATCTTCAGTCCGCCACTTCTTTCTTGCCATTTTCTGGCCCAAGAAAATGCCCGATCGTTTCACATCTCTTGTTTGCTTATGATACTTTAATCTTCTTGAATGGTCAAAGATCAAATATTATCAAGCTTCAGAAATTCTTAAAGAATTATGAGGATTCTTCTGGGCAGAAAATCAACGCAAGCAAAAGCAGCTTCATATTATCATCCAAAGCTCCCCCTTCCCTATCCAGGAAAATTGCCAATCTCATAGGTTTTAAGCAGCAGCTTGGTGCCACCCGGTATCTTGGTATTCCCCTTCGACCTGGGAGAACCAAAGTTGCTGATTATAAGTTCCTTATTGAGAAGATTAACCTTAAGATGAACAGTTGGAAGTCCAAATTTCTGTCTCAAGCTGGTAGGATGACTCTTACTAATTCTGTTCTTAATTCAATCCCAATCTACATGGCTGTAGCTACCTCTATTCCAAAGATAGTGATCAATTACATTGAGAAGGCGTGTGCAAATTTCTTTTGGAGTGGCACGGATGGCATTCATAGGAAACACTGGGTCTCCTGGGATACACTTCATCAACCTTTTCCCGAAGGTGCTCTTCATATTAAGAGCTTATGGCACATTCAACTTGCTTTGGCTATAAAGCAAATATGGAATATTCACTATGGATCTTCTTTGTGGGCGAATTATGCCAGATTGAGATTCTCGAGTGATGGTGGTGACCTATTTAAAAACGGTTCTCCTCATGAGATGCCCAAAGTTATTTTTAATATTGCTCGTCATAATGTAGTCAAACACTCTAGGTGGATTGTTGGCGATGGCAGATCTATCGATTTTCTGAATGATATTTGGCTCGGGCAGTCCTGTCTAAAGGATCTCCTCACTATCCCTTACAATGGTCCTCCCATCACGGTTCGTGAGGTCATCCAGTCAAATAACCATCCTATACGTAGCCTCCTTCCTTGCACCAAGTTTCTTGCTGATGTTAACCTCAACAACACCGCGGATCACTGTGTCTGGACGCCATCTCATAATGGCTCCTTTACCACGTCGTCTGCCTATAGCCTGATGGCTCCGCATGGTGTTAAGAGAGAGTTCCTGGCGCATCTTTGGCATCCACGTTTTTACAAGCGGACTACTATTTTCTGTTGGAGGCTGTTATATAGAGCAATTCCGGTGGACTCCCAAATTTCTGAGCTTGGGGTCGCCATTGTATCTCGATGTTCTTGTTGCAGTATGCCTTCTTATGAAGATCTAAACCATTTATTTATCTCTAGTGAGCTGGCTACAAAGCTTTGGCAGTGGATTATGCCTACCATCAGCCTAAAACTGACTTCTCGTGATAATATCATTAGTTGGTTTTGGCATATCCTTCATCACTACAAGCCTTCAACTCCATATGGTTTCATATGTTTGTATGCCACAATGCTTATCTTGTGGGAAATTTGGAGATCCAGATGCTTAATGAGATATGAGGGGAAGAGGTACTCTCTTGGAAGAATTAAACATAACATCTGCTTTATGATTTCCAACTCTATTGACACTATTGTTTTTAAAAACAACTCTTCTGAGCAGCACATGAAAAGTATTAACTCTTTTGGTTTCTACCCCAAAATTAAAGGAATCACTTTCAAGCTCATCAGATGGCTGCCGCCCATCGAGGGGCTGGTTCTGACTGTGGATGGTGCTTGTAAGGGGAACCCTGGGTTATGTAGGGGCGACAGATGCATCAGAGATAGCAGTGGAAGGTTTCTTTTTGCCTTTGCCCATTTCTATGGTCTTGGCACTAGTTTGGTGGCTGAGGTTCGAGCTTTGTGTGATGGTATTAGGTTGGCTGCTGACCATGAATTTATTCTTAGTGAAATCAGATCTGATTCTGCAATTCTGGTTTCTTCTGTTCAAAGTAATAAACCACCTTCTTGGGAGTGCATGCGCTGGTGGTGGGAGGTTTAGGCTCACTTTCAAAAGTCCAATATTAGTCTTCTTCATACTTATAGACAAGACAATCAAGTGGTTGATGCCTTGGCTAATGTCGGTTTTAAATCTCATTCAAATGCTATTTTCTCTTCAGTTACCTCCTTGCCTCATGAATGTAAAGGGCCCCTCACCATGGATCGGTCTGGGGTTCCTAATATTAGGCAAGTTTAGTAGGGGTATGCCCCTTCGTTCTTGTAATCCTTATTTCATTTTATATTCTAGCCCAGGTTGATAGCACTGGTGGAGTGGGTACATTCCATTCCTGGGAATGGGGTGCACTCTCCTAGTTGCCGACCCTGAGGACCTCTTTAAATAAATAAAAAAAGGGAAACAGAGGAGAGGCTGCCGGGTTCAACAAGAATTTGACGTCAACATCGGTTGACGTCGAGTTCCTGTAAACGTCCAACTCGTTGCCGTCAAGGTGAACTTGACGGCAAAGTGTTGGATGCCTACTGATGAACTCGACGGCAGCCAGTTGGCCGTCAACCATGAATAAACGGCAAGCCCCTAGACGTCAATTGTTTATAAACGGCAAAAAGGCTTCCATCAACAGTATATTAACGGCAATCGATATTGACGTTGACATTTCTGTGTTTTGTGCAAGGAAAGGGCAGAATGAGGAGCCGAGTCGCCTGGGACTTGTGTTGGGCATGGTACCAGGCGCAGACACAGATTACATGGATGGGATTCGGGCACCTCCTGGCGGTGCGCCTGTTTCACATAGATGTCTCGTACCTCGAGGCGCTGAGTGAGAGGCGGGATGAGGACTGCAAGGCATTCATCATGCCTTGGGGACATATGATACCCACATTAGAGGATGTGGCGTATCTGACAGGGCTACCGGTTCAGGGAGAACTGGTAGTAGGACAGGAGAGGAGGGATTATTATAATGACATGGTGGAGTTGCTGGGGCTGGAGTTCATGGCCGAGAGGAGGAGACCGATCCGGAGCATCCTGCTCGGATCCCTGTCAAAGGTCGTAGGGCTGAGAGGAGGGAGGAGAGGAGCTCTGGAGACATTAGAGGAGTTCGGCGCTGGGGTCCGGGCGTCGATTCAGCTGGAGGGGCAGAGCGAGGATCAGTCTGTCTGGATTTTTGTGACGTACTTCTTTGGGCGGCTCTTGCTTCCGATGTAGTAATCTCAGATGAACTGCAAGTTCGTGCTCCTGCTATGAGACCTAGAGCAGGCGGGACGATATGCATGGGGTGCCGCGTTGCTAGGACACCTCTTCTCTCTTTTCCCCTACAGCTAGCGGCATCTCAGAGCACCGGGGTCTTCACTCCCTTCCTACAGGTATGCAACTTTCTTTTAATGCTCTTCATTGAATAAAATTGATAAATTGTGCCTGAATGACTTCTTGCCTCGCAGATCTGGGGGTACACCTGCTTCACGATGGAATGCGACGTACAGACGGAGGGGAGCCAGGCCATGGTACCCCTCATGGCTCGATGGGACGTAGCACCCGATCCGAGAGTGACGGATCGGCGTGTGGAGGACGTGCGGGCTGGACTCGACCTCTACCCCCATGATCAGGTATAAATCTCAGCTAGCACTCTTTCTTGCTTGCTTTCAATTGCCATTTGATGTGACTGACCAGTGTTCTCTTCTCTTGCAGGTGGTTTGGTGTAGCAACCTGGATTTTTCCGAAAAATAAAAATCTAAATTATATTAAAATTTTGATAATTTGAAATTAAATAAAATAAAACTAATCAAAGCAATTAGAAAATCAAAGAAAAGAGAATTAAATAAAACCCATTAAAAGAAAAGAATTAATGGGCTTTGTTAAATGGACTCATTAGAAATTAGTGGGCTAAAATAGAGATTTTAGAAGGGGGAATAATTGAAAAATATCCAAAATTTGTAACTAAAATATTATTTAAATAAAAGAGGGCATTTAATGCATTAAAATAAGTGATTTGAGTTGGATTTGGAATCATAAACCTACCCCAATTGCTTGGCCACGAAATCCCCTCTCTCTCAACCCAATTAGGAGATCTCTTGCTTAAAAAGGGGAGAGGAAAATAGAAAACTCGGAATTAAAGGGAATTAGAGTCCAAATAGGAAATAGAAAGAGGAGAAGCTTAAATACTCTCCTAAAACCCTCATAGCTGGCCCTAGCTCGTGCCAAGGGGTTGCTGGACCAGGAAGAGAGGCCAAGAGGAGGAGAATTCGTGGAGAAGAGGGATCTCCCAAGTTCTTCCCCGAGTTCTTCAAGTCTTAACCCTAGAAGAGGAAAATGACTAAAGGTAGGCATTCTCACGAGCATAAACCATGAAACGTTTTCTGTAGGATGTCTCATCCATCAGGAACAAAAGCCCTTTAATTTCATATTTTTCCATCGAGCAAATCTTTAGTTCTCAATATTCAAAGTTCTGTGAACTTCATGACCCCGAACCCTCTTATTAAATTCGTATCTTCATGTATACTCGTCCTCATGCCATGAGATTTTTATTGAAGATTCTGATGGATGTTAGGTTTCTTTTGCCCTTGAAAGCCATAATTTCCATCCACCCTATTATGCGAATTAATTCGTTGATCCCAACTATACATAGTTCTATGTTCATCATGAATACTCTTTATTAAACCCTGTTGAAACCTTCTTTGCTTTCCGATTCTGATTTACTGGAAGTACCCATGCATGTCTGGATCTGTTTAAAACTAGTTTCACAATTTTTCATGCACTATACAATTTGTTCTTAGTTTTAGAACAACTTTGTGTCAAGAAGGGAAACTCTTGGACTGCAATCCAAGACATGTCTGATTCCTGTCGGACTCGGGCACAAACCACTAGAACGCGACGGCCCGATAGGCCGTGTTCTGTGGTCTGGTTGCGACAGTCTGCCAATCACGTTCTGAACGCGATAGGCAGCGCCGTCGCGATCGATGTGTTTGGCCTGAACGGCTTGTCGCGTTCCTTACGGATCCCTGTCGTGTTCTGACCACCTGTCATGACCGACCCGTCGTGATCCATTCAAACCCCTGTCGTGATCTACCCTGTACCCATAGTGACCTTTACTGGGGTGCGTTGCGTTCATAGGATTTTTGCAGAAAACCCCTGATTTGCAATGCTCTAATTGCCTATTGTGCTTATACCCTTTAATCCCAGTTATACCCACAATAATTTCACTTAATATAAATTGAACATTTCTATGTGATTAAAAATACATACACACGATGAATTTCCATCTATGATTTCAAGACACACGCACACACTTTGAACCTTCCAAATATGGCTTAATTGGCATTAACATATTACTAAAATCATCTGGTAAATTATGGAATTAAATTGCTTTATTTTACGATTCGTGCGATGTTTTGGAACACCGATCTTGATGCTCCACTGTTCCATAATTCCTCTAGAACGTCGAGCACTTGTTTCTATACCCTCTTTCTTGACTTGGATGAACTCTCCGTCGGATATTCCTTCTGCCGAACTAGTGAATCTTTGTTCAAGACCTCCGTAAGTCTTCTCTGTCCATGGATTCCCACATGGTCGACGAGCCGGTTGTACCCTAACACCTATTACACCCTTTAGGGATCATTACGATCCAAACGGTCATTAGAAGTTCACTCTCGTCTTGAATCATGCCGGACCTCTGGACCTGTGCTTAACATGGCCAGTGGTAGAGTCATGAAATTCCACCTGACTGCCAACACCGAGTGTGCGTGTTGTGCAACTGCTACTATCGCATGTTTACTCGACGTGTTACGTGCAATGTCCACTAGCTCTCGTCTACACTCTACTCACTCATCTATTCACATTCACTCTACTATCTCATCTATTCATCTAGTGCTCTCATCTATTTCTTGGTACTCTATATTGGCCATTGACTGATTGTCTAAAGATAAACAATATAACCAATGCCAGCGCAATGGGGCCCGATCTGGTCCTGAGGAGAGCGCCCGAAAGTGCCATTTGCCCATGGGAGTTAAATGATCAGGATGTCGGCATTACATCCAAGTGCCATACTATCTAGATTAATCTAATGACAATCAAAAGTGTTATATTCTCTCGTTGTTTGTTGACAACAAAGTGCTATGCTATACTCGTTGTGCTATTGCTATATTTTATGCTATTGTGCTATGGCTATCTTGCGATTCGTGCTATACTTGACATTTGTGCTATACTTGGAAACCTGTGCTATTTCGTTCACGTGCTATTCTGCTATCTATTACTTGACTCTCTCACTCTATGATTAGTTACTCTGCCTTTAATACACTAATCATTTAAAGCCTGCTTGACTATTGAGATTTAAGTCCTACTGGGCGTTATCGCTCACCTTGCGTTATTTTTCGTTGTGTTCTCAGGTGAAACCGAGGATGATACATACACTCAAGAGGACGGGAACGACCTAGAGTGACGTCACGAGTACCCTAGCGTCCTAGTACTATGATAGAGTCTTAGATAGTCTTTTGCTTTATTTCAATGTAATTGGGCCCTATAGATTGGCTCTGATATTAGTGGTTGTAACTAGACATTGGAACGTTATCAATGAAATAAAATTTCTTTAGCATTATTCATTGTGCAATGGTTTGATGTCTAGTTCTTGCTCTATACACGTTTACTTGCAACTGCCTCACGTTTCGATATTCCGCGTCGGGGTGTGACAGTTTTGTGGTATCAGAGCCTAGGTTATTATTAAGTATAGGATGATCTAGGTTGACCAGCCTCGACTAGAGTCAATTATCCTACCTATGTGAGTTGTGGTTAGAGCCAAGGGTAATTAGCTAAAATAAACTCACACACGCACGAATTAAATCTCACATCAATATCATGACAATAAGTTATTTTATAGGAACTAAACAACAAAGATGACTGCTGAACGTGCTCAAATGAGGGGCATGCAACAAACTATCCAAGAGTTGACTCGTGCCATCATGCAAGCTACCCAAGGTGGGGGTAATCGTGTCGTTGCAGGTGATCTGCATCGTAACTTTAGAAGTCTGAACCCGCCTAGGTTCAGTGGATCCACGGATCCGGATGAAGCAGAACACTGGCTGAAAGAAACGGAAAGGATTTTAAGTGTCATGCAATGCGCAGCGGGAGATAAGCTGCTGCTAGCCACTTTTCAACTGGAGAAGGATGCCCGCGCTTGGTGGGAGTCAGTGGAAGCAACTAGAGAGAACGGTCAATTCACCTGGACCGAGTTTAAAGAAGCTTTCAACTCCAAGTACTTCTCCGAGCGTGTCCACGAAAGGAAGGTTGTTGAATTTGCTGCTCTGAAATAGAGGAGCCTGACTGTGGCTGAATATGAGGCCCAATTCTCTAAACTGGCAAGGTATGCGGCACACCTAGTAGCTACTGAAAGGATGAAGGCTAAACACTTTCTCAACGGCCTTAGGCCCCAATACATCACCCAACTGGCACCTCTCGACATCCAGACCCACGCCGAGATGGTGAAGAAAGCTCAGCTACTGGAAGATGCTACGGACTTCACCGACCGTATAAAAGGGAAGTTCGTGAAAAAGGAAATGACCTCGAGTCAATCAACTGCTAAGCCTACCAATGGCAAGAAGTGTCCCTTCAACATCACGGAGGGATCCAGCTAAGAAAGGAAACCCAAGGCGATAGTCCCATACACTCCAGCAAAAAGCAACTGCAAACACTGCGACAAGCCGGGTCACACGGCTGATGAATGCTGGAGGAAGGTCGGCGCATGTCTGCGCTACGGAAGTCGCGAGCACCGCATCCCCGAGTGCCCGCTACTAAAAGAGAATGAGAGGCACCCTAATGCACCTAAGAAACAGGGCCAACTGCAAGCCCTGCACGATGAGGAGCCTGCTACGGACGGTGGCGTGGTAGAAGGTACTCTACAATTTTCTCCTTATCAGCATTTGTCTTATTTGATACTAGAGCAACTCATTCCTTTATATCTCAACACTTTGCTGATACCCTAACTGCAAAACCTATATCCATAGGTTCAAAGTTCTCTGTCACAACGCCATTAGGGGAAAAGGAGAAATTAAAAAAATACTTTCCCTCTGTCGATGTAATGATCGGAGACCATAACCTAAAAGCCGACCTAGTGTGTATGCCCATGGAAGGCTACGATGTAATCTTGGGAGCCAACTGGTTTTCCACATATGGGGCAAGTGTCGACTGTAAGAAAGGGAAGGTTACCTTTAGTGACTTTCCTAAATTGGCATTCTCTGGGATTAGACATAAGAGACGGATGTCTCTAATCTCCGTTATAAAAGCCCACAACATGATAAGGAAAGGTTGCATTACTTTCCTAGCGGTCGTAGTTGTTGAAAAGAAGGGTTCTAAGATAGAGGACATTCACATAGTTCAGGAATACCCCGATGTGTTTCCTGAAGATCTGCCAAGGATTCCCCCGGAACGTGATGTCAACTTCGCCATAGAGTTGATCCCTGGAGTTGCACCGGTATTGCGTCAACCGTACCGGATGTCACCTGCTGAGCTAAAGAAGTTGAAGATGCAATTGATGGAGCTACTAGAAAAGGGGTTCATCAGACCAAGTACTTCCCCATGGGGAGCGCCTGTGCTGTTCGTCAAGAAGAAGGATGGATCGATGAGGCTCTGCATCGACTATCGACAACTAAATCAACTCACCATCAAGAACAAGTACCCTTTGCCTAGAGTCAGTGAACTGTTCGACCAAATATCTGGAGCTCAATATTTCTCCAAGATCGATCTTCGATTTGGCTATCACCAAATGAGGATCAAGGAGGATGATATCTTCAAAACGGCTTTCAGGAGCAAGTATGGGCACTATGAATTCATTGTTATGCCTTTTGGGCTAACCAATGCTCTTGCAGCCTTTATGCAACTGATGAACAGCATATATCGGTCCTACCTCAACAAGTTCGTGGTCATCTTTATCGACGACAACCTCATATACTTCAAGACCAAGGAAGAGCATGAAGAACACCTGAAGATCGCATTGCAAGTCTTGTGAGATAATAAACTGTACGCAAAGCTTAGTAAGTGTGAATTCTGGCTCGAAGAAGTGTCCTTCTTAGGCCATGTCATCTCAAAGGACGGCATCTTTGTTGATCCCTCCAAAGTCAAAGTTATACTCAACTGGGAGAGACCAACCAACGTCACCGAAATCAGAAGTTTCCTAGGACTGGCTAGCTACTACAAGCGGTTCATCAAGGACTTCTCCAAGATCGTCATTCCTCTCACGCAACTGACACGAAAGGAGAATCCCTACTCCTGGAGTAAAGAGTGTGAGAAAATTTTCCAAACTCTTAAAGATTGTCTTACCTCAGCACCTGTTCTCGCTCTGCCAATAGAGAGAGAAGGTTTCTTTGTCTACACCGATGCCTCAGGAATTGGGCTAGGTTGTCTACTAATGCAAAAGGAGAAGGTCATTACCTATTCTTCAAGACAACTGAAGACACATGAAGTCAACTACACTGTACATGATCTCGAGCTGGCTGCTGTGGTCTTCGCCTTAAAGATCTGGAGACATTACCTCTACGGAGAAAAGTTCACTGTCTACTCAGACCATAAAAGTCTGAAGTATTTTTTGTGATGGAACACCTCGTCTAAGTCCGTTAAACTGATAACGTACTTGATCTGAGTCCGTCTCCTGCGAACGAGCCGAGGCCTCGCAAGGGATACCATACCATAGTCCGTGTAAACACAAAGGAACACACCATTTTATATATTTATACCACAAGTTTACATAGCCATATTTCCAAGAAAAGGAAATAAAGTACAAGAGCCTAGGGCATACCCCGAGGTACAACTGAAGGAAGTAAACAACTAGCTACACTACACTGCTGAAGGTGCTGACCCTGCACCTCTACGACGCAGCTCTGAACTGGACGACGGCCGAGAAACATCCTCTTCGCCCTCACCTGTGGGGGTAGGGGTGAGCCTCGATAGTCACTGGCTCAGTAGGGAACTCCCCCAACACCGAGCAAACCCAACACAGGTACGAAAGCAGTAAACTATACTAACAGTTTATAGCACAGCTAAGCAGGATATTAAAGCTGTAAATATACTCACCGTTTTCCGACTACGTAAAACAACTATATTAAATAAACGGAAAACCCAAACAGGTGTACGAGCTAAAGTAGAGTCCGCCACACTCGAGCCACGTGAACTGGTTTGCGACACCAGTGACTGACTCCGACAAACACACACAGGTCTACCTCTCAGTCTCGCAGCCACGGACGAAAGGTCTAGCTGCCGCTCCACGTGAAAAGGTCAAGCAACTGTGGAGACCAACTAAACACCACCACCTGCGGACCACACGGTCGCAGGCCCATGCCTGGCACCTCCAGAGACCCTGGCCTGGGCTCGCTAGAGTGAGGCACTGGAGAAGGACTAGCTGGGGACCAGTGTCGACTACTGGTGTCCGTACCCCCAACTACGAGCGCGCTACAAGTGACCAAAAGACAAGTACAATAGCCACTGTCCCACTGTCGTCTTTCCCTCATTCGGACGTACAACTCAAGCAAAGGAGTGAGGATGTTCAGGTCAGACAACACAGACCTCGACGGTACAACACAAGTACCGGGACAAAGCCCTGAGCTAACAGCCTGGGTCACAGAGAACCTGGGGCACCCAACTGGAGAGGTAACCACGGTAGGCATTGCACTACTCGCCACGTATACAAAACCACGTGCACGTCACACACAAACCACGTGAAGTCTCGTACAAACCTCGTGCACTAATAGTTCACCACGTGAACACCACGTAAACACAAAAAGAACTGACTAACTGCGTACCCAGTATGCTAGTCTCAGAAACCACGTGCACCCTGTGCACCATAAGTACCAACACATCGCTTATTATCGATAAACACCCTGCATGGAAATATTTAAATAAACACATGTTGGCAGCAACATCGACTGTCGTCGATGAAATATAGACGGCAAGGGATCTGGCCATCTAGTTCCAAGCTGAAGAACCTGGCGTCAATCGATGTTGACGCCAAGCTCCTCAACTCCAGTTCCTGCAGAAACCCTAAACCGATTCTACAGGCATTCTTGGTCCCGAAATCATCGAGAAAACATGAGGAAATACTTCCTCTAAGATCCACACACTATAACCAAGTCATAACAGCATGTTTCACTACTCAAATTAATCAAACCACCCATTAACCCTCATGGAACACTTCCTTCCCAGAAACATGATTATCACATCGTTTCATGCTTTCAGAATACATTAAAGTGATTAGAATGAACTAAAGGGATCGTCCCCTACCTCCGGACGCACTTAAACCTCCTAAATCCTCCTAATTCGCACCAAAACCTCTGCGAGCTTCTACGGGAATCACGCCTCGCACTGGCATTTCCTGGCACAATTGGTCACCGCCACTCATTCCACGATCCCCCAACTAGCCTTCTGCAACCATTGGAAGCACTGGGGAAGCAAGGACATGAAAATAGAGCGAGGGAGAGGGAGAACCGAGTGGAAACGCTGCCCTCGGGTGACCCTATATTCTGCAGGTCGCGCAGGTTGGCATCAACCCTAATGTCATTTAGAAAACCACCACCATAAACGTCCACAAAGTCTGACGTTATGTTCATAAGGTTGATGTCACCTTCGATGGACGTCAAACCAGTCAACGACCACACCTGGCCGTCAACCCCTACTCAACTGCAGCAGGTCCTATTTTGTTTCAGGACCAAACTTGCGCCAAACCTGCGCACACCACATGTCCAAACCACACTGGCCTCACAAAGGCTACTACAACCATTACACACATAATTCATAAGGATCCGAAAACCATGCGACGTTACATTACTATCATCTAAAAAGAAAATTTCGACCTCAAAATTCATAGCACAATTCAAACATAAACAACTTAAATATACACATTTTTACAAGTACTATCATCTAAAAAGAAATACAAAACCTTATTCAAACAGATAGGGATACCCCTTAGCCATCTCCTCGGCTAATTCCCAGGTATCCTCACCACCCAACCTATTTTCCCATCGCATGAAAATATGGAGTAATCATCTACTATAACAAATCCAAAGTTCTTTCCTCCGAGACTTGTGGTTCTCATTGGCCCAAATAAATACATATGTAGAAGTTCTAAGGGTTTAGAGGTAGTTACCACAGTCTTTGACTTGAAGGATGACTTGGTGTGCTTTTCTTTTGCACAAGGCCCACAAACACCATCCAATCTTGTACTAACATTGGGTATCTCCTTTAGGTTTAGAGGCATACCCCATGAAGATACCTTCATCTGATTTAGCATCTAACTTACCGAGGTCTCTTTTTCCGTTGTTGTGGATGAAACATGGATATCCAAATGTCCTGAAATGACTGATCTTCGGCTTTTTCTCTTTGTATAGCTCATATGAAGTCTTCTTCAGGATTGGCCTGATCATGACTCGGTTGATGATATAACATGCTGTGTTAACTGCTTCGGCCCAAAAATATCTTGGCAAATCATATTCTGATAGCATTGTCCTTGCCATGTCCAATAGGGTTCTATTCTTCCTCTCAGCAACTCCATTTTGCTGTGGTGTCCTTGGCGCTGAGAAATTATGCTCTATGCCTTGATCATCACAAAACTTAGCAAATCTCACATTCTGGAATTCTCCTCCATGGTCTGATCGAATACTAATGATACTATACTTCTTATAATATATCAGGTCTACTTGTTGTTAAATAAAGCAAAGAGCCTATCATACCTCTATAAAGCTTCTGATCTACTTTCTTACCATCTTTATCACTGTCTAATCTTGTTGATGTACTCATTGGTGTTGACAGTGGCTTGACATTTTCAAAACCGAATTTATCTCTAGCACCAAAGACTGGGCCACTGCAGCTTGGATGGCATGAGAAAGTTGATCAAGAGAAGCTTGGTGGAAGGCTTGGTAATTGATTATTTGAGCTGGATCTTCAATGCACTTTCTTAACATAGAAACATGAAATATATCATGAACATCCGCAAAATCTGCTGGCAAATCCAGCCTATAAGTTGTTTCCCCAATCCTTTCAATTATCTGGAAAGGTCCCACATACCTTGGGCTCAACTTTCTATTCTTGCCAAACCTCATAATACCTTTACTAGGGGAAACTCTCAAGAAAACAAATTCTCCAACTTCAAACTGAAGTGGTCTCCTCCAATTATCAGCATAACTCTTTTGCCTGCTTTGAGCTGCCTACAATTTTTCCTTAATAAGCTTTACTATTTCTGTGGTTTGCGAAATTAATTTAGGACCCACTAACTGCCTTTCTCCCACTTCATGCCAGTTTAATGGGGTTCTACATGGCCTTCCATATAAAGCTTCATACGGTGCCATTCCAAGACTGATATGATAACTATTATTATAGGCAAAGTCAACCATTCCCAAAATAATATCATAATCTGTCAACTGCAGGGCATACAACCAACCTGGCATCTGGTTTCCTTCAATCACAATAGGAGCTTCATCTATATAGCTCGAAGTAAACATAAACTCACCTGAGGGAACCTCTACTACCAACTCAAAGGATTCCTCTTTCAAAGGATGAACCATACAATCCAGGAATTCTTCAGAAATAAAAGAATGAGAGGCACCCGAATCAAATAAAACTCTTACTGAATAGTCATAAAGAGGTAAAGTACCTTCTATCATATTCGATGCCTCCGCCTGGGCTCGGGTGATAGCCATAACCCGACCCCTTCCCCGCTGCTGTGGTACTCCTCTGCCACGACCTACCTGTGGCTACTAAAACTGTTGCGGCTGCTGCTACTGCTGCACACCTCTTCCATATCCATACTCCCTCGGATAGGGGCAATTACGAATCAAATGCCCTGGCTGATTGCAATTATAGCATCTATACCCTGGTGGAATAATGGGTTGCCTGGCAGTACTCTGCTGCGACTCCTCCACCTCTGGCCTACCACGACCTTGCTGAAATTGTTGTCGACCTCCCCATCCTCTTCCTTTACCTTTAAATGCTTGCTTCAATTTCTGGCCCCACTTACCAAAACCTGATGGAGAAGGTCCTGCTGGCGCTTTACCCTTACTCACACCCACTGACTGCTGCGGTAGCCGAGAACTACCTGAATCTGACTCGCCCACCTGACGAGTTCTAATAGACCTTTCCAACGTAGCTGCCCTCTGAGCTGCTTCTTCCACTATTTTACACATAAGTGGCACTATTGCATTCTGCAATTCTACTCTTAAACCTCAAATAAAATATTCAACTATCATATTATTATCTGATATTATATAAGGTGCATATCTGCTGAGTGCCATAAATCGCATCTGGTATTCTAAAACTAAAGAGTTACCTTGCTGGAGTGTCCGAAACTGCTCCCTTTTTACTTGCTGCACTTGAATCGGAAAGAATGTATCGTTAAATACATCAAGAAATTCCGACCAAGCGATAGCCTCTTCTGTCCTGCCTGCAAAAGTGGTCTGCATCTTCAATCGCCACCATTCCAATGCAAAACCCCACAACTAATAGGCAGCTAGCACGACTTTATCTGTTGCCGAACACCTCATGGTCGTAAAGACCCTCTCAATCTCATGAACCCAGTGTTCTGCTGTATCTGGATTCGGCCCTCCTGAGTAAGTAGGCAGCTGCAATCTCAGAAACTTCTCAACTTGCATCACTGGTTCCTCTGCTACTAACACTGGCGGTGGCAAGGGTGCTACAAAAGGCACCTCCACTCCTAGTGGAATTGGAGCTATAGGTACAGTCTCTCCATCCCCAGGTGGCACGGAAACTGGTGGTACCGACACCTGCTGATCCATCCTCCTCCTAATATCAGTGAGGCTCTCCCAGATCCTCTCTATCATACGCTGAGTGCTCTCCTCTGGATCATCTCCTCCACCACCCCAATCTCTTCTATTAGCCATTTCAAATTTCTACATAAACAAAACATCAAACAAAAACGAAACAACAAATTATCAGAAACCAGGGCCCCTACCAGCAGTGTACAAAGACCGAAATAAGGCTATGTATCTTTCTAGTTCCCTTATATTAACACGGACCTTGCTCTAATACCAACTGTGACGGAACACCTAGTCCAAGTCCATTAAACCGATAACGTACTTGATCCGAGTCCGTCTCCAGCGAACGGGCCGAGGCCTCGCAAGGGATACCACACCATAGTCCGTGTAAACACAAAGGAACATGCCATTTTATATATTTATACCACAAGTTTACATAGCCATATTTCCAAGAAAAGGAAATAAAGTACAAGAGCCTGGGGCATACCCCGAGGTACAACTGAAGGAAGTAAACAACTAGCTACACTACACTACTGAAGGTGCTGACCCTGCACTGCTACGACGCGGCTCCGAACCGGACGACGGCCGAGAAACGTCCTCTTCGCCCTCACCTGTGGGGGTAGGGGTGAGCCTCGCTAGTCACTGGCTCAGTAGGGAACTCCCCCAACACCGAGCAAACCCAACACAGGTACGAAAGCAGTAAATTATACTAACAGTTTATAGCACAGCTAAGCAGGATATTAAAGCTGTAAATATACTCACAGTTTGCCGACTACGTAAAACAACTATATTAAATAAACGGCAAACCCAAACAGGTGTACGAGCTAAAGTAGAGTCCGCCACACTCAAGCCACGTGAACTGGTTCGCGACACCAGTGACTGACTCAGACAAACACACACAAGTCTACCTCTCAGTCTCGCAGCCACGGACGAAAGGTCCAGCTGCCGCTCCACTTGAAAAGGTCAAGCAACTGTGGAGACCAACTAAACACCACCACCTGTGGACCACAGGGTCGCAGGCCCATGCCTGGCACCTCCAGAGACCCTGGCCTGGGCTCGCTAGAGTGAGGCACTGGAGAAGGACTAGCTGGGGACCAGTGTCGACTACTGGTGTCCGTACCCCCAATTACGAGCGCGCTACAAGTGACCAAAAGACAAGTACAACAGCCACTATCTCACTGTCGTCTTTCCCTCAGCCGGATGTACAACTCAAGCAAAGGAGTGAGGATGTCCAGGTCAGACGACACAGACCTCGACGGTACAACACAAGTACCGGGACAAAGCCCCGAGCTAACAGCCTGGCTCACAGAGAACTTGGGGCACCTAACTGGAGAGGTAACCACGTGATGGCGGCAACATCGACTGTCGTCGATGAAATATAGACGGCAAGGGATCTGGGTGTCTAGTTCCCAGCTGAAGAACCTGGCGTCAATCGATGTTGACGCCAAGCTCCTCAACTCCAGTTCCTGCAGAAACCCTAAACCGATTCTACAGGCATTCTTGGTCCCGAAATCATCGAGAAAACATGAGGAAATACTTCCTCTAACATCCACACACTATAACCAAGCCGTAATAGCATGTTTCACTACTCAAATTAATCAAACCACCCATTAACCCGCATGGAACACTTCCTTCCCAGAAACGTGATTATCACGTCGTTTCATGCTTTCAGAATACATTAAAGCGATTAGAATGAACTAAAGGGATCGTCCCCTACCTCCGGACGCGCTTAAACCTTCTAAATCCTCCTAATTTGCACCAAAACCTCCGCGAGCTTCTATGGGAATCACGCCTCGCACTGGCGCTTCCTGGCACAATTGGTCACCGCCACTCATTCCACGAACCCCCAACTAGCCTTCTGCAACCATTGGAAGCACTGGGGAAGCAAGGACATGAAAATAAAGCGAGGGAGAGGGAGAACCGAGTGGAAAAGCTGCCCTTGGGTGACCCTATATTCTGCAGGTCGCACAGGTTGGCGTCAACCCTAATGTCGCTTAGAAAACCGCCACCATAAACGTCCACAAAGTCTGACGTTAAGTTCATAAGGTTGACGTCACCTTTGATGGACGTCAAACCAGTCAACTACCACACCTGGCCGTCAACCCCTACTCAACTGCAGCAGGTCCTATTTTGTTTCAGGACCAAACCTGCGCACACCACACGTCCAAACCACACTGGCCTCACAAAGGCTACTACAACCATTACACACATGATTCATAAGGATCCGAAAAGCATGCGACGTTCCATTTATTCTCCCAGAAAGAACTCAACATGAGACAGAGAAGATGGCTAGAATATCTGAAGGATTTCGACTTCAACATCCAATACCATCCAGGTAAGGGAAATGTCGTGGCTGATGCGTCTATCTCAAGTCTAGTCCTTGGCGAGATGCAACTATTGGAACAATTCGCAAGGTTAGACTTAAATATTGAACATAGAGATGATTGAGTCTTGGTTGCCAATATCAAGATTCAATCTGACCTGCTAGAGGAGATCAAAGCCCAACAAGATAATGATCTGTTCTTAGTTCGCATCAAGGAAACTCTAGCCGAAAGGCCGGACTTTGCCATGACTGAGGATGGAAGGCTAGTATTTCAAGGGAGGACATGCGTCCCCGACAATGAAGAACTGAAGAGGAAGCTAAGGGATGAAGCTCACAAGATAAAGTACACTATTCATCCTGGAGGTACCAAAATGTATCAAGACATGAAAAGAACATTTTGGTGGCTGAATATGAAGAGAGAGGTAGCTGAACATGCCGCTCACTGCCTTACTTGCCAACAAGTAAAAGCGGAACACATGCGCCCTGTTGGTGTGCTCAGACCGTTAGATATCCCGGAATGGAAATGGGAAAGCATTGGCATGGACTTCATCATGGGGTTACCCAAGACTCGTGGTGGACTCGATGCCATATGGGTCATTGTGGACCGACTAACCAAATCCGCCCACTTTCTGCCTATAAAGAGTAAGTGGTCGGTAGAAGTACTAGCTGCCCTATATGTCAAGGAGATTGTAAGACTGCATGGAGTTCCATCATCCATAGTCTCGGATCGAGATCCGAGATTCACATCTCATTTTTGGAAAGGACTGCAAGGTGCACTGGGTACTAAACTCAACTTTAGTACTGCGTTCCATCCACAAACTGATGGGCAAACTGAAAGAACCAACCAAATAGTGGAAGACATGTTGAGAGCTTGCAATATAGACTTCCAAGGATATTGGAACGTTTCATCTATCCCTTATTGAGTTCGCCTATAACAACAGTTACCAGGCGAGCATCAAGATGGCACCGTTCGAAGCACTCTACGGAAGGAATTGTAGATCTCCTACATGCTGGAATGAGGTTGGAGAACAGCAGTGGCTAGGCCCAGACATAGTGCAATGTACCACGAAGGACATACAAGTGATTAGAGACCGACTTAAGACTACTCAGTCTGAACAAAAGAGCTATGCCGACAAAAGAAGACGGGACTTAGAATTTCAAGTCGGTGATCATGTGTTCTTAAAAGTGTCACCTACATGTGGCATCCAAAGATTTGGAGTGAAAGGAAAGCTCAGCCCTAGATTCATTGGTCCTTTTGAAGTACTCGAAAGGATTGGTGAGGTTGCATACCGACTGGCATTGCCACCGGATCTGGCATGTGTACAAAATGTGTTCCATGTCTCCATGCTCAGGAAGTATGTCTATCACCCTACCCACATCATTCACCACGAGAAGTTGGTGTTAAACAAAGATGTGTCATACGAAGAGAAGCCAGTCAAGATACTGAAACGGAAGGTACAACAGCTCAGGAACCGTCCCATCCACATGGTTCAAGTCTTATGGAATAACCGCGGAATGGAAGAAGCTACATGGGAACCGGAAGGAATCATCAGACGGAACTACCTCGATCTTTTTGGTAAGACATTCTCTCCTATATGATCATATGAATTTGGGGACCAAATTCTTTTAAGAGAGGGAGGATGTAGCAATCTGGATTTTTTCAAAAAATAAAAATCTAAATTATATTAAAATTTTGATAATTGTAAAATCAAATAAAAGAAAACTAATCAAAGCAATTAGAAAATCAAAGAAAAGAGAATTAAATAAAACACATTAAAAGAAAAGAATTAATGGGCTTTGTTAAATGGACTCATTAGAAATTAGTGGGCTAAAATAGAGATTTTAAAAAGGGGAATTATAGAAAAATATCTAAAATTCGTAACTAAAATATTATTTAAATAAAAGATGGTATTTAATGCATTAAAATAAGTGATTTGAGTTGGATTTGGAATCCTAAACCTACCCCAATTGCTCGGCCACGGAATCCCCTCTCTCTCAACCCAATTAGGAGATCTCTTGCTTAAAAAGGGGAGAGGAAAATAGGAAACTCTGAATTAAAGGGAATTAGAGTCCAAATAGAAAATAGAAAGAGGAGAAGCTTAAATACTCTCCTAAAACCCTCATGGCCAGCCCTAGCTCGTGCCAAGGGGTTGCTGGACCAGAAGAGAGGCTAAGAGGAGGAGAATTCGTGGAGAAGAGGGATCTCCCAAGTTCTTCCCCGAGTTCTTCAAGTCTTAACCCTAGAAGAGAAAAATGACTAAAGGTAGGCATTCTCACGAGCATAAACCATGAAATTTTTTCTGTAGGATGTCTCGTCCATCAGGAACAAAAGCCCTTTGATTTCTTATTTTTCCATTAAGCAAATCTTTAGTTCTCAATATTCAAAGTTTTGTGAACTTCATGACCCCGAACCCTCTTATTAAATTCGTATCTTCATGTATACTCGTCCTCATGCCATGAGATTTTTATTGAAGATTCTGATGGATGTTAGGTTTCTTTTGCCCTTGAAAGTCCTAATTTCCATCCACCCTATAATGCAAATTAATTCGTTGATCCCAACTATACACAGTTCTATGTTCATCATGAATACTCTTTATTAAACCTTGTTTAAACCTTCGTTGCTTTCCGATTCTGATTTACTCAAAGTACCCGTGCATGTCTGGATCTGTTTAAAACTAGTTTCGCGATTTTTCATGCACTATACAATTTGTTCTTAGTTTTAGAACAACTCTGTGTCAAGAAGGGAAACTCTTGGACCGCAATCTAAGACATGTCTGATTCCTGTCGGACTCGGGCACAGACCATCAGAACGCGACAACCCGATAGGCCGCATTATGTGGTCTGGTTGCGACAGTCTGCCAGTCGCGTTCTGAACGTGACAGGCAGCGCCGTCGTGATCGATGTGCCTGGCCTGAACGGCTTGTCGTGTTCCTACAGATCCCTGTCGCATTCTGACCACCTGTCATGACCGACCCGTCGCGATCCATTCAAACCCTTGTCGCGATCTACCCTGTACCCGTCGTGACCCTTACTGGGGTGCGTCGCGTTCACTGGATTTTTGCAGAAAACCCTGATTTGCAATGCTCTAATTGCCTATTGTGCGTATACCCTTTAATCCTAATTATACCCACAGTAATTTCACTTAATATAAATTGAACATTTCTATGTGATTAAAAATACATACATGCGACGAATTTCCATCTATGATTTCATGACACACGCACACACTTTGAACCTTCCAAATATGGCTTAATTGGTATTAACATATTACTAAAATCATCAGGTAAATTATGGAATTAAATTACTTTATTTTACGATTTGTGCAATGTTTTGGAACACCGATCTTGACGCTCCACTATTCTAGAATTCCTCTAGAACGTCGAGCACTTGTTTCTATACCCTCTTTCTTGACTTGGACGAACTATCATTAGTTACTTTGCCTTTAATACACTAATCATTTAAAGCCTGCTTGACTATTGAGATTTAAGTCCTACTGGGCGTTATCGCTCACCTTGCGTTATTTGTCGTTGTGTTCTTAGGTGAAACTGAGGATGATACATACACTCAAGAGGACGGGAATGACTTGGAGTGATGTCACGAGTACCCTAGCATCCTAGTACTATGATAGAGTCTTAGATAGTCTTTTGCTTTATTTCAATGTAATTGGGCCCTATAGATTAGCTCTGATATTAGTGGTTATAACTAGACATTGGAAAGTTATCAATGAAATAAATTTTCTTTAGTATTATTCATTGTGCAATGGTTTGATGTCTAGTTCTTGCTCTATACCTATTTACTTGCAACTGCCTCGCATTCTGATATTCCGCGTCGGGGCGTGACATTTGGACCCCGTACTTGGGAGAGGCGGATGTGTCCCACCCGGCCGTGGCGGCGAGTCGCCTCATTGTTCGACTGCCATGTACTACTACTGTGCTTGGGTACGTGTGAGACCCTCTACCTAGAGTTGGTGGTGCGGACTCTGGGTTGGCATCAGCCGGCCCTAAAGATACCATCTCAAGAGAGAGAGGGACACTCCCGATGACGGTTCTTCACCGAGGACCACGACTAGAGTGAGGAGCACGAGAGCACGGTTGCTTACTGGCGAGGAGGAGGGGAGCAGGTCCTCCAGCACACCGACCTTGTAGCACCCCGGAAATTTTAATTACATAAAAGTCCAAATAAATGGAAATAAATAATTTCCATAATATCAGATTATTTAAAACATACGTACCGCTATCGTATATGCTAAAACACATCGAAAAATTCCGTAAAAATTATAAATCGACCCCAAACATTATTACTAAATGTTTCACAAAGCAATTTGTGCCAAGAAAAATCGGATTAGTCAAGTTTAAAGTGTTTCGCGACTTATTATCGTAATTCATGAATAAGTCGAAAAATCATTATCACACGTACTTGGATGAGTCAGAAAATTAATAAAATCATATACGGATTTACATAATATCCTCTAATGACCCATCAAGAAATGTGGGCCAATAAAAATCATTTGGGCTAGGTTTAAGAGTTATTGTGACCGATTATCCAAATTAGGAAACAAGTCAGAAAATCGTTAATGCGGAAATACGACGCAACCATAAATTAAATAAAAATATTGGGGAGACTTCCAACATTATATATTAATGACCCAATATCATAATTGGGCCAATGGACATCATTTGGCCCAAAAATCAAATGAAGTAAGAAAATACATAGAAATTCGCAACTTTAATTAAGTTGAAAATAGAAGGGGGTAATTAGGGCAAACCCCAAGGCAATTAGCCTTTATTGGCAACTCAAATTTGTGATTAAACATGGTGGGAGGTTTACTAAAGCCTCACACACTCTAATGGAGGAAGAAATCCTCAAATTAGGAAAGTAATATGCCAAAACCGCACCCTAGTTTCCTTGTCACAATAGGACTCCTAAACACCATGGTTGCTTAAATACTCTCCACCAAACCCTAGGGGATGAAAATATACATTGTTGGGGTCGTGGGAGTCTGGTCTTGAGCACCCAAGGGAGGAGGAAACCGCCCCAACTCGGAGCTTCTTCCCTACTGCGTTCTACTTCAACCTGTGCAGACAACCCTTCTTGTGGTCGACCAAAGGTGAGTCAAACCATAACCAAACCTTAAAAGGCTTATACCCCTAGAAATAGGGTCACTTCTACTTCCTAACTCAACTAGAATGCCCAATTTTCGTGCAGTATACACGGCGTAATAGGCGTTCTTCAAACAGTGGTCTGAACAAGGGATTTCTAAAGAATAAGACTTCATCAACCCAGAAGGTAGGTTTTCTCGGGCCAAACCTTAACAAATCCTATACCAATGTGTAGAGCATCAAGTTAACTTTCGTTGCCCACTGATTTCAATGAATTCCAAAGAGTACATGTAGAGTTATAGGTGTTTTTCCAAAGTCGCGCATGTTGAGACTTTTTACGTTCCTGGTGATTTATCACACATCTTGAGGTCATTTTAAATTATTTAGAAATCATAGTTTGCATATATTCCATGTTCCCAACAACTTTCATGTTGAGACTTTTGTCTGAAAAGCCCTAGTTTAGGAGATGTAAGTGTTGCATGGATCGAACCCCTCTGAGTTCTGGTTTTTCTGCGTTTTCGGTCCGCTGCTCGAAACGCGTCCAGTCCCGTGGACGCATTTCAAGCACCTGGTGTCGCATCACGCATGGGTGACGTGACCATATGAAAGGCGTCTGAAGACCCCGACGTGATTAAGGTGTTGACCTGTCAACCGCCCGCGTGGGTCTGCGCGCCGCCTGGGAGTCCGAGCAGGTCTGAATCGCGGCCGGATGCCCCGACACATTTCAGAGGTTTTTCCCTCCCAACGTTTTATTATATGGTTTTCTGTAGACGCGTCCATGTCCCCCGACGCTATTTGATCGTTAACGCGGCCAGGCATGTGGACGCGATTTGGATTTTTCCCTGTTTCGCCTGTTTTGACTGTGCCCTGCATTTTTAAGTGCGTCCTCTGTGTTGGACGCATATTTCCAAGCTTACCCGAGGCCTGTTCAACATGATATTTAGTGTGTAATTTGCATGTCTTGTGTCTGATCATTTCATGATATCTGTTTAACAGCTTAAAAGTGTTTAACTCATTTAAAAAGCTTTAAGTACACAAACATTATTCTAATTGCTTTCTTAATGATGTGACCATTCATGTAACTTTTGATTCACTCTTTATACTGTTCTGGCTTATTAAAATGATAATTATTATCTTAAAATCTTGCAAACCCATGTATAGTTAAATGCATTGTTCATTACATGCCATCATGTTAAGTGCTTTCCGCGAGTTTGAGACCGATGGATTGTGGATTGAGACGCGTACATCACTACACACTTGCACATCTAGGCAGCCCTTTCTTAGGAATTTGGAAGCTCTCTATCGGTCATTCCGAATCGGTAGACTAGTGACATTTTCTCCAAGGCCTCCGTAAATCTCCTCTGACCATGGATTCCACATGGCCGACGAGTTGGTTGTACCATTGAAGTTCCTTGGAGATAGCGTGCACTTCCTCTCTCATCTTGTTCTCATGAGTGTGATTTACAATCTAGGCTAAAGCCATTAATGTAAAGATTGAACTAAAGTATAAATCGTACTGTTATGCTGCCAATTTATCTCTTGACCATTGTTATCATGAAATCATGTTCAATTACTTATTACTTGTTCTCATCATCATCATGAACATGACATTACACATGCTTACTTATTGAAACTCTCATTGGCCATTATTAATGACTGTGGGTATCTACATTTAAAATTTAAGTGAGATGCTGACCGGGCACGGCGAGTGTCCAAGGGCTCCAGTCTAGCCCCAATGACGGAGAGTCATAAATATACTGTTAACCATGGGGTATAATGTGTTGAAACCTCTCTTATATTTTACCCTAAATTTTGGTGATAACAAAATTTATATTTAATATCATGATTTCCTAATAAATATAAATTTATTATTCTATCGTTGTAATTGTGCACTAAAATGCTAAATCGATATTCATTCAATATACATTGATTTCTATTCAAAGTGCCACATTGATTTCACTAACAACGATTTGATAAGTTACACAATGATTTGATTGTGTAACGATTCGTTAAGTGAAACATCAATTTTGATCTCATAACAATTCGTTAAGTGAAACATCAATTTTGATCTCATAACGATTCGGTAAGTGCCACAACAATTTGATAAGTTCCATAATGATTTGATCTTACATCGATTTCACTCTCTCATCGATTTCATAAGTGAGAAACAACGATTTGATTCTCATAACGATTCGGTAAGTGCCATAACGATTTGATAAGTTCCACAATGATTTGATCTTAAATCTATTTCACTCTCTCATCGATTTCATAAGTGAGAAACAACGATTTGGTTCTCATAACGATTCGGTAAGTGCCACAACGATTTGACAAGTTCCACAACAATTTGGTTGCCACATCAACTCAATAAGTTAAACATCGATTTGTAAACATCAATTTCCTTTATATTCAGATGTTTCAAAATGTTTGGCGCCTAATGAAAAGTCAAAAATGTCTCTGACAGAAGATTTTCTTTTATCTTTCCAGAATCTCTTCTCTCTTGTCAGAACAAAAAGAGGGTTACCTACCACTTCTAGATAACAGCAGAAACTTAGAGGTATGAGCCTTCTTAACAGAAACACTCTTTTAACTAAACACTTTCTTCTAGGCTTGCAGACCTCGTAGACCACAAAATATCAGAAGAAAGAGAAAATGAGCAACGGCTAGAACTCCAACGGATCTCCTCAACGGATTTGTTCAAAGCTGTTCATATAAAAGATGAAGCAAGGCTAAAGAACAAAGAAGAGCTTTTCTTGAAGATCTTTGAAGGAATGTACAACCAATGAGGAACCTCAACGCCACATACACTCAAAGTAAAAGAGAGAAAGAGCCTGAGCCAAAAAGAAGTGTTCAAGCAACTGAAGCACTCAAACATTCAAGCTCCTTCTCCTCTCTTTACTCTCTCTGTGTGCATCTTGTAATCTGGGGGAGAGAGTATTTTAGCTGAGAGTTTTTTTTAGTTGATTTTCATCTGTTCCAACTCTCAGTCGTGTTCTTTCTTTTCTAAGAAAGATTTCTGTCCAACTGTATACAGTGTAGAACCTAGCTAGGGGTTTGTGTCTAGCAGAACCGCACTGGGGTTTGTACCAGGAGGTTGGCTTCTTGACCTCTAAAAGAAGTTGGCTGCCTTCTTGCCCATGAAGGAGAAGAAGACCAGCTGGGGTGCTGGGTGTTGTATTGTCCTTGAGGGGGACTGTACCCTTGGTTAGTAAAATCCGAAGAGGTTGCTTGGGGACTGGACGTAGGACTTCCATGTGGGAAGGGCCGAACCAGGATAAATCCCTTGTGTTATTTTTGTGATTGTTTATTTGCTTCCGCACTATTACTCTTTATCACACTAAACTAACCAAACTTTCAAGTGATAATTTTCTATGTTTAAGTTTCTATTTCAGATTTCAAAAAAACCTATTCCCCCCCCTCTAGGTTAGCTTGATGCCATACCAAAAGGGCCAACAGGTGGTATCAGAGCGAGGTTCTCTGATTAGTCAAGAAGATCCAACGATCTTAGAGAAGATCCATGGCAGCTCAAGGATATGCTGAAGGTCAATCAGTCACCAGACCTCCATTCTTTGATGGAGAGGACTACCAAAATTGGAAGATGAGAATGGAATGCTTCATTCGAGGCATAGACTTTGATCTGTGGCAGGTAATCGAGGTAGGTGATTATGTTATTATTCCTGTTCTAGGCACTACTGCCATTACAGCAGCAGATAAAAGTAAATTATCTTTAAACTTTAAAGCTATGAACTACTTATGTTATGCATTATCCAAAAGAGAATTTAGTAGAGTATCTGCATGTAAATCAGCAAAAGAAATATGGGATAAACTGCAGATAACTTATGAAGGAATAGATAAAGTAAAACAAACTAGGATAGATATTCTTGTCTCACAATATGAGCAATTTAAAATGCTTCCAAATGAAAATATCACTCATATGTATAATAGATTTTCAAGCATAGTAGTTAGTCTGAGTTCTCTTAGTAAAAATCTTTCTGATGAGGAAATTGTTAGAAAGATACTTAGGTCTTAACTCTTTCATGGACACCAAAAGTAACTGTTATTGAAGAAGCCCATGACGTAACCAAACTTTCTATTGATAACTTAATAGGTTCCCTCATGGCACATGAAATTAATATGGAGCGACTATCTGAAAGCTCATCAAAGAAAAAATATACTAATGCTCTTAAAGTTGCAGCTGCTCCTTCCACTTCTTCTTCTTCTAGTTCTAAAAATGCATATTCTGAAGATAGTGACGTAGATGAAGTACTGTCCAAGCTTCAAAAAATTCTCATGAAGAATAAAAATGGATCGAGAAGGATTTAAAAGAAAGAAAGAAAAGAAAAAGAACTAGTCTGCTATGAATGCAGAAAACCTGGACATCTGAGACCAGATTGTCCTAGACTGAAGAAGACTGGTCAACCAGAAAAGTCCAAGAAGCAGCACAAGAAATTCAAAAGAAAAACCATGGCTGCTGCTTGGGAAAATGAAGAGGCCACAAGCTCAGAATCATCAAGTTCAGAATCGGAGAAAGAGCAGGTAAGTCTAGCCCTCATGGTAGGACTAGATGAGGTACATTCTGACCCATTTTTTGATTCATGCACTGATTCAGGGTCAGAGTCTGAAGACTTAGAAGAAGTCTTTAATGAACTATATGAAAAACATAAGGGTGTTGTAAAAGAATTAAAAAATCTGAAAAACGACATCACTTGCTTAGATAATACCAACTCTGATCTTAAATCTGAAATGGAACAATTAGAAAAACAATTAAAAGAAAGTAAAGATAATAATTATCTCTTGAATGAAGAATTAAAAAGAAAAAATAATGAAAAATCAGAGCTAGAAGAAAAATTAAAAACTCTAACTGAAGAAAATCTTTATTTAAAAGAATCAGTTAGCAAACTAACTAAAGGGAAAACATCTTTAGCCCTATGCTTAAAAGGGTAAAAACCTGGAAATAATAAACAAGGGCTTGGATACATACCTCCAGTAAAAGGAAAACAAGCCATAATTCCAGAAAAATATCCATTACCAAAATTTGTAAAAGAAACCAAGTTGCCTCAGAAAAAGGACCCTGTAAAAGAAAAAGTTTCCAAAAACTGTGTTATAAACAGACATCATAAAATAATAAGAACTGCAAAATAGATTATATTCATTGTTGTTCTCATTGCAATAAATTAGGACACACAGTAAACACCTGCACAACAAGGCACCTAGTATGGATCCCGAAAGGATATTTTTATGCATCTAACCATCAAGGACCAAAAAAGTTTTGGGTACCTACTTCTGAGTAGTTTATTTGCAGGATAGCCTTAGAGCATCAGGATCAAGAATGCTCAAGGCATTGGTGACTGCCAGCTCTTCATCCAACTCATATTTGAAGAGGGAGTAGTCATTAATTTATTTTAAAATTTTAGTATTACTAATAACTATTTGCAAGTCTCATTCAGGTGGAGTCTCTCATTCAGGGGGAGCACAGACTAAGGGGGAGTTATTCATTAATGTCAATCATTGTTGAACCCCTCAATGATAAGAAATTTTCACAAAGGGGAGAGAATGCATGGTAAGATCCTTCCTTTTCGGTTAATGACAAAAAGGGGGAGAGAATTATCTATGAATTTTCTATATTTTCTATGCTTTAAGTATTTTTGTCAGAAAATTCTCGTAAATTTTGTCATCACCAAAAAGGGGGAGATTATTGAAACCTCTCTTATATTTTACCCTTATATTTTGGTGATAACAAAATTTATATTTAATATCATGATTTCCTAATAAATATAAATTTATTGTTCTATCGCTGTAACTGTGCACTAAAATGCTAAATCGATGTTCATTCAATAAACATCAATTTCTATTCAAAGTGCCACATCGATTTCACTAACAACGATTTGATAAGTTACACAACGATTTGATTGTGTAACGATTCGTTAAGTGAAACATCAATTTTGATCCATAATGATTCGTTAAGTGAAACATCAATTTTGATCTCATAACGATTCGGTAAGTGCCACAACGATTTGATAAGTTCCACAACGATTTGATCTTACATCGATTTCACTCTCTCATCGATTTCATAAGTGAGAAACAACGATTTGGTACTCATAATGATTCGGTAAGTGCCACAGCGATTTGATAAGTTCCACAACGATTTGGTTTCCACATCGACTCAATAAGTTAAACATTGATTTGTAAACATCGATTTCCTTTATATTCAGATGTTTCAAAATGTTTGGTGCCTAATGAAAAGTCAAAAATGTCTCTGACAGAAGATTTTCTTTTATCTTTCCAGAATCTCTTCTCTCTTGTCAGACAAAAAGAGGGTTAACTACCACTTCTGATAACAGCAGAAACTTAGAGGTATGAGCCTTCTTAACAAAACACTCTTTTAACTAAACACTTTCTTCTAGGCTTGCAGACCTCGTAGACCACAAAATATCAGAAGAAAGAGAAAATGAGCAACGGCTAGAACTCCAACGGATCTCCTCAACGGATTTGTTCAAAGTTGTTCTTAAAAGATGAAGCAAGGCTAAAGAACAAAGAAGAGCTTTTATTGAAGATCTTTGAAGGAGTGTACAACCAATGAGGAACCTCAACGCCACATACACTCAAAGGAAAAGAGAGAAAAAGCCTGAGCCAAAAAGAAGTGTTCAAGCAACTAAAGCACTCAAACATTCAAGCTCCTTCTCCTCTCTTCACTCTCTCTGTGTGCATCTTGTAATCTGGGGGAGAGAGTCTTTTAGCTTAGAGTTTATTTTAGTTAGTTTTCATCTATTCCAACTCTCAGTCATGTTCTTTCTTTTCTAAGAAAGATTTCTGTCCAGCTGTAGGACTGTATACAGTGTAGAACCTAGCTAGGGGTTTGTGTCTAGCAGAATCGCACTGGGGTTTGTACCAGGAGGTTGGCTTCTTGATCTGTAAAAGAAGTGGGCTACCTTATTGCCCGAGAAAGAGAAGAAGACCAGCTGGGGTGCTGGGTGTTGTATTGTCCTTGAGGGGGACTGTACCCTTGGTTAGTAAAATCCCAAGAGGTTGCTTGGGGACTGGACGTAGGACTTCCATGTGGGAAGGGCCGAACCAGGATAAATCCCTTCTGTTATTTGTGTGATTGTTTATTTGCTTCTGCACTATTACTCTTTATCACACTAAACTAACCAAACTTTCAAGTGATAATTTTCTGTGTTTAAGTTTCTATTTCAGATTTCAAAAAAACCTATTCACCACCCCTCTAGGTTAGCTTAATGTCGTACCAAAACATAATGATTACTGGCGTTGCATCAGCGCTGGGAGTCATGCGTACGTGTTGAATGATAGATATAATAACCACATACATGTGTCCTGGTGTACATTCTTGATGGATCTTTTCTTGGTGTACATTAGTGTCTACGTGCCTGATTAGTGTTACATTATCATGCTCGTGCGTGCTTGCTTGCTTGCGTGATATGGCCATCCTGTATTTATTGCAATTAGTGATATCTTGCGTTCTTGAAAGCTATTGACATCAAGTGAAATCTTGCATGCTTGTACCAAGTGATATATTGCTAGTTCTATCTTGTTATCTTGTTCTAGATCTTGTTCTATCATGATCACTCTATCTATCTTGTTCACGTACCATGTTTTAACGAGTTTTATTCGTACATGCATATCATGACATTCATCGTGCTTACCTAGTTCTAAACTGCTAATCACTTATATCATTGCCCGCACATTGAGATATAAATCCTACTGGGCTAGTTTGCTCATCCCCTACTTTTACCCAATCTAGGTGACTATGAACTTCAAGAGGAGGAACAAGTCGAGGATGGTAATGCGTCGGAGTGATGAGCGTTCCAATTATGAGTCTATCTATAGTTAGTTTATTTTGAGTGTTACAACAATGTAGTAGGAAGTGAGGTATTATGTACTTTTACTTTTATTGAGTCTCATGTAATAGTTTCCATTTGGAATACAATGAGTTCAGATTTGAATAAAAGATTAGTTGAGTTCAATATTTGGGCCTTATGATGATGTATGTTGTTATACATTTAGTGCGTGCTAGCTAGAGGCTTATTTGCCAACTGTTCACATCTCGGGATATCGTCTCGAATTATTCCGCATTTTCAATATCCACTGCGTAATTCTCGGGATGTGACAGACCTCCAGGACAGCTCGGCATACCTGGACGACTACTGGGCGCGCTACGCTGGGCGACTCCGGCTAGACCGGCGAGTGGTAAGTGAGCTCTAACTCTAAACCTTGTCATCTAATTGATTGGTTCTAACCTTAAAGTGTGGATGACATATGCCGAAGTCGGAGGTAGTGAGGCCCCTTGAGGGGAGGCTGGCGGAGCAAGCTGTAGAGACGGAGAGACTTCGCGCCGAGATGCGGACATTAGTAAGTCACAACTCACCCTTGAACCCAATTGGATTTGATTGGATTTGAAAACTGACTGATCTATGTGATTGCAGAGAGAGGAGCTAGAGAGTACGGGTGAGCCGGGACACGGGGGCGAGCTCGTCCACGCAGCCACCTAGCGAGGACCTGGTGGTCTGGCTATAGGGAGCCCTAGACCGGGCAGAGACGAGGGTCCGAGAGCTACAGACGAAGACCCAGGAGCTAGAGGCGAGGATCCAGGAACTGGAGGCAGAGGTAAGATACTGAGTCACTCCCTTTCTGCACATGTGTATGACTAACACATTTGCTTTTCAATGTGCAATGGCAGGGAGCAGGGGCGACTCTCCAGGCACAGATGGAGGGCATGAGGGAGGATCTGCTGACGACGCGGAGTCACCTGCTTGAGGTGAGGGAGAGAGAGAGGGAGGCAGAGAGGGCTCGAGCTCAGGCCGTCGCGGATTTAGAGTTTTTGAAGAACCGGGTGCTGAAGAAGCACCGGGAGCAGCAACGACAGGCACAGCCAGAGACGCCAGGGAGGACGGGGTCGGTCTTCGGGTCTCTTGACGACATTGTGTCATTGGGTGACCCGTCCGTGGGACGAGGAGGAGGACCACAACCCGAGGCATCGACAGCGACGAGACCTCCTCTCCCAGACCGGTGTCAGGAGAGGGAGGAGGAGGAGGTAAGTACCTCGCGTAGGCCTAGCGAGGGGGAGAGGAGTGAGGAGCGAGGCTCCAGATGTACCACCAGGGGTATGCCCCTGTCATACTATGTACAAAACATTATTCCTTAGTGGACTTTTTTGAACTTGGTGCATTTCGTATGCTTGAGTGGTTTGCCAATGTCGCTTTGATTTCTGCATCCACAACACTTAAAGGAAAAAAGTTAGTGTAGATCTGTCTTTAGCCCCTTGCCTAAAAGATGTACCTTTCTTGAGATCTGGTCAAGGGGCTAATATCTAATTAAAGATAGAGACACAAATAAAATACTGAAGGGAAATATGTACATGCTTTTTTTATTTTTTTAATAAAAAAATAAGAAAAATAATGTTAGTATATGTACATGGTACAACAAAAAAAATTTTGTTTTTGATTTTCTGATTTTTTTATTAAAATAAAAGGAGAAATATGTACATAGTAGAACTATTAACAGAAATATGTACACAACAACGGACTCTTTTTTTTTCTTTTTCCATTTTTTTTGGATTTTTGGACTCTAAGACACATATTCATCACACGTCAAGGTATAGGATCCTCATAATCTACTTAACCACAGAGGCCATGAGTAAGGAGGATCGTGCATGATATTGTTGATATTGGAGATTGCCCCTAGCCTTCTTGATATTTTCCACCATGGAAGGCCTTACAAGGTCAAATTGCCCCTAGGGGGAGGAGTTGGAAGAAGTAAATAGGAAGTCATGTAAGGATTGGGTCCAAACCACTTTTTGTTTCCAAATCAACATCTCACCAAAAGACTTAGTCATCAATTATTTTCAGGGGTACTTTTCATTTTGATTCGTTGGTGGAGGCACGTACTATTTGCTACCTCCTTGATTTGGTCAGCATTTTTCTGGGTACGTACTTTTTGCTACCCTTTTTTGACCATTTGGCTTTTCTTTGTCTTTTAGGCTTGGTTTGGCGTTTTGCTTTTGTCTTTGCTTTTCATTGCCCCTTATTTGTTATGACTTTGTCTTTCAGGCGAGAGTGGATGGTCCCCTACTCGTAGTTTGCCCCTTTTCCAGACTTGACCGAGTGGAAAGAGAAAAGGGGATACATTGACCAAATTAGACCGTCCGAGTGTACTTATGATTTTCCAACTAAGGGACAGTACTCCAACATCATGTGGTGTGTGAAGGGACCCTACCTTACTAATGGTCAAGCAGAAAAAGTAGAGTCTTAAACCCAAGACATTGACAAGTGATGAAAGACCGGACTTGACCGACTAACTGACTAACTAAGGGTAGAATTTCTTGAGGTAGACTGCATTCCATGGATGCGACAACTCAATTCCCTCGGCGTCTACTAACCTATAAGCGTTCCTCGAGTAAGCTTCTTTGACAACGAACGGACCTTCCCAATTTTCTTGCAATTTACTCCTGGGACCTGGTGCCTTAATGATTTTACGCTTCAGGACTATTTCACCCACTTTAAATTTTCCCTCAAGAACTCTTTTGGCATAAAAATGTGCAATTCTTTGGCGATAAACTTGTGCATGGTCGGCCGCTATCATTCACCTTTCGTCCAAGAGTTCAAGTTGTGCTAATAAAGCTTCCCGACATTGACCAGGTCAAGTTCGGAATCAAATTAAACTCTAAGTGAAGGGATGAAGATCTCATATGGGAGTACCACATCTGATCCGTATGTCAAAGCATAGGGGGTTTGCCCCGTAGGAGTTCGGACCGTGTGATAAGCCCACAGAGCCTCAACTAAGCAGTCTGGCCAGTCAGCATTATTGTGAGACTTGCAAGTTTTCTTTATGATTTTGATGAGAATTTTATTAGTAGCTTCCGCTTGTCCATTACCTTGTGGATAATATGGGGATGAATGATGCAAGTTGATGCCATATTTACCACACATGTCGCGAAGCTCCTGTGAAGTGAATTGTGGTCCATTATCGGTGACGATGTCCCGAGGCATGCCAATTCTTGCATGAATGTTGCGCTTGATGAACTTGACCACCATTGAAGCTTTGACCTCTATGAACGCTTCCACTTCAGCCCACTTCGTGAAGTACTTGGTGGGAGTCAGAATGAAGGACTTCTTACGGATTTCTCCGGTTCTGTCCTCGAGTGGACCGACCACATCGAATGCCCACACGGCGAAAGGCCATGGAGCAATGAGAGGGTGAAGAGAAGAAGAAGGAGCATGGATTTTGTCACCGTATAATTGGCATTTAGCACAATGATGAACAAGGTGAGTGCAATCTTCTTCCATGGTAGGCCAGTAATAGTGTCTTAGCAACTTTTGGGCAATTGCTCTACCATTGACATGGCCACCACATTCACTAGAGTGAGCGGCTTCAACAATGCTTTGAGATTCGATCTCATCAAGGCAACGGAGATAGACCCCATTTAGGGATTTCTTGTAGAGAATGCCACCTATGATCTTGTAGCGCTTAGAGACACGGCGAATGGCCCATCTATCAGAAGAGGTGGCATAATCCAGGAAGGATCCATCTTTGAGATAATTTTCGATGTCAATGTACCAAGGATGGCCATCATCGAGATTGATTTCTGGCTCTTTTGAGAGTGCATGGACTCGAAGGGAGGGAGACTTGAGTTGAGTGAACCACGAATCAGCATGAGAAGGGACTTTTAGTCTTTGGACAGAGACAGTTTCGGAGGACATCCCTAGTGGGATAGGGATGGAGGAAGCCAGGGAGGCAAGTGAATCTGCTAGAATATTTTGAGCTCTAGGAGTGTGGACTAGAGTGAGCTTCCTAAATTGCCAAATTACCTTACAAACCAAGTCCAGGTATGGTTTCAACTTGGGATCTCGGGTCTGGTACTTGCTAAGGGACTACCGGAGTATCAATTGTGAATCTCCAATTATCCTTAACTCCTTGACTCCAAGCAACAATGCCATTTTTAGCCCAACTAGGAGTGCCTCATACTCGGCCACATTGTTCATGGCAGGGAAGGTCAATTGGTAGGCGTGCGGAATAACTACCCCTTCCGGTGAGAGGAGGACTGCCCCTATTCCACTCCCTTTGGAATTGAGAGCTCCGTCGAAGTAAAGTATCCATGAAGGTTCACCATCAATAATGGCTCCTAACTCTTCATCCGGAAAGCTTTCATCGACGGGAGAGTATGAAGGTAAGGGTGGTGGGCCAAATGCTCGGCAATGGCGTGCCCCTTGATTGACTTTTGGTTAACGTAGGTGATGTCAAATTGGTTGAGGAAACTTTACCACCTCATCAACCATTCCGTCAGGACGGGCTTCTCAAGCAAGTACCGAATTGGGTCCATACGTGCTAGAAGCTTCACCTCATGAGCTAGAAAATAATGCTTAAGCTTCTGGGCAACCCAGACGATGGCCGCACAGGTCCTTTCCATGGCAGTGTACATTTTCTCAGCTTCATTGAATAGTTTGGATAGATAGTACACCGCTCTCTCCTTTTTCTCGTCGTCATATTGGGCCAAGACTGCTCCAGTGGAATCTTCAGTGGTTGACACGTAGAGTAATAAAGGCCGACCCGGGATCGGAGGAGCGAGAACAGGGGGATTGAAAAGATAACTCTTCAATTCTTCGAAGGCCTTTTGACACTTATCGTTCCAATCAAACTTAGCCTCTCCTCTAAGCATCTCATAGAAGGGCTTACAATGGATGGAATGTTGAGAGATAAATCTCCTAATGAATTGAAGTCTGCCAATTAGCCCTCTAACTTCCTTGATATTCCTAGGAGGAGACATGTCAATTATTGCTTTGGCCTTATTAGGGTCAATCTCAATTCCCCTATGGCTAACTATGAACCCAAGCAACTTCCCCGAGGACACTCCAAAGACACACTTCTTGGAGTTCATCTTGAGCTTATGTTCTCTAGACCATTGGAGAACTGCCCGGAGGATCTCAGCATGGCTATGTCTAGTCCTAGATTTAACCAAGACATCATCAACATAGACTTCCATGTGCACATGCATCATGTCGTGAAAAATTACCATCATTGCCCTTTGATAAGTTGCTCCTGCATTCTTCAATCTGAAGGGCATCACAATATAACAATAGGTCCCCCAAGGCGTGGTGAAAGAAGTTTTCTCCTGGTCTTCCTCCACCAGATGGATCTGGTTATACCCAGAGAAACCATCCATAAATGACAACATCTCAAAACCGGCAGTATTGTCTACTAGGACATCTATGTGAGGGAGAGGAAAATTGTCCTTAGGGCAGGCACGATTAAGGTCACGAAAGTCTATGTAGATCCTAACCTTACCGTCCTTCTTCATCACAGGGATGATGTTAGCTACCCACTGAGAATAAAGCACAACCCTAATGAACATAGCTTTGTGCAGCTTATCAACCTCCTCTTTGATCTTGAGTGCAAGCTTGGGGTGTAGCCTCCTGAGCTTTTGTTTGACGACTTTCGCATCGGCTTTTAAGACCAACCGGTGCTCGACCAAAGAGGTGTCAAGCCCCGACATGTCCTCGTAGGACCAAGCAAAACCATCAGAAAATTCTTTAAGGATAGCTACAATGGCTTCTTCTTCTTCTACACTCAAGTTGGCACTAATCAAAACTACCTTTGGGGATTCTTCGGTGCCAAGGTTGATCTCTTTGGTTGGCTCATCCGCAGCCATGGTTGACTCGTCGAACCTCTTCGTGCCATCCACATAGGAGCTCACTGGGTCTTCTTCTTCTGACCCAAGATCTCCCGGCTCAACTTTCTCATTAAAATCTAGCAGATAGACCCCTAAACCATCATCTATAGAGTCACCTTCTTCAAAATCAGTCTCTACAAGGGCAGGTTCCTCAAGAAACTCCGGGACTTGACTTAACTTAACACACCTCTCAGCCAAGGCCATAACATAACAGGCAGGGACTTGCCTACCCTTCTCTTTGTGAATGCATGGCTGAGAGGGACTAGACTCTTCTAAACCTAGACCTGACTCTAAACCTGACTCTAAACTAGAATCTAAACTACTATGTACAGGGCTATGGACAAAGCTATGCACAGGGGAAGTGCCCCTAAAAGGGCGAGAATGAGAATTTAGGCTGGAAAGCGACGGCCCTTGGCCTATCGGAAGAGACTCCATGGAGGAAGGATGCTCAACGGAGACCTCGCAATTCCAACTTTGAAAATTGGCATTTTTTTTTTTAGTCAAGGCTCAGAACCATGAGTTGTTGACTCAAGGCTGCCCCGACTAGCCAAGTGAGGAATGGAGGGAGGACAGATTGAGAAAGGAGGGAGAAAGAAGTGGTTGGAGAAAGGGACTCATGTGCTGAGCACACCCCAGTTGGGAGAGAAGATAAAGGAGATGGGGCTGGAGATGATGATGGGGGGAGGTCGGAACCGAAGAGCGAGAGAAGGCCGAAGTCCTCGCAGACTTCCTCAATTTCTGTAGCTTCCTCTTCTTCTTCGCTCTCAGAGTCAGATAATTCTTCTACAAAGGGCTCCCTTGTTCCCGGTTGAATGGGCCCCTAAACAAAATGCTCCTTTAGGGTCCAGGTAAGAGGTTAATGTTGGATCGAAATGGCAAACAAACAGTCCTAGAGGGGGGGTGAAGAGGACTTTCTATCTTTACAAAAATTTCTTCTGAAAACACAACTAAATGGATATGTTAGTACTTAGTGTGATGTGTGTGATTCAAGTGAAAACTAGGCGGAAACAATCACACAAAGAAATGCACAAGGATTTTATCCTGGTTCGGCCCTTCCCACATGGAAGTCCTATATCCAGTCCTCAAGTCAACCACTTGAGGTTTCCACTAACTACCAACAAATTTGGCCTTCTCTCACCTTTGAGAGGAATTACAAACCCACTTACTCCCAAGCAAGTCTTCCTAAACAGGGGTACAAAGACTGCCTTTCACAAGGCCTTCCCTTCACAGGAGGGGCAGTGCAGAACTACCTTCTGCAGAGATTACAACAAAAGAAGAATTAAAACACTTGTGTGTTTGCCTCAAATCTGAGCACAAACACACACTGACTTCAGTAGGATTAAAAGACCAAGAAATAAAGCTAAATCCTATCTGAAGTAACAAGGGTGGACTTGAAGAAAATATGACAATTACATTTCCCACCCAACACAGAACTTCAGAGGAGAATTTTCTGAAGTGGAGCTCTCAGACTGTTGCTGGCAGGAAGGCTTGAGAGAGAGCTTTGAATGATTCGAATGAAGCTTTTTAGGAGAATTGGCTTGCATGCACTCCTGTGTATCTGGAATATATCAATCATGTTTTTCTTCAAACTTGAGCTCCTTTTATAATTCTCAAAAAGTAGCAGTTTGAGAAGATAACCGTTGGAGCTTGTGGCCGTTTGTAATTTAGCCGTTTGAAGAGAGTTTCTGGGATCCTTTGGGTCTTAAAGACTTTGTCCAGGAGATCTTGAAACTTGCATCTTCCCAAGGTCTTCAGAAGAGGAGTAGTTGTCTACAGCTAGAAGATAAGCTCTTGTAAAGAAAGACATGCTAAACACATGCCCAATTAATGCCTGTTACAAGGACAAGACAAAGAGAAACGTATCTTCATACCTCTGTGGTAGGTGGGTCAGTTTTTAGGACAAAAGAAAGTATGGAACCTAGTATCTCACACACCTTTCATAAAAGAAAAGCAGACAGATAGATTATGCTAAAAAGGTGAGGCATGGGTCTGTCAAAGGTAGGTGAGACAGTCAGATGCCATGCGCTCAGATATTCATAAATGCTTTGTGTCTTATGAGTCTAATAAACTGAAGCAAGGACATCAAGACTTATAGAGCTCAAAAAGAGAAAGCATTTAAGACAAGATTTTGCACAGGATGAATATTTTAAATATAATGTGTCATGTCCTGTCAAAAAAAAATATTCTGACGTTTCAGTAAGATATTTATACAACAAACATCTTATAAGGAAATTATGTCTAGGATACTTAAGAATCAAAATAGATTTGATAGTCTTTTATATTTCAAGACATACAGAACTGATAATGAGGTAAAAAAAAGTACCAAGTACAAAACTGACAGTGAAGTCGAATGTACAAGAATAGATAATTCGACTTTATTAAAGAAAAGCTCAAGTGATTCGACTTCAGGAAAAGAACAAAAGTAATTCGATTACAGCAGTCGAATACTGTGTAGTGATTTCTAAGGAATTCGGTTGTATGAGTTATTCGAATAATGAGTAAGGAAACATTCGGCTGTATGAGTCGAATACAGAGTAAGGAAACATTCGGTTGTATGAGTCGAATGTTATGAAATGTATGAGTCAGTCAAATATAGAGTAAGGAAACATTCGGCTGTATGAGTCGAATGTTATGAAATGTATGAGTCAGTCGAATATAGAGTAAGGAAACATTCGGCTGTATGAGTCGAATGTTATGAAATGTATGAGTCAGTCGAGAATAGAGTAAGGAAACATTCGGCTGTATGAGTCGAATACAGAGTAGGGAAACATTCGGCTGTATGAGTCGAATGTTATGAAATGTTGTGGACTTAGAAGATTTTCAAGACTTTTGACTGAGTTTCTGAAGGAGTCAGATTTTGCAGTCAAAGGCATCAATCGAATTTAGTAGGTTATACAGGTAGACTGTGGCCTTAAAAATTTTTAGAGTTCATGATTTTTATCTGTATAGAATTTTGTGGTATATTTACTTTAAAAATATATATTTAAAGATTTGTCATGGCAAAAACATTGTTTATAGAAATTAAGAAAGTTTCTAAATTTCTTAGGGGTAGTTGCTCAATAATTCTCCCCCTTTTTGTTAATGACAAAAAATCTTTAAATAGGTTAGTAAATAAACTTCTTCTATACCTTTTCTCCAATAAGCGTTTACTATGCCGTTTCTCCCCCTTTGTGGCATTAACATAAAGGATAACAAAACACAAGATAATGCAAAGGCAGGAAAAGATATATTGTATTCATAAAGAAAAACAGTGTTGAATTAGAAAAGTTGGTGAAGGCAAACAAAGTTCAGAGCCTATTTGAACGGGGTAGATACAGGGATGCAGGGATTTTGGCTAGGAAGGGTTGGAGGAGCTCCCAGAGCTTTTCCTCATTCTTGACAAAAGAATTTTCAAACAGAGCCGAATCCACATTGTAACTTGGAATGGTGGAGGGAAATTTCTTGATAGACTTGATGTGGTGCCTCCTGAACCAATCAACTTTATAATGATATTTTTCGATGTCGATTCTCATTCTGAGGGGGACAAACTTTTTAGTTGCTGCTAGATGGAGAAACTCATTGAGAGTGATATTCCAGTAAAGACCATTGGAGATGGCTGCATCTTTGGCTTGATAGTATATCAGGTACCTCTGAGCCCATCTATGACCAATGTTCTTTCTCAAATCCATGAGACTCTTGGAGTGAAATTCATTCAGAGAGAGTTTCATCTTCTGACATTCAGAGAGGTAGGAAGGATAAGCTACTGACCATTGCTGTTGAGTGAATCTCTCAGATTCAGCAAAGCTTAACTGCAGGTCCAGAAGGTGATGAGAGTTTTTTGACAGCTGGAGGAAGATAAACCTTTGGAAGCTTAACTTGGATTTGTACTTGATTTTGAATCTGGTGGCAATTTTGATGAATCTATTGAAGATAGCTTCAGCAAAGGCTCCTCTGTAGGAGACTGCTCCTATGAGGGGAGGATGGAGTCTAGAGGGCAATGCTACTGACATAGAGGGAACAATTTCCCTTTGTCCTCTTAACAGGTTCTCATATTGGCCCTTGGACACATCATGCAAACCCAGCTTGAATCTTTCATAATTGAAGGCTCTCATGTTTGTGTACTTGGCCTGAGATGTTCTGAGATGAGTAGCAAACAAGGTATGAAACCTTAGGGAGATGTGGTGCTCAACTGTCAAGTAATGGTGCCTGGATTGGTTTTCTTGAAATCTGGTTGCCTCATCAGGATAGAGATCAACAAATTCTTGGGGTGTGAGGCAGTGACTTTTCTGAGAAATAAATTGAAGACCTGAAGTAGAAAGTTGTGAAGTTTTTAGCAGAATAGGAAGCCAATGTTCAAAGGTGAACCCTGGCAACCCATTGACTTCAAGAAAAGCTCTTAATGACAGATATTCTCTGAACAGATTCATGTGTTGTTCAGAGTGGTGAACAAAGGCATACCAAAAAGGTGGAAGTAATAAGGAGGGCTTGTCTCCTATTTTGGGTCCACTAGAAGCTGACAGTTGGATACTAGAAAGTATTTCAACTAGTTGAAGGAGGATTTTCTTTGAGTCAGATTTGGAAGCAGTGGGAAGTGAAGAATAGTAATGTGGTGGTTGAGTGGAGAGATTTAGTGTGATTTCCTTAAGAGGTTTGGGTTTAAATTTTATGGGGTAGATGGAGAACTTGACATCTAATGGAATATCTACAGAAGGAGGATCCGGAGAAGTGGATTGTGAAGGCTGTAGAGGAGTTGATGCTGATGGTGCAGTGGTTTGTGGTGCAGCAGGGGTGGCCTCAGAAGGAAGGTTAACTAAGGGAGCTGGTGGAGAAATAGCCATGGAAGAAGGAAGAGGGAGGACAGGGTCACCCTTTTTAACTAGTCTTCTCTTCACTTTTCTCTTGAAGGTTTGGAGGTCCTGAGAGGACTCAAGGGTTCTCTTGGCCTTGGATTTCTGACCTTCATGCTTGGGATTTTCTTCAGCTACTGCCGATCCTTCTGGCTGCTTCTCAAGCACTGGCTCTTGCTGTTGCATCTCTTGAGACTGAAAAATTACTACTGCTAACTGGGCTTCTTGGTTTTGAACTTGTTGCTGCTCAGCAAGTTGCTCATCTTGCTGTTGGGATTCATCTGCCATTGGCTGCTGCTCAGCCTGAAACTCAGATTCTTTTTCAACTGAAGTGGGTTGCTTAATAACTGGATCTTCAGGTGCAGGCACTTGAGGATCTACTTGATGATCTTGCTCTTGAGCAGGGATTTCTTCTTCTTGCTGCTGTGAGGGAGCAGGCCCTGATGGCCTAGAAGTGCCCTGTTGCCACACAAACTGAAGCATAAGGTCTTTTATTTGCTTCACCTCATCAGCCAAGCTATCAAATTTCACATCAATTAACTCAACTTGCATTTGGAGAATAGAAAGGTTCTCATGTTGACTTCTTACAAAATCCAAAATTGTATTAAGACTACTGCTGCTCTCCCCCTGAGACCTTGGCCGGGTCTCAAACTGAGACGGAGAGAAGTGAGGCTCTCTTTCTTCAAAAGACTGCTTCATAGGGGAAACTGGAACATCTTCAGATGCAACTCTTTTGCCTCTAAGGTCTCTCAAAACTTCATTTATTGTTTCTTCAGGAGCATCTTGCACTGAAGTGGAGGAAAAAACATTGAACTGAACTTCTTGCTTAGGGATCTGCACTGAGACTTCAGGTCTGACTTGAACTACAGGAGCTTCTACCCTTTCTTCTAACGCTGGAACTCCATGAGCGGGTAGAGAAACAAGGGGTTCATTAGGAAAAACTGCATGCTCACATTCTGGCACAGAATCCTTGAACCACAGATTTTGCTTCTTGCCAACTAAGGAATAGTGGCTTCTTCTCAAGGTAAAAATTCCAATCTTTTCTTTGGTCCCAACAAATAATTCTCCAGATAGATCTACTGAGAATTTCTTAAATATGAGAGTAAGCAGAGATCCATAGGGAAGGGATTCCTACAGATCTTTAGAAGCAATCATTTTCTCTAAGATTACTGCTGGCAAATTTACTTGGTGCCTCTAAACTGCCCAAAATAAAAGATTTCCATCTCTAGCAGTAATGGAGGAGTGAGTTCCTGCTCTAGGAGTGACAATATTGGTAATCACAGAGTGGATTAATCTCTTTTCAGCAGACAACACATTTACTTGAAGTCCCCTCTTGCTGATAGTCCCCAAACATCCAATAATCCCCAATTTTTACTTTTCCAAAGGAATAAATTCACTAAGGCAATGTCCAGAACTTGGACAGTCCAACAATTCTACCAACAATTCTTCAGAAATGGTGATCCTGGTCCCTTTGACATATCCTACCACAGTATTTCCGGATGAGACTTGAAGTGAAGCATAGAAAGATCTAACTGTATTTGCTACAAAAGGTTCGGAAATCTGACAGAGTTTGGTCCATCCCATAGCATTCAGGGTCTCTTCCACCCAAGAAAGGTTTCCACTCAAGTGAGAGAACTCAACAGCCTTTCTAGGACAGATTGGGATCTTTGCTAGACGTTGGAGTTGATCAGGGGTCAACTGGACAGATTCTGAAACCCTAGATGAAGCCATCTAGAAGATAGAAACAGAAGGGGGCTCAGGGAAACATCAAAGGAGAGAAAGAGATACACAGGATGGATGAAAGATCCTACCTTTCTCCCGAAGAGATGAGGTTTTCTGATGGTTCCAGTGAGTCCTTCACCGGAGAACAGTGAAGGCGCGAAAGGAGGAAGAAGACAGATTTCGAAAGGGTGTTTTCGAAAAGAAGAAGGGGTTTGCTTATATGGAAAGAGAAAAGTAATTGGCCCTAGATTTCAGGATGAACGGTCAAAGTCAAGTGATTTGACCGTTAAGACATGAAGGGACGCGCCTTAATGAAGTGTCAGTTACTTGATATATATATATATATATATAAGTAAGCACCTTTTCATGTTTTCTTAGTGAGTCGAATTACGTATTCGACTACATCAGTCGAATGTAAGGTTTTAACATGAATCGAATACATTGTTTCTTCATCAGTCGAATGTATCATATAGCAAGAGACTTAGAAAAATTTTTAGGATGATTTTTCACAGACAATTCATATAATAGTATTTCAACATACAATTCAAGCAGAATTTTGATTTGGTAATTTTAATCAGGATTGCACATACCTATTTCTCTTCTAATAGATGTGAATCTATCCTCAGGAAGAGGTTTTGTAAAAATATCTGCAAGTTGATTTTCTGTAGAATCAAATTCAAGAGAAATATTGCATTACTTACATGATCCCTGATGAAATGATGTCTAACCTCAATATGTTTGGTTCTTGAGTGCTGAATTGGATTCTTGGTCAAATTTATTGCACTTTTATTGTCACAAAGCATTGGAATTTCTTGGAGATGGTGACCATAGTCTTCCAATTGATGCTTGATCCATAAGAGTTGAGTACAGCAACTTCCAGCTGCAATGTATTCAGCTTATGTGGTGGATAAAGCTACAAAGTTTTGCTTCCTGGAAGACCAAGATATTAAACAACCTGCAAGAATTTGACAAGTACCACTGGTGCTTTTCCTATCTATTTTGCATCCAGCATAGTCAGCATCACTATATCTAAATAACTTGAAATCTGAACATCTAGGGTACCATAGGCCTAAATTACTGGTATTTATAAGATATCTAAAAATTCTTTTAACTACAAGAACATGTGATTCTTTTAGGTCAGCTTTGAATCTTGCATAAAGACAAACACTGAACATTATATCTGGTCTACTTGCAGTGAGATATAGTAGTGATCCTATCATTTCTCTATACATCTTTTGATCTACCTTTTTGCCAAGAGGATCACCATCTAACTTAATGCTTGAGCTCATGGGTGTCCCTAAAGGCTTACACTTGTCAAAACCATATTTGAAAGTAAATCTGAAATATATTTGGTTTGACAAATGTGAGTTCCTTCCTTGGTTTGTTTAATTTGCAACCTATGAAAATAATTTAGTTCACCCATCATGCTCATTTCAAATTCACTTTGCATTAAATTTTCAAAGAATTTGCAGAGTGATTCATTCGTAGAACCAAATATAATGTCATCAACATAAATTTGTACAATTAAGATTCCATCTGAAAATTTCTTTATAAATAAAGTGCTATCTACTTTACCTCTTACAAAGTCATGTGATATAAGATAGGCACTTAATCTTTCATACCAAGCTCTTGGAGCTTGTTTCAGACCATACAGTGCTTTCTTTAAACGGAAAACATGATTGGGATACTTAGTATCTTCAAAACCAGGTGGTTGCTCAACATATACTTCTTCTTTAATAAGACCATTTAAAAAAGCACTTTTAACATCCATTTGAAACAAATTAATGTTAAGAAAACATGCATATGCCAGTAAAATTCTGATTGCCTCTAATCTAGCTACTGGAGCATAGGTTTCATCAAAATCTATGCCTTCCTCTTGGGAATATCCTTGAGCTACAAGTCTGGCTTTGTTCCTAGTGATTACCCCTGATTCATCCATCTTGTTTCTGAAAACCCATCTGGTTCCAATAACTGGATGGTCAGTAGGTCTAGGTACAAGAGTCCAAACCTCACTGCGTTGGAACTGATTAAGCTCTTCTTGCATAGCAAGGATCCAAGATTCATCACTCAGTGCATCATTGATTGTCTTAGGCTCAATTTGAGAAACTAATGTAGAAAAGTCACAAGGAATTTGCATACCTCTTGTTCTTATCCTATCTTGAGGATTACCTATGATGTTTTCTCTAGGATGGTCCCGGTGGTACCTCAATTTCCTAGGTAGCCCTTCTTGTGGTTCTTCTAGCTGTTGAAGATCTTCTAATGGGGGATCTTCTATTTCTTCATCTTTACCTTCTTCTTCAAGAGAGGTCTTTTCTAAATCCCTGCAAAGATCATCAACACATTCTTCTTCTTCTTCTATCCTTTTGATAGAAGGGTTAGTTTCATCAAAAAGTATATGCACAGATTGTTCTATGGTTAATGTTCTTCTATTGAACACTTTATAACCTCTAGGTTTTGAAATATATCCTAACAGGAAACCTTCATCACTCTTAGCATCTAATTTTCCTAAATTGTCCTTACCATTATTTAAAATAAAACACTTACAGCCAAAAGGTCTGAGATGACTGATGTTGGGCTTCTTTCCTTTGTAGAGTTCATATGAAGTCTTCTTGAGAATGGGTCTGCTCATACACCTGTTGATGATGTAGCAGGCAGTGTTAACTGCTTCGGCCCAAAAGTACTTTGGCAAATTGTATTCATTCAGCATTGTTCTGGTCATGTCTAGCAGTGTTCTGTTCTTTCGTTCTGCTACTCCATTTTGTTGAGGTGTTCTTGGTGCTGAGAAGTTGTGTTCAATCCCATTTTCTTCACAGTATTTCATGAATTCTTCATTCTTGAATTCTCCACCATGATCAGATCTAATGCTTGTAATCTAAAATTTCTGATTTTTTTGAACTATTCTGCTGAACATCAGAAATGCTTGAAAGGCTTCAGATTTGGCTTCTAAAAAAGACACCCAAGTGTACCTTGAGTAGTCATCAACTAATACATAGCCAAATACTTTTCCTCCAAGACTGACTGTTCTCATAGGTCCAAACAAATCCATGTGAATTAACTCCAAAGGTTTGGAAGTTGTAACAATTGTCTTGGACTGAAATGAGGTCTTGGTTTGTTTTCCTTTTGCACAAGCTGAGCAAATTCCAGATTTCTTGATTCTCATTTTGGGAAGACCTTCTACCAGATCATGCTTTATCAATTTCTTGATAACTGAAGTACTTACATGTCCTAGTCTTCTATGCCACAACTCAGATTCTTCACTTTTGGTGGTTGCAAGACATAAGTTTACTTCTCTTAATTCTGCTAACTGTAGAGTGTACAGATTCTTTACCCTTTGAGCTTCAAAAACTATCTTGTTATCTTTCTAGATGATACACTTATCATTCTGAAAATTTACTGTATGCCCTTTGTCACATAGCTGACTAATGCTAATTAAGTTATGCTTTAGCCCTTCTACATACATAACATCTTCAATCAGATTCTTTTCCTTAGTACCAACTGTTCCACATCCTAGTACTTTTCTTTTCCATTGTCACCATAAGTTACTTGACCAACTTCACTTCTAAATGTTGTAAATAGCTTTCTATCTCCTGTCATGTGCCTTGAGCATCCACTATCCAGATACCATTTGGATGCCCTCAGCCGACCCTATAAACAAAGCTAAATTGTAACTTTTGGTACCCAAATTTTCTTGGGTCCTTGATGGTTAGTTTTTGGAATCCATCTAAAGTGTCTAGTGGTGCATGTGCTAATGGTGTGTCCTAATTGGTTACAATGAGTACAGCATAAATCGAAAGCATTTTTCTTATGTGTATTATTGGTGACTTTTTGTTTTTGTTTGTAAATATGCTGGTTTACCTTTTTAGGATTTTTGATTTCTTTTTCTGCTACAAACTTAGGAGTTGGATATACTTGAGGTCGAATAATTCCTTCTTCGTTTGGTGGAGGTGTATATCCTAATCCATACTTCTTCTTTCCTGACCTAGCTCCTTTGATTCTAACAAATAATGAGGTTTTGCAGTTGGAAATTTTCTCAATAGTGGCTTTTAGATAATTGTTTTCTTCTTGCAATTTTTCTTCATCTTTAAGTTCCTTAAGATTTGATTCAATTTCCAAGATTTTACTGTTTTTATTTTTTAAGTCTTCACATAGTAATTCATTAGTTCTTTTTGTTTCACTTAAACTTTTGTTTAATCTTTCTGTTTCATTTTTAAGAAAGGTGTTAGCTTTTTCTTGGTTCAGTAGATTTAGCTTAACTATTTTTATTTGTTTTACTACTGTCTTATATTTTTCATAAAGTTCATTGAAGGCATCTTCAAGGCTATCAGAATCGGATTTAGAACATGAAGTAAAGGAGGTTTCTGAGTTTACCTGCTCTAGCCCTGCCATGAGGGCTAGATTTGCCTTCTCTTCTTCTTCGGATTCTGAGCTGGAGGATTCTGAACTGGTTCCTTCTTCATTGTCCCATGTTGCTGCCATTGCCTTCTTTTTGAACTTTTTGAACTTCTTCTCTTTGCCTTTCTTTTTGTCTAATTTTTCAGCTTGATCCTTCTTCTTAAGCTTGGGACATTCTGACTTGTAGTGTCCTAGCTGATTGCATTCATAGCAAGTAGGTTCCTTCTTCTTTTCCTTCTTGAAGAACCTCTTCGACCCAAACATCTTTTTCTTGGCCAGAATTCTCTGCAGCTTTCTTGAGAGCATTGCCTCATCATCACTATCATCTGATTTTTCTTTGGAATCTTCAGATGAGGAGGAGTCTGTAATCTTCAAAGCATTTGATATTTTCTTTTTTGAAGAATTTTCAGAGAATATTTCCATATTAATTTCATAAGCCATAAGGGATCCTATTAATTTATCAATAGATAATTGTGTTAGGTCATGGGCTTCCTCTATGGCTGTAACTTTAGGGGTCCATACATTAGTTAGAGATCTTAGGATTTTCTAACTGTTTCTTCATTAGTTAGGACTTTTCCTAAAGAACTTAGTCCAACAATTATGTTTGAAAATCTGTTATACATTTGAGTTATATTTTCATTAGGAAGCATTTTGAATTGTTCATATTGGGATACAAGTATATCTATTCTTGTTTGTTTAACCCTATCCGTGCCTTCATAGGTTACTTGAAGCTTATCCCACATTTCCTTAGCTGTTTTGCATGCTGAGAGTCTATTAAATTCTCTTTTAGACAAAGCACAGCAAAGATAATTTTTTTCTTTGTAATTCAAGGCTTTGTAATTCTCTTTTAGACCTCCAGAGGAGGATTCACCAAGGACTTGATAATCACCTTGTTCTATTACCTGCCATAAGTCGAAGTCAGTACCTCTGATGAAGCATTCCATTCGCATCTTCCAGTATTGGTAGTCTTCACCATCAAAGAATGGTGGCCTTGTTACTGATTGGCCTTCATAATTGTGAGCTTCGGATGCCATTTCCTCTCAAATCCTCTTGGATTCTTTTGAGAAGACCTTGCTCTGATACCACTTGTTGGATCGAAATGGCAAACAAACAGTCCTAGAGGGGGGGTGAATAGGACTTTCTATCTTTACAAAAATTTCTTCTGAAAACACAACACTAAATGGATATGTTAGTACTTAATGTGATGTGTGTGATTCAAGTGAAAACTAGGCGGAAACAATCACACAAAGAAATGCACAAGGATTTTATCCTGGTTCGGCCCTTCCCTCATGGAAGTCCTACATCCAGTCCTCAAGTCAACCACTTGAGATTTCCACTAACTGCCAACAAATTTGGCCTTCTCTCACCTTTGAGAGGATTTACAAACCCACTTGCTCCCAAGCAAGTCTTCCCTAAACAGGGGTACAAAGACTGCCTTTCACAAGGCCTTCCCTTCACAGGAGGGGCACTGCAGAACTACCTTCTGCAGAGATTACAACAAAAGAAGAATTAAAACACTTGTGTGTTTGCCTCAAATCTGAGCACAAACACACACTGACTTCAGTAGGATTAAAAGACCAAGAAATGAAGCTAAATCCTATCTAAAGTAACAAGGGTGGACTTGAAGAAAATATGACAATTACAATTCCCACCCAACACAGAACTTCAGAGGAGAATTTTCTGAAGTGGAGCTCTCAGACTGTTGCTGGCAGGAAGGCTTGAGAGAGAGCTTTGAATGATTCGAATGAAGCTTTTTAGGAGAATTGGCTTGCATGCACTCCTATGTATCTGGAATATATCAATCATGTTTTTCTTCAAACTTGAGATCCTTTTATAATTCTCAAAAAGTAGTCGTTTGAGAAGATAACCGTTGGAGCTTGTGGCCATTTGCAATTTAGCCATTTGAAGAGAGTTTCTGGGATCCTTTAGGTCTTGAAGACTTTGTCCAGGAGATCTTGAAACTTGCATCTTCCCAAGGTCTTCAGAAGAGGAGCAGTTGTCTACAGCTAGAAGATAAGCTCTTGTAAAGAAAGACATGCTAAACACATGCCCAATTAATGCCTGTTACAAGGACAAGACAAAGAGAAACGTATCTCCATACCTCTGTGGTAGGTGGGTCAGTTTTTAGGACAAAAGAAACTATGGAACCTAGTATCTCACACACCTTTCATAAAAGAAAAGCAGACAGACAGATTATGCTAAAAAGGTGAGGCATGGGTCTGTCAGAGGTAGGTGAGACAGTCAGATGCCATGCGCTTAGATATTCATAAATGCTTTGTGTCTTATGAGTCTAATAAACTGAAGCAAGGACATCAAGACTTATAGAGCTCAGAAAGAGAAAGCATTTAAGACAAGATTTTGCACAGGATGAATATTTTAAATATAATGTGTCTTGTCCTGTCAAAAAAAAATATTCTGACGTTTCAGTAAGATATTTATACAACAAACATCTTATAAGGAAATTATGTCTAGGATACTTAAGAATCAAAATAGATTTGATAGTCTTTTATATTTCAAGACATACAGAACTGACAATGAGGTAAAAAAAAAGTACCAAGTATAAAACTAACAGTGAAGTCGAATGTACAAGAACAGATAATTCGACTTTATTAAAGAAAAGCTCAAGTGATTCGACTTCAGGAAAAGAACAAAAGTAATTCGATTACAGCAGTCGAATACTGTGTAGTGATTTCTAAGGAATTCGCCTGTATGAGTTAGTCGAATAATGAGTAAGGAAACATTCGGCTGTATGAGTCGAGTACAGAGTAAGGAAACATTCGACTGTATGAGTCGAATATTATGAAATGTATGAGTCAGCCGAATATAGAGTAAGAAACATTCGGCTATATGAGTCGAATGTTATGAAATGTATGAGTCAGTTGAATATAGAGTAAGGAAACATTCGGTTGTATGAGTCGAATGTTATGAAATGTATGAGTCAGTAGAGAATAGAGCAAGGAAACATTCGGCTGTATGAGTCGAATACAGAGTAGGGAAACATTCGGCTGTATGAGTCGAATGTTATGAAATGTTGTGGACTTAGAAGATTTTCAAGACTTTCGACTGAGTTTCTGAAGGAGTCGGATTTTGCAGTCAAAGGCATCAATCAAATTTAGTAGGTTATACAGGTAGACTGTGGCCTTAAAAATTTTTAGAGTTCATGATTTTTATCTGTATAGAATTTTGTGGTATATTTACTTTGAAAAATATATATTTAAAGATTTGTCATAGCAAAAACATTGTTTATAGAAATTAAGAAAGTTTCTAAATTTCTTAGGGGTAGTTGCTCAACAGTTAATAGGGTATGAATGGATCTAGATGAATAGGGTCCAAGTGAAAACCTAGACCAGCCCTAGCTAACAACCTCTTAACTTGGATGCTATTGACAGGGCCCTGCCTATCCCTACCCAATCCTCGGCCATGAATATAGCCGATCTTTGCCATCACCTCCCAACCCTTCCCTTAGGGACACGTGATGGTCTCCAACTCTTCATCTAAAAAGGGAGGTTGGTTCAAGTCAAGGGGAGAGGGGAGATCCACGATGGACATGATGGGTTTCTTCCCCTTGTCTGGAATGAACAGGTGCGGCATCTGCTCGAAGTGATAGAATTGAGGGTTTCCAAGGTAGGAATGCTCTTAATTTTGATAATCCGCCCATTGAATGAAAACTTGAAACATTGGTGGGCGGTGGAAGGGACCCCTAAAGTTTGTTCCAGCCAAGGACGACCAAGAATGGCTTTATAGGCCGGATTGACATCTAAGACCAGAAATTCGGAAGACATAGTGACTGGTCCTATCTCCAGTTGAAGAGCAATTTTTCCCTTGGCAAGCCTCTTGGAGTTGTCATAGGCAGCAATGGTGGAGTAGATTTTCTCCATATTGTCCTCCCCCAAACCCAATTACTTAAGGGTCTTCATCGGACATACATTAATGGATGCCCCGGTGTCGATAAGATTGGAATCCACCGAAACCCCGTTGAGGGTAACGGTGAGGCAGAGAGGAAGTGAACGACATTTGGGGGCTGCAAGATCTTTATCCAAGAAGGAGGTGGAGGGTCCTTGGGTGAGGGAGAGGATGGCATTGGTTACCCCACTGGCAAGAAGGTCATCATTGACCATGATTTTTTGAAGGAATTGTAGGAGGGTGGACTGATGAGACGGCGATTTCTGAATCAATTCTAAAATAGACACCCTTGCGGGAGTCTTATCCAAGTGTTGCAGAATGTCATATTCAGTGCCAGCAGGTGGTGGGGGCCATTGTTCTCTTCATCTTGAGATGGCCAAGGAAGTGGAGGAACAATTTGGTTCCGAAGAGTGACATGAATGTCCTTCTGGGACCTAGGGAGAACGAGTTGGAGGGGTTTGGAGTCATGGGTGGATGACTCATAGAAAGGGGGAATGGGAACGGAAGGATAGGTGTCCTGACGAGCGGGTCGGATAAGCACCAAGGGTCTCTCTTCTAGGATGGCATCTACGGTGGTGGAGGGTTCCTGGGATTCTACAGAGGGACACGGGTACCACTCCTCAAAACCTTCTACCCCCCATTGTTGTTCTCTCCTCACGACCCGAGGTTCTGAATGCATCATGGTGTTGACCTTTTTTTGGGACTTAGAGGAGGAGGGGTTGTTGTTTTGGTAGTTGAGGAGGGGGTCTCGCATAATACCCAGTTCCCTTCTTGTATACCTAGACTTAGCAATGGCAACCTTGACATCCTCCCAATTAATCCTACCCTAGTCGTTCATGTCATACACCCAGTCACGGAAAGTGAAACAATTGTGGATTTCATGACTGGGAGCCCTATGATAGGGACAGTACTTTGAGGTATCAGCCCTCAGATGGACACCCTCCTTTTGTGGGGGAAGTTGGATGGCATCATAAGACATGATGTAACGACCCTCTTTATATCGGTACGGTTATACCAACCCACGTCGATATAGAAAGCATCGCCACAGTGGGACATTTACCCAACACATTCAATAGGCTGAGATGTACACAAATATAAACATATAACAGCGGAATAGAAAGAACTGAATATGAACATCTTATTCCATCATCTACACTTTATCCACAGTCCATATAGTACAAAAGGAAACTAACTATTTCATAACTGAGAAAATTAAATAAAATACACTGTCCACAACTTAATTACATAGTGCTCTCAATTACATACTATGAAAATAAAATACAACGCCGGAATCTCCATGAAGATCTCCTACTCACGCTCCGAGTCACTCCTGACATCTCCTCAGAAGAAGTAGAGATATCTGCACCTGTACGCCGAAGCAAGAGTGAGTCTAAAAGACTCAGCTAGCAAAACCATGCACATTACATATACATACATCATATAGACATTTTACTTTTAAACAAAACCATCAATGCATGTATCATGGTTTAAGCATTCTTTTAAAAACCTAAACATGATATTTCTACAATCTTATGGTACAGGGTACATGCTTTATATTTCTTTTCACAATAAAATAAACATATGACATGCTTTCTATACATTCTTTAACATGCTAATTCAAGTCACATTTCATTACATTCATCTTGTAATACAATGGCAAGTTAAGCATAGAATTTACACATAATGAAAGAGATATTCCTAGCATGGATTCTATGAACATTCTCACATGCATAACACAATTTTATACATAAATAGCTTGCTGTTTTGACATGATTTATAACACATTCATATAATGATTCACAAATTTACATGCTCTCACATTTACCTTACACATTCACATAACTATTTACACTTTACACAATTTCACATTTTTCTCATTTAAATGTCTTGACACATAGTCCGAACCACCTCTAGAAGGACACACACTTATCTCATCACACACATATCTATCACCTAGGCAATTTAGTGATAGATCTAGGTTAACTGCGCAAAACCAGGAGAAGCACTCTCCACCTAACCAGTGGTACTTGTCCACCTCCAGGATTCTAATCACAATGCCCATGGGACATCACACACATATGAACCTTCACGTAGGGACTTTACTACGGTACAGTTCCTCAGCCCTCTAAGGTAGCAGTGTCACCCATGGCACATTTACACATTTTCTATTTTTAATTCACGTTGTTTACATACACTATTGTATTCACATACACATGGTTTCATGAATTAGTTTGTTAATTAACATGCTACTGTTTACAATATACAACAGGTTGCAAAGTTAACCCTAAGCATGCTGCAATTTACTAATTCATTAACATTTGATATAAACATGCGTTACTTGGTCATTCCTCATGTAAAATCAAGATTTATGCCTACTGTTATCCAAATAGCATGAAAGTTTAATCACAGACTATTTTCATATTTTTTGGAAATACACACTATTTATGAAAATTAGAACAGTTATATTACAAAATTTGTCTACAATCAAATTTGCATGGTTCACAGTGTTACAGGTACATTAACCATTCTACAACATGTATCTGACAGTCATGATCTCACACAAAATTTCTAGGAATTTAACTTGTTACATACAATTTACTTGAGAATTTAAACTGATAATGCATGCTCACAATTTTACAGTTCAGAAAATCTAAATATTCACACAGTCATTAGAAAATTCCCTAAATCTCATGGCATGAATTGACACCTATAAACATCGTACAAAAATTCCATAGCACCCAAATTCCACATGGATCCACATAAACAGTATTTTACAAGATTAAAATATGTCAAACAGATAATTCAGAAATTCTAATAAATAAAGCACTTAAAAAAATTCATAAAAAATGCATAACATGATCCACTAGAGATATTACATAACATATAATTTTTACAGTATATCCTCATGCGCACAAATCCAGAAATTAAATTATAAAGGGCAGACAAACATACTATCCCTGCATGAAGAACTCAGCGGCAATGGGGTGGCGGCCTAGCTGGTTAACAGCAACAAAGGCCGTCCCCAACCTTGGATCTTAACGGCAGCAAAGCTTGCCATTAAGTTCCTGTCTGTGCAAAACACAGACTGAACACCAAAAATCCGATAGAAAGGGGGTTCCAGGACACGATTAAAATCCGTAAATTTTCCTAGGACCTACTAGACACATGTATGAACAACGGGAATGGTTCACTTGCCTTTAGAAAATCTACAAATAGAGATTTGGGTCGAAGAAGCCCTCCTTGGCCTGAGCCATAGAGCCTTCAAATCCTCCTTGATCCGGCTCTGTGTCGATGCAGACTGCCGCCCGTGTCGGAGAAGCCTTCCCAAACGCTTAGACTCCCCTCCAGTCGCAGTAGTTCGCCAGAAAGAGTCAAAATCGTCGGATCCACGGGTCCAAAGTTCAGTTTTCGCACAGAAGAGTTAGGGTTTTGACAAGATGCCAAAAGGGATCTTTCGGCCGGAGATTGGTTATTTTATAGGGTTAGGTGTAAGGCCCTCGAATTTTGTTGCTTTATTTGTGTGTGGATAATTCATGTTTATATCGTACGCATGGTTTTCTGCATGATTTTAGGTTCTGGCCGAAGGGCCAAATTGGCGTCAACATAGATGGATGTCCATGATGAGTCAGTCCACCTCGATGGACGCCAATGCTTATGTAAACGGTCATAGAAGTGGACGTTAATATCTCTGACCTATATGCGTTGTAGACCCCGAAATTCCGGGGGCAAGCAAGCCCAACCATTGGGGAGAAGTCCCCAACGGCTATCAGACATCCCATCACATCCTCCGGGATATCCCAAACCCCTCTCCTATAAACTAAACCCTTTCTGCACCAGAAAGAGCCTCTCTTGACTCTTTTCATGGAGGAGAGAAACCCTAGCTCAAAAACTGGAGGAAAACTGAACTTGGCAAGCTTGAATCCGGCGACTGAAGGCTTCTTCCGGCAATCCACTACTACCAGGAGGGAGTGTGGACATTGGGGAAGGCTTCCCCAACACTGGACTGAAGCTTGCATCGACTTAGAACCCGGAGGAAGGAACTCGTTGAGGCTTCTTGGGACTGCCCAAGGAGAGCTTCAACAGCAACATAGATCCCTTTGGAGGTTTTTAAAAAGGCAAGTAACCCATCCCTGTGGTGCATGTGTGTATCCAGTAGGTCCTAGGCATTTTTATGTATTTTCATCGTGTCCTGGATTTTTCACATTCCTCTGTTATCTGGAGCTCAGTCTGTGTTTATGCACAGATAGGAACTTGACGTCAAGCCCTCTTGCCGTCAAGATCTCCGGTCAGCAGCCACGATCTTGCCGTCAATCTCCTTGAACGGCCAGACACTGCCGTTAAGTTCTTCAGTGCAGAACAGTAAATTGTTCTGCCTTATATAATTATTTTCGGACTTTGACGCATGAGGATATAGTGTAATTTTTATATGTTATGTAAAATAGATAAGGTGATGTGTGTGGAATTTTCTGTACTTTTCTGTGGATGGCATAAATTGTTAGATTTATTGAAACACATGTTGGGAAAATGGATTATACACGTTCACCTACTGTCTACATGATTTCTAAGGAATTAAATGCCCTAAATTTTTCTATACCATGTGTATATGTGTCAGCCCATACCCTGCAAATTTGAGAATTTGTTCATGTTCATGTGATTTACTGTAATTTCTGCAATGGAAATAGAAAGCATGTGTAGGATTTTCAAAAATCCACAGTAAATTGTATGTTGTGTAATAAATTCAGGAAAAATTCCTGTAACAATGTGTATGATAGATTCAGATCTTTGAAATGTCAAATCTAAGATTCATGTTATGTTCCATGATAAATTGAATTATGAATGGCATGAGATTGAATGTTTTAATTTCTGTAAATGTAAATATGACTCAGAAAAATGTGAAAATTTGCATGTGTGGTCATAAACCTGTAAATAGTGTGTGGTTAAATTTTCATGTGATTTGGATAACAGAAAAAGGCATTATGAGATTTCCATGTGAAAATGAGTGATTAATGCATGTTATCATGAATGTGGTTTGATTATGCATTGTTCAGCCTGATTAGTGTAAAGTATTGAATGTTTAAAGTCTTTCAATAGTAGTATCATGTTAGGGAAAAATAGAGCCATGTGTATGAATGAGAAATGTGAGCCATGTGTAAATCATGTGAAAAGTGTGTGTTAAAAATCGGATAATGTGTGAAATGTGCCATGTGTGACACTGCTTCCAAAGAGGGCCATGGAACCGTACCATGGAAAAGTCCCCATGGGAAGGTTCAATGTGTTAAGATCCTAAGGGAATTAGGATGAAATCCTGGAGGTGGACAAGTACCACTGGTTAGGGTGGAGACTTGTTCTCCCGGTCTGCGCAGTCCAAGAGTCGTCACTATATTGCCTAGGTGGCATCTATGTGTATGTGTTATGTGATGTGTCCTTCTAATGGTGGTTTGGACTATATGTCACGGCACTAAATTGTGAAATGTGAATGTGAACATGTGTAAATTGTGTAGTGTGAATATGTGAATGTGAACATGTGTAAATTGTGTAGTGTGAATATGTGAAAATGTGCAATGTGTAAAAAGTGAGCAATGTGAATGTGTAATTGTGTAAACATGTGGAACTAATATGGTAAATCATGAAATTGTGATCCATGATGTGTAAGTGTTAAATTTATGTCAAAACAGCAACCTAAATGCGTGTAAAATGACATTTCCACATGTGCAAAATTTGTAGAATCCATGTTAAGTATGTTTCTTACTTATGTGTGAATAGTTCCATGTTTAATCGTTATCATGTTGAAGTTGAAAATGTGAATGTAGCTCTCATGTGAATAGACAAATAGAAAGCATGTGGTAGGGACTTTAATTTGGAATGACATAAACCATGTACATGTGTTTAAATTTTATAGAAGTATCATGATAGGTTGTTTCCTACCATGCTATATGTTTGGCTATTGAAAGTGGTTATAGGTCTTATTGTGATATATACATGTATGACGTGTATGGTGTTATTTGCTGAGTCTTTTTGTGACGACCCTGTTTATACCGGTACGGTTATACCAACCCACGTCGGTATAGCGAGCGTCATCACAGTGGGACATTTACCCAACAATGACATTCAGCTGAGATACACGTGAATATAAGAACAGAGTAGTGGAAGTAAAAGAACCACTGTCTTCATTCATTCATCATCCACATTTAACATACATGATTTGATAACATTTAAAGAACTAAAAGTCCACATAATTTAAATTGCTGAAAATCAAATTCATAGATGTCCACACTTATACATTCTTCCATGATAAAGATAGTACAATGTTCAATTTACATACTATGAAAATCACAATGTCACTAGTGCTCCAACACTCTAATCTCCGCGCTCGGAGTCGGTCTCCAACGTCTCCTCCACTAGTGTCTCGTCACCAACTACACCTGTACGCTGAAGCAAGTAGCGAGTCTAAAAGACTCAGTAAGTAATTCTACACATACCGTACATGCACATATCATAGTAGGTTCTACATACACGTTCACAAGACACAACATATAGCATGCTTGACATTAAATTTTACAACCTATCATGGTGAATCTAGAATTTAAACACATGGACTATACTTTCAGATTTGCAGAAATAGAATCACCTATCACATGCTTTCTAATCATTCCTCATGGAAAATCTACCTTTAACCATCCAAGACATGGAAGCCATTAACATGAATACCCGAGCAAGCATGAAAGGAAACATATCTAACATGGAATCTACACATTTCTACATATATACGTAACCATTTTACATACTTTAAGCTTGCTGGTTTTACATGTTTTAGCAACCATAATCTAACACATGAGAGCTACAACAATGATTTAAATCACAACATGTGAACACTCAAGTATGGAAGTTGTTTATACGTTCTTAACAATTATCCCTAGCATGGATTCTAGGCATTTTGCATACATAACGTGATCATAACATAGTAAAGCTACTATTCAAGCATGATTTCAGATTGTCATAACATGGATTACAAACTCACATCCTCACATTTTGGTTTCACATTTTTACACAATTTCAAATTCGCTTATTTCACACTTTACACATGCACTTTTACACATTGTTCACATTCACATTTTTTACATGAACACATACACATTTACACATTCACATTTAGTGCCGTGACACATAGTCCAAACCACCAAAGAAGGACACAACACATCACATCACATAGACGCCATCTAGGCAATACAATGGCGACTCTTGGACTGCGTAGACCGGGAGAACAAGTCTCCACCCTAACCAGTGGTACTTATCCACCTCCAGGATTTCCCCCTAATGCCCTTAGGGTCACTACACATTGAACCTTCTCAGGGAGACTTTTCCCTGATACGGTTCCACTGCCCTCTGCGGAAGCAGTGTCACATTTGGCACAAGTTACACATTACACATTTTTACCGATTTTAACACATAGGTTTACACATGTCACTCTCATTTCATTCACTTTCTCACTCACATGCACACTTCTCTGTTTTTTCCTAACATGGCATTATAATTACAGAAATTTAGCACTCAGGAAATTTCACTAATCAGGTTGCTATATACAAAATCAAATCATTTTACAAAGGCATGCATTAGTTTCACATTTTTACATGGAAAATTCATATTGCATCATATACTGGTCCAAATGACCTGAAATTTTAACCACTATTTTATTTCGTGTTTAGGATCCCACATGCAAATTTCAGATTTTTCTAACCTAAAACGTAATTACAGAAAATCTGACATCAAATTCACATGCTATTAACAATTCAAGTTAGCATGGAGTTGAATAATAATCACGAATTTAACAACTCACTGTCTGAACCCTAGCATGCATAGAGCCGCATGATTTATTCCCGAATTTATTGGGCAATACATGATTTACCAAAGGTTTATCATGACCTACGCATAATTTCTATTTCCCAAACCAGAAAATTCAATAATTCATACAAGCATGGAAAATTCCATAAACTTAGAGTACAGACAGGGTTGTACATACATGGTCTAACAAAATTAGGGCAACATGATTTTACCACGGATTATCAGGATAATGGTGGGAATATACACATGAACACTCTTCCACATGCTTTCAAATATGTAAATAAGCTCTACCATCCACGAAATAAGAGTACATTCACATTCCCATCCATCACATTAGCTAGTATACATAGCATATAAGAGAGTACATTATATCCTCATCGTGAAACATATCGAAATTAATCATATAGAAGGGCAGAACAGCTTGTTGTTCTGCTCAGAAGAACTTAGCGGCAAGCTGTGGCCGCTAATTCAATGTCAACGATATAATCGCTGGACGCTAAGCATGATCTTAGCGGCAAGGGATATTGCCGTTAATGTCAGGTCTGTGCAGAATACAGACCCGAGCTCCAAAGATGGGGTGAATTTGGGGGTCTATGACACGAGGGAAAATACATAAAAATAGTAAAACCCTCCTAGACACATACAGGGACGTTATGGGTAGGGTACTTGCCTCTTGTAAAAACTCCAAAGGGATCTAGATGGCCGGAGAAGCTCTCCTTGGGCAGTCCCAAGAAGCCTCCAATGACACCTTCCTCCGGGTTCTTGACTGATGTAGACACCAAGGAGAAGTCGGGGAAGCCTTCCCTGATGCTCCAACTTGTTGGGTTGAGTGTATATTCATATCATTTCCCTCCTATTTTGATGATGACAAGAGGTGATTTTAAAGCAATTTAAATGAAACATGTCAAAAACATCATACCTGAAGTCAATGTTCAAAAAGCATGTTTCAAATCACATTTATCATTTATGTTCATGATAAATCATTTAACTAATGATATATGTGTTTAATTTTCAGGTACAAACACTTTTTGCAAAAGAAGTGTCGACACACCCCTCAATGGTGTCGACACAACACCTCAGTCTCAAAGGCAAAAAGCTGAAGAATTGCCTAGACTGTGTCGACACTAGTCCAGAAGCAGGTCGACACGAGTTGCAGATTTCGGAAATCAGACTACTCAGGTCGACGCACTCTCAGGGCAGGTCGACACTGGATCCTGCTCCCAGAACAGCTGTTTTCAGAACCAGGATAGCAGGTCGACACAATACCAAAGCAGGTCGACACTGGATCAGTTCCCAGAACAGCCTGTTTCAAGATTTGGGCAGTGTGTCGACACCACCACCAGGGCAGGTCGACACACTACGGAAAGATTCCATCCTAAGATGGATGTTTGCCACGTGTCAGCCTAGGGCGATGGGGTATCAACCTAGAATCGTGTGCCCTTGTACCCAAAGGGTATCTTTGGAATCTTTTGGGTATAAAAGGTCCCTAATCGGCCCCCCATCACGAAGAGAGACCCAACTAACTCTTAGAGCCTCCAAAAAGTTTCCTGGCGGCTACAAGAGGTCGTCTCCCTCCTCTGCACTCCGTGTGCTTCCAGAAGACCAATTCTCACCAATTCAAGTGTGAGAATTGGAGTGTGATCCCTGTAGAAACCTCTGAAGCATCCCAAGGAAGCAGATCCAGTAGAAGCCTTCGTTGGAGAAGAATTCAAGGAAGATCCAACAATTCCAAAGTGCATAGCATCGGTTTTGGACTTCAAGATTGCAAGCCTCTTCCCAATCCAAGCTTCTACAAGGGAGTACACTTGAAGAACGAAGTTATTTAATACAATTCATTGTACTTCTGTTCTTCTGAGATATCTTTTGAGATTATGCAAGTGCTTCTGCATAGCTCTCATTAGTGCTCTCATTTTCGACTAGATCTGTTGCTAGAAGGTCTATGTCTTGAGTTGGTGTCTAGCAAGTCTTATGTGAGCATTGTGCTCAAGTTGTGTGAGCATTGTGCTCAGGTTGTTGTGAGCCGTTGTGCTCAGTTTGAGTTGTCTAACTCAAGGTTGTGTTGAGCAGTCTTGCTCAGTTGTTCTAGAGTAGTCTTACTCTAGAAGTTGTGTGAGTTGTAAGCTCTCAAGTGTTGGAGTTGTCAGGCTCCAGTGGGTGTGTTACCCAGTTGTTTTAGTGAATCCTCACGGGGTGTGAGGGGTGGATGTAGGAATCACTTGGGTGATTTCCGAACCACCTAAAAATCCTTGTGCATTTGTCTAATTGTGGTTTGATCATTTCATCCGTTAGATGCTTGCATAGGATCGGTTAATATTCACTTAATCAACTTGTTTCACATCTATTTTACCAACTCACTCAAATCTCATCAGATCTGTGGTTTTTCACTGATAAAATTGCCTCTGATTCAAAAGTGTTTTTAAATTGTATAAGCTTCCGCAAAAAGTGGCAAAGATCTATTCATCCCCCCCTTCTAGATCTTTTCCTCACCTTCACTTCGATCCTTCAATTGGTATCAGAGCGGGTTTACTTTGATCTGATTTGATCTGAGCAGTTTTTGTTTCTGAGTGTTGTGTGTTTGAGTGTTTGCCTGTTTGTTTGCTAAGCATTTTCTTTCTGCTTTAGAGTCATGGATTCCAAAGGTTTCATAGCTGAGGGTCATTCCATAAATAGGCCACCATTCTTTAATGGGACGGACTATTCTTACTGGAAAAACAGAATGCAAGTATTTTTAAGGGCCCAGAACTATGAGATCTGGAAAGTAGTGGAAGTGGGTCCCTATGAAAACCAGGGAGAAGAAGACACCTGGACTAGGGAACAAATAAGGAAAGCTACATTGAATTATAGTGCCATGAACATGATTCAATGTGCTGTCCATCCCAAGGAGTATTCGAGAATCTCAATGTGCAAATCTGCCAAAGAGATGTGGGATAAACTCGAATTACTCTATGAGGGAACATCACAAGTAAAGGAGACTAAGGCAAATATTCTAGTTTCAGAATATGAACTTTTCATGATGAAGTCTAACGAAAATATTTCTGAAATGTTTGCCAGGTTCATGGTGATTGTGAATGGATTAAAGGCCTTGGGTAAGGAATATACAGATGCAGACTTGGTAAGAAAAATCTTACGTTCACTTTCTTCAATTTGGCATACAAAGGCCACTGTCATTGAAGATTCAAAAGATCTGTCCAAAATCTCTTTGGATGAATTGATTGGATCCTTAATGACATATGAAATCAACTTAAAAAGAAATGAAGAACACATAATTAAGACCAAGCCTATGGCACTTAAGGCCTCTTCAAGCAATAAAGATAAAAGTCAGGAAAAGACAAGTTCTGAGGAGTCTGAGTCAAATGAGGATGAAATTGCCCTCATGACCAGGCAATTCAGAAAATTCTTGAAATACAGAAAAGGAAAAATGTCTGGGAAAAAGAAGTTTTTCTCAGGTAAGAAAAACACTTCCTCTTCTAATTTCAACAAGAATCACAAATCTGACGAAAATATTGTCTGTTACAGGTGCAACAAACCAGGACACATGAAGGGAGAGTGTCCTGAGAACAAGAAGGAAAAGCACAAGAAGTTCCAGAAATTTAAGAAGCCAAAGGCCATGGTAGCCACTTGGTCTGATGAAGACTCAAGTGAGGAAGAAGAAGAGAAGAAATCCTCAAGCTCTGAAAGTGAGGAGGTTTGCTTCATGGCCAACAGCTCAGATGGAAAGGTAAGTACATCCTTCGAAGACTACACTATAGATGATTGGCAGGATGCTTATGCTGAATTGGTTGAAAAATTTTCTGAAATAAGGAAAGAAAACAAACACATCAAAAAGAAAATTGAAAACCTTTACCATAACCAATCTTCAAACCATAGAATTTGTGAACTGGAAACTGAAGTAACAGAATTGCATGAAGAAAAAGAAAATCTCCTGAACCTTATTGATGAACTAAAACTTGCCTCTCAAAAGGCCTCCCAAGAATTCAAAAACTTAACTGAAAAGCTGGAAATTGAAAAACAAGAAAAACAACAGAAGATTGAAGAAATTGAAACTCTTAAAAACCAGCTAAAAGAAAGGGATGAAGTTATCCAAACCTTCACAAAAGGTAAAGATAACTTAGAGGCACTGCTAGGAACCACCATGACAACCACCTCTCATGGATTAGGATTCAACAAAAAGAAACCCATGAAAGACAAATCTGGTGAGAAAAAGGGCAAAGCACCACTAATTAAATTTGTCAAGGGTCCTAATCTTGAGAACACAGAAATTCAACAAACAGCAAACAAAACCTTAAACAAAACACAAAACAAAGCAAAAACTCAAAAACAAAAGAAGACAATCAGGTCGACACAGTCCCCTGACAGGTCGACACCAGTCCACAAGAACAAGGCTTCTGTGGCTGCTATGTCGACACCAGTACAGGAGAGGTCGACCTGCTCAACATCAAAAGCTGCAAACAACTCAACCAAAAATTCAAATAAAAATTTGAAAAATAAGAAAAAGTCAAAAGAAATAATTCATGAAAAACCTTGGACCTCCAAGACAACATTTCAAGATGATTGGACCAATCCTTGGAGCCAATGGTATGAAAACCCATGTTGGTATCATCCTCAATTCCTTTATCCAAATTCTTGATGTACCAACAAAATCCCTGGATTCCACCTCCTCATCTGAACTCCAATTTTCAAATGAAAAACTCCCCTCCTACCAAAAACAAAAATCTTGGTGCTTTCATTCCTAAAAGAAAGAACAAACAGAAAAAGGCTGAAAACACCAATGTAACAAAACAAAAATCAAAAACAGTCAAATTTGGGTGAGAAAAGATTTACTGACAATGTTCAAACATTCTGATGGTCCCAACTCTGTTTGGGTACCAAAATCTTCTCTCCACTGATCTTTTTGCAGGAAGGTCGTGCACCCAACACCAATGTATGGTTTCTTGACAGTGGGTGTTCACGACACATGACGGGAGACAGAGCCAAATTCTCATTCCTGCTTGAAAAGGAGGGAGGGTCAGTTACATTTGGAGGTAAAAATAAAGGAAAGATCATTGGATCTGGAAAGGTTGGTCAAACTTCTTCAAACTCAGTAGATAATGTTTTATTAGTTGATGGTCTTGATTATAATTTGCTCAGTATCAGCCAACTATGTGACAAAGGTCACAAAGTTGTGTTTGAATCTGATTTTTGTAAGATAATTGATTCATCAACTGATAAAATCAAATTCTTTGGAAAAAGAGAAAACAATGTCTACATGATCAACCTTAATAAAAACTTTTCTGAAAATCTTTGCTTTGTTGCAAATAAAGATGAAATTGCATGGACTTGGCACAAAAGACTTGGCCATGCAAGTTTCAGAACATTGAATAAGTTGTTAAGACTGAACTTGGTTAAGGGTCTTCCTGAATCTTTTTCTAATGTTGAAGATCAAGTTTGTGGGATATGTGCTAAAGGAAAACAAACTAGGAAATCTTTTAAAACCTTCAATGAGGTACTTACATCTAGGCCACTAGAACTTCTTCACATGGACCTTTTTGGGCCAACAAGAGTTCTAAGCTTAAGTGGCAAGAGATATGGGTTTGTAATCATTGATGACTTTACTAGATTTACTTGGGTTATCTTTCTATCCCACAAAAGTGATACTTGCCTTGAATTCAGGAATTTCTGTACCACTATCTTAACAACTTATCCATATAAAATCAAAAACATTTTAACTGATCATGGGGGTGAATTTGATAACACATCCTTTTCTGATCTATGTGCTGAATTTCAAATATTTCACAAGTTTTCTTCACCTAGAACTCCAGAACAAAATGGAGTTGTGGAAAGAAAGAATAGAACTCTTGTGGAAATGGCTAGATCCATGCTCTTAGGAAGTAATCTGCCCAAATCCTTCTGGGCTGAAGCTGTTAACACAGCCAATCATATCCTAAATAGAGCTTTGATCAGACCAAAGATCAGAAAAACCCCCTATGAATTGTTGAAAAACAAAAAGCCAACTGTTTCTTATTTCAAAACTTTTGGGTGCAAATGCTTTGTACACAATAATAACAAAGAAAACCTTGACAAGTTTGATGCTAAGAGTCAGGAAGCTATCTTCCTTGGCTATTCTGAAGTGTCAAGGGCTTTCAAAGTGTACATTCTAAAAACCAAAACTGTTGAAGAATCTCCACATGTTATTTTTGATGAAAATTCCTTTTCCACTAATGATTCTAAATCTTGCAGGGAAAGACAAGACAATGAAGAGGATGACCTCATTGTGGATTCTTCACCAACTGTTGAGGAGCTTGTCAATAATGAAGAGAACCTGAACAACAACTCACCATCTTCAAGTGGGTCAGGTAACATTGCTCCAGAAGTGGGTACTTCTCAACAGGTAATTTCTGAACCTCGATATCTGAGAGATCACCCATTAGACAGTGTAGTTGGCAATTTGAATGATAGAGTAAGGACCAGATCATCCTTCTTGCAAAATATTGAAGAAGACCCACTAGCTCTAATTTCCCAAATTGAACCCAAGTCAATTGATGAAGCCTTATCCAGTTCTGATTGGATTAATGCCATGCATGATGAGCTTCATCAATTCGAAAGAAATCAAGTATGGGAATTAGTACCTAGACCTAGTGACCAAGCAGTGATTGGTACTAGATGGGTTTTCAGAAATAAGTTAAATGAAACTGGTCAAGTAATAAGAAACAAAGCTAGGCTAGTTGCAAAGGGGTATAACCAAGAATTTGGAATTGACTTTGAAGAATCATATGCCCCTGTAGCTAGACTAGAAGCTGTCAGAATTTTCCTTGCTTTTGCATCCTCCATGAAATTCAAAGTCTATCAAATGGATGTCAAAAGTGCATTCTTAAATGGATATATAAAGGAAAATGTTTTTGTTGAACAACCTCCTGGATATGAAAATGAAAAATATCCTAACCATGTTTTCAAGCTTAATAAGGCTCTCTATGGTCTTAAGCAAGCTCCAAGAGCTTGGTATGACCGGTTGAGTTCCTTTTTACTTGAAAAAGGATATTCTAGAGGTAATGTTGATCAAACATTGTTCACAAAAACAGTTAAAAATCAAATAATTGTAGTCCAAATTTATGTTGATGACATAATATTTGGATCAACCAATAAAGGCCTTTGCACTGAATTTTCAAATCAAATGAAGAATGAATTTGAAATGAGCTTAATGGGAGATTTAACATTCTTTTTGGGATTGCAGGTTAACCAAACACATGAAGGAATCTTCATCAGTCAAACCAAATATGTCAAGGAGCTATTAAAGAGGTTTGACTTTCAGAACCTTAAGCACTCAAGCACACCAATTGCAATTAATGCTAAACTAGAAGAAGATCCATCTGGTAAGTCAGTAGATCCAAAGACCTACAGAGGTATGATTGGCTCTCTGCTCTATCTTACAACTTCTAGACCTGATATTCAGTTTTGTGTGTGTTTATGTGCTAGATTCCAATCTAATCCTAAAGAAAGTCACATGCTTGCTGTTAAACGAATCTTCAAATATCTTGTTGGAACATGTGACTTAGGTATTTGGTATCCTGCTGGTTGCAAGTTAGATCTGTTTGCCTATTGTGATGCTGATTATGCTGGGTGCAAATTAGATAGAAAAAGCACAAGTGGCTTGTGTCTATTTCTAGGTGGGTGCCTTATCTCTTGGGCTTCTAAGAAGCAACATTCAGTTGCTCTGTCAACTGCAGAAGCTGAATATGTTGCAGCAGGTAGATGTGGAACTCAGATTCTCTGGGTGAAACATCAACTTCTTGATTACAACCAAGATTTAGGGTGTGTACCCATCCTATGTGATAACACTAGTGCCATAAATTTGTCTAAAAACCCCATTCAGCACTCCAGAACAAAACACATTGAAATTAGGCATCATTTCTTGAGAGATGAGGTTGCCAAGAAATCCTTTGAACTCCACTTCATTGAAACTGAAAAACAAATTGCAGACATATTCACTAAACCCCTTCCTGAAAACAGATTTTCATCTTTAAGGAGAGAACTTGGTCTTTGTAAATGTCCACCTTCATGATCTCTCTCAAGGTTTGGGTTGAGTGTAATGCATTGTCTAAGGGGGAGTTCTTTGCATCTCATAATTCTTTGCTTCCTTGAGTTACATTGTTCATATCTCTCTCACTTTCAATTCTATTCCCCTTTTTACAATAAATTCTCCAACTCTTATTGTGTTGAAATTTCTTGGTATATCAAATGGTGATTTGGAGAAGGACAAGTTATGCCTGTCTGGACACTTTCACTATGCGAGAGTATATGTCTCCGCCAAGTACTAAGAAATTGATATGCAATTGTTGAGGGGGAGCTTCTATTGTTCAAAGAGGATACTTTTTCTGATTTCAAAATCTTGCTTATTTTCACTTCCATTTCTTTTTGATAATGAATTCTTCAACTCTTATTGTATTGAAATTTCTTGGTATATCAAATAGTGTTTGGAGAAGGACAAGTTAGGCTTGTCTGGAAACCTTTCATTATGCGTGAGTATATGACTCCGCCAAGTACCAAGAAATGGATATGCAATTGTTGAGGGGGAGTCTTTGTTGTCCAAGAAGAAAACTTTTCTGATTTCCAAAATTTACATATCTTTATTTTGATGAAAAGTGATTGAAATCATCATCTCAGGGGGAGCTAGAAAATTCACAAGTCATGACTTTGCAAAATTCAAAACTTTTCTTGAATCTCATCAATTCCTTGCATGATGTCATCATTTCGAAGTCTAGAGTCTCAAAATGAACCCTTGAGTGATCTATTATATTTTTTACTAATCAACTTTCAACTATATCTCTCAACCCACAGAAATTCAGATCTCTTCCTAGACTAAACATCAACTTGTGCCTTGAATTTAAAACATTTCCTTGTTTGCAACTGATGATTGGATGTATTTGATTTCTATCTCACAAACTCTCCAAATTTTTAAAAATCCAACAGAGCAATGGCACTTGTGCTGAGAAACTGCACACCTTCACAATGAATGAAGTGCCATGTATGTCATGAGGCACTATTGCTAACTCTGTTCAAAGGGGGATCAAAATAAAAATAAATTCAAAACAAAAGCAAAATGTGCTATGTTTTTTGATGATGACTGAGTAACTGGAAATATTGGCGTCTACAAAACGTATATTTTCATGTCAAAAGGCCATCATTTACCCCTTTGAGACTTGACAATGACTAAATCTTAAGTATCCAGGGACTATGGTGTGTAAAAAGCACTAGTACTTGAGTGAAAGAGATTTATATCATTTGATAGTTTGTTAAAAGAACAAAATGTGAACATTATTGGAGATGTGTCTAGAAAGAATCATCTTCATTCCTCATCCAGTTGTTCTTTGAGATTGTGTTTTATTTTCAACACAATTGTATTTAGTCTAGATGACATCTTTAATTCTTTAAAGTTGAGAAATATGGTAGTTTATAGTTGATTGTTAGATATATTATATCCCTCAATTTCTCATTTTGTTGATTCAAGTCTTGGAATGCTAATATCCTGTTGGAAATTGTTTGAAAACTTGAATTGTGATGAATTTTTGCAAAATATAACAAATGAATTTTTAAGCCTCTTAAAAATCCTTGAAATGATAATTCCCCTCATTGTTATCATTCTAAAGATGTCCCAAAATTTCTCAAAAATTTCCTCTCAAAAATTCAAATTTTCTTCAAAGGTCAGGTCGACACCATTCTATCTCGTGTCGACACACTTCCTAGGTCAGGTCGACACTACCTTCTTCCTGTGTCGACACTGCCCTCTTGCCAGAACCTTTTAAGTCGTGGGTTCCAGATAAGCCTTGTTGTTCCTGCGGGGTATTGCACCACTGCAAACCCCTTTTAGGCATCAGGTCGACCCGACGATGCTTTTCCTCTCGTTTCCGGCAAGAAATCCCTCACATTCCTTCCTCAATCAAAACCCTTTCTCAATCATCTCTTCTCCTTCATCAAACCCCGATTCCATTCCATTCTTGCACCATGGTGAGAAAGTTGGGTCCTCGCCGTGGAGCAAAATCTCAGGCTTCCTCCAGGCCAGTTCCGGAAGAGGATGATGTTCCTCAGTTCGAAAGAGAACCAAAAGGAGGAATGACCCTGCACAGCAACCAGGGTCCTCCTCTGCACCTCAGCCAGCACCAAGAGAGGTAGACCATCTTCTTCAGGCAGAGGTAGGGTTTCTAGAACAGAGAATCCGGGCTCCCCTTCTGGAGACTCTTCAGATTCATCATCATCATCTTCAGAGTCTTCCAAGTCTCAGACACCACTAGTGAAGCCAAGCTTATTTTAAAGCCCAGGATAGTGGACTTATCAGACATTCAGCTAGCAGACTCATTTCCAGAAATTCAGACCTATTTCTCTTTTCAGTCTTGGTTGATATTCATTTCTGAGTTTCAAATTAGTTATCCAAGACTTGTTAGGGAATTTTACAAGAACCTGAAATGCACAGAAGATGGATATAAATCAAAGGTTAAGAGCATAGTTATTGACATGCCAACTGATATAGCTGCCTCTATTCTCAAAGTACCAGATGAAGGGGCAGATTATCATCAATTTGAATTTGATCTTCATGAAGCCTATTCTATCTTGACAGGCCTACCTTCTGATGCATCTGATCCCAAACAAACCCATGTTACCAGATTCAACCCAAATTCCTTTCCCCCTGTGTTGAGAGTCCTCCACCACATATTGACCACCATTATCACTCCTCAAGGTGGTGGAAGGGACAGGTTGACAGATATTCAGAGGTTTATTCTGTATTGCATGGTCAAAGATATCAAAATCAATCTTCATGTCATTATGTATCAAATCATATCTGAAACAACAAGGAAGGACCTCAAAAGATCTCTACCATATGCTGCACATCTGACCTCAGTCTTCCAGCATTTTGGTGTGCCCTTGGAGAATGAGAAATCCCAATCTATTCCTAAGCCCAACATCTACACCTTCAAGAATATTCAAAAATTTATGGGATTTAGACTGGAGGGAAATCAAGTTAGGAGAGGGCCAGTTGTGGTTGAGGCCCCCCAAGCTCAGGAGGAACAGCCTCATGATCAAGGGGAACAGCCCCAAGCTCAGGAGGAACAGCCTCAAGATCAAGGGGACCAGCCCCAAGCTCAAGAGGAACAGCCTCCAGCTGAAGGGGACCAGCCCCAAAGTCAAGAGGATCAGCCTCCTTTGAATGAGGAACAGCCTCAAATTTCAACTGGAGGTGACATTCCTTTTCATGCCCCACTCTCACCTCAGTTTCCCCATTTCTCTCCACAACCCAATTTTCAAGCATCCACATCTTCTGGTGGGCCTCCTGTTCCACCAGAATTGATCTCCTTCCTGAATGATAAGTTTGAAACCTTGAACTCCTCCATCCAAACCATGTCAGAAACATTTGAGTTGAGGATTCAAAGATTGGAGAACACTGTATCTGCCAAATTCATAGAACAAAAAGCTGCCTCAGACTATGCAGCTCAAAGATTCAACAGACTGATTGGTACACTGGCAGATGCCTCATTACAGCTGAAGGAGCACCAGCAAAAATTGGAGACAGTTCTTAAGGGAATTTTGGCAAATTCCCAAGCTGATGTCTTCAACACCAAGCAGACATTACATGAGATCACCAGCACAAGACTGTCCTTTGCTCATTTTGTGGATGATTTGGAAAGCATGAGGAACTTCAATGAGCACATTGATACACAGATATCTGATTTGACAAAGGAATTCAAGATAATGCAAAGACCTGGTTGGTCAGCTGGATCATCTTCATCCTCACAACCCATTGCAGCTGATCTAGCAAGAATTCAAGCTACCTTAATAGAGAATTCAGATAGAATGGAACACTTCTTGCACACCAAACTCACAACCATTCAAGATCAAATCAAGTCCAGCTTGACTTTTATGGAGAAAGAATGTCTGACATTGAGACCATCTTACTTCCCCTTCCTCCTCCTCCTCCATCTTCTACTTAATGTAATTTTTCTTTTGATGATGTCAAAGGGGGAGAAGAAAGAAAGAAAGAGAAATGTTAATGTTCTTTTGTAATCTTTGGAATGATTGTAATGGTTCTCTTGATGAATGAAATGAAATGCTTTTCTGCTTAGCTTGAATGAAATCTTCAATTGTGACTTCAATGTGAATGAAAATCTTTATGTGAATGTGATTGTTTGAATACTTGTCAAGTTGCTTGACTTCTGTGTACAAAAATTCTCATTTCAAGTAACATTGTGTTCCACAAATACATCATCAACTGTTACTGAAAAATATCAAAAGGTCTTTGACAAGTTTAAACAAAAAAAAAATGTGAATAACAAAAATTGCTTAAAATCACACTTCATCAAAACCACATTGTAATATGGATTTATTGTTGCCATCATCAAAAAGGGGGAGATTGTTGGGTTGAGTGTATATTCATATCATTTCCCTCCTATTTTGATGATGACAAGAGGTGTTTTTAAAAGCAATTTAAATGAAACATGTCAAAAACATCATACCTGAAGTCAATGTTCAAAAAGCATGTTTCAAATCACATTTATCATTTATGTTCATGATAAATCATTTAACTAATGATATATGTGTTTAATTTTCAGGTACAAACACTTTTTGCAAAAGAAGTGTCGACACACCCCTCAATGGTGTCGACACAACACCTCAGTCTCAAAGGCAAAAAGCTGAAGAATTGCCTAGACTGTGTCGACACTAGTCCAGAAGCAGGTCGACACGAGTTGCAGATTCCAGGATTTACACTACTCAGGTCGACGCACTCTCAGGGCAGGTCGACACTGGATCCTGCTCCCAGAACAGCTGTTTTCAGAACCAGGATAGCAGGTCGACACAATACCAAAGCAGGTCGACACTGGATCAGTTCCCAGAACAGCCTGTTTCAAGATTTGGGCAGTGTGTCGACACCACCACCAGGGCAGGTCGACACACTACGGAAAGATTCCATCCTAAGATGGATGTTTGCCACGTGTCAGCCTAGGGCGATGGGGTATCAACCTAGAATCGTGTGCCCTTGTACCCAAAGGGTATCTTTGGAATCTTTTGGGTATAAAAGGTCCCTAATCGGCCCCCCATCACATCAGAAGAGACCCAACCAACTCTTAGAGCCTCCAAAAGTTTCCTGGCGGCTACAAGAGGTCGTCTCCCTCCTCTGCTCTCCGTGTGCTTCCAGAAGACCAATTCTCACCAATTCAAGTGTGAGAATTGGAGTGTGATCCCTGTAGAAACCTCTGAAGCATCCCAAGGAAGCAGATCCAGTAGAAGCCTTCGTTGGAGAAGAATTCAAGGAAGATCCAACAATTCCAAAGTGCAGAGCATCGGTTTTGGACTTCAAGATTGCAAGCCTCTTCCCAATCCAAGCTTCTACAAGGGAGTACACTTGAAGAACGAAGTTATTTAATACAATTCATTGTACTTCTGTTCTTCTGAGATATCTTTTGAGATTATGCAAGTGCTTCTGCATAGCTCTCATTAGTGCTCTCATTTTCGACTAGATCTGTTGCTAGAAGGTCTATGTCTTGAGTTGGTGTCTAGCAAGTCTTATGTGAGCATTGTGCTCAAGTTGTGTGAGCATTGTGCTCTGGTTGTTGTGAGCCGTTGTGCTCAGTTTGAGTTGTCTAACTCAAGGTTGTGTTGAGCAGTCTTGCTCAGTTGTTCTAGAGTAGTCTTGCTCTAGAAGTTGTGTGAGTTGTAAGCTCTCAAGTGTTGGAGTTGTCAGGCTCCAGTGGTGTGTTACCCAGTTGTTTTAGTGAATCCTCACGGGGTGTGAGGGGTGGATGTAGGAATCACTTGGGTAATTTCCGAACCACCTAAAAAATCCTTGTGCATTTGTCTAATTGTGGTTTGATCATTTCATCCGTTAGATGCTTGCATAGGATCGGTTAATATTCACTTAATCAACTTGTTTCACATCTATTTTACCAACTCACTCAAATCTCATCAGATCTGTGGTTTTTCACTGATAAAATTGCCTCTGATTCAAAAGTGTTTTTAAACTGTTTAGGCTTCTGCAAAAAGTGGCTTAGATCTATTCATCCCCCCCTTCTAGATCTTTTCCACACCTTCACTTCGATCCTTCAGAAAAGAGGTAATTAATGCATTAAATAGGAAGTTTGAGTTGAATTTGGATTCCTAAACCTACCATAGTTTCTTGGCCACGAATTTAGCTCCCTTCCTAACCCAATTAGAAGTTCTCAAGCTTGGAAAGGGTGAGAGAAATAGAAAATCCCAAAATTTAATAGGAATTAGAGTCCTATTAGGAATTAGAAACATAAGAGACATAAATACTCTCCTAAACCCCCATGGCCAGCCCTAGCTCGTTGCCAAGAGTTGCTGGACTAGGAGGAGAGGCCAAGGAGGAGGAGAATTCATGGGGAGAAGGCTGCTCAAGCTCTCAACCCCTATTCTACAAGTTCTAGCCCTAGAGAAGAAAAACGACTAAAGGTAGGCATTCTCACAAGAAAAAATCATAAAACTACATTTTGTAGGTTGATCCAATCATCAGGATCAAAAGCCCTCTGATTTCCTATTTTTCATCGAGCCTATATTTTCTTCTTGATTTTTCATGTTCTGTAACTAGCATGAGCCCGAACCCTCTTCTAAATTCTTGATCTCCATACATACTCGACCCCATGCTCTCAAATTTTAACTGGAGGTACTGATGCTAGTTAGACTTCGTTTTCCCCTGAAAGCCCTAATTTTCATCCACCATGTTGCTCAAATTAAATCTTTCATCTCAACTGTACACTGTTCTATGTTTTTCATGAATACACCTGATTAACCCATGCCGAAACCATTGCTATTTTCAAATTCCTATTTACTGGAAGTACCCTTGCATGTCTAGAGTCGTTTAAAATTGGTTTCATGAATTTTCATTGATTGTACATTTCGTTCTTCTTTTCTGAACCACCCTGTGTTAATATAAGGAAATTCTGGACCGCAATCCAAGAACTTGTCCTTTCCCTATCGGACTCGGGCGCAGGACCTGAGAACGCGACGACCCGATAGGCCGCGTTCTCGGGCTGGTCGCGACAGCAATGCCCGTCGCATTCTGAACGCGACAGCACTGCCCGTCGCGTTCTGAACGCGACAGGGCTTGTCGTCACGTTCTGCCTGCCTAATCTGACAAGCCCATCGCATTCTTTACAAGGCCTTGTCGCGTTCTCACCTGACCCCGTCGCGACCCTTACTGGGGTGCGTCGCGATCTCAGACTTTTGCATGAAAACCCCCGATTTATGATGCTCTAACTTTCTACAGTGCTTGTACACTTTGTTAACTATCTTACATGCAGTAAATACACTTGTTATAAATTGAACATTAATGTGTGATTTTTAAAAGACATGCACATGACCACTTTCTATCTACAATTTCACGACACATGCACCCACTTGAACCTTCCAATATGGCTTAACATGACATGAAAATTTCTCATAATATATCTGGTAGTTTATCTCAATTTTTATTTAAATTGTCATATTTTAAAAGGACTTGTCTTCGCTTCTTGCGTTGTTTTGGGAACACCGTTACCGACGCTCCACTGTTCTAGAATTCGTCTAGAACGTCGAGCACTTGTTTCTTTATACACACTCTCGCTTGACTTGGACGAACTCTTCATCGGATACTCCTTCTGTCGGACTAGTGAATCCTTGTTCAAGGCCTCCGTAAGTCTCTTCTGTCCATGGATTCCCACATGGTCGATGAGCTGGTTGTACCCTAACACCTATGATACCCTTAGGGATCAACATGATCCAAACGGCTATTAGAAGTTCGCTCTTATCTTGAATCATGCCGGACCTCTGGACCTATGCGTAATATGGCCAGCGGAAAGGTAGTGAATTCCACCTGACTGCCAACACCAATAGTGCGTGTTGTGCAACTGTTACTATCACCTGTTACTCGATGTGTTACGTGCATTGGCCCTTAGCTCTCATCTATACTCTATTCGCTCATCTATTCATGTTCTCTCTACTATCTCGTCTATTCATCTAGTACTCTCATCTATTTTCTTGGTACTCTATATTGGCCATTGACTGATTGTCTAAAGATAAACAATAAAACCAATGCCTGGCAATATATAAAGGGTCTGGTCTGGTCCTGGGATGTGCACCCGAAAGTGCTATTTGCACATGGGAGTTAAATGACTAGAGTGTTTGGCATTACACTCGAGTGCTATCTATTTCGACTATCTAAATGACAATCAAAGTGCTATATTCTCTCGTTGTCTACATGACAAACAAAGTGCTATACTATACTCGTTGTGCTATTGATGTACTTGTGCTATGGCCATCCTGCTATTTGTGCTATACTCGACGCTTGTGCTATATTTAGAAACTTGTGCTATTTCAATCATGTGCTATCATGCTATCTCTCACACTACTTGACTCTCTCGCTCTATCATTAGTTACTCTACCTTTTAATACATTAATCATTTAAAGCCTGCTTGACTATTGAGATTTAAGTCCTACTGGGCATTATCGCTCACCCTACGTGATTTGTCGTTGTGTTCTCAGGTGAGACCGAGGATGACACATACACTCAAGAGGACGGGAACGACCAGGAGTGAAGTCATGAGTACCCTAGTGTCTTAGTATTATGTTAGAGTGTTAGTTTAGCCTTTTGCTTTATTCAATGTAATTGGGCCCTATAGAATGGCTCTGATATTAGTGGTTGTAACTAGACATTTGGAAAATAATAAATGAGATGCATTTGCTTTGAGTATGTATCTTTGTCCAATGGTTTGATGTCTAGTACTCGCTCTGTACCCGTTTACTTGCAACTGCCTCACGTTCCGATATTCCGCATCAGGGCGTGATAGTTTTGTGGTATCAGAGCCTAGGTTATTCTTAAGTATAGGATGATCTAGGTTGACCTGCCTCGACTAGAGTCAATTATCCTACCTATGTGAGTTGTGGTTAAAGCCATGGGTAACTAGCTAAAATGAACTCACACACGTACGAATTAAATTCTACATCAATATCATAACAACAAGTTACTTTTGTAGGAACTAAGCAATCAAGATGACTGTTGAACGTGCGCAAATGAGGGGCATGCAACATACCATCCAAGAACTGACGTGCGCAATTGTGCAAGCTACCCAAAGAGGTGGTAATCGTGGTGGTGCAGGCGACCTGCATCGTAACTTCAGGAGTCTGAACCCACCTAGGTTTAGTGGATCCACGGATCTGGATGAAGCTGAGCACTGGCTCAAAGAAACGGAAAGAATCTTTCGTGTCATGCAATGTGCAGCAGGGGATAAGCTGTTGCTAGACACATTCCAACTGGAAAAGGATGCCCGCACTTGGTGGGAGTCTGTTGAAGCGACCAGAGCTAATGGTCAGTTCACTTAGACCGAATTCAAAGAAGCTTTTAACTCCAAATTCTTCTCTGAGCGTGTGCAAGAAAGGAAGGCTGCGAAATTTGCTGCTCTTAAGCAGAGGAACTTGACAGTGGCCGAGTATGAAGCCCAGTTCTCTAGACTGGCAAGGTATGCTGAACACCTGGTGAATACGAAGAGAATGAAGGCTAACCGCTTTCTCAACGGCCTTAAGCCTCAATACATTACTCAACTGGCACCTCTTGACATCCAGACCTATGACGAGATGGTAAAGAAGGCTCAGCTATTAGAAGATGCTACGGACTTCACTGACCGTATCAAAGGGAAGTTCGTAAAGAAGGAAATGACATCTAGACCATCATCTGCCAAGCCGACCAATGGCAAGAAACGTCCCTTCAACATCACAGAGGGGTCCAGCCAAGAAAGGAAACCCAAGGTCTTCGTACCCAACACTCCAGTGAAAAGCAACTGCAAGCATTGTGACAAGCCAGGTCACACAGCTGACGAATGATGAAGGAAAGTCGGCGCATGTCTACGCTGTGGAAGTCGCGAGCACCGTATTCCCAAGTGCCCGCTTCTGTAAGAACACAAGAGGCATACTGCTGTGCCCAAGAAACAGGGCAGACTGCAAGCCCTGCACAATGAAGAGCCCACTGAGGAAGGTGGCGTGGTAGAAGGTACCCTACAAGTCTTCTCCTTATCAGCTTTTGTTTTATTTGATACTGGAGCAACTCATTCATTTATATCTCAACACTTTTCTGATACCCTGACTGCAAAACCTATATCCATGGGTTGTGAGTTCTCTATCACAAGACCACTAGAAGAAAAGGAGAAATTGAACAAATACTTTCCATCTGTCGATGTAATGATCAGAGACCATAACCTACAAGTCGACCTGGTGTGTATGCCCATGGAAGGCTATGATGTAATTTTGGGAGCCGACTGGTTGTCCACATATGGGGCAAGTGTCGACTGTAAGAAAGGGAAAGTTACCTTTAGTGATTTCCCTAAGTTGTCCTTCACTGGGATTAGACATAAGAGACGGATGTCTCTAATCTACCCCATAAAAGCCCACAACATGATAAGGAAAGGTTGTTCTGCTTTCCTTGCGGCCGTAGTAGTTGAAAAGAAGGGTTCTAAGATAGAAGACATCCACATAGTCCAGGATTACCCCGATGTGTTTCCTGAAAATCTGCCAGGGATTCCTCCGGAACATGATGTCAACTTTACTATAGAGTTGATCCCTAGAGCTGCCCCGGTATCGCGTCAACCGTACCTGATGTCACCTGCCGAGTTAAAGGAATTGAAGGCACAACTGATGGAGCTATTAGAGAAGGGGTTCATCAGACTAAGTACTTCCCCATGGGAGCACTTGTACTATTCGTTAAGAAGAAGGATGGATCGATGAGGCTATGCATCGACCATTGTCAACTCAATCAACTAACCATCAAGAACAAGTACCCATTGCCCAGGGTCGATGAACTTTTCGACTAGATATCCAGAGCTCAATATTTCTCCAAGATTGATCTTCGATCTGGCTATCATCAAATGAGGATCAAGGATGACGATATCTTTAAAATAGCTTTCAGGAGTAGGTATGGACACTAAGAATTTGTCGTTATGCCTTTTGGTCTAACCAATGCTCCTGCAGCCTTTATGCAACTCATGAACAGCATATATCGGCCATACCTTGACAAGTTTGTGGTCGTCTTCATTGACGATATCCTTATATATTCAAAGACCAAGGAGGAACATGAAGAACATCTGAAGATAGCACTGCAAGTCTTATGAGACAACAAACTATACGCAAAACTGAGCAAGTGTGAATTCTGGCTTGAAGAAGTGTCCTTCTTGGGCCATGTCATCTCCAAGGACGGCATCTCTGTTGATCCCTCCAAGTTCGAAGTTGTACTCAATTGGGAGAGACCAACCAGCATCACCGAGATCAGAAGCTTCTTAGGACTGGCTGGCTACTACAGGCAGTTCATCAAGGACTTCTCCAAGATCGTCGTTCCTCTCACACGACTGACACGAAAGGAGAATCCATACTTCTAGAGTAATGATTGTGAGAAAAGTTTCCAAAGTCTTAAAGATTGTCTTACCTCAGCACCTATTCTCGCTCTACCAATAGAGGGAGAAGGTTTCTCTGTCTACACCGATGTCTCAGGAATTGGGCTAGGGTGTGTATTGATGCAAAAGGAGAAAGTCATCGCCTACTCTTCCTGACAACTTAAGACTCATGAAGTCAACTACCCTGTGCATGATCTTGAGTTGGCTACCGTGGTCTTCGCCTTGAAGATCTGGAGACATTACTTGTATGGTGAGAAGTTCACTATCTACTCAGACCATAAAAGTCTGAAGTACTATTCTCCCAGAAGGAACTCAACATGAGACAGAGAAGATGGCTAGAATACCTAAAAGATTTCGACTTCAACATCCAATACCATCCAGGCAAGGGTAATGCCATGGCTAATGCTCTTAGTAGGAAGCCGACTGTAACGGCCCTGGATATTTATGCCCAATAAGGCTACATATTCAGATCCGCCTCCCACGAACGGGCCGAAGTCTCACAAGGGATATGTCACACATGTGTCCAGGAAGAATATAAAAGACAAATCACAACAGTATAAGACACAAGAAAGTACATGTGCTCATATTTGTTCACATATTTGTACAACTGTCCCATTACTTTAATACATGACCAATTAAAAAGTACAACTACCTGGGGCATACCTCGAGGGAGCATAAGCTCACACAACACTAACTACAACTCAACTGCTGGTGGTACAAATCTGCCACAACGCCGCTGCAAGCCAAACACACGGCAAGTCCTAAAAAGAACTGTAGGGAAGTGAGCATCAACAAGTCACAGGCTCAGTAGGGGCCACCCAAAAACCACACGCAATACTGAAGAACCTCAACCCCAGAGGGTCTCACTGGCAACACTAAAAGCCAAACCATGGCATGCGCACAACATTTACAATAAATAACAACTTAAATAATAATTCATAAACAAATACATATTCCTTGGAAAGTAAGTGAAACAACAGGACTAGCACAACACTACTTGTGACGGCCCTCATTATACCGGTACGGTTATACCAACCCACGTCGGTATAGCGAGAGTCCTCACAGTGGGACATTTACCCAAACGATACATACAGCTGAGATACACGCGAATATACAACAGAGTAGCGGAAGTAAAAGACAACTGTCTCCATTCATCCATCATCCACATTTAACATACATGAAGTTTGCAATTTACAATAAAGAACTAAAAGTTCACATAATTTAAATTGCTGAAATAAAAATACATAATGTCCACACTTATACATTCTTTTCATGATACTCTAATACAATGTTCAAATTACATACTATGAAATACACGAGTCACAAAGAACTCCAAAGTCTAATCTCCGCGCTCGGAGTCCGTCTCTACTGTCTCCTCCAATGGTGCCACGTCACCAATTACACATGTACCCCGAAGCAAGGAGTGAGTCTAAAGACTCAGCAAGCAACACTACTCATAACATACACGTATAGGTCATAGCGGTTTCTACATACACATTCACAATTTTCAACACATGGCATGCTAGACATTTGAAAGTTTCAACCTATCATGAAAGTTTTACAATTTAATACATGGATCATGCTTTCAGATTTCTAAGAATAAAACTTTGCCTATCACATGCTCTCTATTCAATTTACTCATGAAATTTTGTCTTTAAAGAACCAAGACATGAGAACTACCAACATGAACACTGTGCATATATGAAAGGAAACACAACTAGCATGAGTTTTACATGTTCTTAAGCATATACATAGACATTTTCACGTGCTTTAAGTTGCTGGTTTCACATGGTTTAATGGCTGTAAACCTACACATGAGAGCTACCATGTTGCTTAAAACATATCATGTGAACAACCAATCATGTTATTTTGTACCCGTGCTCATCAATTATCCCTAACATGGATTCTAGACATTTTTGCACATATAAACATGATGATAACAACATAAGATCACTGATTTCACATGGTTTCAGATTTGTCTCACATGGATTTCACTATCATATCCTCACATTTAAATTTTCACATTTTCTTTACACAAGTTTCCTCTTTCACATGGTTAGACTTTGCACATACACATTCACATTGTTCACTTACACATTTACACATGAACACATACACATTACACATTTCACATTACACATTTTAGGTGCCGTGACACATAGTCCAAACCACCAAAGAAGGACATATACACATCACATTACACATAGACGCCATCTAGGCATTCCAATGGCGACTCTTGGACTGCGCAGATCGGGAGAACAAGTCTCCACCCTAACCAGTGGTACTTGTCCACCTCCAGGATTTCCCCCTAATGCCCTTAGGGTCACTTACACGTTGAACTTTCTCAGGGGGACTTTTCCCTGATACAGTTCCACTGCCCTCTACGGAAGCAGTGTCACATTGGCATAGTCACACATTTACACATTTTACCGGTTTGCACATGGTTTTACACATAGCACTTTTCATCTCATTCACTTTCTCACTCATATGTATTTCTCTGTTTTTTTCCTGACATGGCACTACAGATTTCAGGAGTTTAACACACAGTCAATTTCACCAATCAAGTTGGGTTTAAGCAATATCTAATCACATTACGATAACATATATAGATTACTATATTTCACATGGAAAATACATAACTTCTTATGTACTGGTCCAAATGATCTGAAATTTTAACCACATGCTATTTTCGGGTTCTAGATCATACATTCAATTTTTCAGATTTGTCTGAGCTAATTGGGATTTACAGTAAATAAAACACATATTTAGCATGCCATTCACAATTTAAGTTGATATGGACTTATACACACAAGTCAAAATTTTAGCAAGCTACTGTCTGAACAGAGATTACTATTATATGCATGATTTGAGAATACAAAATTACCCTAAATCATACAGCCATAGATCAATCATCACAATCTTTCTTGCATGCCTTTTTATTTACCGAACCTAATTTATTAGCAACTCATGCAAGCATGGACAAATTATCAAAAATTGAGTATACATACACTGACCCACTAATCCTCATGATCTGACAAAACTGAGGCATTCAGACTAGTTCAAATCATAAAGCATAGATTGGCAAGATTATCTACAAATCATGCTTACAATTTCATGGGATACAATATTCTAACATTCACCACCACACATCACACTCATCCACACACCACATTTGACAGTACACATAGTGTATAGGGTTACCATATATCCTCATCACGGAAACCATACCGAAAATAGTGTATAGGAAGGGCAGAACAGGTCACTGTTCTGTCCAGAGGAACTTGGCGGCGGTCTCTGGCCGCTGACTCAGGGTCAGCGGCATGGTCGATGGACGCCAAGCATGATCTCAGCGTTCATTGACCTTGCCGTCAATGCAGGTCTGTGCAGAAACACATACCCGAGCTCTCAAGTTTGGGTGAATGTGAGGGTCTAGGACTCGAGGAAAATTCATAAAAATAGTAGAAATGACCTAGACACATACGGGGACATTATGGTTAGGTCACTTGCCTTTTAGAAAATGCTCAAATGGATCAAAGGTGCTCGGAGAAGCCCTCCTTGGGCAGTCCCAAGAAGGTGCAGAACTCCCTCCTAGATCTTCTTCCTCCGGGCTCCTGGATGATCTTCACACCAAGGGGATGTCGGGGAAGCCTCCTCCTTTGCTCCAGCTATCTTCTTGTCATGGAAGATGGCCGGATCTAGCTCCAGGAAGTCGGATCTTTGGGTGCAAAGAGTGGGGTTTCTCAGTTTTTCTTCTAGGGTTTTTCTTTCTCTCTTTTCTCCTCTTGCAAAGGTGAAGAGAGGGCTGGGGAGAGGCAGATCCGGGTTTAACATGTGGGAAGACCTCTCTCCCACTCCCAGGGTGACAAGACAGCTCTCAGAGCTGTTGGGGACAGCTCCCCAATGGCTGAGCTTTCTTGTTTCTGGAATTTCTGGCTCTACTGCACATGCAGGCCAAAGAAATAGGCGTCCATACCGTTAGACGCCTGGATTAGTGTTGGCGTCCATGGCTGGACGCTGACACCACCTCAACGGCTAGGGGTTGACGCCAAGATGGCCTTCGGCCAGAAGTCTAAAATATGCAGAAAACCATGCATACCATGCATATATACATGCAATATGTATATGGTAGTGTATCCATACTATCACCATTCAATACATGCATTATTTACATATAGTATAAACGCATGCACACGTAATTGTACTAAGTAATACGTACGTAAGTATGTATATACATACACAACACAAATATACACACGCAAATACAAATAATGTGTAACGCCCCTCTTAGACCCAGTACAGTTACACCAACTCACATTGGATCTAGTAGAGGTATTACAGTGGAACGAATCCAACAATTACAATACAGGTTGAAATATACACAAATAACTATTCAATTCCAATGATAATTAATAGAACATGGAATTAAACACTTGCAATCAGCATTTATTCAAAAGTAAATCTAATGCATAAAAGATAACAATAGTCCAAAGTTTATTACATTTCAATGATCAGTTGCATAAATGAAATTACATAAGATCCTCACATACAAGATTCACTCTAACACTCTCTATATCAAGCTAAGTCTCCACGTCCTCCGCTCTAAGTCAGTTTGCACTAACTCCTCCGTATCCTCTGGCTCTCCTGAAATGTTAGGCAAGTATGAGTCTACAAGACCCAGCAAATCACATGAAAGACAGTTCAAGATATTAACATTATATTAGTTTTAAAACATGGTAGTACATTAGCATTCCATTCATTGATATCATATATTTTTCTTACTATAGTTCTAAGTCCATTGGCAATCATTCATTTCATAGTGATTCTAACTATTAAGGAAATAAAACATGTTTCACATGTAGCATGGAATTACTTATTCATGAAATCTATTCGATGTTATGTGACCTACAACAATTCTCATGTATCAATTTCTCATTTATGCATGCACTATTCTTTTACACAACAATTTTCATGTAGTAATATTAAACATTGACATGTAGTATGAAATCCTTTGAACAAGTTCACATGTAGGAATGTAATCATGTAACATGTAGTATGTAGCATGTAGAACAGGTAGACATGTAACTTGTAGCATATAACATGTAGCATGTAGACATATAACTTGTAGCATGTAATCATTTTCATATAATTGCCAAGACATAGCCCACACTAAATTAGAGATCAGTAGTCATTTAACATTCACTTATCACCTAGGCAATGCGGTGATGAAGTCATAGTATTTGCGCAAAACCGGGGAAAGTCCTTCCCACCTTGGCCAGTAGAACAAGTCTACCTCCAGGATTTCAATCCGTTGCCCACGGATTCATTTCTTTACATGTAGGTGAACCATTACCATAGGGGCATCTACGGTGTAGTTCCTTGTAGGAATCTCTAAGATAGCAATGTCTTATTGGCATCATTGTTATAATGCATACACTAACATGTATAATAGATAGTGACATTTCATTTCATACTATTTAACATGTGTTAATGCAATATTTCAAAGTACAACACTTTCAGTTCTGAAATCCTATTTACTGTACAACAGATTTCTATCATGATACTAATATTCATTCTTGCATTTTCATTCATATTTATTCAATTCTATGTGTAATATATTGTTCAGAAATTCATAACAGAACGTACACATGTCTGAAAATTCTGAAATTTTAACAGAAATTCGAAATCAGTAATTACAATACACATGCCAAATTTCATAATTTTCTGATTTCTTCAACTATTTTTCATGAAATTAACTCTATTAAATCAACTAACTAACATGGTTTAATATTGAGAAAAGCTCACAATTTTCACATGGAACAGGGATTACTGACATATTATATCTATTGCAGTAATTTAGACATCAATCAACATGCTCTCTTTTAAATCATTGTACTTTATCTTTTACTAACTTAACATTAATCGTTGCCATGTAATTATGCAAGTTCATCAGTACATATATATATAACCTGTACATTATAGCAATAGACAGTCCATAATATAATAATAACATGCTCTGATATTACATGGCTGAGACGCATACATTCATAAATTATACATTTAAGCAAATTCACTCAGATTTCTGGAAATACATGATTCTGTTAAACTTAACGTCAATTGGTATGACGTTTACTGTAGTAGACGTCCACATGTGATGTCGTCGAGTAATTATAGACGGCGGCACATAGCGCCGTTAACACAAACCGACGGCGGCACATAGCGCCGTTTACATATAGTAAGGACATAAAATACATATATATATTTCGAATGAACTAAACGGCAGTCGATATTGCCGTTTACATGTTATAGACGGCAATACCCTGGACGTCTAGTTCTAAGACACAGAAAACACAGAAACCTGCATGCAATAACGACGTTTCTAACCCTTCCCGTAGGTTGTTTACATGCTTTAAAAATACAGAAAAATGTTAAATACGTAGTATAACATATCCTAAACTAATCCCCCATGCAACTTGCCTTAATCCCTCCTAATGGAGTGTCGAATCCGAGCTCGAAGAAGCCCGTCTCGCCAGGGAGACAGTTCTTTCCTCCGTCTTCAAGCAATCCGAAACCTCCTCCGATGAAGTTCCTCTGCCTGGATGAGCCTTTGGTTATGAAGTCCTAGGTATCTCCTCGGTGTAGAAGCCTCCGAACCGCACGAACAAGTACCAGATCGCTCTGCAAAACCCTTCCTCTGCCCTCTTTCTCTCCTCCAGAACCAAAGCAAAAACCCCATTTTCTTCCTGCGAGATCTGGTCTTATAAAGACCTCTCAAGCAAAGGCCAAACCTAATCCTGACCCTCGGATCTAAACGCATCGGATCAGCTCATTAAAGCCTTCCCGAAACGGCCGATTTCCTTAATCCGGAACGGAAAGCTCAAAAACAGGCAAGTCAGTTTAACGTCAACATAGGTTGCCGTCTTTCCCAATATAAACGTCCATCGATGATGTCGTTTATACTCTTGCCCATAATTTAATAATTCAGAAAAATTACTGAACGTCAATACCTGTTGTCGTTAACATCATATAAACGGCATGCGATATTGCCGCTTACAAGTCTTAACGTCAAATGATCTTGACGCCTAGTTCTTACACACAACAGCATTCAAAATATGCAGAAATAAACAAACAATGCAGAATAAATTCAAGAAAATTCTAGGGTACTACATCCTCTCTCCCTTAAAATAATCTTCGTCCTCGAAGATTGAGTTAAGTTACTCACCGAACAAGGACGGATAAAGCTTCTTCATTCTTTCTTCAAGCTCCCACGTTGCCTCTTCACGTGAGAAGTTCTTCCATAGAATCTTCACAAATGGAATGGACTTTGATCTTAATTCTTGCACCTTCCTGTCCAGAATCTCCACAGGTTGCTCAGAATAAGATAAATCTGGCTGCAACTGAATCGGCTCATAACTGATCATATGAGCCGGATCTCTAACATACTGCCTCAGCATGGACACATGAAATACTGGATGCACCGCTGCTAAAGATGGTGGCAAAGCTAACTGGTATGCCACATTCCCGATCTTCTTCAGAATTTCAAAGGGTCCAATGAATCTCGGATTCAGCTTACCCCTCTTTCCGAATCTTACTACACCTCTGGTTGGCGAAACCTTAAGGAAAACATGGTCTCCAACCTCGAATGCCAAATCCTTCCTTCTTGCATCTGCATAACTCTTTTGACGATCCTGAGCCGCCTTTATTCTCTGCACAATCATCTGAATCTTTGCTGAAGTCTCTTGCACTACTTCAGGTCCAACCAGATGTCGATCTCCTGACTCCTCCCAACACAATGGGGATCTACAGGGTCTCCCGTACAAAGCTTCGAAAGGTGCCATACCTATGCTCGAATGGAAACTGTTATTATAAGCAAATTCCACAAGAGATAGGTGGCGCTCCCAATCACCTTTCCATTCTAAAACACAAGCTCGAAGCATATCTTCCAACGTCTGAATAGTCCTCTCGGACTGTCCATCCGTTTGCAGATGAAATGCCGAACTCAACTTCAACTGACTGCCAAAAGCCTGCTGCAAACTCTGCCAAAACCTAGAAGTGAATCTCGGATCACGATCTGATATAATCGACTTCGGAATCCCATGAAGCTTCACAATACTATTAATATACAGTCTGGCCAAGCTCTCAACGGACTGCTTCTTCTTCATGGGAAATGAGCACTCTTCGAAAATCTATCAACGATCACCCAAATGGAATCATTTCCTCTAGCTGATCTAGGCAATCCGGATACAAAGTCCATGGTCACTTGCTCCCACTTCCACTGAGGGATATCTAACCTCTGCATCAAACCTGAAGGTCGCTGACGCTCCGCCTTCACTTGCTGACAAATCAGACACTTCGCCACAACATCAGCCACATCTCGCTTCATGCCAGACCACCAGAAAGAACGCTTCAGATCCTTGTACATCTTCCCACTGCCTGGGTGAATAGAGAACTGAGATCTATGCGCCTCCTCCAAAATTTCCTTTCTCAGATCAACATTATTAGGGACACATACCCTAAGATTCAATCGAATCACGTCATCTTCGTCTCTGATAATTCCGCTCTTTCCAACCAACTCCTGCAACAACGGATCATCTTTCTGCAACGCAATGACCCGATCAAGAATAGAAGATCTCAAAGACAACTGTGCCATGAACAAGTTACACAATTGAGGTTCTAGAACAGCTAAAGAACTTGAAGCGTCATCTAGCATCTTCCAGTCTTGCCTCATCATCTGCCTTTTTCTGCTCAACGCATCTGCCACTACATTGGCCTTCCCTGGATGGTAAGACAGTTCAAAATCATAGTCTTTCATGAATTCTATCCACCTCCGCTGCCTCAGATTCAACTCCTTCTGCGAGAACAAGTATTTGAGACTCTTGTGGTCTGAGAAGAGCTCAAATCTAACTCCATATAGATAGTGCCTCCAAATTTTCAAAGCATAGACCACAGCTGCTAACTCCAAGTCATGGGTCGGGTAGTTGCGCTCATGCTCCTTAAGTTGCCTAGAAGCATACGCCACAACTCGACCACCCTGCATCAGAACACAACCAAGCCCAATCTTCGAAGCATCTGTGTAGATAGAGAAAGAATCTACATCATTGGGCAAAACAAGCACTGGCGCTGAGGTCAGACGAGCCTTTAATTCCTGGAACGCCCTTTCACAAGCCTCTGACCACTCAAACTTGACTCCTTTCCTTGTCAACCTCGTCAAAGTCGCCGCAATAGATGAAAACCCTTCGATGAATCTCCTATAGTAGCCAGCCAAGCCGAGAAAACTCCTGATGTCAGCTGAAGATCTCGGTGTTTCCCAATCAAGAACAGCTTCCACCTTAGCTGGATCTACAGACACACCTTCTCCAGATATAACATGACCCAAGAAATGGACTTCTTTCATCCAGAAGTTGCACTTGCTGAATTTAGCATACAGCTTATGCTCCCTCAGGACACCCAACACAATCTTCAGATGCTCGCTATGAGTCTCTTCATCGGGCGAATAAATCAACACATCATCAATGAAGACTACCACAAAAGAATCCAGATACTGCCGAAAAACTCTATTCATCAAATCCATAAAAACTGCTGGAGCATTTGTCAAACCAAAGGGTAAGACAAGGAACTCATAATGGCCATATCTTGTCCTAAAAGCCGTCTTAGCAGAATCTTCCGGCTTAATTCGGAGTTGATGATAGCCAGAACGAAGATCAATCTTAGAGAATACAGAAGCTCCTCGCAACTGATCAAACAAGTCATCAATACGAGGTAAAGGGTACTTGTTTTTAACAGTTACCTGGTTAAGCTTACGGTAATCTATGCACAACCTCATCGATCCATCCTTCTTTTTCACAAAAAGAACAGGTGCTCCCCATGGCGAAACGCTCGGCCTGATGAAGCCCTTATCAAGTAATTCCTGCAGCTGCTTCCTCAACTCTGCCAATTCCGCTGGCGCCATGCGATAAGGTGCAATGGAAATAGGTGCTGTGCCGGGTACAAGCTCAATGCCAAACTCTAACTCCCTTACAGGTGGCAAACCCAACAAATCTTCAGGAAAGACATCACTGAAATCTCTGACCACCTCAATATTCTCGACAGATATAACCTTCTTCGAATCCTCGGTCACAACCACACTAGCCAGAAAACCAGAACAACCCTTGCTCAACATCCGAGTTGCCTTCAAAGCCGAAATCACAAACTTACCCGACATGATCTTGGGCAAAGGGTGAACAAACTCCTCCTTTCCAGGAATCCGAAAAACAATAAGCTTCCGCCGACAATCCATCAGAGCATAATGCTCCTCGAGCCAATCAAAGCCCAAGATAGCATCATAATCCTTCATCTTCAGCAAATAGAAATTACCAGGCAAAACTTGCTCCTCAATGCACACAGAAAGCGACGAAAAATACTGCTCGGTCAAGATAGTTCCTGCTGGAGTATGCACAGACAAGGGAACCTCCAACTTTTCCGGAACTAGACCATTCTCCTTATCAAGACCTTGGCAAATCTCTCGGAAACAAAACTATGCGTGGCACCGGTATCAAATAAGACTCTAGCATGCATTCCCATAATTAGAATTGTACCTTCAGTGACGTGCTCTGCCAACTCTGCCTCGTCTCTCGCCAAGGCGAACACTCGAGCCGGAGCCCTCGGTCTCCCTGCTGCTCTCGGTGCCGGTCTCGCTGCTGCTGGTGCTGCTGCCGCTGCAGTCTGCTGCGCCATCTTCGGACAGTCTCTGATCTTGTGGTTCTTATCACCACATCTCAAGCATCTCCCGGAAGTCACCCAACACACCTCGCCTCCATGACGCTTCCCGCACTGGGTACACACTGGCTTCTCTGCAATCATACCTCCGCCTGGAGTCGGTGCCGCTGCTCTTGCTGGAACCACTGCTCTCTGCTGAAAAGCTGGAATCTTCTTCTTCTTATCCTGCCGCTGGAAAGCTGATGCTGGCCTCTTCAAAGAAGCTCTCTTCTCTTCAAGGTAAACTTCCATCTCTGCCTCCTGCATGCAAGCTGCTGACAAAGCTTCCTCCATGGAACGATGTCCTAATGCCACTAGTCTCGTCCTCAGGGACGGCTTCAACCCCATGATAAATTTCTTTACCTTCCTCCGCTCATCTGCTACAATGTGAGGCGCATACTTGGACAGCTCCGCAAATCTTGCCTCATACTCAAGTACACTCATTGACCCCTGGGTCAACGTCAAAAACTCCTGCTCCATGCGGTCCTGCACGTGCTCTGGAATATACTTCGCCTTGAACAAACGGACGAATTCAGTCCATGCAACCTCCATAGCACCATCTTCAAACTGTGTGCGTAGTACAGAGGACCACCACACATCGGCACGCTCCTGAAAAAGAAGGTAAGTACATCTAAGATATATTCCAAACAATACCCATAACTCCTTAAAATCTATCTTTACCTGCAGCATATAAGTAGCTAAGGACACTCTCTCCTCTTCCGCACAACGAAGGGCACGAAAGATCTTCTCCGTCTCTCTAAGCCAACTCTCCGCAAGAATGGGATCACTCTCTCCCTTAAAGAAAGGCGGGGTCATCCTCCTGAATCTTTCCATCATAGGCACTCCTCCAAAAACTGCCTCCTGAGCAGGTGCCCGTGCCTACAATCCAAAACACCTCTTAGATAACAACTCTTCCAGTTAACACCTTGAATAATTCTTGCAGCTACCGACCTGAACCTGCGCCTGCAATGCCGCTGTAGTCTGAGCCTGAGTCTGCATCGCATGCACCAATCCTTGCATCAATACTCCGTAGTCTACAGGTGGTGGTGGGGGTGGCAAAGGTACACCAGTCTGGTCCTGAGCCTGCTGATCACCGCTGACTCATCACCTCGAGCCGGGCCAGCTCCTCTACGTCCACGAGTCGCCATAGTCTGCAAAATAAGCATCCTATTTAATAACCTATCATTCTACATAACTTGGACTAATTCTTTATGCAGACTTGAAATATGAATACAATACTGATATTCTATTTATGTACATGTTCAACCTGGATCGCTCTGATACCAATCTCTGTAACGCCCCTCTTAGACCCAGTACAGTTACACCAACTCACATTGGATCTAGTAGAGGTATTACAGTGGAACGAATCCAACAATTACAATACAGGTTGAAATATACACAAATAACTATTCAATTCCAATGATAATTAATAGAACATGGAATTAAACACTTGCAATCAGCATTTATTCAAAAGTAAATCTAATGCATAAAAGATAACAATAGTCCAAAGTTTATTACATTTCAATGATCAGTTGCATAAAAGAAATTACATAAGATCCTCACATACAAGATTCACTCTAACACTCTCTATATCAAGCTAAGTCTCCACGTCCTCCCGCTCTGAGTCAGTTTGCACTAACTCCTCCGTATCCTCTGGCTCTCCTGAAATGTTAGGCAAGTATGAGTCTACAAGACCCAGCAAATCACATGAAAGACAGTTCAAGATATTAACATTATATTAGTTTTAAAACATGGTAGTACATTAGCATTCCATTCATTGATATCATATACTTTTCTTACTATAGTTCTAAGTCCATTGGCAATCATTCATTTCATAGTGATTCTAACTATTAAGGAAATAAAACATGTTTCACATGTAGCATGGAATTACTTATTCATGAAATCTATTCGATGTTATGTGACCTACAACAATTCTCATGTATCAATTTCTCATTTATGCATGCACTATTCTTTTACACAACAATTTTCATGTAGTAATATTAAACATTGACATGTAGTATGAAATCCTTTGAACAAGTTCACATGTAGGAATGTAATCATGTAACATGTAGTATGTAGCATGTAGAACAGGTAGACATGTAACTTGTAGCATGTAACATGTAGCATGTAGACATATAACTTGTAGCATGTAATCATTTTCATATAATTGCCAAGACATAGCCCACACTAAATTAGAGATCAGTAGTCATTTAACATTCACTTATCACCTAGGCAATGCGGTGATGAAGTCATAGTATTTGCGCAAAACCGGGGAAAGTCCTTCCCACCTTGGCCAGTAGAACAAGTCTACCTCCAGGATTTCAATCCGTTGCCCACGGATTCATTTCTTTACATGTAGGTGAACCATTACCATAGGGGCATCTACGGTGTAGTTCCTTGTAGGAATCTCTAAGATAGCAATGTCTTATTGGCATCATTGTTATAATGCATACACTAACATGTATAATAGATAGTGACATTTCATTTCATACTATTTAACATGTTTAATGCAATATTTCAAAGTACAACACTTTCAGTTCTGAAATCCTATTTACTGTACAACAGATTTCTATCATGATACTAATATTCATTCTTGCATTTTCATTCATATTTATTCAATTCTATTGTAAAATATATTGTTCAGAAATTCATAACAGAACGTACCATGTCTGAAAATTCTGAAATTTTAACAGAAATTCGAAATCAGTAATTACAATACACATGCCAAATTTCATAATTTTCTGATTTCTCAACTATTTTTCATGAAATTAACTCTATTAAATCAACTAACTAACATGGTTTAATATTGAGAAAAGCTCACAATTTTCACATGGAACAGGATTACTGACATATTATATCTATTGCAGTAATTTAGACATCAATCAACATGCTCTCTTTTAAATCATTGTACTTATCTTTTACTAACTTAACATTGATCGTTGCCATGTAATTATGCAAGTCATCATACATATATATATATATATATATATAACCTGTACATTATAGCAATAGACAGTCCATAATATAACATAACATGCTCTGATATTACATGGCTGAGACGCATACATTCATAAATTATATTTAAGCAATTCACTCAGATTTCGGAAATACATGATTCTGTTAAACTTGACGTCAATTGTATGACGTTTACTGTGTAGACGTCCACATGTGATGTCGTCGAGTAATTATAGACGGCGGCACATAGCGCCGTTAACACAAACCGACGGCGGCACATAGCGCCGTTTACATATAGTAAGGACAGAAAATACATATATATTTCGAATGAACTAAACGGCAGTCGATATTGCCGTTTACATGTATAGACGGCAATACCCTGGACGTCTAGTTCTAAGACACAGAAAACAGAAACCTGCATGCAATACGACGTTTCTAACCCTTCCCGTAGGTTGTTTACATGCTTTAAAAATACAGAAAAATGTTAAATACTAGTATACATATCCTAAACTAATCCCCATGCAACTTGCCTTATCCCTCCTAATGGAGTGTCGAATCCGAGCTCGAAGAAGCCGCCAGGGCAGTTCAGTTCTTTCCTCCGTCTTCAAGCAATCCGAAACCTCCTCCGATGAAGTTCCTCCGCCTGGATGAGCCTTTGGTTATGAAGTCCTAGTATCTCCTCGGTGTAGAAGCCTCCGAACCGCACGAACAAGTACCAGATCGCTCTGCAAAACCTTCCTCTGCCCTCTTTCTCTCCTCCAGAACCAAAGCAAAAACCCCCTTTTCTTCCTGCGAGATCTGGTCTTATAAAGACCTCTCAAGCAAAGGCCAAACCTAATCCTGACCCTCGGATCTAAACGCATCGGATCAGCTCATTAAAGCCTTCCCGAAACGGCCGATTTCCTTAATCCGGAACGGAAAGCTCAAAAACAGGCAAGTCAGTTTAACGTCAACATAGGTTGCCGTCTTCCCAATATAAACGTCCATCGATGATGTCGTTTATAGTCTTGCCCATAATTTAATAATTCAGAAAATTATTGAACGTCAATACCTGTTGTCGTTAACATCATATAAACGGCATGCGATATTGCCGCTTACAAGTCTTAACGTCAAATGATCTTGACGCCTAGTTCTTACACACAACAGCATTCAAAATATGCAGAAATAAACAAACAATGCAGAATAAATTCAAGAAAATTCTAGGGTACTACATAATGCGACGGAAATTCGAGGGCCTTACACTACTAGTCCGCTCAACAACAGAAATACCTAGGCTACAAGCCTCACAGGCAATACACCACAACAGCCGGTCGCCTAAGCCACATGCTTCATAGGCAACTCACCCACGTAGGGTAACAGGATTAGCAACCACAAGCCAATCCATCAGACAATAAACTATACACAGAAGCTTACTCAAAATGGGTAAAACATAGCAGGTGGCAGGACACACCACACAACCTCCACAGAAACACAAGTCCACTTCGACACATGGAACGACTGGTACACAATGTACCACCACTAAACCGTAAAGCATCTCACGAAGGGTACAGATACCTGCTATCTCAAGGTACCACAACACAAACACCCCTACGAGGGGTACGGATACCTACTATCACTAGGTACCAACATTGAAATCTCAAGTGCAAGGGTAATAGGACTGCTAACCAGAAGCCAGTCCGTCGTACCCCAAAATCTTAATACAACGGAAAGCTACCCTTACAAGGGTACATTACAGCAAGTGGAAGGCTCCACAGATCACAGCTCCACTTCAACACCTGAAATGATTGTGTACCAGCCATAAACCATTACCCACACTGGGTACAGGTACCTACCACCACGAAGTCTCAAGCAACGGTGCCATCGATGGGGCACACCACAAGCTAGTGAGTCTCCGCTCACCAACCACAACTACAACCGTGCCAACACCAGGGCATACCTCACTGGGAAAGACCTCAAACAACGAGTAACAACATAAAAGCCACAACTGGTAGTAAAGCACGAGTCGGAAAGGAACAACGCCACCACACGGGAAAGGACTACTGGCTGATCAAACCAGTATCCAACCCGGACAACACAACACAAGAACTACCTCTCAGTCTCGTAGCCACAGACCCTCAGTCCAGCTACGGCTCCACAAACTCACAAGTCAAACAACTAACTGTGGAGACTAACAAACACCACCACTACCTGCAGTCTCACACACTGCAGGCCCATGCCTGGCACCTTTAGGGACTCAGGCCCGAGCTCCCTAAAGTAAGGCACTGGAACAGGACTAGCTGGGGCCCAGTACGTCTACTGGTGTCCGTACCCCCAACCACGAGCACGCTATAAGCGACCAAACGTAGAACCAGCTCAACACAAGTCGTTGCCCTCTGCCATCTTTCCCTCAGCCGGACGTACAACTCAAACACAGGAGTGAGGGTGTCCAGGACAGACGACACAGACCTCGACGGTACAACACAAGTACCGAGACAAACTCCGAACACAACAAACACACGTGCCTGGCTCACACAGAACCTGGGGTACCCGACTAGAGAAGCATTCTGGAATAGGCACCGAACCACCACACTCGGCAATACACAAACCACAACTCTTACACGTTCATCTTTATTACAAACCACGGTACACATGTAAAGGGTAGCTTGTCCTGGTCACTCGTGACCCACAAGCTAACCTACACAAACCCTTATATGAACCACATTATTCAATAATAACTCAGCTCATCATTGGTCATCACATGAACTCCGTAGCCACGTAAACACAATGTATATTAATCATACACTACTTTTAACCTTATTTAAACAATTCCAAGTAAACCATCATTATCCGCCTCTAAAAGACGTCACATGACTGAGGCTAGGTTCACACCCACTGCCAAACCATCACGATCAACACATTAAACCACAATGGAGTATGTGCTATGCACACACCCAAACTACGTAAACACCACGCATACTACACAAGAAGTATGCAAACTACTTAAAAACATGCTCACCATGTGGACAACACACTCCACGAGTGCCAACGCACCACAAACTGGTGCCATGCACAATACGCACAGATAATCAGATAATCGTACCGTTAAAATAAACACCACAAGCACTCTCGGCTGTGGTTGCGACATGAGGTTCAGTCGCAATCAAGTCGCGACCCCCCGATAGGTCGCAACCACAAACCCTGTCGCGATAGGGTCATCTGTCGCGACAAGCTATCGCGACCTTGTCGCGTCAGAAAGGTCTGTCACCTTCTAATCGCGACACTCTAACTTGTCGCAATGGCAAACCTTATCGCAACGGGTCAGCCTGTCACGACCTTGTCGCGACGGCCGGGTTTGTCGCCTTCACAGGCGAAAACCCTAACCCGGGATCCTCTTCTCGGATCACCCCCACAAACCATGTAAAACACCTTTAATTTCCATTTTTCATGCTTTAATGATTGTCCTAGCATGATATCTATAGTTTGTAAACTGAAAACACATCACACGCACAATCCAAGCATCAAAACAAGGAGGGATCTCCCTACCTTTGTGAAGAACATGAACTCCCGGCGTTTCCCCCGCTCCGCATGATGTCCTCACGGCAAGAACACGCCGAACACGACCCCAACAAGCCAAATCGCCAGAGAGCCCGCGGCAGACTCCCCTCCTGGCCGAGCAGAGCTTCCCCAGCTCTGTCTGGCCAAAACTCCTTTAAAAATAAACAGCGGTTGGGATCGCGACGTACCTCCCCATCACGACCTTGTCGCGACGGACTAGGGCGTCGCCTTCCCGCTGTCGACATCAGCTGACTGCCTAGCGTGCGACATGCAGCAGCCATGCGGACGAAGACCTCTAAACCGTAATAACAAGATCACGATGACCAGGGCTGTCGCGGCCTGAACGCGACGCAACACCTTGTCGCGATCACAGGCACAAAACATGTGAGCACTTTGGGCCCAACTACCGGCCCACGAAGGCCCACAACACACGCAAACACCTAAAACACGAACTAATAGGCCACACGTTGGCCACCAAACCCACTAAATCTGGATCCACGGGGATCCAAAAAATGCGCGACGTTACAGATGGCATCTGTTTCAAGTCTAGGCCTTGGCGAGATGCAACTACTAGAACAATTCGCAGGGTTAGACTTAACTATTAAACATAGGGATGATCGAGTCTTGGTTGCCAATATCAAGATTCAATCTGACTTGCTGGAAGAGATTAAAGTTCAACAAGATAATGATCCATTCTTAGTTCGCATCAAGGAAACCTTAGCTGAAAGACCGGACTATGCTATGACTGAGGATGGAAGACTGGTGTTCCAAGGAAGGACATGTGTGCCAGACAACGAAGGACTGAAGAGGAAGTTAATGGATGAAGCTCACAAGATGAAGTACACTATTCATCCTGGAGGTACCAAAATGTATCAAGGCATGAAAAGAATGTTTTGGTGGCCGAACATGAAGAGAGAGGTAGTCGAGCATGCTGCTCACTGCCTTACTTGCCAACAGGTAAAGGCGGAACACCTGCGCCCTATTGGCGTACTCAGACCCTTAGATATTCCAGAATGGAAATGAGAAAACATTGGCATGGACTTCATCATGGGTTTACCCAAGACTCGTGGTGGACTCGACGCCATATGGGTCATTGTGGACCGACTAACCAAATCCACCCACTTTCTGCCTATAAAGAGTAAGTGGTCGGTGGAGGTACTAGCTGCCCTATATGTCAAGGAGATAGCGAGACTGCACAGAGTTCCATCATCTATTGTCTCGGATTGAGATCCGAGGTTTACATCTCACTTCTGGAAGGGACTGTAAGGTGCGCTTGGTACTATGCTCAATTTTAGTATCACCTTTCATCAACAAACTAATGGATAAACTGAAAGAACCAACCAAATAGTGGAAGACATGTTGAGAGCTTGCACTATAGACTTCCAAGGATATTGGAACGAGCACCTATCCCTTATTGAGTTCGCATATAACAACAGTTACCAGGCAAGTATTAAGATGGCACCGTTCGAAGCACTCTACGAAAGAAATTGTAGGTCTCCTGCATGTTGGAATAAGGTGGGAGAACAACAATGGCTAGGCCCAAACATGGTGCAAAATACAACCCGGGACAATCAGGTGATTAGAGACCAGCTTAAGACTGCTCAGTCCAGACAAAAGAGCTATGCCGACAAAAGAAGGCGAGACTTAGAATTCCAAGTCGGTGATCATGTATTCTTAAAGGTGTCACCTACTCGTGGCATCCAAAGATTTGGTGTGAAAGGAAAGCTCAGTCCCAGATTCATCGGTCCTTTTGAAGTACTCGAAAGGGTTGGTGAGGTTGCGTACCGACTGGCGTTGCCACCAGATTTGGCATGTGTACACAATGTGTTCCATGTCTCCATGCTCAGGAAATATGTATATGATCCTACACACATCATTTGCCACGAGAAGATGGTGTTGAACAAGGATGTGACATATGAAGAGAAGCCAGTCAAGATACTAGAACGGAAGGTACAACAGCTCAGGAACCGTCCCATTCACGTGGTTAAAGTCTTATGGAATAACCGCGGAGTGGAAGAAGCCACATGGGAACCGGAAGGAACCATCAGACGGAACTACCCCAATCTTTTCGGTAAGACATTCTCTCCTGATGATCATAAGAATTTGGGGACCAAATTCTTTTTAAGAGGGGGAGATGTAGCAACCTTGATTTTTTGAAAAATAAAAATTTAATAATAATAAAAATAAAATAGAATTAAATAAAACCCATTAAATGAAAAGAAGTAATGGGCTTTGTTAAATGGACCCATTAGAAATTTGTGGGCCAAAATAGGGATTTTTAAAAGAAGAATAATAGAAAAATACCTTGAATTCGTAACTTAATTATTACTTAAATAGAAAAGAGTAATTAATGCATTAAATAGGAAGTTTGAGTTGGATTTGGATTCCTAAACCTACCCTAATTGCTTGGCCACGAATTTAGCTCCCTTCCTAACCCAATTACAAGTTCTCAAGCTTGGAAAGGGTGAGAGAAATAGGAAATCCCAAAATTTAATAGGAATTAGAGTCCTATTAGGAATTAGAAACATAAGAGACATAAATACTCTCCTAAACCCCCATGGCCGACCCTAGCTCATTGCCAAGAGTTGCTGGACTAGAAGAAGAGGCCAAGGAGGAGGAGAATTCGTGGGGAGAAGGCTGCTCAAGCTTTCAACCCCCGTTCTTCAAGTTCTAGCCCCAGAGAAGGAAAACGACTAAAGGTAGGCATTCTCACAAGCAAAAATCATAAAACTTTGTTTTGTAGGTTGATCAAATCATCAGGATCAAAAACCCTAAGATTTCATATTTTTCCATAGAGCCTATATTTTCTTCTTGATTTTTCATTTTCTGCAACTAGCATGAGCCCGAACCCTCTACTAAATTCTTGATCTCTATGTATACTCGACCATATGCTCTTAAATTTTAACTGGAGGTACTGATGCTAGTTAGGCTTCGTTTTCCCCTGAAAGCTCTAATTTTCATCCACCATGTTGCTCAAATTAAATCTTTCATCTCAATTGTACACTGTTCTATGTTCTTCATGAATACACTTGATTAACCCATGCCGAAACCTTTGCTGTTTTCAAATTCCTATTTACTAGAAGTACCCTTGCATGTCTAGAGTTGTTTAAAACTGGTTTCATGAATTTTCATCAATTGTACATTTAGTTCTTATTTTCTAAACCACCCTTTGTCAATATAAGGAAATTCTAGACCGCAATCCAAGAACTTGTCCTTTCCCTGTCGGACTCAGGCGCAGGACCTGAGAACACGACGACCCAATAGGCCGCGTTCACAGGCTGGTCATGACAGCACCGCTCGTCGCGTTCTGAATGCGACAGGGCCTGTCGTCACGTTCTGCCTGCCTGATCTGACAAGCCCGTCACGTTCTTTACAAGGCCTTGTCGCGTTCTCACCTACAGTGCTTGTACACTTTGTTAACTGTCTTACACGCAGTAAATACATTTGTTATAAATTGAACATTAATGTGTGATTTTTAAAAGACATGCACATGACCACTTTCTATCGACAATTTCATGACACATGCACACACTTGAACCATCCAATATGGCTTAACATGACATGAAAATTTCCCATAATATATCTGGTAGTTTATCTCGATTTTTATTTAAATTACCATATTTTAAAAGGACTTATCTTCGCTTCTCGCATTGTTTTCGAAACACTGTTACCGACGCTCCACTGTTCTAGAATTCCTCTAGAACGTCGAGCACTTGTTTCTTTATACACACTCTCGCTTGACTTGGACGAACTCTCCATCGGATACTCCTTCTGCCGGACTAGTGAATCCTTGTTCAAGGCCTCCGTAAGTCTCCTCTGTCCATGGATTCCCACATGGTCGATGAGCTGGTTGTACCCTAACACCTATGATACCCTTAGGGATCAACATGATCCAAACGGCTATTAGAAGTTCGCTCTTATCTTGAATCACGCTGGACCTCTGGATCTGTGTGTAACATGGCCAGCGAAAAGGTAGTGAATTCCACCTGACTGCCAACACCAATAGCACGTGTTCTACAATTGTTACTATCGCCTATTACTCGATGTGTTACGTGCATTGGCCCTTAGCTCTCATCTATACTCTACTCACTCATCTATTCATGTTCTCTCTACTATCTCATCTATTCATCTAGTACTCTCATCTATTTTCTTGGTACTCTATATTGGCCATTGACTGATTGTCTAAAGATAAACAATATAACCAATGCCTGGCAATATATAAAGGGCCCGGTCTGGTCCTAGGATGTGCGCCCGAAAGTGCTATTTGCCTATGGGAGTTAAATGACTAGAGTGTTTGGCATTACACTCGAGTACTATCTATCTCGACTATCTAAATGACAATCAAAGTGTTATATTCTCTCGTTGTCTACATGACAAACAAAGTGCTATACTATACTCATTGTGCTATTGATGTACTTGTGCTATATGTGCTATGGCCATCCTGCTATTTGTGCTATACTCGACGCTTGTGCTATATTTAGAAACTTGTGCTATTTCAATCACGTGCTATCATTCTATCTCTCACACTACTTGACTCTCTCGCTCTATCATTAGTTACTCTGCTTTTTAATACATTAATCATTTAAAGCCTGCTTGACTATTAAGATTTAAGTCCTACTGGGCATTATCGCTCACCCTGCGTGATTTGTCGTTGTGTTCTCAGGTGAGACCGAGGATGACACATACACTCAAGAGGACGGGAACGACCAGGAGTGAAGTCATGAGTACCCTAGTGTCTTAATATTATGTTAGAGTGTTAGTTTAGTCTTTTGCTTTATTCAATGTAATTGGGCCCTATAGAATGGCTTGATATTAGTGGTTGTAACTAGACATTTGGAAAATAATAAATGAGATGCATTTGCTTTGAGTATTTATCTTTGTCCAATGGTTTGATGTCTAGTACTCGCTCTGTACCCGTTTACTTGCAACTACCTCGCGTTCCGATATTCCGCGTCGGGGCGTGACATAGGCTCCACTGTTCTTTGGTTTATGGTTGTGGAGCGGCAGTTGGACCTTTCGTCCGTGACTGCGAGACTGAGAGGTGGTTCTTGTGCTGTGTTGTCTGGGTTGGATACTGGCATCATGAACCAGTAGTCCGTTCCCGTGTGGTGGCATCATTCTATTCGACTCGTGTTTTGCCACTGGTGTTGGCTTGTGTATGACTCGCTGGTTAAGGTGGTAACCGTTGAGGTATGCCCTGGTGGTGGCACGGTTTCGGTTGTGGTTCTGTTGTTGTACCTCATGATAGTGGGTACATGTACCCTTTGTGGGTAGTTTTGTATTGTGGTACGTGTGTACCGGTCTCAGTAGGTGTTGAGGTGGCTTTGTGCTCTGTGGAGATCTTGTGGTATGACCTACTACACATTGTGTGTTACCGTGTTGGTTAAGCTTACGATTATGGTTTTGGTATGAGGGTGTTGGCTGGTTAATGCCAATCCCGTTACCCTGTACGGCTAGTTTGCCTGTGAGACTGGTAGCTTAGGCAGTGGTCTGCCGGTGAGGCTTGTGGTTGAGGTGTTTCTGTTAAAGGGCGGACCAGTGGTGCTGAGCTAGTCTTGTTACTTCCCTTTACTTTCCGAGGATTGAGTTTGGCTGGGTACGATTATGTTTAATTGTTGTTTGACATGCGTATGTGTGCATGTTGTGGTTTAGTTACCGGTGTTGCCTATGAGACCCTGTGGTGTTGAGGTCTCTTTAGAGTTGTTGTTGTTTCCTTGTGGGAGGTCCCTACTGAGTCGGTGACGTGTTGATGCTCACTCCCTTATAGCTTGTTTCAGGTGTTAGCTGACTTTGTTGTGGCTTCGGAGGAGTCGTGGCAGACTTGTACCACCAGCAGTAGAGTTAGATGAGTTGTGTAAGCTTATGCTCCCTCGGGGTATGCCCCAGGTAATTGTACTCTTTAATTGGACAGGTAATATTGTATTGGGACAGTTGTACTTTGTTGTATACAAATATGAGCACACGTACTTTCTTGTGTCTTTTTTTGTTGTTATTGTCTTTTATATTCTTACTGGACACTTGTGTGAGCTATCCCTTGCGATACTTCGGTCCGATCGCGGGAGGCGGACTTGGATATGGATGCTTATTGGGTATAAATATCCAGGGCCGTTACATGGGTAAAAAGTGATAATCTAAATAATATATCATTCCTATTCATTTCGGTTGCGTCGAACGATGTGTGAAAATGGTCAGATTTAGTTTTTTCAGAGTTTGAATTTTAATGTTATTTGTCTATTAATATTGGTTGAGCACAAAAAAAATGGCTTCAGACCATTCATGGATGTATCGTAGAATAGTTGATCATGTGGTGTCTATGGAGTTTAGGGCCGGAGTTGAGACTTTCATTCAGTTTGCATTGGGGAATCCAAATGCAGCAGTAGACAGTGAAGGTTGCATTTAATGTCCTTGTATGATTTGTAAAAATTTGAAGTGGAATTCGCCATGGGAGGTTCAACGCCATTTATACAGAAAAGGGTTTGTTAAAGGTTATATGAATTGGACATGTCATGGTGAGGAGCTCTGGTCGCACGAGCCTAGTAACGTGGAAGGCACAAGTACGTACGTGGATATTACGTGGATATGGTTGTAGATGTTGCTGGTCCCACATTCAATGTACATGAGGATCTTGTATACGCTGAAGATGTGCCGAACAAGGGAGCCGAAAGATTTTATCAGTTACTTAAGGATGCTGATGAGCCATTGTGGGATGGTTGTCAAAAACACACTCGGTAGTCAGCGGTGTCATAGTTGTTGAACTTGAAATCTGAATTTCATATAAGTGAGAGTTGTTTTGATCATCTCCTCCTCATCATCAAGAGCATGTTACCTCGAGATGAGAAGCTGCCTCTAAATTTTTATCGTGCCAAGAAGATGGTCAATGATTTAGGACATGGATATGTGAAAATAGATGCATGTCCTAATCATTGTATGTTGTATCACAAAGAGGATGCAGATAAGGTATCATGTTCTATTTTCCATCATGATAGGTTTAAACCTAAAAGAGGGGCCAATTATAGGGGAAAGGATATACCTTATGCGTCATTGAGATATTTTCCCCTTACACCCAGACTGCAGCGGATGTATATGTGTTCAAAGATAGCTCGACATATGAGGTGGCACGCAGAAAGAGTACGTCGTGACGAGGATATTATGAGTCATCCTGCAGATGGTGAAGCTTGTACTCATTTCAACCATGCTCATCCTATCTTCTCAAGGGAGTCGCGTAATGTGAGGCTTGGTTTATGCACTAACGAATTCAATCCATTGGAGGTTCAGTGGCTTCCTACTCCAGCTGGCCAGTGTTCGTGACACTATACAACCTTCCTCCGAGCATGTGTATGAAGCGAGAGAATTTGTTCATGTCTTTATTGATTCATGGTCCTAAAAGTCCTACAAAAAATGTAGACATCTATCTCAGACCATTGATTGATGAATTGAAATTATTATGGACTGAGGAGGTCAATACTTATGATGCATCTAGAAAGTAAAATTTCACCATGAGGGCAGCATTGATGTGGATGATAAGTGATTTCCCTACATATGGAATGCTATCTGGTTGGAGCACATATGGGAGTCTAGCATGTCCTTACTGTATGGATAATACCAAATCATTTGTACTTAAACATGGTGGGAAGTCATGCTAGTTTGATTGCCATCGGCAGTTTTTAGCAGCTGATCACCCTTTCAGAAGACAAAAAGATGCATTCCTAAAGAACAGAATGGAATGAGATGAAGTTATATTCAAGAGGTTGTCTGGTCATCATATGGCAGCACGTGTAGAAAATTTGCCATATATCACACAACTAATGGGCAGTACCCGACACCTTTCAGGTTTTGGGAAGGAGCACAACTGGGTAAAGAGAAGCATTTTCTGGGAGCTACCTTATTGGTCAACTCTTCTTGTGCGGCATAATCTAGACGTGATGCATATAGAGAAAAATGTCTTTGATAATGTGTTCAACACCATTATGGACATAAAAGGTAAAACAAAGGACAACGAGAATGCACGTTTGGACTTGTCCATGCTTTGTAAACATCCAGAGTTAGAACTTGTTAAAGTAAATGGGAAATCAATTAAACCAAAAGCAGTTTATGTGCTTGGAGGAGGACAAGTAAAGGAAGTGCGTCAGTGGCTGAAACAGTTGAGATTTCCTGACAATTATGTGTCTAATATTGCTCGTTGTGTCAACGTAAGTGAGGGAAAAATATATGGAATGAAGAGTCATGACTGCCATGTGCTCATGCAAAGGTTGCTACCTATTGCATTTCATGACATGTTGTCGAAGCCTCTATGGGGAGCATTGTCTGAGCTGAGTCGATTTTTCATGATTCTGTGTGCATTAGAACTCGGGCTTGAGGATGTGCAAACTATCGAACAGAATGTGTTCACCATCGTATGCAAGTTGGAGAAGATATTTCCGTCTGCATTCTTCGATTTGATGGAGCATTTACTCGTACATCTACCATATGAAGCTAAAGTCGGAGGGCCAGTACAATATAGATGGATGTATCCATTTGAGAGGTATATGCAAATATTAACTTTTTTCTTCTTAGAATTGTACTTATGTATGATATGTTTCTCATTTGTCTTGTACATTGTTGATGTAGGTGTACGCATGACCTCAAAATAAAGTCCGAAATAAAGCAAAAGTGGAGGGTTCTATTGTTGAGGCATACATTATGGAGGAAATCTCAAACTTTTGTTCGATGTACTTAGAAGCAGACATACAAACTCATTGTACTCAACCTCTACGTAATGATGATGGGGGGGGTGGAATCTATATGTTCATATCGACTCTCCATATTTAATCATCCTGGACGTGCATTCAGATGTTCTTCAACTCGCATACTGGATGACAGAGAGTTATGCGACGTAGAGATATATATTATTTTAAATTGTGCTGAGCTTGAGTGTTATGTTAAGTAAGTGTTGAACTCACAATTTATTGTGTATATAACTTTTTTGCCCTTATTCTAGCTATTGAAGGTGGTTTTCCATTCATATTGTAGACAATTTGATTCAGAAATAATTCAAAGAAATCCACATCTCAGTGATTATGAGGTTGAAAAAGAACGAGAGAAGTCATTGGCCTTATGGCTAAGAAAATGCGTAAGTATAAGATAAGTTATGTTCACTTTTTAATTAGTCTTCTCTATACGTAGGTTGAACAAGGTTTAATTATTGATGAAAGAGTTCGTCAGATATCCTATGGCCCATCGAAAATTGCACAGAACTATCTTGGATTTATTGTGAATGGATATAGATTTCACACAAAAGACTATGGGCAGAGTAAGTCTACCATGAACAGTGGCGTATGTGTTAAAGGAAGTACATACAATGAAAATGAATATGACTACTATGGTATTGTAGAGGAGATCTTACAGTTGCAATATCTAGGACAAGACAATCATATATTCTTGTTCAAGTGTCATTGGTTTGATCTGAATTCCATTCGAAATGACACAACGCATGGGATTGTCGAGCTTAAACATAAGTCAAAATTGAATACTTATGAGCCGTTCATTTTAGCCACACAAGCCCAGCAGGTGTACTATACAAGCTATCCATCATCTACGAACAAAAAATGAAATGATTGGTGGGCAGTTTGCAGAGTTAAGGCAAAACTATTATCTGATTATGAATTGGACATGACTGATCAGACACCTGAAGAGGTCAACACCGAATTATTTCAAGAAGACTTGGTTGAAGATGTAGAGTTGACAACTCATACTGGAGTATACGAATTTGAAGAGCCAATTTGCTTGTCTAAAGAAAATGAGGTCGAAGAAGTCGATCCACATGAGATAAAAGGGAGTAGTGGAAGGCGAACAGATATTGATGTAGGTTAGGTGTCTGGCGAAGATTCTGATGAGGAGGAGGAATATACCAGTGATGAATGTGAAGATGATGATGAAGATGGGGCTGAATTAGATATATCGTCATCATCTGAGGAGGAAATGGATATCATTTAAAAATGGGTAGAATTTTTTCACATTTGTTCAGTATATTTAAAGTTGCCCACTTTTAATATAAGCAATTGACTAATGAACATGAATTTTAATGTTCCCTATGATATGGTGTGTGGAGCACGATCGAGCTCCAGTTCTGGGAGGAGGATGAGTAGTGGAAGGGGTTCCTCTGCGGCATCAGGTATGTATATTTAAAGTTGTATTTTACATTGTGCATTATTTATACATATTATTTATGCCATTAAAATTCTTACTGGCTCGGGTCAGTTTACACCTCCTCCTCCTACAGTAGTAGGTATGTATATTTAAATTTGTAAGTATTAGTATAGTCGTTATTTATATTCTTTAACATTGTATATTTAAAGTTGTATTTTACATTGTGCATTATTTATACATATTATTTATGTCATTTAAATTGTTACAGCTTCTGGTCCTTCTATGCCTCCTCCTCTGGCAGTAGGTATGTATATTTAAAGTTGAAGTTTCTTTGTGCATTGATTCACTTGTATTATTTATGTCATTAAAATTCTTACAGGCTCGAGTTAGTTTACACCTCCTCCTCCTATAGTAGCATGTATGTATATTTAAATTTGTAATTATTTGTATAGTCATTATTTATATTCTTTAACATTTTATATTCTTGTACATTGCTTATGTCGTACAATTTTTGTCCAGAACCGAGTGTTTCTGCACCTCTAGCTTTCTTGGCATGTGCATCTACGATGCCAGAGCCAGAGGATGCTGTCAGTCTACAGGAGGGGGGAGGTAATTTTTATGATGGCAGTCTGCGGGAGGTGTGGATAAATGGGTATGTAATAAATTTATATGTATCTTTTATTAAGGAGATATATTTAGTTCATAAATTCATTGTAATAAATTACATAATTATAGGGATAAAATAGAGTTCGCCCAAGCATCTCAATTCATCACAAGATCAATTCAGGCACACTTTCCTGGGCCTATTCATAGATTCAATGATTTCCCGATGGACGTCCAGAAGTTATTGTATCAGATGTTCATGGTATGTAATTTCTTATTATAATTTATTTGTTTTCTTACTCCTACATTCAGTAAACTAACTCTTATCTGTACAGAGCAATCATCGATTCACGTGTCCTTCGGACGAGGCGCAGTCTCGATCAGTATGGACGACCACCGTCCGATCAAATTATAAACATTTGTTGTATAATGCAAGGAAAAACGCACAGAGAGTTTGTCAGAGTCCAGACCTGACTCTTTGGAGGGAGCGCGCACCGACATGGATGAGGAGAGACTACTGGGAAGGTCTGTGCAACATATGGGCCGCAGAGAGATGGCAAGAAACCTCCACAACAATGAAAGTGAATCGGGCTGTCAATCCAGAGGCCAATAAGCATACAAGTGGGTCCGTCTCCTTTGCGACCCATCAATCCAGATTGGTAAGTCATATGTCCGTTTGTGATATATTTTATTTATATAGGTACTCATTTATGTAATGTTTTTCTGTGAAATAGGAAAAGGAGCTAAAACAGCCTCCGACATTTCAAGAAGTATTTGATAAGACACATAAGAAAAAGGGGATGGATCAGTACATTAGCGACAGAGCTCGAGAGGTTGCGGTAAGTATTTACAGTCTATTCACTATTTATTTTTTCTCGTTACATATTAATATTAAATTCTCAATTTTATTTTTTGCAGGAGTTGTATAGCCAACAGATGACAAAGAAGTATGTCGAGGAGGAGCAGCAGCCGCAGTTAGATCATGAAATATGGGTTGCGGCATCTGGTGCCCCAAAGAAAGGCCATGTGTATGGTTTTGGGCACAGTATGGACATGAGTAGGGTGTTATCTAGAGCCTTGAGTTCAGGCTCACAGGCGACTAGTGCATTCACCACACCTGGTGCTCTAAGTACTTCTCCCAATGAGATGATGGGCTTCATTCGAGATGAGATCTCTGGTTTGGAGTCTCGTCTGGTCCACACGATGCATACGCAGGTGTCCGATGCTGTCCAGGCCCAACTCTCCCAGGCTATCTCTCAGGCCCTCTCTCAGGTCAACATTCCTCCTCAGGCAGCACCATCGACATCAGCACGGGACTCTCATGTGAGTAAATTGATTTTATTTTATTTTTTCTATTTTAATAGTCAATTTTAGTTTAGTTTTGTTTAAAAAGGAAGAACATACTAGGTTTGGGGATACAAAATTAGAAATACTAATCCGATCGGCCTCTGGTTTGTTCTAGCACGGCCCGGCTAACAAGTGTGACTTGTGGAAACTGACAGTGTTCAATTCGGACTCCCAATTTGAGCTCGGCGCTTAAATTCACATTAAGCAAGTTAGTTTAGTTTAAAAATGAAGAACTTAGGTTTGGGGATCCAAAATTAGAAATACTAATCCGATCGACCTTTGGTTTGTTCCAGCACAGCCGGGGTAATGAGTGTGACTTGTGAAAATTGGCGGAGTTCAATTCAGACTCCCAGTTTGAGTTTGGCACTCAAATTCACATTAAGCAAGTTTGTTTTGTTTTGTTTTGTTTAAAAAGGAAGAACTTAACTAGGTTTGGGGGTCCAAAATTAGAAATACTAATCTGATCGGCCTCTGGTTTATTCCAACACAGTCGGGGTCATGAGTGTGACTTGTGAAAAATGACGGATTTCAATTCGGACTCCCGGTTTGAGCTCGGCGCTCAAATTCACATTAACCAAGTTAGTTTAGTTTAAAAATGAAGAACTTAGGTTTGGGGGTCCAAAATTATAAATACTAATTTGATTGGCCTTCGATTTTTTCTAGCACGGCCAGGGCGATGATTGTGACTTATGGAAACTGATGGAGTTCAATTCGGACTCCCGGTTTGAGCTCGACGCTCAAATTCACATTAAGCATGTTAGTTTTGTTTTTTTTGTTTGAAAAGGAAGAACTTAACTAGGTTTTGGGGTCCAAAATTAGAAATACTAATCTGATCAACCTCTGGTTTATTCTAGCACAGCCGGGGTCATGAGTGTGACTTGTGAAAAATGATGGATTTCAATTCGGACTCCCGGTTTGAGCTCGGCGCTCAAATTCACATTAAGCAAGTTGGTTTAGTTTAAAAATGAAGAACATAGGTTTGTGGGTCTAAAATTAGAAATACTAATCCGATTGGCCTCTGATCTTTTCCAGCACGGCCAGGGCGATGATTGTGACTTGTGGAAACTGACGGAGTTCAATTCGGACTCCCGGTTTGAGCTCGGTGCTCAAATTCACCTTAAGCAAGTTAGTTTAGCTTAAAAATGAAGAACTTATGTTTGGGGGTCAAAAATTAGAAATACTAATATGATCAGCCTCTGGTTTGTTCCAACACGGCCGGGGTAATGAGTGTGACTTGTGGAAACGGACGGAGTTCAATTCAGACTCCCAGTTTGAGCTCGGCGCTCAAATTCACCTTAAGCAAGTTTATTTTTCTTTGTTTTGTTTAAAAAGGAAGAACTTAACTAGGTTTAGGGGTCCAAAATTAGCAATACTAATCTGATTGACCTCTGGTTTGTTCTAGCACGGCCGGGGTCATGAGTGTGACTTGTGAAAACTGACGGAGTTCAATTCAGACTCCCGGTTTGAGCTCGACGCTCAAATTCACATTAAGAAAGTTAGTTTAGTTTAAAAATGAAAAACTTAGGTTTGGGGGTTCAAAATTAGAAATACTAATCCGATTGGCCTCCGATTTGTTCCAACACGGCCATGGCTATGATTGTGACTTGTGGAAATTGACGGAGTTCAAATCGGACTCCCGGTTTGAGTTCGGCACTCAAATTCACATTAAGCAAGTTAGTTTAGTTTAGTTTAAAAAGGAAGAACTTAGGTAGGTTTGGGGGTCTAAATTAGAAATACTAATCCAATCGGCCTCCGATTTGTTCCAGCACGGTCGGGGCGATGAGTGTGACTTATGGAAACTGACGGAATTCAAATTGGATTTCCGGTTTAAGCTTAGCGCTCGAATTCACATTAAGCTAGTTAATTTAATTTAAAAGTGAGTGAATAAAATATAAAATTTTAAATAATTTATTACTTATAATAGTATTTAATTTTAACTTATTATTGTTATATATCTATTGTAGGTTCTTTCATCGAGTGGCATCGGAGGAGACGAGGACGAGGATTCATAATGTAACGCCCCTCTTAGACCCAGTATGGTTATACAACCTCACATTGGATCTAACAGAGGTATTACAGTGGAATAAATCCAACAATTGACGGTACAAGTTGAGATACACACAAATGACAAATTAATTCCAATAATAAGCAACGGAACATGGAATTAAATGATTATAATCAACATTATACTCAAATGTAAAGTCTAGTGCATAAGAGAAATAACAATAGTCCCAAATTTATTACATTTCATAGTCCAATTGCATAAAATAAAATACATATAGTCCTCACATACAAGAGTCACTTTAAACCTCTCAACCAATCTAAGTCTCCACGTCCTCTCGCTCCGAGTCAGTGTGAACTAACTCCTGAGTGTCCTCTGGTTCTCCTGAAATGTTAAGCAAGTATGAGTCTACAAGACTCAGCAAATCACATGAAAGACAGTTCACGATATTATAATATAATAGGTTTTAAAACATGGTAACATATTATCACTCATTCCATTTCATTATTGCCTCTGAGATTCTTAGTCGTGGCTTGTCCAGTCTGTTCAGCAATGGCTTCATTAAATATTTCAGCGGACCCAGAGGTGTCCTGCGGGTTTCGCATCTCCTTTATGCAGATGATACGCTGATCTTCATGAATGCTGAAATCCAAGGTGTGAGAGTGTTACTGCGCTTTCTTCGTGCATATGAATGTAGTTCGGGCCAAAAAGTGAATGCACACAAGAGTTTTTTTATCTATCAGAAAAATCACCTCCAGGTTTGATGTCTCGGATTTTTGCTGTTACGGTTTCTCTCCACAGTCTGGTTCTATTAAATACTTGGGCAGCCCTTTGAAAGCTGGCAGGTTGGTTGTTCAAGACTTCAAGTTTCTGGTTGAGTCTGTTACTCGGAGGCTTTCTGGTTGGCGTGCCAAAATTCTCTCCCAGGCGGGCAGAGCGGTTCTTATCCGTTCTATCCTTTTGAGTATTCCTGTGTACTTGGCTAGTTCGATTTCTATCCTAAAACTATTATCTCTCAATTAGATCGCATTTGTGCTAACTTTTTCTGGCAGAGTGGGGATGGTGAGCGTAGGCGCCACTGGGTGGCATGGTCCACGCTGCAAAAGCCGTATATTGAGGGTGGATTGAATTTCCGGAACTTACATACTCTACAAGTGGCTATGGCAGCCAAGCAAATATGGAATATCTTGCATGGTCATTCTCTTTGGTCTTCTTACGCCAAAAGCAGGTTCTTGTCGAATTCCCATCTCAGTGAGATTAATTCTCCTTTTCCTTTTGGTATCTCTAAGGGTGTCTTCATTAAAGCTAAAGAGGTTATTTTGGCTAATATGAGGTGGATTGGTGGGGAAGGTACAATGGTTAAGTTTTTTCAGGATACCTGGATTGGTGATACAACCCTACTTCATGCCTTGCCTGGCTCTGTTCCCATCCCGTCACCTTGTGCTTCGGTTAGAGAGGTGGTATTGGATGTGGCTCATCCTGTTGGTCTTTTCTCACTATCTCTCCACAGAATGTTCAGGATCTTCTCTCGGATCAGCCGGATAAGTTTATTTGGTCTCCTACTCCTCACGGTGCATTTACTGTCAAATCGGCTTATTTGTTTGCTTCTGCCTCTGGTATTTCTCGCAGTGCTTGGCTAAAGTTATGGACTCATCTTATTCCTCCTCGTGCTGCAATGTTTGCATGGAAGTTGCTTCATCGGGCGGTCCCGGTTGATTCTCTTATTATGGAGTGTGGTATCCCGCTTGCCTCTAAGTGTGCTTGTTGTACTCTTCATGAGCAGGAAAGCCTGGACCATTTATTTGTCTCCAGTGTTATTGCCAAGGATTTATGGTCTTGGGTAGCCCCCCTTCTCTGCGCCAACATGAACTGGAGTGCTTGTATTTCGATCAGGTTATGGAGTATCTTATCAGGATCTTCTATGAGTTCGCCCTTACACTCTGCTGGATTATTTACGTCTATTCTTATGCTCTGGGAACTTTGGAAGTCCAGGTGTCGTGCTCGGATGGAGGGTGTCCTTCCTTCTATCACCTCTATCAAAACATCTACTTTGGCGGCCGCCCGTTCCATCATGGCGTTGGCCAAGTTCTCTGGGTCTCTCTCCTATTCCCAGGCCGCCACCCTCTAGCTATATGATTTCAATGTTCTGATTACTACTAAAATGCCCGTTCAGGTGAGATGGATCCCTCCTATTCAAAGCTATTGTTTGAATGTTGATGGTGCTTCTAAAGGCAATCCGGGTATCTGTGGAGGTGGGGGTTGTATTCGAGACGTGCATGGCAGTTTCATATGTGGGTTGCTATTTATTATGGTCTGGGCAGCAGTACTGTTGCTGAGGTTCGTGCTGTTATGATGGTCTTCGGTGGCTTTGAGGCGTAGGATTCATATCTCGGTTCTATATTCGGATTCTCTTACCACCCTTCAGGCTATTGAGTCTGGCCGATTCCCCCACTGGGCGGTCTTTCCTTGTGGCGTGGGCTTCTCCACATGGTACATTTGATGCAGCCACAGTTCAAGCACATCTTTTGGGAGGGTAACCAGGCGGCGGACTCCTTGGCTAATCATGCTTGCTCTACCACATCTAGTTCGGTTTTCAGTGATTTGAGTTCTTTGCCACGTCCTGCTCGTGGGGCTATCTTAGTTGGCAAGGTTGTTTGCCTAGTTTTTGCCGGCATTGATGTATTTGTTGGGTGGTTTACTTCTTTGTATTGGGGGGTTTTGTTTTGGGTTTCATTGACTTGTACGGACTGTGTGGCAGGGGTATGCCCCGATGGATTTGTATCATCACTTTCTTTCTTATATATATATTCTAGCACAGTGATTCGCACCAGGGGAGTGAGCACACTATTCCCCTCTGGGGAGTAGTGCACTTAGCTGGTTCGCCGATCATGTGTTCTTTACCAAAAAAAAAAAAAAAAACTCATTCCATTGATATCATATACTCTTCCTACTAACATGGTTCTAAAAAAATTGGCAATCATTCATTCATAGCATTCTAATTATTATGGAAATAACCATGTCATGCAATGCATAAAATTCACATCTTATTTACTAACAATTGAAGTAACATGTTCTTACATATAACATGCCATCATTTTTATCATGGTTTCTACTTATTGTCATGTAATCATGTAAACTATTTCAATGAAAACCTTATGCTACATTATGCAATATGTAACAGTTGTCATGTAACAATGGACCATTTAAACATGTAGTAATTCTTTCATATATCAATTTGCATGTAATTTATGTAACATTTAACACATAGACATGTAGCATGAAATCATGTAGACAATGTTCATATAGGCATGTTAACACATAGACATGTAGCATGAAATCATGTAGACAATGTTCATATAGGCATGTAGCGTGTAGGTCATGTAGACATGTAGACATTTTCATTTATTTGCCAAGACATAGCCCGCACTATAATAGAGATCATTAGTCATTTAACATTTACTTATCACCTAGGCAATACAGTGATGAAGTCATAGTATTTGCGCGAAACCGGGAAAAGTCCTTCCCACCTTAACCAATAGAACTTGTCTACCTCCAGGATTTCAATCCGTTGCCCACGGATTCATTTATTCATTTACATATAGGTCAACCATTACCATAGGGGCATCTATGGTGTAGTTCCTTGTAGGAATCTCTAATATAGCAATGTCTTTATTGGCACTTCTTTTCAATGCATGCACTAACATGTATGATACCATTTAATTTCCATTTCATGAAATTTTAACATATGACAATGCAATAACCTATAGCATGTCCTTTCAGCTCTGAAATTCTATTTTCTGCATGACAGACCCCTATCATGATACTAAATGCAACACATTCAATCATGTACATACTTACATTTTTATTTAAATTCTATATGCAGTTCATTATTCAGAAATTCATAATAGAATGTACAAATGTCTAAAAATTCCGAATAGAAATTCAGAATCAAAATATACTATGCACATGCCAAATTTGTATTTTTTTTATCTCTGTAACCATTTTTCATGATTAATACCATCAATTTGATTAATTAACATGGTACAACATTTAGTAAAAGATCAAGAATTTTTATATAAAACAGAGAACCACTGGCATGTGTATCTCTCACTGTAATTCAGACTTCAACCCTTCATATTCTAACATACATCATTTTACAATCCATTACACTTGTCTTTTGTCAATCTAACATCAATAACATTCATATATATAGATATAAATGGTGTTTACTATTGCAATAATCGGTCCATATTATAACAGTAAACAAACACCCTAAACATCACATGGCCGAAACTCATACAAGCATGGATCATATATAGACAATTAGAATCAGTTTTCTAGAAATACATGTTACTGATAAACTTCATGGCAAGGTATGTGGCGTTTACTGACGTTGACGTTCACATACTTTGTCGTTAAGCCTAAATAGACGGCGGCACATAGCACCGTTTACATATAATAAAAGTCAGAAAATGAACGTTGTTCATATGAAGTAGACGGTAGTCGATGCCGCCGCTAGCAATATATAGACGGCAAGCGATCTGGACGTCTAGTTCTTATGCGCAGAAAACACAGAACCCTACATGAAATAATGCAACTTCTACCCCTTCCCATAGGTTATTTGCATGCTTTAAAAATACGAAAAAAATGGTAAATAGATAGTATGTCATATCCTAAACTGAACCCCCATGTAACTTGCCTTTAACCCTCCTACAGAAGTGACGATCTTAAGCCCGAAGAAGCCCGCCTCGTCTGTGAGGCAGTTCTTCTCGCCGACTCCAAATGCTCCAATCCACCTTCCACGCAAGTTCTTCTGCTTGGAGAAGCTCCTGATCACTGAGCTGGTCGAACCCCCTTGGTTCAGAAGCCTCCAATCCGCACGAACTGTCACAGATTCGCCCCTTTTCGACCCTCTTTTCTCTCCCTCAAAACCAGTGCGAAAACCTCCCTATTTGCGAAATCTAGGTCTTATAAAGACCTCTCATGCGATGGCCAGCCTAAATCCTGACCCTAGGATGCGAAACGCTCAGATCTGGCCTAATAAAAGCTCTTAAAATAGCAGATCTCTCTCCCTCGGAACGGAAATATCAAAAATAGACAAGTCAGCTTAACGTCAACATAAGATGCCGTCGGCCTCCACGTAAACGTCCATCGATGATGTTGTTTACAGGCTTGCCCAAAAATTTAAATAATTCAGAAAATAATAAACGACACAATATACTGTCGTTAACAGAAAATAAACGGCAGGCGATCTTGCCGCTAACAGGACTTAACGCCAAGAGATGTTGACGCTAAGTTCCACACAGAACAACTTTCAAACACATGCAGTATTAAACATACAATTTGCAAAATAATCCAAGAAAAATTTCTAGGGTACTACACATAATTTTCTTTTCATTGTTATGAACATTTTATGTATTGTTGTGGACATTTTATGTTTTATTATTGTTGACATTTTATGGACATTTTATTATTGTTGACATTTGCCATAGTATAGTTTTTATTATTATTCTTGTCCTTCCTATAGAGGGGGAAGGTTTCTTAGTTTATACCGATGCATCTGGAATCGGTCTAGGCTGTGTGTTGATGCAGAAGGAGAGGGTAATAGCCTATTCATCCAGACAATTAAAGACTCATGAGGTCAGACAATTAAAGACTCATGAGGTCAACTATCCCATACATGATCTGGAGTTGGCCATTGTAGTTTTTGCACTCAAGATTTGGAGACACTATCTCTACAGAGAAAGATTCATTGTCTACTCAGATCATAAAAGCTCGAAATATCTGTTCTCTCAGAAGGAGCTCAACATGAGATAGAGAAGATGGTTGGAGTATCTTAAAGACTTCGACTTCAACATTCATTATCACCCTTGGCAAGGGTAATGTGTAGCTGATACGCTTAGCAAGAAACCTGTGGCATCATTATCTTGTTTAGTTATGGGCAAGATGAAATTACTAGAACAATTGCCAGACTGGACCTAAATATAGAGCAAAGGAGTGACCAGGTACTGGTTGCTAATCTTAGGGTACAACCCAACATCTTTGATGAGATCAGATATCAACAAGCAGACAATCCATTCATGGTTCGTGTCAAGGAAACTATAGCAGACAGACCAGACTTCTCCATTATTGAAGATGGAAGATTACTCTTTCATGACAAGACATGTGTGTCAGACAATGAAGAACTAAAAAGGAAGCTGATGGCTGAAGCTCACAAGACCAAGTACACTATCCACCTTGGTGCAACCAAGATGTATCAAGACATGAAAAGAATATTTTGGTGGCCAAACATGAAAAGAGAAGTAGCGGAGCATGCTGCTCATTGTCTCACTTGTCAACAAGTGAAGGCAGAACACCAGCGCCCTGCAGGTGTACTCAGACCCTTAGATATCTCAGAATGGAAGTGGGAAAGCATTGGCATGGATTTCATCATGGGTTTACCCAGGACTCATGGTGGACTCGACGCCATATGGGTAATTGTTGATCGACTAACTAAGTCTGCCCATTTTCTACCAATCAAAAGTAAGCGAACTGTGGACGTGTTAGCTGCTCTCTATGTGAAAGAGATAGTGAGACTGCATGGAGTTCCATCATCAATAATCTCAGACCGTGACCCAAGATTTACTTCTCATTTTTGGAAGGGACTCCAAACAACACTTGGTACTAAACTCAACTTTAGTATTGCGTTCCACCCACAGACAGATGGACAAACTGAGAGGACTAATCAAATTGTGGAAGACATGTTAAGAACTTGCACAATAGATTTTGAAGGCTATTGGAATGAATAATTACCTTTAATGGAGTTTGCCTATAACAATAGCTATCAAGCAAGTATAAAGATGGCTCCATTTGAAGCATTATATGGTAGAAGTTGTGGATCCCCAGTATGCTGGAATAAAGTTGGTGAACAACAATGGTTAGGTCTTGACATGGTACAAGCTAAAGCCAGGGACATACGAGTTATTCAAGATCAGCTCAAGATTGCTCATCTAGGCAGAAGATGTAACGACCCCCTTTATACCGGTACGATTATACCAATCCCCATCGGTACAAAGAGCATCGTCACAGTGGGATAGTAACCCAACACTAAATGATAAGGTTGATATGTCCATGAATAATAAAAGAGTACAGCGGAATTAAAAGAAATATTATATTTCATTCCATCATCACCACACATTCCACAGTCTATATAGTAAAAGAAAATACTAGAGTCCACATTATTACAACTTGAAGAGAACTGCATTGTTCATACATTGTCCATATGAATAACATTATTCAACTATAAATAAAGCAACTACAAAAATAAAATCTCCTCAAGTGCTACTCCTTGTATTCGGTATCAATCTTCACTATTCTCTCCTCAGCTACTGGATAACCTGTCACACCTGTACGCCGAAGCAAGTATGAGTCTTACAAGACTCAGCAAGTAATCTAAAGCATCAAACTTATACATATCACATACACATTAAGCTACCAACAATAATGAAACACATGTTATCATACTAATCACGTTAATTCACATAGCACAAGCTTTTTATAGTTAACAACACCTATGTTTCCCAAACACATTCCAGATTAACACATGCTCATATTAAATCATAAAAATAACATACATCTACACAAGTTCTCTACACATTTTATATATTCTATGATACATGGTTCAAATCTTTACCATATCATTACATAATTTAATCAAATTTAAATACAAGGTTATGTACAAGATGATGAATACTTTTAGCATAGTATTTGGTCAAATTCTCATGTATTCACGTCACTTTGTCATACAACTAACTTGCTGTTTTAATGTATAATTTATCATACACTCATGACACTTACACATGTTTTCTAGTAAACTACATAATATGATAATAATCTTTATATCATAGTTAAGCATAATCCAATTAATACATACATGACATGAACATATGCACTCTTAAACACCTATCATGTAACATGATATATTAATCTAAACATTTTTTTCCTTATTGTGTAACAGCTCTACCAATTAGAACATGCAATTATGCATAACGTAGATAACAACCTAACATGATCTCTATTTATTTTTCACATGCACTTTTCCCATTTATTTACACATTTCATTTACTGTTTTAATATGAATAATTCACCATGATATCACCTTTATTAAACATGGAATGAAGATTTAATACACATTCAAATCGGATGGCAATCATCTACAAATTAAGCATGAAACTACATACTAAATGAATAGCAATTCTATCATGGAACTTAGACATTATTTCGTGTGTTTATCAAAAACAAAATCTCATTTAGCTTGCTGTTTTGACATGAATTAAACTTAATTACATGGATTTACACTTATTTTCATGCATCTTATTCATTTGTCAATTCTACATACTCAATTGTCTACATTGCATTTCTTTACATATTTACATGCACATATTCATACACACCACCATATGGAGATGGTTAAACTATATCACATAATACTAAACATGATATTATAATTATGATGGTGACACATGAATGACATAAGTAATTACACATGTATTAATATATTGGTTTTCACATGAAATTATATTTTTATTATCTTTTACTCTTCCCTTTCATATCAATTCACACTCCTTCCATTTCCTTTAAATGTGAATATAGTGTAAAGTGATAAATGTGAATGTAAACTCTTAAGTTGCCATCACACTCCTTCCCTTTCATATCAATTCACACTCCTTCCATTATCTTTTACTCTTCCTTTACTCTTACATTCACATTTATCACTTTACACTATATTCACATTTAAACTCTTAAGTTGCCATGACACATAGTCCTAACTACCAAGTAGAGGAAAATAATCACTTTAACACTTAGCGCTTATCACTTAGCACTTAGCACTCACTTTCACATATTTGTCACCTAGGCAATGCGGTGGCAAATCTAGGTAACTGCGTAGAACCGGCAGAAGCCCTCTCCACCCTAACCAGCAGTACTTGTCCACCTCCAGGATTTTATCCTAATACCCTTAGGATTTATCTCATAACGTTGAGCCTCCCATAGGGAATTTTCTATGGTACATCTCTCAGACCCCTATGGTAGCAGTGTCATACATGGCTAAATATTTCATTAATCACTTTATCATTCTTATCACATTTTTCTCATGCTCATACACATATTTTTCATCCCATTTCCATTTACAGAAATTCACATTTCTGTTTAACAGTGATAAATCACTCAAAATAAGGCAATAACATGCTGCTAACCTTTGCTTTACCCATGATTAACTCTAACATGCTTAACATGGCTATTTTCACATTTAAGACCATGAAAATACTTACTGCCATCAGAATTTCACGAAATTTTTATCACAAGTTAAGGACAGTAAGCAGAACACATTCTCAATTTTTCAAAATTTTCTGAATAGAAACATATTTATAACAATTAAATCATTGTACAGGTGCATTTATCACTAATTTCTCTTAAGCAAAAATTTCAGTAAAATAGACTAATATGATGGTGTCAATACGTTCATACAATAACCATATCATTACATAAAATTCACCAAACCCGAACTCACAAATATCCTATTTACACAGATTAAACATGCTTATCTTATGGTCATAACTCAATCTCTAGAATTTTAATAATTAACAAATTTCATGAAAATTTACGAAAACCTCATGACATGACCTACTAATCACCCTTGACCCCTCATAAAAATTTCAGCAGGAAAACATACCCAGAAATCATTTAAATATATTAAACAGCAATTTTCAGAACACTGAAGAACATAACTGCACAGTCCTGGCCGCCAACTGGGTTAACTGCGACATCTCTTGCCGTCAACTGATGAACTTGACGGCAGGGGATGTTGTCGTCAACTTCCAGACAGCAATCTGCACAGTCACACTCACATGTACGGGGAAATTGGAGGGTCCAGGACTCGAGGAAAAATCTGTAAAAATTCTAGGACCTAGGGGACATGTACAGGGATGATGTACATAGGTTACTTGCCTCTAATAAAATCCTAGAAGATCAAATCTTACTGTTGAAGCCCTCCTCGGCCAAAGCAAGAGGGTGCTCAGAAACTCCTTGAATCTTGTTCTCCTGTCGATATAGATCGTTCCTCGGGGTTGGGGATGCCTCCTTGATAGTTAGACTACGCTCCAGTCGTCGTAGATCTCCCAGAAAATCCTCCAGTCGCCGGATCAGAGCTTGGGAAGTCCAGCTTTTCTCATAGAAAATACTAGGGTTTCCCAATGACCAAAAGGGCTCACGCACTGGGGTAGGTTACCCAAGGTTTAGGAAGGGTTTCCTAAACTGGAACCGGCCATAAAGCGAGCATTAACAAATCTGGAACCGTTACGCAGGAGGATATTGACGTCAACATCGGTTGTAGTCAACTGCACAGTTGACGTCAAGGGGCTGGCCGCCAACAGGGGGTTGGCATCCAGGGGGTGGCCGCCCATTGTGGGTTGGCGTCCAGGGATGTGGACGCTAACCACACTGGCGTCCAGGTCTTGGCCGCTAACTACACAGTGCAGTCAAGACCCTGCCAAACACCAAAATAAATGCGTAAATATATCTAAATGATTTAGTATATGTAAAAATAATTACATATATCCTTACCACATAAAATACATGCATTACACATTATTTATATTTATAACTTGCACTAATCTCAATTAAAGATAATATGCACGAAGTGACATACATGTGTATACATATGCACCATAGTTGCATGTATTATGCACGAATATATATATATATATATATATATATGTAATACACACTCTATTATCTAGATATCATACATGTCATAATCAAGTCAATGGTTATTGCAATAAGTAAATATCATATGTACAACATTAGATTTATACATCTATACGCGTACAAAGTATAATTTAGTACAACATGCATGAATTTACATAAATATTGCTTGCTTATAATATTTTGATATATTTTACATGCACCGTATTATTTAAGTACCATATACACTATAAACAATTTAGCATGCTAATAATCAACAATTATCATTTGCACAGGATGGACGTATAGATATATGTATACATGGTATACTCATGAGTAATCATACTTATAACATACATAAGGATAAACATATATGTATATACATGCCTACATCATTTAGATATATACACGATTCACATTATTGTTCACACATCATAACAATTTATCATGCTTAGAAATAGATATAATTCGAACAAGATTAATATGTATGTGCACATTTATACACATCATAGCTACATATAATATGCATGGAATAATTAAACACAATATGCATCTCAACCATTAGATAATATATACATTTAAATATAATAAATGTACAAAAGTAAAATCATATATGCTTATAAGTTGCATGATGGTACTTCACATTATTTGAGTAACATTACTTTAATATATCATGCATAATATTTACATAAATACCTTATATACAAAATTGGCTAATTTCTTATATTCACGAAAATAATATACATACACACATATGCACATAAACATTTTATAGTATGCGAAAATTTTAATACGTACACTATATTTATGACACGTAAATATCGCATGCTCAATATAAAATGACGAAAAAAATCGGGGTCTCACAGAAGAGCTATGCCAACAAGAGAAGAAGAGACTTAGAATTTCAAGTGGGAGATCATGTACTTTTGAGGTATCTCCTACTCATGGAATACAAAGATTTGGAGTCAACGGGAAGCTAAGTCCAAGATTCGTTGGCCCTTTTGAAGTACTTGCAAGGGTTGGTGAAGTCGCATACCGACTGGCGTTGCTTCCACATTTAGCGTTCGTACACAATGTATTACATGTCTATATGCTCAGGAAATACATGTACGATCCTACCCATATCATACTCCATGAAGACTTGGTGCTGCACAAGGACCTGACATATGAAGAAAAGCCAATCAAAATACTGGACCGAAAGCTGCAACAACTCAGAAATAGGTCTATCCCTGTGGTAAAGGTTCTATGGAATAACCGTGGAGTAAAAGAAGCTACATGGGAACTGTAATCACGGGATTGTACTCCCTTTTGAAAAATTATGAATATGAAGGATTAAGGAAAATTACCGTGATTGCCACCAAATAGTCGCCCTAGATGTGTAGATTCGAGGACGGTTGACTACGTTGGAAAAGGAAAAGAAGAAGGAGGCGTACCCTAGAACGCGACGAGAGGGTCGTCGCTAGGCTTGTATCTGAACGCGACCTGGCAGACGTCGCTTTCCGGGTCGTGACAACCTCGTAGTCGCCTTCTTCTTCAGGGGATGGAGACTGCAGATTCTGATCTTCTTGCTCCTCAGCCGACCGAGGGGCAAGAGCCTCACATTGTCCTTGTCTTCTAATACCTGCCAAGATCATGAAAACACAGAGAAACCCATTAGAACTTCGTGTGTAAGAGATTTATTCAATAGAAAACAAGTACACATGCACTATTATGGTGGGAGCTCACGTGGTTGGGGTTTTTAACCCCTTTGGGTGCTTAAGATAGGTGTGTGGTGAGTGTTCTAATAATGAATCTACGAAAAAACAAGAACTATGCATGCATGAAAAGAGAGAAATAAAGGAGAGAAAGGGAGAGAGATTGTGTAGCCAGATGAAAAACGCCCTGGAGGGCTCTTCTCGGTCGTCTGGAGAGAAAACTCTCTTCTTCGGAATTGAAGCTCTATGGAAGAGGAAGAAGCAGACTCCAGCCTTGCCCAAAAAGACGGAGTATTGAGGTAGTTATAGGTGATTATTCCTGGAAGGGCTATGGGAGGAATAACGGGCAAGAGTCCGAGTTTGGGTATGTATGGCCATGCGTGGGTGATTAGAACTCGGAAAGGATGATGTTAGGAAGGTTTCCACGGGTTTTGCTAAGATTTGGATGTGATTTGGACGATCAAAAGAGGGAATATCCATGTATGGCATGAGTCCAAGTCAGGTTTGGAAAGGATCTCTGCATGAGGTCCAGAACGCGACGGCCTTATGGTCGCCTTCAGGAACGCGACGCCTCGATACATCGCCTTCCTTATAAGGAAGGGGACTTTAAGTCATTTTGGCAATTTTTCAGGGAATTAAAATGCCTTTTTATGAACGCGACGTATCGACTGGTCGTCTTCTTGAATGCGACAGTGGTATTGTCGCCTTCAGGGCCTTTTCAGCATGCGTCCATGCAAAGTGTCTGATCTCCATGCACGGGCATCAGAATGACGCGCGGTTTGAAACGCCGACTCTTGACTCAGAGAGCTATAAGATGAGAGATTGATTTTGACCAGGAAGAACCCACCAGGGAGATGAACTGATGAAAAGGATGTCGTGATCAAAGAAAGCCAGCTTGACGATGACGAGCCAACGTGGGGCATCGATGATATGACAAGAAATTTGCTCGACTTATGGGTCAGAAATGGGTGTCTACAGATTGCCCCTCCTTGATGCCTGCTTTGCAAGGGAGTGGAGCGAAGGTGGCATGAAAATGACGATGTGGCGGAGTGAAGCGAAATGAGCTGAAAAGCGGGCATCAAGGTAAATAGACACCCATTCTGAACGAATAAGCAGCGAGAATTATCCGGCTGTCCTTCAAACACGGCTAGGAACAGAGTGCGAGGATGGTTCCAATTTGGGATGAATAAAGATCAAACAAAAATAAATGATCAACCTCCTGATTCAAGAGGTACCCTGACTATCTTTAGCATGCAGGTTTCATTCATTAGGGGATAGGTGCTGCCTGGCGGGTCGATTCGACTCCGGCCTTCGAGCGGGTCATGACTAATGAGTGGATCGGGGATAAAGGATGAATGTTATAATGAATGGTGATGAGAGGAATCCTGAATAGGAACCATATTCACAAACTGAACCGAGTAGCTAGCTCGAGGGAAGCTTTCAAATTCAAAAATGGAATGCAATTCTTGCCCGAGAATGATGATCTGTGAAACATCATTGAGAAGCTGGCTTTGACAAATCATGAAGCATGAAGCTCAAAATTCCTAAATGATGCATGCTGGGCTAAATGAAAAGAAATCATAAAAACAAGTGCAAAGAAAAGGAAAAAATAACAAGTATTCAAGGATAATATTTCTAGATAATATAAGCAAGGGTCAAGACACTTCGCATCCCCGGCGTGCGATAGCATCCATCGTCCCTGAGTCATACCACCTAACGGCCTATCCAGCGATTAACAGTGTGCACCTAGATCATCCTTGTTTTTGGTGAAGGGGAACTCAGATCCTAGAACACACTGAGAACCAGTCAGTCCTTGAGACGATATAATAGCGTAGATATCATATAGTAATGCGGAGGGATTAGGGTTAGAGATACTTACCTTACCTGACAGATTGTCTCTTTTGATTTTCTGATTTTCTAATTTTTATGGATTTTCCTATATTTTCTGATTTTTATAGATTTTCAATAAAGAAAGTGGTAAAAGATAGATATGTTGCACCAACAATGAGACTTCAAAGCATATGTGCAAACAATCAATCAAACAACGATATTCAATGTGTTGTACACAGATCGAAAAGCGACATGGGGCCTGTCGCTACCTGTTTGTTGAGAAGGCAACGCGACTTGTGTCGCCACCCTGAAGGCGACAAGTCGATGGGTCGCGACCACAGGTTTCTCAGCCAGAGATCGAACAGCAACCCGGACTTGGCAATTTGAATCCCATTTGGACTCCTAGTGCTCTCTAAACCATGTCCCAATGCTAATGGGTCTTCTCTACCCTTTCCAACTATGAATGGAAGTCTTTTGGCTCTATAAATAGGGGATGAGAGGCTCCAAATTCACAGCTCTTCTCCTCTCTCTTCTTCTCTTCAACTCTTCAAGTTCTCATGGGTGAGAAGAGAGCTCCAAGTGCTTTCATGGGGGAGGAGGTTCCTTATGAAGGTCCGAAGCGCGCTCGGATGGTCTATGGAGTTCTCACAAGGCTGACGGATGTCCCCAACCACTTGAGCAAGAACATGGAAGTGAGAGAGGTAAGTTGTTTGATGTTTTGAATTTTTCAAGAATTTCCACTCCGAATTTCTCATTAATTTTGTGTTCTTCTTTCTCTCTTTTGCCTTTTCTTTTCTTCTTCTCCAGCTCTTCCCCGACTCCCGCCGTTACTCTAAGCTCACGTGGATCACCCCCATGATCAAAGCCTTACCTATGTTTGTAATCCGGTTTAAGAGAGTGGGGGTTGGGTGGGGTTTGATAGCGGCCCATAACTACCACAAGATCTCTTTTGATTGGCATAGTATTACCGCTTTGATCGAGCTTTGGCACCCCAAACTCACACTTTCATTTTTCCAAAATTCGAGGCGACCGTCCTTCTTGAGGAGGTCGAGCTTTCCTAGCTCTTCCTAAGACTAAGCGAGGGGATGAGCATAACATAAGCTATACCGTCGAGCCTATCAACCCGAAGCTTATCCTAAGTGAATTCATGGCCGACCCTGGGGATGTGCGTACCATGATTAGCCCCCAATTCATCCATCTCGTGCCATTGTCTAAGTGGGTCATATCCCAGTGCAAGAACAAGAGTGGACCACCGTGAAATAGCTAAGGCCGTAGCCGTGTGCTTGTGTGGGGTGGTTCTCTTCCCGTCCGGGATCACCTCATAGACTATAAGAGTTTGAGTGCCATAAGTGGGGTATGGAGGGGGTCTTTCCCTCTCCCATGCGGTTTTGGCTTCCTCTACTTTCTTTACTCGGATCTTACCTCGGCCTCTACGGGGGGTTCCTTTATGGCTCCATGATCCTTTTAGAGTGTTGGTTGGGAGTAAGGATAAAATTCAAACGGTTGACAATCCCACACCGATTGCCGGATCTTTGGGTGCCATCCACTGAAATTTATCGGTGGGGTGGCTAAGTTCCCCGATAAGGTTATGTGCAAGACAGTGGACAAGAAGACGAGGAGCGCATGGCGGCACTACTTCAACACCCTCCCGGTGGAGCACTTCGCCTTGGGCATAGCGGCACTATGTGAAGCGGAAATCCGGCTTCCTCTTGGACGCGGATTGGACCTCCAACTTATAGGGAACATGACAACGGTGCTCTACAACCCTCAGCGATGCTACCTACAGATCGGGAAGCCGAGGACTAAGGTGCTTCCACCATCTCACTTGCCTCCGATGAAGAAGCGGCGCTTGGGAGATCCGGAGGACGAGCAAGCCGTGCGGAGCGCGTTGGCTTTGTGGCGGGTGTGCGCTACCCATGCACTACCCACGATGCTGCATGAAGAGCGAGAGACGTACCAGGCGTACCTCCTAGAGCATGAGAAGATTCGGCCGCTTGGGGGACCGGGAGCTTGAGAGGGGAGTTGGTTGTATCTTTGAGAGATTTTTTTTTTTTTTTGAGCTTTTTGAGATTTTTGGTGGATTTGATGTAGTGGGAGTGAGAAGGCATGTTGCCTTTGCTTTTTTCATGGCTTTTATTTGATGTAAGCATGGAATTATTGCAATGAGAATTGATTATTAAAGAGCTTTGTGTACTGGCTTGAGAAGGTGACATAGGGTGCGTCGCTACCCTGAACGCGACTGGTCAACGGGCGCGACCAGTAAAGTGAAGACGACATAGGGCCTGTCGCAACCTGGTGAGAAGGCGACAGTGGTATTGTCGCGTTCTTAAGGCCGAAGGCGGTTTGAATTCTGGGGCCCCGCGCCCCTTCCCCCTTTTCCTTTTTCCAAATCTTTCCTTTTCCCCTTTCTTCTCCGGCGAAAAACCCCCCTTTCAAACCCTTCCTTTCTTCTCCGGCCGACCCCTCCGGCCAGCTCTTCTTTTCTCCCGGCGGCGGTTCTCCTTCCCCTCTCCTGTTTCTCCTCTTCTCTTCTCCCCCCCCCCCCCCCCTCTTTTGGTGATCCGGCGATGGAGGGTGACGGGCAAGGGCAAGGTGGCGAGGGCGGCGGTTGGCATCGCACCAAGAAGTCCATCCGGCGCTGTCAGACAGAGGAGGGACCATCCACGGCGGCCTAAGAGGATCCTCCGGTTGTGCCGATGGAGGAGGATATCACGGCGGAGGTGGCGGGTGAAGACGAGCCCGTTGGGCCCAAAAAAGTAAGCCCCTCAAGCCTTAAACCATGTATGTGTGATGGAAGAGTGCGGAGCACTCTCGATGTAGGGCTTTTGCCCAAAGAGAAACCGCCGGGAAACGGGTGTTGCCCATCTCCTGGTCACCCTGGCAACGCGACAGGGGGCCTGTCGCATTACCAGTGGGAAGGCGACATCCCCCCTGTCGCCTTTTAGAAGGCGACGGGGTACTCGTCGCGACCAGATTTCTGAATGCGACGGACCTCCCGTCGCCTTCAGAAGGTGACAGGACCCTTGTCGCTATGACAGGACTGAAAGTAGTTTTGTGCTTCTGGCTGATTTCTGATGCTTTTGGGTGCTTGTTTTGCAGAGCGAGCTGCGGTCCAGATTGGGATGGGCCGTCGTCGGGCGATCTATGATGGTCTGCCGGACTTCCAGAGGGCTCGATTGGAGGGGATGGGGTTTGGCCCCTTTCTACGACTGGAGGAGTTGGTGCCGGATGTGGCGCTCATCCAGGCACTGAAGGAGAGGTGGGACCCCGAGTGCCACGCTTTCCTCCTTCCGTGGGGTCACATGATCCCCACGTTAGAGGACGTGGTACGGATCACCGGCCTACGTGTAGACGGCCAGGCGGTGACCGGGGTCACCTACACGAGCTATCAGGAGCATGTGGAGAGGCTGCTCGGGCTGGAGGTGACGAGGAAGAGGTCGTCCCTGGTGCGGCGGATGGCGCTACAGGCGAGCCTTGGGGTGGCGAACGCGCGCCACCGGACCGGAGAGGGCCAGGCGGACTATATGGACCGGCTGACAGAGGATGCCAGAGCGGTGCTGGCGGAGGAGGAGGGGAGGCAGCAGATCGGGACCTGAGGCGGTTCCTGATCCTCGTGATCGGGAAGCTGATTCTGGGGACCAGAGGGGACCCAGTTAGCTGCCGGTGCCTGCCCCTACTGGAGGACTTGTCCAACGTAGGCAGCTACGCGTGGGGTGCGGCCCTCCTGGCCCACCTCTTTGACAGCTTGGGCACCTCCAGCAGGGAGACGGGGGTAGCCGGGTTGTTCCCACTCCCACAGGTACACTTCTCTGCCCTTACCCTTCACTTTTCTTCTGCTTGTTTTGATTAAATGTGGTACTTGACTGAGTTGTTTTGCAGGTGTGGGCGTATCACCACCTCCCTTCCTTGGGTCGTGGTGAGCCAAGACGAGCTGGGGCCGTGCCCCTTCTACGACGCTGGAGGTTCCGCCAGGACGAGCAGTCACTGCGCCGGCAGGTGACTATGATCCATGATGCGCTAGACAGCGTGCCCTTCGGCCATGTAAGTACTTCTAGCCTTAGCTTGTTTTCTTTCCTTTGCTTATTAGACGGTTGACTAACTCCTCTCCCTGTTTGTGGTATGCAAGTTCAGTGGACTCCCTATGTCGGGGAAGATGACGCCGCTCAGCCGTGGGTGGAGCGGGGCCGTCCCTACTTCGGTAGGGACATTTGGCTCCATTCATTCAACACGGTGGTACCGCTCCACCACCGGGAGGTCGCGCGCACCCTGGGGCTCCATCAGTCAGTAGTGGAGTTCCCCACCCGACAGAGGCCGTGGGAGAGACCGGGCCGGAGTTTCCGAGGGATCCATCAGGAGACCGACTTGACGGTCCGGGTCCGCGAGCAGCTCACCGACTGGGAGCAGCGCGGCAAAGAGGTGGTCTCGGAGGCCACCAGCGACGAGGACTACTTCCATGCCTATGCACGGAGGTACGGGGCCCAGGTTTACAAGGGGTCTCGACGGCCGGTGAGTTTTACTGCTTTCAATTTCTTTTGAGTTTTCAATCGATTGCCTGACTAATTTGACTTGTGTTTGCAGTTTGATCCCGAGGGGTGGATCGCCTCATAGAGGGTATCCTACTCCACTATCCGGCAGAGGGACGACCTCCGGCGGGGTGGACCAGCTGGTGAGTACTTTACACCCTGACTTTCCTTTTCAGCTTTGGTTGACTGACTCTTCTTAGTTTCTTTGCAGCGGGAGGAGTTAGAGAAGGCCCAACAGATGGTGGGAGGCACTTCTCCTCCCGGGAGAACCCTGGCAGCTCGGTGCTGGAGGGCCAATTGGCGGCGGGAGCGGCCTGAGCGGAGGATGCTCTCACCCAGGTGCGGGAGCGGGTAAGTCATCGACCACATGCCCCTTCGGTTCCTGTTTCCTTCTTGGGCTTGACAAGATGCTTGATTTTTGCAGGAGGCGGAGCTGAGGGTTGCTCTAGCGTGGATGACTGCGCTAGAGGTGGAGATGGCGGAGCTACGCCTACGCCCGGAGGCAGCGGAGGTGGCGAGGTGGCGCCAGGAGGCCGAGGAGGCGGCGAGGCTGCGCACTGAGGCAGGGGACCTCCGCACGCAGCTGGGAGAGGAGAGGCACCGCTGCGAGCTGTTGCGGTCCGAGATGAAGGGCCTCGAGAGGGCTTTAGCCTTGGTCGGCGCAGCCGCTCGTCGGTTAGCAGGAGCAGTATCCCGAGCGGGTCCACTGAACACTATCTGACAGGTTCCTCCAGATGGCGGAGGAACGAGGAGGAGGCACGACGGTGCGAGAGAGCGCCGGAGGGGAGTGAGACGGGACCGAGGGTCATGGCCCCTCCATCTCCCCGCCCACCTGAGGGCACAGGGGAGAGTGGTTGAGGGCTTGTACTTTATTTTGCCCCCCTTTGTACATGTATGATATGGAATGGAATGAAATGGATCCTTTTTGACTTGCGACTGAGTGGGAGTGACGGGTGAGATGCGAGTGCCGCTTTCTCTCTTTTGTGCCTGCACACTTAGACAATCACGAAACAAGTTAGATCCGTTCCTAGGCTTAGCCCCTTGCCTTGAAATGCGACGAATGACCAACCTTGATAAAGGTCAAGGGGCTAAGCCTTATTAAATAGGCAAAAAAAATGTAAATAAACAAATGCCATGCATGAATGCAAACAGCTTGGAATTTTGAAAAACATTGTTTTTGGGATTTTTTGAAATATTTAATGTTTTTGAGGTTTTGAAATATTTAATTTTTTGTGTAGTTTTTTGAATATGTGATTTTTTGGAGTTTTGAAAATATTTGATTTTTTTTTAGTTTTGGGAATATTGATTTTTTTTTATTATTGATTTTTGGAGTTTTGGAAATATTTGATTTTTTTTTAGTTTTGGTTAGCGCCTAAAGCCAACGTTAGCCCTTCCTAAAATAAGATGCACAAGACGGAAGGCTCTTGCCCCTTTGGGCCACAACACTTAGACCGGTTCGAGCCGCTGGTTTAGAGTCTTGATCATCTCTGGTTCTCGCCACGGACCTCACTAGGCTAGGACGTGCGTTGAGGGATGACAATGCCTCGGGAAACTACCCTTAGTTGATGCCGCGACTAGTTAGACCATACCTAAGAGGTGATTCGGCCTTATAGGGAGAAACGGAAGATTATTTTAGGAAAGTCTTGTGTAGGTTTAGGATGTTGGGTTCGACTACTTCCTGCAGCATACCCCTCAAAGATTGGGTCTGTTGTGGAGGGACTTTATGGTCTTTTTGCTATGGACTTGCACTATTTAGGGCATGCGTACGACGACGGGCTCATGAGCGTCCCGCGGGGACTTTGCCACTCTTTGCCATGCCCTATTGCGCTTATGGATTTTCTTTCTTCGTTTCTTTGCTTCTTTGCCCTTTGTTATTTTAACCGTCCCTGTTTGAGACTTCCTCTTGTCAGGATATGCTTTAGGTTGACAACCTTACCCTTTCACCTTTTGCCCCTACACTTTGACCGACTTGAGGAGAATGACCGACGCATCGCTAGAGTAAGACCCACACAGTTGCGACTTCCACCAAAGCAGTTACCCGGGCTTGCCGTGTGTGTGTGTGTTATCCTAACTTAGAGTGACCTTGACGATTAGGGAGGGACTTCAGACTCTTCAACACGGGGTTATTCCCCAATCTAGGTGTTGTGGCCTCACACCTATAGGCCTAAGGATAGAATCGTTTGAGGTATAACCCGTTCCACGGATGCGACAATTCGACGCCCTCAGCATTGGTTAAGCGATAAGCATTTCCGGGGTAGACTTCCCTCACAACGTACGAACCCTCCCAATTAGGTTGCAGTTTGGACCTAGGACCTCCGGGTTTGATAAAAATGCATTTCAAGACCATATCACCTTCTTGGAATTTTCGCTCAATTACCTTCTTTTCGAAAGACCTTGAGATTCGCCTTTGATAAGAGAGCACATGGTTGGCTGCCATAAGCCGCCTTTCATCTAGGAGTTCCAATTGAACTAGCAACGCCTCTCGACGTTCGTCAAGATTAAGTTCCTCATCTAAATGGACTCTTAGTGAAGGGATTAGGATCTCGTACGAGACTACCGCCTCCATCCCATAAGTGAGAGCGTACGGGGTTTGCCCGGTAGGAGTGCGGACAGAGGTACGGTAGGCCCATAGAGCCTCTATTAGCTTTTCTGGCCAGTCGGCAAATTTATGCGACTCACAGGTCTTCTTTAAGATTTTGAGAAGAGTTTTGTTAGTTGCTTTAGCTTGGCCATTGCCTTGTGGGTAATACGGCGATGAATGATGCAGAGTGACGTTATATTCTTACAGAGGTCCTGGAGTTCTTGCGAGATGAACTGCGGCCCGTTGTCTGTGACGATGCTGCTTGGCACTCCAACCGCGAGATGATATTCCTCATGATAAAGTGGCATACTGTGGATGCTTTGATTTCTGTGAATGCTTCGGCTTCTGCCCACTTGGTGTAATACTCAGTCGCTGTTAAGATAAATGATTTCTGTTTGGTTTGAGCATTAGGATCACCAGAGGGCCAACAATATCGAAAGCCCACATGGAGAATGGCCAAGGTGTGGAAAGTGGATGTAGTGAGGAGGAAGGGGCATGGATTTTATCTGCATGGAGTTGACACTTGACACACCTACGGACGTAGAGGTATAGTCTTCCTCTAGGGTTGGCCAGTATAGCTTGCCTAATGATTTTCTTTGCGAGCATCTGACTATTGACGTGCCCCCCATTCACTATCATGGGCCCCTTCCACCACTTTCCAAGCTTCGTCATCAGTAAGGCCTTAAAAGGACGCCATTAAGAGCTCGCTGTACAGAACTTCTCCGACAATTGTGTACCTCAAGGCGGCCCTTCTGATGGCCCTGCGATCTTCTGTACTTGCCCCTTCAGGATAGGTTCCATCCTTGCAATACTACTCTATCTCAAATACCATGGCAGTTCTTCTTCATCCAGAATCTCCTCGAGCTCAGTTAGCATGACTTGTTGCGCCCCTCTCTTCCTAACCCTCTCTTCTAAGGTCGCCCTAAGGTCGCTGAACCAAGGGTCCTGGGTAGATGGGACGTTGAGACGTTGGACGACGATGGTCTCAGTCCGACGACTCAGAGGGAAGGATAGAGATGAGGCTAGCGATGCTAGAGCGTCGGCCAGGATATTTTGGGAACGAGGAGTATGGATATAAATGAGCTTGCGGAACTGCCTTGCCAACAGCGTGACCAGGTCTTGATATGGCTTGAGCTTTGGGTCACGAGTGCGGTAAGTTGAGAGCACCTGCCGCAAGATGAGTTGAGAGTCTCCTATGATTCTGAGGTGCGATGCCCCCAGCGGGTAAGCATGCTTGAGACCAGCAAGGAGAGCTTCATACTCGGACATGTTATTAGTGGCGAGGAAGGTGAGTTGATATGCAAGGGGATGGTAATGCCTTCGGGGTGAGCAACATAGCTCCATGCCCGTCCCTGAGAGTTGAGTGCGCCATCGAAATGGAGGGACCAGAAGGGGTCTTTGATGACGACCGAGAGCTCCTCATCGGGGAACTCCTCTCGGAGGGAGTCGCTGTGAGGGAGTGGAAGATGGGCTAGATGTTCAGCGATGGCATAACCCTTGACGGCCTTTTGGACCACAAAGGAGATGTCAAACTGAGAGAGGAAACTCTGCCAGCGTGACAGCCGATCAGAGAGGACGGGCTTTTCTAGAAGATATCTGAGTGGATCCATCCTCGAGATCAGCTTGACCTCGTGGGCAAGGAAATAGTACTTGAGCTTTTGGACTACCCACACGAGTGCGGCACAAGTTTTGTCCGCGGTGGTGTACTTGGATTCAGTGGTGTTGAAGAGCCTAGAGAAATAGTATGCTGCCCTTTCTTTCCCAGATTCATCGTGTTGTGCAAGGATAGCTCCTAGGGAGTCCTCAATGACTAAAGATATAGGATTAGGGTTTTCAGGTACAGGAGGCTGCAAGACTGGGGGATTCATGAGATAACTTTTCAGCTCATCGAAGGCTGCTTGGCATTTGTCATTCCATTCGAATTTTGCCCCTCCTTTCAAGAGATCATAGAACGGGCGGCATCTTTGCGAATGTTGGGATATGAACCTTCTAATGAACTGCAAACGCCCTATTAGCCCTCTTAATTGTGAGATGTTCTTTGGAGGTGGCATTTCTGCTATAGCCTTAGCCTTGTTAGGATCGATCTCAATGCCCCGCTTGCTAACTATGAAACCTAGCAGTTTTCCTGATGATACCCCAAACACACATTTCTTTGGATTCATTCTTAGCTGATACTCTCTAGACCTTTGCAATACCTTGGCAAGGATTTTAGGGTGTTCTCTCCTGGTTCTTGACTTCACCAAGATGTCATCCACATATACCTCTACATAAACATGGATCATGTCGTGGAAGATGGCCATCATCGCCCTCTGATAAGTAGCGCCGGCATTCTTTAGCCCAAATGGCATGACTACATAACAGTATGTTCCCCAGGGCGTGGTGAAGGATGTTTTCTCTTGATCTTCAGAAGCTAGACGGATTTGGTTATATCCTGAATATCCATCCATGAATGAGAGGGTCTCGTACCCAGCAGTGTTATCAATCAGCACATCAATATGAGGAAGCGGGAAGTCGTCCTTCGGACATGCCTTATTCAAATCCATGAAGTTGATGCAGATTCTAACTTTACCATCCTTCTTCATGGCAGGGACTATGTTTGCCACCCAGTTCGGGTATAACACTACCCTGATGAACCTAGCCTTATGGAGTTTATCCACTTCATCCTTCATCTTCAAGGCCATGAGTGGGTGGAATCTTCTGAGTCTTTGCTTTATGGCCTTTGCCCCTTCTTTCAATACCAGGCGGTGCTCCACTAGTGAGGGGTCTAGACCGGGCATGTCCTCATATGACCAGGCGAATGTATCTTTATACTCCCTTAAGATTTGCACCAGTTCCTCTTCTTTATCAAGAGGGAGATTCGCTGAGATTATTACCATCCTGGGGTCCTCTTCTATTCTGAGGTTGACTTCCTTAGTAGGTTCATCCACTGCCGTTGTGGGCTCATCAAATCTTCTCACTCCACTGGCATATTTTTCGGCAGCGTCATCTACTTCGCTATCCTCTTCATCGATTGGGTCCTCATCATTCATGAATTCGTAGACACCAAATCCGTCATCTATGAACACCCCATCCTGCTCAAATTCCTCCTCTAACACCAGTGCTTCTTTTATAAATTCCTCTATCAGAAGCAGCGCTTGACATCGCCGAGCTAGCTCTTGAAGATATCTCCGGGGAATAGCCTTGCCCCGCTGCTTCCTAGGGCGATGCTTGGATTTGGTGGATACTGGGGTGACCTGATTCTCTACCCTAGGCCTATCTAAACTAATATTAGACTCTCCTACCCTAGACTCTTCTAGACTAGACGAATCTACAGGACTGGTGGAGGACATAGTGTCCTCAAAGAGAATGGCCCCTAGTGAAGGAGAAGGAGGGGAAGCCCCAGTCGAGGGGTGCCTGATCAGGAGAGTGAAGGAGGAATGTCGGCTCCTCGACCTCAACGTGCATTTGAAAATGGGTGTTTTTTTTTGGAGATCAATGGAGAGCATGCAGCAGGAGAGGGTGACCTCATGGTCATTCGGATTGGACTGCAGGGCAGTGAGGATTGCAGGTGGGAGGTCAGGTGTGAGGAGGCTGTGTGCCGCCGTCAGGAGCTGAGGGGTCAGTTGAATGACCAGGGGAGGAGAGGACGGGACGAGGCTGGGAAGGAGGGAGTCCAAAAGGGACGGGTGGATGGCCAAGTAGGTGCCCCTCCAGAGTTCATCTACAGTATTCCCCTCTTCATAGAGAATGTCCGGCTCTCCTATGTCTGAGGTGTTGCTCATGAGCTGCCTTTTAGAGGTGATGGCGGTGGGTGGATCAAACAGTTCTGCCGTAGCTGGCAGCCATGTCCTTTCTTCCTCCCAGAACAGTCGGCTGAAGTCAATGGTGATGTCTTCTATGTCAAACCATATGTACCATTCAGCTTCTGAGTCCCCTGTCTTTCTCCTCCTGGTTGGACGGAGTGCTTCTAATGCTCTATAGGTTAGCAGAGGGGCCATGTGCCGAGAGAAGTTTCGGCCATGCACCTCGTGTTGCGACAGCTCCGCCTCAACTACCACGGTGTTATATCCAGGTTGGGTAGGCCCCCTAATGAAATGACACCAGAGTGTCCATGTGAGTGGTTCACAGTCGGCCTTGAGAGTGGATGTGCTGGATGACCATGGTTTGGACTTTTCCCTGTAACCCAAGCCCCATCGGCTTTTCATGACAATGTCTGGATAGGCTTGACTATGCCCTACAGTTCTGCCCCTAGACCCTTGCCTTCCTCGTACCCTAGTTTCATCATGATCTGCCCCCTTTGGTGTTAAGTGGCTCTTTCCTCTTGACTGCACTGACCTGGGCAGGACTGGGTTCTTGCTTAGAGTGGAATGAGTAGCTCCAAGGGTGATTGATGTCCAGTACTGAGATAATGGCTTGTTGGTAGGCCAAACAGCGATAGGAGGGTGTCATTGATGGCATCGACAGTGTGACCGGTGGCTATACTTTTGACTTTGATGATTCATCCCTGGAAGGGGAACTTGAGACATTGATGTGCGGTGGATGGTATAGCTCCTAGTGTCTCTAACCATGGGCGCCCCTGGATAGCTTTATACACGGGGTCGATGTCAAGCACATAAAGGTCCACAGCGACAGCAAGTGGCCCCAGTTCGACTTGTACAGTTGCCTTGTCATGGCAGGATCTTCTGGACTTGTCGAAGTTCGACATTTATTGATGCCCCCATGTTGACCAGTGCTGCTCCTACTGCCACATGGTTGATGACTAGAGTTACGCAGAGTGGGAGCCTCCTGGCTTCTAGGGGTGCTAGTTCGCTTTCTGCAAAGGTAATCGCCGGCCCGCGAGTCACCATGGCTAGTGCACTCGGTAGCTTGTCAGCCAGCATGTCCTCATTTACTACCACCTTCTGCAAGAAGTTCTTCAAGGCCTCCTGGTGCTCCTTGGATTTCTTTATCAGCTCCAATATGGAGATCTTGGTTGGCACGTGGTCCAGGTGCTTGAGGATGTCATAGTGGGTTCCTGGCAGCGGCTCAATTAACCCCTCATCTTATGTCTGCTGCTGAGCTTGCTGTTGCTGAGGCAGTTGCAGGACCTATTGGGGGTTGTGCTGGCTGGTGGAGGTGGTGGAGATAGGAGGGTACGGACGGCGAAAGACCCGCCCGCTCCGCAGGGTGGTCGGATGGGCGGCTGGTTGTCTGGCGGAGGATAGTGTAGCAGCGGAAGGTTGGTCCGGCCCAAGTGGCGGTAGGATAATGGGTGAGGGAGCAGATACGATGCGCGGTAGAGGTGCAGAGATAGGTGGAGCGAGGGGTAGGATAATGGGTGAAGGAGCGACTGGCGCAGATGTTGATCTGACGGGCAGTATGACGGTGTTGGCCATAGAAACTAAAGGAGGGATTGACTGAGGAACCGCGTTGGCTGGTTGTATTGTTTGGGATTGGAGGGGATACTGGTGGTTAATGGCCATCATCTGCTGAACGTCTAGTTCATCATCATACGTCCAGTTTGCTTGAGGAGGAGGGTGGTGGACGATGGGATTTACCTGGGCTGGTTGCTGTTGTGGTGGGTTTGGAGCTGGTGGATGGTCGGGTAAGGGATTGTGGACGATGCCGAGGTCCTGCAACGGCTGTTGATGTTGTTGCTGTTGTTGTTGTTGAGGGGGTGGTTGGCGCTACTGCCTCTGCTATTGTTGTTGCCTCTGTCTCTCTTTGATGTCCCCAATTACTTGCCGGAGGGCTGTCCAATCTATCATGTTCTACTCATGCAAGACATACACCAAGTCTTTGAAGGTGAAGCATTGATCGATGGTATGACCAGGCTGCCGGTGGAAGACACAGTACCGGGTTTGACCCACACTAGGGTTCAACGGCCTCTCAGGAGGGAGTCTAATGACTTCTGAGGAGAGCAAGGCCAAGAATATGTCGGAGAGTGTCTCCGGCAGTGGCGGGTAGTAAGTTCTTCTTGGGCCCATGGGACGCCTTTGTTGAGAGCCATCGGGAGGTGGCACTTGGTTGTATTGGCGTGCTATTGTCCCTGTGGAGGATTGGTGGGGTTCTGACCCTGGGCAGTGTAAGGCTGGCGATTTTGGCTTTGGCTGGCAGGGTTGAACGCGCTCACTTGCTCGTTCACTTGGACCCCCTCAATGACTGGCCCTTGGGGCTTTCTTTGGAACCAAGACTTCTGGGGTTCGAACATAGAGTGGATGGGAGAATCCTTGACCTTGAGCTGGGTCTGGATAAACCGGGCTCGGCTGTAGAGTTGATGCATGGTGGTGATGTCATTCATCGCCAGGATGTTTCTATAGGCAGGTGTTGCATTGGCAATGATGATCTTCACCTTCTCTCCCTCCGGAAGGTACCCCGAAACTCGCGTAGCCATTTGCCTCCACCTATCGGCATATGCGGCGAAATCTTCATCGGGCTTCATCTTTTCGGCCATGAGATCCGTGAGAGAGTATTCTGGCCCAACCCTGTCTTGGAATTGTTTGAGGAACTTGGCCTTCACAATGGAGAAGTCCTCTGCGTCCTCGGGTAGCAGGGAATAGAACCAATCTAAGGCATGCCCATCCAGCGACCGGCGGAACAAATAGACCATTAGGCGGCGATCATGCTGGTAGGGAGCGGACTCATAGATGAAATCTTTGATATGGGTATAGGGATTGCCTAAGCCATTGTATTTGCGGTACTTCAGCAACTCGGATAGAGAGGGGACCCATAGGCCATTGAAATTAGGCATGTGCACGTCATGGTGCTGCCTGGGGTCGACTTGCTTTCGGAGCTCTTGGAGCTCCTTCTTGATAGACGCCCACTCGGACATCATATCCGGAGCGGCGGATGGTTGAGCATACATGGAAGAGGCAGGAGAGGTGGGCCTGGCGCATGGCTCAGGATGATGAGGTGAATAACAGGGTTGATATGGCGGAGACCGGGGCCTCGACTCAAGGTGATGGTAGTGCTCAGACTCGATTGGCGTGAATCGGATGGCCCGCGGCCGAATAGGAGTGTTGTCGGCTTGTCCCATGACAACATGGGGGCCGAATGTAGCTGCTACGGGGCGTGACGCACCCGCTCTGGGTGAGGGTGAAGAAGCGGCCTTTCCTTTGAGGGCCGTCATGAGGGTTTGGATCTGGGACTGATCAAGCTGGGGAATTAAGCGCAGGAGTTGAGTGGCTTGATCGTCCGACTGGGGGGGGGTGGATGGCTTGAGATGGGCCACCATCGTCGGGATGGTGGTTCTCGATAGCGCGAACTGTGGTGACCCAAGGGCGGGCTGACTCCTCGAGGAGATCATGAGGGAGGGACTCCTGGTAGTCTTGGGAGGTGTAGAAGGAAGTATCCGGGTTCTCATTGCTATAGATGGGGTTCAGGTACGACTCCATATTTGGAAAGTGAGCGCACAGAGATGGGGAAAGCCTTTCCAGACTTGGGAGGGAAAACCTAACCTAGACAGACACCTAGTTTCCTAAACAAACAATCCTATGCAAACAAAAGGAAAGAGAAAACGTCTCACCCAAAACAAGTAGTTGGCAATGATGATGATTTCTTTTAATTGGTTCAAGTTTGCCTTTTTATGAATTGATTTTTAGCAAGTTCTCTCTAAATAAGGAAAGGTTTCTAAGGGAGAAGGAAAGCTTCCAACTTCGGGTGTGACTAGGATTCCTCAACCTTGCCAAAAAATGAATGGGACTAACAGCTAGGTAGCGATGGGTACAACCAGTCCGGCGGCCGTGTGGGAATCCACAGTCAGCGGGGACTTACGGAGGCCCTCAAGCAAGTGCTCTAGTCGGACACAAGGAGTATGTGGCCGAGAGAGCGGGCGTCGCTGAGGAGGACAACCTATACTACGAACATGAAAAATGCGTATGCAAATCCTATGTGCACCGGAGTGCATGCAAATTCTAACCTAAGGACTAACAAAACAGAAATTAGGGCTGGCTGCTCTCAGAAGCAGAAGGCGACGGGTTAACTGTCGCGACCAAGATCGCGACAAGGAGCCAGTCGCGTTCCTCTTCGCAGTGGACAGAGAACAAACCAGACCTAATTATGCACAAAGATCAAACAATCCTATAACAAACAAGATTGACGGACTCTCAAGAACATGGAAAAGGCATGGTATGACATGGAATATGGATGGAGTATGTAAGATGAACCCAAATTTCAGAGAAAATCAGAAACCAGATTACTGACCTGGTCGCGACTACCACCCTGTCGCCTCCTTTATCGCGACAGGAGCACCGTCGCGTTATCAACAGACGCAGAAATTGTAAAGAACTCTATGCAAGCGTACGGGCAGAGGACGTACCTGGTCGCGACGCTCCTGCTGTCGCCTCCTTTATTGCGACGCTTCGGACGTCGCTTTCGCACACAGGACCACAGAAACATAGGAAAGGGACGAGATGAGTACTGTGTACTAACCTGATCGCGACAAGCCGTATGTCGCTACTTTGATCGCGACTTCTTGATCATCGCCTTCTCATTCAGAGCCACAGAACCCCAAGAAACTGCTAAGAAAGGGAACAAAAAAGGAAAACTACAACCACACCACACACATGAAGGAATAAGAACGACAGGGAAAGACAAGAACAAGCATGATGGGCACTAGAGGTCCCACCGTGATCGCCAAAAGGTATAATCACGGGATTGTACTCCTTTTTGAAAAATTATGAATATGAAGGATTAAGGAAAATTACTGTGATCGCCACCAAGTAGTCGCCCTAGATGTGTAGATTCGAGGACGGCTGACTACGTTGGAAAAGGAAAAGAAGAAGGAGGCGTACCCTAGAACGCGACGAGAGGGTTGTCGCTAGGCTTGTATCTGAACGCGACCTGGCAGACGTCGCTTTTCGGGTCGCGACAACCTCGTAGTCGCCTTCTTCTTCAGGGGATGGAGACTGTAGGTTCTGATCTTCTTGCTCCTCAGCGGCCGACGGGCAAGAGCCTCACACTGTCCTTGTCTTCTAGTACCTGCCAAGATCATGAAAACATAGAGAAATCCATTAGAACTTCGTGTGTAAGAGATTATTCAATAGAAAACAAGTACACATGCACTATGGTGGGAGCTCACGTGGTTGGGGTTTTTAACCCTTTGGGTGTTTAAGATAGGTGTGTGGTGAGTGTTCTAATAATGAATCTACGAAAAAACAAGAACTATGCATGCATGAAAAGAGAGAAATAAGGGAGAGAAAGGGAGAGAGATTGTGTAGCCGGATGAAAAATACCCTGGAGGGCTCTTCTCGATCGTCTGGAGAGAAAACTCTCTTCTTCGAAATTGAAGCTCTCTAGAAGAGGAAGAAGCAGACTCCGGCCTTGCCCAAAAAGACGGAGTATTGAGGTAGTTATAGGTGATTATTCCTGAAGGGCTGTGGGAGGAATAACGGGCAAGAGTCTGAGTTTGGGTATGGTTGGGTCGTGCGTGGGTGATTGGAACTCGGAAAGGATGATGTTAGGAAGGTTTCCACAATTTGGTAGGATTTGGACGCGATTTGGACGATCAAAAGAGGGAATATCCATGTATGGCATGAGTCCAAGTCAGGTTTGGAAAGGATCTCTGCATGAGGTCCAGAACGCGATGGCCTTATAGTCGCCTTCAGGAACGCGACGCCTCGATATGTCGCCTTTCTTATAAGGAAGGGGACTTTAAGTCATTTTGGTGATTTTTCAGGGAATTAAAATGCCTTTTTATGAACGCGACGTATCGACTGGTCATCTTCTTAAACGCGACAGTGGTATTGTCGCCTTCAGGGCCTTTTTAGCATGCGGCCATGCAAAGTGTCCGATCTCTATGCACGGGCATCAGAATGACGCGCGGTTTGAAACGCCGGACTCTTGACTCAAGAGCTATAAGATGAGAGATTGATTTTGACCAGGAAGAACCCACCAGGGCGATGAACTGATGAAAAGGATGTCATGATCGAAGAAAGCCAGCTTGACGATGACGAGCCAACGTGGGGCATCGATGATTTGACAAGAAATTTGCTTGACTTATGGGTTAGAAACGGGTGTCTATAGAAACCTGAATCAACAATGAGGCACAACTACCCCGATATATTCAGTAAGTCACTCTCCTATTATGATTATATGAATTGGGGACCAAATTCCTTAAGTGGGGGAGGGTGTAGCAACCTAGAATTTTTAAAACCTAAATAAATAGGATAATAAAAATAATAGTAAATTTGTGAAGAGGTTGATTAAATGCGCACTAAACGACAGAGCAATGGATAAAACAGTCAATAATCATTATGGGCTGTTCAAGGCAATCGATGTTTAAGGGAATCGATGCCCAAGGTAATCGATGTTCAAGGTAATTGATGTCCAAGGTAATCGATGTTCAAGGTAACCGATGTTCAAGGTAATCGATGTCCAAGGTAATCGATGATCAAGGTAATAAATTCTCAAGGTAATCGATGTTAGTTAATAATTGATGTTAAAAGATAATCGATGTTGAACAGTAATCGATGTTTGGAGCAATCAATGTATCAAATCAACTGGCCCAGATATAACGTTGTCAGCCAAAGTTGAACTTCGAATATGACGAAGTTAGCTTCGTATATGATGAAGTTAAGCATTGACTGATCAAGACCAAAATGAAGTAGACTTCGTATATGATGAAGTGGACTTCGAATATGACAAAGTTAGCTTCATATATGACGAAGTTAAGCTTTGATTGGTCACGACCAAAATGAAGTAGACTTCGTATATGACGGAGTGGACTTCAGATATGACGAAGTTAGCTTCGTATACGATGAAGTTAAGCTTCGACTGTTTAATACCAAAACGAAGTAGACTTCATATATGATGAAGTGGACTTCAAATATGATGAAGTTAGCTTCATACATGACAAAGTTAAGCTTTGAGTGATCATGACCAAAATGAAGTAGACTTCGTATATGACGAAGTGGACTTTGGATATGACGAAGTTAAGCTTCAATTGTTCAAGACCAAAATGAAGTAGACTTTGTATATGACGAAGTGGACTTCATATTTGATGAAGTTAGCTTCATATATGATGAAGTTAAGCTTCGACTATTCAAGACCAAAACGAAGTAGACTTCGTATATGACGAAGTTGACTTCAAATATGACGAAGCTAGCTTCGTATATGATGAAGTTAAGCTTTGACTGATCAAGACTAAAATGAAGTGGACTTTGGATATGATGAAGATAGCTTCGTATATGACGAAGTTAGCTTCGACTGTCCACGACTAAATCATGTATGACTTCGTATATGACGAAGTTACCAGTTATCTTCCACACTATAAAATACGTGTTAACTCTATATCCGAAAATGAAAAGGAAAAGTATAGACCATAGAAACGTGATTAAATCCAATGGTGGGTTCCGAACCTGATCTCTAGAACTAAACCAAACTAAACCAAATAGGAAGACTTGTTACGAAAATGATTCCTATGGAAGTTCTGGAACCTAATAGGACACCTATCAAGAGTTAGGAAACTGCAAACCCAGAGATTTAACCATCAATAGACTTCCATATTAATTCAAATATGTTCCCATCAAGAGAGAGAGTTTCTAAAGGTCTCCCACTCCTATTGGAACGGAAATCCTCTAGGCACGAAAGAGATCAAGTTAAAAACTGCAACTCCACTTTCCGGTTACGATAGGATTCCTAACAACTCTAAATCTATAAATGCTCATCATAAGCCCTTGGAGGTGAGCTACCAACTTGCTAAAGGACTTGCGGAAGAATACCTAGAGCACCAGAAAAGGAGGAGATCGCCCAACCGGAGCTTTCTTCCCCAGACCCCGTTCTGCTTCGTCGTGTAGAAGATTTTCTTAGAAACGTCCAAGGTAGGCAATCTCTCAAGCACAAACCTAAATAATCTCATTCATAGATAGTCTAGGAAACCAGTAGTCAAAGCCCCTGTTTGTCCCAGATTTTATCTATCAAGTTGTGATATTTTCATGTTCAAGGTTCTATTACTCCACGTACTGTGACCTTTTGGTTGCTCTTGTTCTTTGTGAAATTCCTATCAAGACCTTGATTTCTTTTGAGTATACCTTGCTAGGAGTTGTTTAGCCATCTCCATAAGTTATATGCTTAAGTGTGTTTCACTAGCCTTAAAACTCAGATTTCTGAATTGTCCTGCTTGATACTGTGATGAGTCTATCTTTAAGTTCTTGTAAAGACTGTAACAATATCAGGTGATATTAAGGTTAAAGTATGTTAATTGCTCTATTCATGGAAGATGTGCACGATCTATTCTACTGTCTTGGATTCTTCTTCACATGCACACACCAACCATAAGAAAAGGAATCCAAACTTTTTGCCGGTACCGACTGTGCTGTGCAACAGATACTATCGTTGGTATTACTTGTCATTTTACGTGCCCAACCTGTTGTTTTATGTTTAGACCTCCTTATAAACTCATCTATTCAAGTTTTTCTTTACGCTCTCATCTATTTTTCTTTACTCTCATCTATCATTAATACTCTATTGGCTATTGACTGATTGTCTAAAAATAATATACATGACTAATGCCTGGCAATATTATAAGGGGCCGGTCTGGTCCTGGGAGGTGCGCCCAAAAGTGCTAGTGCCCGCGGGAGTTAATTGATCAGAGTGTTTGGAATTACACTCAAGTGCTAGTTATCTTGATAATCTAAAGACAATCAAAAGTGCTATCTTGACTAGTGTGCTATCGTGACGTGCTATCTCGTGATATGGTCAATCCTTTAATGTGCTAGATGTGCTATATTATTTCCTTGAAAGTACTATTGTGTTCTTGTTATCATGTGCTATGACTCTCTTGAATGTTCTCTCTAGTTATCCTGCTATCCAAGATATTAATTGCTACGTCCCGACATTTAATATATCTATAAATGCCGGAACGTGAACGAATAAGAAATCAAGAGTAAATTTTGAACTAATTGAGCAGAAGATTGCTCGGGGCTTCACTAAATAAAAATAATTAACTGTCATTCTACAAGTATTACATGATTCTCAATTTACAACTCAAAGGTAGACGCCGCAAAGGTTGATCTCTCAGCACACAAAACCCGATGTCCTGCCTCCTAGAAATGTAGATTACCTGAGAAAAAGTAGGTATGAGAACTCTTGCCCAGTAGGATTTATCCTCCAAAATCAAAGAATATAAAGGTTTACATGAATCAAGGATAATTGGGGTACAAGAAGGTAATAAGGACTAAGTACAAGTAATAGAAAATTGATATAATCAGATCATAGATGAAGTGAACCATGATTATCAAACAGTAACAAGCAGGAAGTAACATGCCAATGAACTGACACAAGGTGTCCATCAATGAAATAGCAAAGCACGAGTGTATATATAACCAATAATTTAGAAGGAAATAAAGAAAGTGTATGTGTAGAGATGCCCTGTCCACTCTTCAAGCAAGCAATAAACAAACATGTTTCAACATAATTCATGGAAATGTCGACCAATCTAGCTTGTAGTGGTGTCATGCCAAACACCCTGGAGATCCATACCACTCTGTGCAGATTAAACGTATTCGGGTGCTCCTCCCGGGACTGGATCTGCCCCATTTGCACTGGCATTAAATCAAGAGAGAGTCCGAAGACCCAAAAGTCTATCATCCCATTTCCAATTATGATATACATACATGGTACTTGGGCACTCATCAAGAGTCAAGCATTTTTACAGGAAGTGGGGTTCTGGAAGTTAATGTTCCAAAATATTCAGAAGGTATAAGAATCAAGATAATTTAGGATGTCCAAGAATAATCCAAAGTAGGATATGGAAGGCAAATGAATGATTCCTCTTAGTGATAAAGTAATTGGAACTCAACTTAATGAAGATCCCCAAATTGTCCTCATCATTTTATTCTTGTAAAAGATTCAAGTGGAGGTACACAAGTACTCAAGATCTCTCATAGAACGAAGATTCAGGTTTCAATGCCAAAATCTACAGAAGGTTGTAGACATGTAGGAATCAAATATACTTGAGGTATTCAAAGACAATCCTTAATGGAATATGGATGACATTTGCATGATCTTTCTCAGAGATATAGTAGTTGGACTCCAAGGAAATAAGTGAAATAACTAGTTGAGTTAATACCAAAGTGTCTTACCCTTGATTAGACATGAAACATATCAATTTAAACGCATCAGACATGTGTATGTCGACATCCAGGAAGTGGCTGTCGACAGCTACTGTCCTCCCAGAATCAGTTTCTGGGGACTGAACACTATCTGTCGACAGACTAGAGTCGGTTGTCGACAGGTGAGGAACATCTGTCGACAGATGAGGAACATATGTCGATAGCTACTGCTGGTTTTTGCATTGTCTGGGTTCTGGAAGCAGGAACCCTGTTGACAGGTAAGTGCTGGTTGTCGACAGGTGTGATCTAAACTTCCAGGAATGTGGTAAAACTACCACAGGAAATTCTACCAAGTGTTTCTATGAATCCTCACATGATTGACAACATCAAATAGGTCTTGTTTCCAGTTCTAAACACTACTTTACATGAGGGAAATAAGTAGAACAACAGGAATATATTGTGGCATGGACACCTATGACAAGATGATATACTGGAAACATAACTCTTCCAAACCACATTCTCTTGTAACTAATAGGAAGATTTCCACAAACATGCTTGGACCTAACACGAATATTAGCTAAACATGATTACAAGGAATAGAAGAACAATTCTAAAGATGTTTCTAGAATCAGAGGCAAGTGTGGACATGGCCAAACACTTAAACATGGAGTTCTTCAGTATGAGAGGAAGGCTAGAACAAAAAGAGGAGGTCTTTATGGTATGGATAGCATGGAAAGACTTCTGGAAGAAAGAAAATTGCTTATACAAATCCTTTATGAGAATCTTTCTCGAATTTGGGAGGAAAGTCATATCAAATACATGTATCAATACCCAAAGACATGAACTTCACTAAAGGCATGAACACAGTGAGAGAGAAAGACACTCCTATTAGCTTTACTGAACTCAAATCAAGATAATACTGAAATAGATGGTCTCAAGGATTTTAATAGAAGAAGGAAACCAAAGGAAGGTGAGTTCTACAGAACACGGAACAAATAGTAAATATGGGTTTATATAAATGGAGAGACCATAAGCATGAAACAAGAAATGGAAGAAGAGTCGTAGGGAGGAACCTACTTAGTCCAAGAGGAATGCAAATCCTCCTCTATGCCAGGTAAAAGGATGCAACGATTGCAGTGGCAACAACAAGAAGAAGGAAACAGGAAGGCTTGTTGTAACAGCCACGACAGGTGCAAAGGTGAAGTAGCAACAGCAGCTACGGCAGGCAGCAGTAACAGCTCCAGCAACAGGAGCAGGAGCAAGAGACAAGAGTAGCAGGAGCAGGAAGTGGTGGAAAGACCCACACGATGGGTGAAGGGAAGGCTTATATAACCTCTCAACTCTCATGCATGTATGGCACGCAGGCCATACATGTGGAGCCGTAAGACTCCCTTAAACCATGCCAAGCCAAGTTTGCCATGCATGGTTCACATGACTTACACCTAAGGTGAGACGTGTGGGCATCTTAACCCCTGTGAAGTGAGCCTTACGTAGCCCCCCTACGTAAGCAAGAATTATTCCAAAAAATAGTTACTGTAATTAAGCCATAATTCAGCTGACCCAAACATTCCTATATTTTTATACTCAAATGGTGTCCATTCAAGTTGAAACTTCAACCATAAGCTAATTAAAAGGTTTTACAAATTATGGTGATTTTAGTTTTATTTTTAGAATTTATTTTTCACCCAGCAAAATTTGCTCGAAAAATAGTTGTGTCAACTTAATCTTGAAATCCGCGCATCAACAATTCTGGATATTTACATTTCTGATATCAACACATTTTCTAGAAATTATGGTGTTCTCAAATTTCAATTTCGTTACAACATTCTGGTGTCACCCTGTCGGAGTGCGCACCTCTGAGTACATACCAGAATAACATTTAATTATTAGTACAAATTAATCTTAAATTAGAGTTAACTACAACTCATGATCGTAGTTATGTTTAACAATTAAAATCTTCACATTTTTCTAATTTTTTTATAAATAAAATTTTTGGGGTGTTACATTAATCACTTAAAGTATGCTTGTTTTACGAGATATTAAGTCCTACTGAGCATTATCGCTCATCTTATGTAATTGTGATTATCTTCAGGTGAATATAATGATGATGAGGACCACACACAAGAGGATGGGTATGAGCAGAATCATGAGTGACCCTAGTGTCATCCAGACTGTTAGAGTCTAGTTTAGTTTAGTTAGTTGTTTTTATTTAAGTATGAAGAAGTTCTCTGGGCCCATAGTTAAGGCTCTGAACTAGTGAATGTAACAGACACGGTGGAAGGAATAAGGAAATATAGTTGGTTTTATACTATTTTAAACTGTGGAATGGTTTGATGTCTATACCGCTCTATACTTGCATTATATTAATTACTTCACATCTCGATATTCCGCGTCGGGACGTGACAGTAGACTTATGTGTCGCTAACCAGATGTTAACGACATACTATGATGTCGTTTGTAGTCTGTAAGTTTTGGGTGTTAGGAGGTTAACGACATAGTCGATTGCCATCAACTTAGAGTTGACGGCAACAACATTGTTGTCTACATCTCTGTATGTGTTTGGGTTTCCTTCTTTGAACCAACTTCGATTTCTTCGTGGATAGACTTGGTCGTCTATGTAAATATTGGTTTGAGTTTCCCTTTCCTACCATGAGCATTAATTGGTTTGAGTTTCCATTTCCTACCATGAGCACGACTCAGACCCTTATAAATATTGGTCGTCTCTGTAAAGAGAGAATTTTTACTTAGCTAGGGTTTTATTAGGTGTTCGGAGAGAGAAAAGAGAGAGACTTTGGATGATCAATCTGATAAAATAGAAGCTACAACGGCGTTCTTTGGCGACAAGAAGGTTCAACATAACGTGGGGAGGCTCTTGCTTTGAGGGGAGATCATCTACCAAGGCGTGGAAGGCGAATTAAACCAGGGAAGAACACCACTTTGTCTTGGATAAGGAGGACTTCATCATCTAAATTCGATCTTCAGGGGTTTTTTCTGAGGCAAGTAACTTAAGGTTTTCATCCATGTGTCTATCATCTAGTGTTTTAAGATTTTTACAGATTTTTGTCTCATGTCCTAGACCCCCTAAATTCTCTTTTCTTTGGTTTTCGGTCTGCTGTTTCTGCAGACAGGAGGTTGATGGCATAGAAGACTGCTGTCAAGTTCTTGGGTCGATGGCAGTGGATCCCGCTACCAATACCCCGTAACGGTAGACACACTGACTTTAAGTTCTTATTTATTTCAGGAAATTTTAACTGTTATGCATATGATCTATTTTGTGGATTTCAAGTGTTAAATGGAGGTTTAGGGTTATGATAGGTTATGTTATATATATTGTGGAGGACTTTGTGGAATATTGACATTTTCTATGTGCCCTATTAATTTCTGTAATTTCTATTAATGGTTAATAAAGCATGCATGATAGATTTAATTCAAGAAATATAGTTATATCATGAGTTTGTGGTTCAGTAATTTTCCTTGGATTTAGGGTCACTGTCATGGTGTTTTGAAGGAGAAATATTCATTAGTTTCTTGTATAAGGTATTTTTAAAGTACCATCATGTTAATTACTTGAATTCTATTTTAATTTCTAAAATTAGTTATAATGTTTTAAAAAATCTTAAAAATTAGTCGTAAGATATGTTCCATATATAGGACCTATGGTAAAAATTTGAGTATGTTCTGACATTCAGAACTACTGTTTCTAATTATGAGACCATAATGACCATGTTAAGCATGATAAATTAAAAGTGATGATTTCCTAGTGATTAGTACCATGAGTAGACTCCGTTAAACATGTTTTAGCACTGTTAGATAGTAAAGATTATTTCTATAACCTGAAATATGTGTTTATGTCATAAGCATGTGAATATGTCATTAAGTGCATGAGAATTATGTGTTAAATAAGTGGCTAATGTGATAAATTGATTAATGTGCCGATTATGACACTGCTAACGTAGAAGGTTGCGGAGCCGTACTATAGAAAAGTCTCTATGAGAAGGCTCAATGTATATGTGATATCTTGTGGGTATCAGGATGAAATCATGGAGGTGGAAAAGTACCATTAGTTAAGGTGGAGAGTGCTTCTCCCAGTTCTGTGCAGTTTACCAAAATTATCACTATGTTGCCTAGTTGATGGGTATGTGATATGTGTGTGATAGTGTCCTTCTTTATGGTGGTTTGGGCTATGTGTCACGATAAAAATATGTGAAACAATATGAAAATAAGTGTGAATGTGTAATGTGATCATGTGAAAGTGATGTGTTAATGTGATCCAATGTGAAACCATGTGAATGCGCTACGTTTATGCTAAAACAGCAAGCAAAGAGTAAGTATTTGTGGTATATGAATGTATTAGATAGGAAAGATATCATGTTAGTATCATGAGTAGGTATGTGCTCTATTTTGATTATATAAATATGTGGAAATATGTCATAATTGTGAGTTATGTTAACCATCATGTGCTATAGGAAATCTATGTGTAGTTAGTATGTCAAAACATGTTTACTTAGTACTCGCGAATAGCCACGTGAATCATGTGATAGTTTACTTAATGTGGTATACTTGTGTAGAATGTATGTGATAAGTGTATGGATGTGACCAATGGGTTGCTTGTTGAGTCTATTGCGTAGACTCATTCTTGCTTAAACATACATGTGAGACAGGTATTCCAGAGCTTGAGAAGATAGTGAGGAGGGACTCCGAGCAGGAGGAGTACTTGAGACGTGGAGAGCTTTGTTGTAGCTTGTACTTTTCTTTTTACTTAGTACATAAGACGTTATTGTATTATGGACTATTGGACTTGGTTGTTTGTGAACTTTGTTATATTTATTTTGTTGCTGTATAGATTATGGGATGTGTGTGGTGATGATGGAATAAGAATCACATTTGTTTTTGTTGTACTTTCCTTTGTTATTTGTGTACATCTCTACCTACTTTATTGTGATGGGTACATATCCCACTGTGACGGCACACTTTATATCGACGTGGATTAGTATAATTGAACCAGTATAAAGAGGGTCGTTACAGTATGTCTATATGCTTATTAGATTCATTGTATGGTACATCGTCTACATTTGGCATTAGTTGTTGCTTCAAAAGAGGTGATTCTTATTCATCACTTTTTCAACAAATTAATATCATCAATAGTATTGGAGCTTCATGTAAGCAGCATGATTAACTAAAAGCTACTCAAGCTGTTGATATTGCTCATTTAATTGCTATCAATTAGCTTAAGATTGGAAAAGGTCTTAATCAAATTGATACTTTACAGAGGGCAGGTGATACTCCTTGTAGTTCACATTTAAACTCTATTTCAAGCTTGATAAAAATGTTTAGTGCTACATGTACAATTTTACTTAATATGATTGATGATGGAGCTACACCTGCCCCGTGGAGATTAATTTGTTTGGACCACCACCCCTCTTTATTGACATTTTTAAGATAATGAATTTTGTCTAGTAGTACCAAAGAGGGTTCTAGTGATTAACCTTCTATATACACCAAAATTATTAAAGTGATGGGATTAAACTAATACCAAGAAGAGCAAGTTTATAAAACAAGTTTTAAGAGAAAAAATTATTGCCCACACATTTGCATGTGGTCTTGTCCATCCCTCTTACAAAGGGGTAGGACCCACTTGTTGCAGGGCCCGCTCTCTTGTAATAGGGGTGGGGCAAGATCATATGCAAGTGTGAAGCCCATCTTACTTTTTAAGGCATGATGTAATGACCCAAGAATCAGATACTTAGAACCCTCCAAGTATCCGACCCTTGGACCTCCACCCACAGATCCGAAGACTCGGAAGGGTTAAGAAATATGTCTAATGAGACATACAACAGGTTTAAATAGCTAAACAAGTAAAGAAGTGCAACAGCGAAAAAGAAAATATACGCAATGTCCTAGATAATAATTCAAGTGCAAAAGGAAATACTGACCATTTCTAATGCTGCTAACAACAAGCAGTAGAACACTGACCGTCCGAACACAAGTACTGACTCCTGCGAACTCAAACCTAGAAGGAAGTAAGGGGAATGAGCTTCGTGAATGAAGCCTAGTAGGTAACCCAACCCCTCACCGGTTCGAACAGTAGAAATAAGAACAGTGTAGTTAACTAGGCAAGAAGAACAGTAGTACTAAAGCAACTAAGCTAACTATACCAAGCGGAAAGGTGGCGGTATCTCAAGTAAACACAACTATCAACTGAGCGGGAATATAATAAAATAATAAATGTGCAGGTACTGAAGTAAGTAAATGGGAAGTACGCGGGTCTACAAACACCACCAACTCGGCACAGCTACATACGATCACAACTCGGTAAGTGTGCTTCGTGGATGCTCGCACATGATAACTACTAAATTTTCCGTGTTAAATTTCATACATTTAGTTAAGTTTAGAGAATCTTTGTCTATAAATAATGTGCAATTTGACTTGAATTTTCATTCTATTCATGTTTAAGATTCTGAACATGTTAGTTGATTTTGGGGTTAGAATACATGTTAGATTTCATTCAAATAAGTCACTCTTTCTTTTTCAGATTGAATAATTAGGTTCATTTTGAAAATATAATAATAATAATAATAATAAAAGATCTTTTGTAAATAAATATTATAAATAATTCTTGTCGCAATAAATAGCTTGTAAATATCTTTAATAGTAGATCGGTTTAAGTTTGTAAATAAATAAGATTTTTACACCTAATCCCAATTAATAAAATTTTTTAATAAATATCTCACCATACCCAATCTTATCATGACACATACCCCACCCCATCCCAATAAATAAAACTTTTTAAATATCCTACCTAATCCCATCACATTTTCTTCATTTAACCTAAATATCTACGCACTCCATTTAAAAACCTTTTATTAACTTTTTCTTTCCCCAACAGATCTGGAAGCTGGCGCAGGGGCACGGCGGTGTGTGCTGCTGTGCTAGGGCGATGGCGCCAGGGGGTGAGGCGACCAGGGCCAGGGTGGCTGGCGAGCTGGCATGCGCAGGAGGGCTGTGTGCGATGCAGGCATGCTATGGGAGATGGGGTGTGCCCAGGCGATGGCGATGCTGGGCCGGATCTGCGGCCAGTTGAAGGCGGCCAGATCTGGCTGAGGTGGCGCAGTGCTGGGTTGACCGGACCCGGAAGTGCCCTGGTGTGAAGGCGCGGATGAACCAGGAAGCAGCTGACATGGAGGAACTCCTGTGCGCGGCCGGGTGTGTGCAAGCGGACCAGCTGATGCAGGCGCGATGCTGGCCGGGGCGGTTGGAGGCGTGCGACGCAGGCGATGGGCTGAAGCTGCTGAGGTGGCGATCCTGGTGCTGCTGCGTTGGTGATCCAGGAGGCAGGAACAGGAGCTTACAGGAAGCAATGGAGCCTATAAAAGGACCCCGAGCTCCTCTTCTCCAGGGGCTCTCTGGTTAGAATTTCTTAGGAATTTTTTAGTTTCCATTTTTCTGTATTTTCTGTTTTAGCAGAGCAGTGAGATGTTTAGGGAGCTTTAAATTTTTATCATGTTCTTCCAGTTCTTACGGGAGGAGTTGGCCAGTTCAAGTTTTAGGGAGATTTTGTTTGAAATTGTATCTTCTACAATTTCCTTCTTGTACTTCTTCTTTCAGCAGAGCATGGAGTTGTCTGGGTTGATTTCTGTAAATTCATGTTGTTCTTGATGTTGCTAGTTCAGGTTTTTACTATTTTCTGCCATTTATTTCGGTAATTTCTCTTTGAGCATCTGTAGGAGAGTTCTGTAGAGCAAGGCCAGGAGACTAGTTCGCCAGTGAAATTTTAGAGACATTTTATTTCTGTATTTTTCTTTCAGCAGAGGGTTGGCGAGTTGGGGATTTTGGGGACTTTTCTTCTTTCATCAGAGCTGTAAGGGGTTAGCTAGTTCAGAATTCCAGTTTTATTTGCCATTTTTCCCGTACTTATCTTCTTTCAGCAGATCGGAGAGTTGAGAATTCCAGAGGGGGTTCTGTTCTTGGTTTTGGGGTTTTAAATTTAGCATTTTAGGAGGGTTTGTTTCTGCTCTTCTGTGGGGATTGTTAGGATTCTTAGTTTTCGCTATTAATTTCTTCTTCAGTGCATATATTGGTTGGTTTGATTTTTTTGAGTAAATTTTAGTTTTCCTGTTTTTCCAAAGTTCAGAGAATTGAGAGTTCGATTTTTTTTTCAGGTTCTTAGTTTCTTTCCATTTTCTATAAGCTGCTGCTGTGAGGAGATGAGATCCAGATGTTTGCTTGGAATTTTTAAGATTTTGTTCTTCTATTTTTCTATGCTCAGTGAGAGATTCGAGGGATGAGCTATGGGAATTCTAATAGCAGCTGAATTCTAGTTTTTCCTTTTCTTCTATGTAATGCAAGCTACTGTGTTGGGAGATCGAATGCTCCATTTTTATTTCTTTTGTGTTCCAGAATTTTATCCATTGGTATTTCCATTTCATTCTCTCTATGTTCTGGACAGATCATGAGTTGAAGTTGCAATTTACATTTATTTTATTGTTTTCTTACTAATTCATCCCTCGAGCTGTGAGGGTATAGTGTCGGATTCTTCTTGCTATTCTGAAACTTAGTGCAATTTGTTTCCTCTTTGTTCCTCATCCCTCGAGCTATGAGGGTACATTGATATCAAGTTTCTTTAATTTTAATTCTGCTTGTTCTTTCATTAAGTTTGATCTATCAAAATTGTGCGGGGTTTGATCGGTGTTGTTTACACCTTCATTTTTAATGTACTGTCGATAGAGATTTCAAGTAAAAGTAGTTTAATTCAAACTCTATTCAGCCTCTCTGTGGATATGACCTATTCTCACCACTTTGCTAGTTCATCTTTGTTATTTTAAATTCGTGAGACAATTTAGAGAAGGTGGGCATTTTGACGTGTGCAATGAACTCGAGACAACGAAAAACACACAGTTAACAAAGTCGCGCGTTCAGCACACATGGACAGAAAGCCCTCGTCTGGACAATACACACTAACCACAGCCCAGCCTCTACTAGTCAATGGTCAGGTGTGTCCACCGGCGTCTTACGCTCGACCACGAGTTCAGGTCTCCCCTCCTGTTAGAGTGAGAAGCGTGGACAAATGCAACCACAAGACGTAGTTTGGCCGGACTACTGTCCCACGCATATCCTCCCTGCACGGCTCCAAAATCGTACGAGGTGAGGCAGTGAGAACGAACTAGATAGACCACATCGCGACCCTCCAAACTCCGCGGGACGTGGACCAACTAAGAGAACTCTACAAACGACTCAACGCCGCTGTCCAACACCATTTTCCCCTTCATCTAGAGAAACACTCAATAGACGCAATCATGGCTCGGAGACCACCCTCAATGGGCCCACGAGGACGAGGGTCCCGGGAAACGATAACAACCCCAAAAGCGCACCATGCGCTGGGACAAGTCCTCAAGTGCTAAAGCACTGGGTGAAGACTAGTAAGGCACAGGGCTAGGGAGTCAGCACAAGCATCACGAGTGTGATACAGAAACTCAAGACGGAAGTGGACCCGCTAAAGTACCCGACTAACGGTCAACCTCGAAAAGCTTATATTGCCACCCCGGACAGTCGGTCGGCCCTCGAAACTCACCCCACGGGTGCCGAAAACGCGACTGTTTGGGTCAACTGGTCAAACAGCGATGTCGGCCTGATCGGAGCTGACTTGGACAGGCCTGAATATCGAGGAACCTAGCATGGCAGTCATCAACCCCGCGCTGGCCCATTGGCACAGCCGGGACGACCCCAATGCCAGAAATGACGCAAAAAATGAACTCTGAATGGCCCAGAAAAGGCCAAAAACCCTGCCGACCCGGGCGGGCTTGGAAATCAAGGAATCCGGCACGATGGTCGTCAACCTCGAGCTGGCCCACTGGCTCGACCCGGACGACCCCAACGCCAAAAAGGGCGCGAAAAATGGACTCCAAGAGGCCAAAAAGGTGCAACGACCCTGCCCGGCGCATTGCGCCGCACCAGGGCTGCCCAGGCCTCTGACGCAATGCGCTGGCAAGGCAGCGGTTGGCACAGTGCGCCAGCCATGGCTGGCGCACTGTTCCACCCCCCCCCCCCCCCAAATCCCACGTCGGCCCCCCTGTTCTGCGACAGGGGGAGGAGGAGGGGAGGGAAAGGGGGAGCCCCGCCGGCGACCGGCCTCCGATCGCCATCGGCACGGCTCGCCAGTGGCAGTGGAGGGCGCTTGCCACTGTCGGCCCCTCTCCAGCCACTGTTGGCCTCTGGCCACGAGAGAGAAAGGGAGACAGAGAGAGCGGGAGCAGGGTACAGAGAGAAGGGGGGAACGGCGGTGCAGAAGGGGAGGGGCTTCCGGCCGATGCTGGAGAGGGAGGAGAGGTCCCTACCTCGGCGGTAGGACCCGCCAGTGGTGACCCCAGGTGGCGGCGATGGCAATGGCGACAGTGGTCTCCTCTCCACGGTGCAGTGCATAGGCGAGAGAAAGAGAGAGTGCAGGGAGAGAAGAGAGCTCGGGGGAGGGGGAGGAAGAAGGAGGCAGAGGAGGAAGAAGAAGAAGAAGAGGAAGAGGAGGGCGGCGCGGAAGGGGGGAGAAGGGGAGGAGGGAGGAGTCTGCCCCCTTACCGAAAGAGGGTCGACCCCCTTTTCCCCACCTCCTACCAAATGGCAAGGAGGTTGCCGAAGGGGGAAGGGGGGACCACTCCTTGACCTTTGAAGGTGGCAAACGCCACATCCCATCCTCCTTACACAAAAATTTCGCCCTCAAAATTACAACAACAATTACAAAGTCGAAGCACGAAAGTAAATCAGGGGTAGGAACAACTCACTCAAAATGATCTAACAATTCAAGGGAAAAGAGCATGACAAGAAAAAAAGTCAGCGCAAAAAAGGCCACAAAGTCTCACCATGACTTCCCGATGGTCGCTACTGCAATGCGGCCATGCGAGGAGTGCCCAACCGACCAACCGACAACTCACATAACCCACTAAGTGGCGTAGAACACCTAATTGGATGCCGACAACTCCACACACGTGGCACACATCCAAAACGAATCGAAAGCAACTAGAATCGTCAGTCGGAAACCACACAGATGAAATCATCATCAAACCTCACTGTTGAAACCAATCCGGTCAGTAACCCACTCTATCACCATCAAAACCTGACAAAAAACACAGTCACTGGCAAAAACTCTGAAAAACACCTATGAGTCAACCACAGGGCTCAGAGGAATGGCCTCACGCAGCTAGTCACAGCTAGTATCGGCCACACAGCCAAAGGGAAGTCTTGCAAGGAAAACTAGAGTCTAAGCGGAAACAGAGATGTGGAAAACCTCTCAACACGTGGAACAACATCCACAACACCACTCGGTCTCACCCAGACCTTCCTCATGGTCCGACAAGGACACCAGACGAATGTGGAGTCATAGGAAAACCAAAAGCACAACATGCTCCAAAAGCATAACACGCAGCGACAAAGGTCAAAAAGATGTTTGAGGTTAGGCTAGAACCAAGCAACCCAAGACGTCAGTGACTCACGCGGTCAAGCACTGGCAAACTGATAGACCTCATTGCCACCAAGGACATAGACAGGAGTCCCGCTATCGGCTTCTAGACTCACCACCCGACACACGATCGGAAAAACCCACAATGGTTTGGCACCCACCACGAACTGCGCAACGCTAAGCGCATGTGCCACATATCGACCACAGAAAAACACTTAATCACCAGAAAACGAGGCAATTGCAGAGGCCAAAAACGGCACACTGACCCGAGTCGGACTCAAACCAACACAGGGTACCACAACCCAACACGCACAAGCGAGGGAACACCAGGTGCGGGCCACAACCAAGATCGGGCGCACCACAGCCAAGGCTACAAAATCACAAGGTAGTTGCCACACTGTGGTACGGTACAACCACAAGGGACAGACCACCACTTGTGTCCCAGAGGTGGAGTAACTCAATGCCTCGAGCACCTCGCAAACTGCAAAACTGCGCATAAAGCTCAAGGCCAGCACATATGGGCACAACCACACGGTGCTACCACAAGCACCAAAACCCACCAAAGCACAGCGCACACATCCATATCAATGGTTCTGAAATGGCACGGGGCCAGAAGAAGGGACTCCCTACCAGGGACCCACCAAGAAGAAGCACACACGAAAGCCTATGAGCTTTAAAGAGCGCAACAAACATGCTAGCTCTTAGAAGTACACCACACAAAGCATCAGCCCTACCACAACAGGTAGTGAGGACCACACACTAAAAAGGTGACAAAAGCCTCCAAGAACAAAAAGAGGCACAAAGCAGAGCACACACGAACACAACGCCAACACGAGCAAGCTAGCCGAGAGAACCGGAGCTAGCTAGCACTGATCACATGGAAACACATTGTCCCACATTGACCAGTCAGGCAACACAAAAACCGACACAAAAAATGTAGCAAACTGATAGGTCCACCAACCTACAATGCCAAACGGAAATGACGACATGAGGGGAGCAACCCGTTCAACTCCAAAACAACTCGAGGTAAGGGACCTTCACCAAGGAGGCCACAACAGTGTGCACCACAGTGCTAGAGCGCTACAGTGGAGCGCCACCACCCTGAGCAACCCACAAAAAGCAAAGGACGAAGACACGCAACATGTCTCTTCTGCATGCAAGGGAGGGGGCCAAAGCACAAAACTAGTACCTCCGCAAGGAGTACTGCTAGCCACATGACCACGACACCCACAACATTACCAACTGCGAGAGCATGTTGGGCACAGGAAAACGAAGCAAGACCATCCGAGTCACGAGGACACACGTAGTCCCACCAACACAACCGAGAAAATTGGAAATGAACAATAAGGCAAGCTAGCCAATGTAGCAGCCAGACACAAGGTCGAAGGCACTGCACCTTGACCGGCAATGCCCAAGTAGACTATAACACAGACAGTCCAACCGGCAACAATGACAACTCATCTCTACAGAGAGAGAGCGGCAACAACCAAAATAAACATTAGGCAACCATGGGAAGGACCTCCACAAGGAACGATAGAGAGTCATCGTAGGAGAACTTCACCAGAACAAACAACCCTAACAACACAGACCTTCAGAGAGAATACAACAACAAGTAGAAGCAATGCAAGACAGTCCTGGGAGAAACCTCCACCAGAACAACCAAGACATCGTTCTGGGAAAACCCGCCAGAACGCACCAGCCAGAACTCACCAAGACAACAACAAACGGTTCTGGAAAACCTCACTAGAACACAAAGCCAACCAACAACGCACCTTAACCCTGATGGCAACACAACAGAAATGAGCACGAAGAAAGTTTTGGAAGAAACCTCCACCAGAACAAGCAAGGAAGAGCTCTGGGAACACCTCATAAGAACTCGCAACCAATCAGTACAGGGCCACCAAGCAATCATAAGCAAGTGACACTACACACAACTAGAGACATCATGAACACGCATAGAGCATTTGCTCAGTTCGAGCACCAATGCCGACTCAGCAGAACACAGGGCATCCACAACTCATCGACAGGTGATGCAACATGCCCAAATAAACACTGTATAAACACAGCCACGAGGAAGACACAACTAGGAAAAATAAGAACACCTTCCACCGGACCCGCAGACAACAAGTCTGCACTGGTGAAGGGCACACCGCAAATAGGCTCTCTCAGCCATAGTAGCACACATGCAGCCGAAAGTGCAGCCGACGACGACCAAGAGCACTGCATCAGACTTGCCTGCAACTGTCCTCTACACAAGGAAGACTCTGCCAGTGAGTCCATCATCAACCGCACCACCGAGACGAGCCAACCAACTACTACACTCACCACACACGCAACACTGCAACGCTAGCAACCCTTATGCAACACGCACTCGAATCTTGCCGAACAACAACCCACCTGTAAAACCTGATCAAGGCACAAGCCTAACACTAACACACCACGAACGGTGCCCACAACACGCTTGAACTATTTTCTGGGATTGCCATAGCCATTAACCTATTGTAAATCTTATAAGACATTACTTTGATACTAACTGTAACGACCCAAGAATCTGATACCCAGAACCCTCCAAGTACCCGACCCTTGAACCGCCACCCACAGATCCGAAAACCCAGAAGGGTTAAGAAATATGTCTTGAGATATACAACAAGTTTAAATAGCTAAACAAGTAAAGAAGTGCAACAGAAGAAAAGAAAATATACACAATGTCCCATATAATAATTCAAGTGCAAAAGGAAATACTGACCATCTCTAACGCTGTTGACAACAAGCAGGACAATGCTGACCGTCCGAACACAAACACTGACTCCCGCTAACTCAAACCTAGAAGGAAGTAAGGGGAATGAGCTTCGCGAACAAAGCCCAGTAGGAAACCCAACCCCTCATCGGTTCGAACAGTGGAAACAAGAACAATGCAACTAACTAGGTAAGAAGAACAGTAGTACTAAAGCAACTAAGCTAACTACACAAAGCGGAAGGCAACGATATCTCAAGTAAACACAACTACCAACTGAGAAGGAATATAATAAAATAATAACTATGTTGGTACTAAAGTAAGTAAACGAGAAGTAAGCGGGTCTATAAGCACCACCAACTCGGCACAGCTACACACGATCACAACTCGGTAAGTGTGCTCTGTGCATGCTACTAGGCTGCACACACAGACGAAAAGCCCTCGTCTGGACAACACACACTAGCCACAACCCAGCCTCTACTAGTCAGTGGTCAGGTGCACCCACCGGCATCTTACTGCTCGACCACGAGTCCAGGTCTTCTCTCCTGTCGGAGTGAGACGTGTGGACAAACTCAACCACAAGTCATAGTTTGCCAGACTATGGTCCCATGCCTATCCTCCATGCATGACTCTGGAACCGTACGAGGCGAGACAGTGAGAACGGACTAGCTGGACCACACTGTGACCCTTTAAACTCATCGAGACCCGAACCAACTAAGAGAGCTCGGTAAATGACTCAACGCCGCTGTCCAACATCATTTTCCCCTTCATTCGGAGAAACGCTCGACGGATGCACTCGTGGATTGGAGACCACCCTCAATGAGCCCACGAGGACAAGGGTCTCGAGAAATTGTAACAACCCCAAAAGTGTACCGTGTGCTGGGACAAGCCCTAAAGTGCCAAAGTACTGGGCGAGACTAGTAAGCTGCAGTGCTAGGGAGTTAGCACAAGCATCATGAGTGCGGTATGGAAACTCAATGCAGAAGCGGATCCACTAAAGTACCCGACTGACGTTCAACCTTGAAAAGCTTATATTGCCACCCTAGACAGTCGGTCGACCCTCGGAACTCACCCCACGGGTGCCGGAAACCCCAACATGACTGTCTGGGTCAACCAATCAAATGGCCTTGCCGGCCCTGTCGGAGCCAACCTGGGTGGGCCAAAAATTGAGGAACCCAGCATGGCAGTCATCAACGCACAGCCGGGACGACCCCAACGTCGAAAACAATGCAAAAAATAGATTCCGGATGGCCTAGAAAGGGCCAAAAACCATGCCAGCCCGATCAGACCGACCCGGGCGGGCCCAAAAACTGAGGAATCTGGCACAGTAGTCATCAACCCCGGGCTGGCCCACTGGCGCAGCCGGAACAACCCCAAAGCTGAAAACGGTGCGAAAAATAGACTCCGAGAGGCCAAAAAGGTCCAAGGGCCCTGCCCAGTGCATTACGCTGCAGCCAAGGCTACCCAGGCCCCCGCAATGTGCCAGCAGGGCAACGGCTGGCGCAGTGCGCCAGTAGGGCCACGGGCTAACGCACTATGCCAGCCCCCCCCCCCCCCATCCCATCCCATGCCGGCCCCCCTGTTCTGGGACAGGGAGAGGAGGAGGGGAGGGGGAGCCCCATCGGTGGCCGGCCTCCAGCTGCCACCGGCGTGGCCCGTTGGTGGCAAGGGAGGGCACCGCCCACCCCGACCCCTCTCCAACCACCACTGGCCTCTGGCCAGGAGAGAGAAAGGGAGATAGAGAGAGAGTGGGAGTAGGGTACAGAGAGAAAAGGGGGGGGGGGGGGGACGGCGGTGCAGAAGGGGAGGGTCTCCGGCCAACGTTGGAGAGGGAAGAGAGGTCCCTACCTCAGCGGTAGGACCCGTTGGGGGCGACCCCAAGGGGCGGTGACTTTTTCCTCAGTGGCGGCGATGGCAATGGTGACGGCCGCCTTCTCTCCACGGTGCAATGCACAGGCAAGAGAAAGAGAGTGGGCAGAGATAGCAGAGAGCTCAGGTGTGACGACCCTCCTCATACCGATACGATTATACCAACCCCATCGGTATAAAGAGCATCATCACAGTGGGATAGTAACCCAACACTAAGCGATAAGGTTGATATGTCCATGAATACAATAAGAGTACAGCGGAAATGAAAGAAATACTTTACTTTATTCCATCACCATCACACATTTCACAGTCTATATAGCAAAAGAAAGTACTAGAGTCCACATTATTACAATTTGAAAGAAAATGTATTGCTCATTACATTGACCATATGAATGACATTATTCCAGATATAAAATAAATAGCTTATTGAAATTAAAAATCTTCAAGTACTACTTCTTGAATGCTGCTCCAATCTCCTCTAAACTTCTCCGCTACGGGATAACCTGTCATACCTGTACGCCGAAGCAAGTATGAGTCTTACAAGACTCAGCAAGTAATCTAAAACATCAAACTCATACATATCTCGTACACCTTTAACCACCAACAATAATAAAACTCATACACATCATACTCGTCACAACAATTCACATAATACAAGCTTTTTAAGAATAATAACACATGTATCTCCCAAACACATTCTACATATAACACATGCTCATATTAGATCATAAAATAACCTACATATACACAAGATTTCTACACATGATATATTCTATAACACATGCTTCAAATTTTTATTATATCATGGCAGAATTCAATCAAATTTAAACACAAGGTTATATACAGGATGGTGAATACTTTTAGCATGATATTTAGTCAATTTCTCATGTATTCATATCACTTTATCGTACATCTAACTTGCTGTTTAAAGGTCAAATTTATCATACCCTTATGTCACCTGCACATGTTTTCTAGCAATTTCATAACATGATAGTAATCTTTCTAAACTAGTTGAGTATAATCCAATTAACACATGCATGATATGAACATATGCACTTTTAACCACCTATCATGTAACATGATTTATCGATCTAAACCTTTCCTTTATCATGTAACAACATTACCAATTAGAACAGACAATTTTATGTAAAGTAGGTAGCAACCTAACATGATCTCTATTTATTTTTCACATGCATTTTTTCTCATTTATTTACACATTTCATTTGCTGTTTTAACTTAAATAATTCACCACGATATCACCTATATTAAACATGAATTGAAGATCTAGAACATATTCCAAATCGAATGGCAAACATCTACAATTTAAGCATGGAACTACATACTAAACAAGTAGCAATTTTTATCATAGAATTTGGACATTGTTTCATGTGATTATCAAGATTATAAATTCATTTAACTTGCTGTTTTGACATGAATTAAACTTAATCATATGGATTGACACTCATTCTCATGTTATCTTATTCTTTTGTCAATTTTACATACTCGCTCTTTCACATCGCATTTCTTTTCATTTTTACATGCACATATTCATACATACCATCATATGAAAATTATTAAACTATACTACATAACATTAAATATGGTACTAAGCATGTTACTACAACCATGATGGTATTAACACATGAATGGCATAATTAAATACATATGTAATGGTACATTGGTTTTCACATAAAATTAGTATTTTTGCTATCTTTTACTCTTCCTTACATATCAAATTACACTTCTTTCATTGCACTTACTCTTTCATTCACATTTATCACTTTGTACTAAGATCATATTTAATCTCTTAAATTGCCATGACACATAGTCCTAACCACCAAGTAGAGGAAAACGATCACATTTAGCACTGAGTACTCATCACTTAGCACTTAGCACTCACTTTCACATATTCATCACCTAGGCAATGCGGTGACAAATCTAGGTAACTGCGCAGAACCGGGAGAAGCTCTCTCCACCCTAACCAGCGGTACTTGTCCACCTCCAGGATTTTATCCTAATGCCCTTAGGATTTATCTCATAACGTTGAGCCACATAGGGACTTTTCTATGGTATAGCTCTCAGACCCCTATGGTAGCAGTGTCACCCTTGGCACACATTTTATCTTAATCACATTATCATTCTCATCAGTTTATTACTCATTCATATGCACAAATTTCATTCCAAATTTACATTCACTTGCATAATACTCACATTTGCATTTACAGAGTTTCACTTTACTGTTAACAATGGTAAATTACTCAAAACAAAACATTAACATGCTACTAACCTCTTATTTGCACACGATTAATTCTAACATGCTTAATATGGCTATTTTCACAATTAAACTCATGAAATTACCTACTGTCATCAGAAATTCACAAAATTTTTATCACGAATTAAGGACAGTAATTAGAACATATGCTCAAATTTTCAGAATTTTCTAAACAGAAACTTATTTATAACAATTAAATCACTGTACAGATGCAATTATCACTAAATTCTCTTAAACAGAAATTTCAATAAAATAATCTAATATGACAGTGTCACTGAGTTCATGAAATCACCATAGCATTACAGAAAATTTACCAAATCTGAACTCACAAACATCCTATTTTCATGGATTTAACATCATTATCTTATGCTCATAATTCACTCTCCAGAATTTTCATAATTTACATAAATCAAGAAAATTCATGATATCCTCATGACATGACTAACAATCAACTTTTACCTTACATAAAATTTTCAGGCTGCACACATGTCGAAAAATCAATTAAATGCATTTAATAGGATTAAATAGCAATTTCCTGGTCACTGAAGAACTTGACTGCATACCCCTGGCCGCCAACTAAGTTAACGTCCACATCTCTTGCCGTTAACTGATGAACTTGACGGCAAGAGATGTTGACTTCAACTTCCAGACAGAAATCTGCACATACATACTCACATGTACGGGAAAGTTTGAGGGTCCAGGACGCGAGGAAAAATTCACAAAAATTCTAGGACCTAAGGGACATGTATAGGAAGGATGTACAAAGGTTACTTGCCTTTAATAAAATCCTAGAAGATCAAATCTATGCCGTTGAAGCCCTCTTCGGTCAAAACAAGAGGGTGCTCGGAAACTCCTTGGATCTTCTTCTCCCGTCGACGTAGAACGTTCCTCGGGGTTGGGGATGCTTCTTGGATGGTTGTACTACGCTCCAGTCGTGGTAGATCTCCCAGAAAGTCCTCCAATCGCCGGATCAAAGCTCGGGAAAATCAGATTTTCTCACAGGGAATAATAGGGTTCCACAATCACCAAAAAGGCTTGGTACGGCCAAATAACGGGTTTTTATAAAGTTAGATGGGTTGGGTACGCACTAGGGTAGGTTACCAAGGATTTAGGAAGGGTTTCCTAAACTGGAACAAGTCATATTGCGAGCATTAACGAATCTGGAACCGTTACGCAGCAGGATATTGACGTCAACATTGGTTGTAGTTAACTGGCAGGTTGACGTCAAGGTCTAGCGGTCAGAATGGGGTTGACGTCAAGGTCTGGCGGTCAGACTGAGGTTGACGTCAAGGTCTGGCGGTCAACAGTGCCAGACAGCCAAAAATCATGTTTTCGTCCGATTTAACATAGATCGAAGCTCTAAAAATATAGTATGAACATAATTAAATATTTTTACACTAATTACATAAATTATATGTATTACACATCATTTATAAATATAACTTACATTATTCTCAATTAAAAATAATATACACAACGTAACATACACATATATGCATATACACCATAGTTGCATGTATTTAGCACGAACATCAATATAAATGTAATACACACACTATTATATAGATATCATACATGTTATAATCAAGTAATTATTATTTCAATAAGTAAATATCAAATGTACCACATTAGTTTTATACATCTATATGCGTACAAATATAATTAAGTACAACATACCTGGTATTTAAATAAGTACATCATTATAAAACTAGCTAATTACTTATATTCACGAAAATAATATACATACACATATATGCGCATGAACAATTTAATAGTTATAGTATGTAATATTTTTAATACGTACACTATATTTATGACATGAAATTATCGCATGCACATTATAAAATGACAAAAAAAATTTGGGGTCTCACATCAGGGGAGGGGAGGAAGAAGAAAAAGGCGAACGAGAAAGAAGGAGAAGAAGAGGAAGAGGAGGCGGTGCAGAGGGGGAAGAAGGGGAGGAGAGAGGAGTCTGCCCCCTTGCCGAAAGAGGGTCGGCCCCTTTTCCACACCTCCTGCCAAATGGCATGGAGGTTGCAGAAGGGGGAAAGCGGGGGGGGGGGGGGGACCAGTCCCTGACCTTCGAAGGTGGCAGATGCCACACATGATGTAATAAGTTGATTCTCTAAAATAAATAAAATTTGTATTCTTAACTTGCCATTGTCAAGTTGTGTTTTTATTTTATTTCTCCTAATTTAAATTATCTTTGTCAAAGTACTTATTTTTCATTAATTGTATTAATTTTTAAATATCAAAAATATTTTTTTTTAGATGAATACTGTGAAATAGTGCACAAGGGGTATATGGCCCCCTCTCATTGAAGTTGGATCACAAAGTCCCGTGTGCCCCTTGCAACCCTCCTAAGTAGTAAAGACTTGCATTTAATGCTATTGACCTTTCATAATTTTTTCTCTTCTATTTGCACAAATAACTCATAAAAACATTTACTTGAGAATCAAATAGATAATTATATTTTTATTTTCATGTAAAATTATTCCTTAGAAAAATAATTTCTATAAAAAAATATTTTACATGAAATCAACCGAACCTTTAGCATGGTTGGCCGTACCGATGCGTACTGCGGCAGTACGACTGACCCCCACAGTTCCATGGCTCTTGCGAGCCATGGCACGGTCGGTTCATTATCTGCTTTTTTTTCTCTCTTCCCTTCCCCCACATCCAAGTGATCTAAATGATGTCTAATTCAGATAAAAATTTAAATATAAACTAATTAAGAGATGATACAAATTATAATAATTTTAGTTTAATTTTGTAAATTAATTTTTCGTCAAGTAAAAAATTGTCTAAAAAATTATTAGGTCGATTTAATCTCAATATCTATACATCAATAATTCTTGATGTTTATATTTTTAAAATCAATATATATATTTTTATAATTATGATGCTTTTATATTATATTTTATTTTTAGAACTGGGTGTCATCCTATCGAGGTGCGCATAATCAAAGATAATATCAAAATTATATTAATAATATAAAATATTCTAAAATTAAGGAATGGTCATGTCTTACGTATGATTTACTATCTCTTTCAATTTCTTAGTGTTATATTATTATTTTATTATAAATCTTGAGACATTATAGTTTTGTTTCTGTTTTCAGATTCTTGGTGTTGACTTAATGAAATACATCGATCATATTATAATATAAAAATAATGATCATATTGGAGTTGGTGGTGATCATGGTACTAGATGATTGTGTTGGGTTGGTTTGAATGATTAACCCCTCTATCTGATATTCTTATGTTTTGTTCATTTTTTTTTTAAGTTTGCTCATTTTACATATTAATCAAGTCACAAAATTAAAAAAAAATCAAATAGATCTCTTTCCCACAGTATCTTAGCGGTACAATATAGTACCGTATCGTACCACAGGAAATACGTTGCGATCGATCCGCGAGGTACGACGAATCATGACCTTTAGTGATGAGTAGTGAGTTAGCGGAATATTGACCTTTAAACCATAATTTGTCCCTCCCAAAGCAGTTGAAGATACAAGAAAAATATTCATAAATTGTATAAGAAGAATATTCATAAATTTTAATAAGTATATATAATAAATCATGCATTGTTATATATGTATATAACTTTTTAGATGCATATATAAAAATCTATATTATAAAACTTGACTCATAAAATTGTGCAGTCAATTTTTAGATTTTTTGACATGGGTCGATCTTTTTCAAAGCGTTTTAATGCATGCCCATTATCTTACGCCATTTCCGACTAATGAAGGTGCAGGGCTTTAAAGAGGGGAAAATGGTTTAGTAACACTATTTGGTAACACATTAAAGTAACACACTAATCAAAGTGCACCACAACCTCATCATTTATGAGGTGTTTTTAACTTTTTTATTTCAGTTATTGATGTGACATAATTTTAATAGTGATGTTACCAAATGATGTTACCAAATAGTGTTACAAAATTATTTCTCTTAAAGAGGCGGCCAAGGGTCATCTTTGCAATTCCTGCATGATGTCACAACTGGAGTTTTCGATTTGAGTCCAAATACTCTAACTACACAACAGAATTGGACTCCTGCAATCTTTAATAGATAGATGCCAAATGTCCATGACCCCTTTTTTAAAATATCTTTTTACCTGATTTCAAGTTAGTATCTATCCATAAACATTAAGATACAATCATACACACCAAAATATGACCATACACTAAAATACACTAATAAATACTTAAATACAATGTTATGCTTTAGAGTGTATTCTGATGCTTATAATTATATTTTGGTGAACGTTTACTAATATACAACCATAAGCATCAGAATATAATTATAAGCACCAAAATATAATCATAACACTAAAATACAATTGTAATATATAACGTGGTATTCAAGTGTTTGTGATTGTATTTCTAACTTATGATTGTATTTTGATACGTATGGTTGTATCTTAATATTTATGGATATATTTTAACTTGAAGAACCGATTTCCAAGTAAAAAGATGTTTTAAAAAGAGGACCTGAGACACTTGGCATGTGTCTATTGGAGATTGTTGGAGTCCAATCTTTTTTTTATCTTAGAGGATCAAGACTCTTTCGGTTTTTGTTCCTTATTGCAATTAATTTTAGTCTATTTCCTTATAATTGTAAAAAATCTTAACTTCTCTTAAATATATATTTCAGGTAAAGTACGTTGTATTGGTGGATCAAATCAGATTTTTCAAGTATGGTACAAATTAAATACCATGTTAATTTAGTTCAGTCCGATTCACGGTTAAATTTATTGTCTCATGAACCAATTGGCTCATAAGACGGGCATAGTGGACCGATTTACCTAACCATGTTTTTAGAGATCTTCCGATAATCTTTGGAAATAACTTCAGTCGTTAAATATATATTTTATAAAATTAACTTTTTTTTTGAGAATTAAACATATAAATTAGAAAAAATTATATAAGAGTTTTTGTCAAATAGAGTGACTTATTTCCTACTCCATGTCAAAATACTAGAAGCTATAAAGTCTTTATTTTTTGTGTTGTTTATGAGTCTTTAGTCCCTACTTTATTCTTTAGTCGTTATTTTTGATTTTTTAGCATTTATGAATTTTGAGACACAATTTTCATCTTTTTGACACAAAAATTTAAAATTTTCAACTTAATGTAACATTTTTTTTTACTTACAATCACTTATAAACGTTATTGTTTGTTGTAGTACACGTCACATTCTGTTATAGTAAATATTATTTTTTGTTATAATATATTTTTTTATAATAAATATTGAGTGTCTTTTACAGTATATGTTAGGTCCTATTATAGTAAACAATATTCTTCATTATAATAATATTATTCTATTACAATAAAGAATATCATCTACCATATTTTTTTCACTTACAATATATTTTTTAATCACTTAAATAAGTCATAAAATATTTATAACATTGAGTGCTGTAATTATTAACAGATCCTATAAAACAGGTGATATGTTTTATTGTAATAAAAAATATTACTGTAATAGTGAATAATATTACTGTAATATATACTCAATATTTACTGTAAAGAAAGATTACTGTACCTGAGAATAATATTTACTGTAACATAATTTAATATTTATTATAACAAATAATAATATTTATTATAAAAAACTTAATATTTATTATAAGTAAAGTAAAAAATATAATGTAAGTAAAAAATATGTTATGTTAAGAGGAGAATTTAAAACGCCAGCACTAAAAAGGACCAAGATCCTTAAGCTCGTAAATGCTAAAAAATTAAAAGTAGAGGTTAAAAATTAAACTATACAAAAAATTGAGGATTCTATAATATTTAATATTCTGACATGACTGAAAAATAAGTCACTTTTTGTAACAGTGATCTTTAATTAATTGTCCCGCCTATGAAAACTCCCATTAAAACCCCTCATAAAAAATGAAGTTCGTAAAAACCTCCAACACTACGCTCTCTACAATCCATCTCTCTCTATCCCTCTCTCTCTACATCTCTCTCTCTCTCTCCCCGTACTCCTCGGAAGGAGCCAAGCCAATCTTTCGACTGCCGGAACCCAGCTTTTAGAACTGAAGCAGCAACTCCGCTGGAAGCCCATCTCCACCAGCTAGGGTTTCCATCATCACCCCCTCCCTTGTCCTCTCCCACCATCGACCTCAATCAGCATCGCTTTCTCGATTCAGCCACACGACCCCCACCTTCGATCGCCCTCATTCAGGTTGCCGTCAGCTCTGGAAATCCCAGGACACGTACAAGGCGGGAATGGCCGACCTTCTGTAGTAGTAGTACCACCGACAATTTTGTATTTGCATCTGCATCAGCATCAGCAGTCTTGTCTCCTTCCCCTGTCTCCCACCGTGGCTGTTCGGACAGATTAGGTTTCTTTTCCCAAGTTTATCCGGTTGTTTCCGTAGTTAGCGAGCTCTAGGGGATCCATATATAGAGGTCAGTGAACGTTTCCACTCCATCGCATTACAGATAGCCTGTCTCCTCCGGTTTGTTCGGCTTTCGCAGAGCCATTATCTTATCCTCCGTTCTGTTGTGCCCGTGGGTGAAGCAGAGAAAACCCAAATGGCGAAGACGAAGCCTGGGAAGAAGGACCTTGAATCCTACACGATCAAGGGGACCAACAAGGTCGTCAAAGGTACAGAAAAGCTGGGGAAAGATCCTGTCTTGGTGGCATTGATATGCATATCGACCCATTTTGTCTTCCCACGTGTTTGCTGTCTGTAGGCGCTCTGCCTACTGACCAACTTGGATTTCGATGGATGAAGGAGGCTGATAGTTGCTTTTGTTTTTCCTTTTTTCCCCTGTTTTCTTGCTTCGTTCCTCGGTCGCCTGTTGTTCGCTGTTGCGGGTTGTTGTTGCTCTTGTTGCAGTGGGGGACTGCGTGCTCATGCGCCCCTCCGATTATGACAAGCCACCATATGTTGCCCGTATTGACAAGATCGAGGCGGATCATCGCAACAATGTGAAGGTGAGGGTGCGGTGGTACTACCGCCCGGAGGAGTCGATTGGTGGCCGCCGCCAGTTTCATGGAGCCAAGGAGCTCTTCCTCTCGGACCACTTCGATGTGCAGAGTGCTCACACCATTGAGGGCAAGTGCACTGTTCACTCCTTCAAGAATTATACGAAGCTGGAGAATGTTGGTGCCGAGGACTATTTCTGCCGCTTCGAGTACAAGGCTGCCACCGGCAGCTTCACGCCTGATCGCGTAGCCGTGTATGTTGAGTGTGACATTTCTATTTTCCCTTCCCTTGCGTTTCTCTTCTTTAAACTAGTGGTAAACTAATGACCTGACCGTAATTTTGCACTCATTATATCAAATTTCATACTTTTTTGACAAATTTAAAATTTGTCCTGAAGGTATTGCAAGTGCGAGATGCCATATAACCCGGATGACCTCATGGTTCAGTGCGAAGCATGCAAGGATTGGTAATCGACGTTACTTCACCATTTATGTCTTCTGTGTTCTCACAATGTCCTTTTGCAGTTTCTTTTTCCTTTTGTTTTTGCTCTTATCGTGCCAATATTTATTCATTATTTCTTTCCAGCCACTTTTGGAGGTGGAACCATGATGTGCATTAACCTCTGCTTTGTGTCTCTATGATTTGGTCTGGAGATTACTATTCGTCTGACAGTGAATGCTCTTACTTCTCTGCATGTATGCTGTTATGTGGAAATTGTCTCTTTTTTTTATCCTCCTTGTTTTGTACTCTCATCTATGATGTTTACATTTGCCGCCAATATTCTTGTACAGCACGTAGTTCCATACTCATGTTTCCAGGGTTAGTGCTTTCTCATCCTGTTACATCTTTCGACTTTGTTACAGGTGGATGGTGTGAGCATCTAGAGGGAGTGTGAGTCCTTCAACTAGCTAGAGTTGCTACTGACTTTAGTCCCACATTGGATTCTACAAAGAGTTGGACCGGTTTAGGGGCAAGGGGCATATGGGGGAGGGGGTGTTGCAGGAGCCAGGGGGCTCTGTGCACAAGGGTGGGAAGAAAAGGAATCCCAGCTCAATGCCTAGATGGACAAATGGTTCCTAACAAATGGTGTCTGAACCCAACCTTTGTCAGTCTAATGTGGCATGTCAATACATCTTTTACCTGCTGCACATGAACGGGCATAACCCTGATCGGTACCTAGCTGACGAGGGCGTTGGCCTTGTAAAGGGGGAGGTATTGTTACGGGTGGATGGTGTGAGCATCTAGAGGGAGTGTAAGGCCCTCAACCAGCTAGAGTTGCTAGTGACTTTAGTCCCACATTTCTGCAAAGAGTTGGACTGGTTTATAAGCAAAAGGAATTCCCTACCTCAATGCCCAGGTTTTGGTGAAGGACAAATGGTTCCTAACAGACTTGGATCCCTTTAACCATAATTTCGTGATTGTTGAAAAATGTTTTTTTACTTGTCACTAGCTAATGCAAACTTTTATATCTGGGGAAGAATGAATGTTCTTTGGTGTACAATGTGTTTCATTCAACTACTGTTTGCAACAAACTTGCTTCTTAGAAGTTGTAAGAATGAAAGCAGTTCATGAGCAGAATGCAGTTAAGAATAGGAAAATTGTAAAGATGAGCTTCTGTTACCCATTTACTGAAATTCTAAGGAGGTAAACTATTAAAGGAAAGATGATCAATAAAGAGCCCCTTGATATAAATTATATTCCCCCAAGTATGCTACCATTGTATTCTTCATATGATCCATCACATGGAAACAAGAAGTAAATTATAGGTTCTGTTGCTTTACCCAAATTGACCTTCAAACTATGGAAATAGCTCCATAGTTCCTGACTCTCCAAAAATTAGCTTGGAATGGAGCTAAGTATGTAAATGTTTTTTATGGTTCTCAACTACTACTGCTCAAATAGTCTACATCTCAAATTCTAAGACCATCAAAAGAAAGATATATTTGTCGCCATCATTATACCATCTCCTTCTTAATGTTTTAGGAGCTAAACTTTTGTTAAACATCAGTGACATGAATACGTCAACTTTAATGGATGATCTGACCTGCCATACTCCCCAAGTTCCTGATTAGAAGATAGATGTCTTTTAGCCTATATAATGACTTAGGTAGAAAAGCATGTTATTCCTGTTCCCAATTGCTGCAGGTTACAAGTTTTATAAACAAATACAACATGCTCAAATAGCCTATCTTCGGAACATAGGACATGATCTAACTCTCCAGCATTTAACCACATGTCCTTTCCTCCATAATGCCTCTTCTCAAAAGAAGACTCCAATGGATGATTATGCCATCCACTTGATAATTGTCTTTGACCCAAAGCCATCTATGAATTATGAATTGCCAAGGCGTGAAAAGGTTTTTGGAAGTCTAGTCTCCAAATTGCAGTGGCCAATCTATTCTTCTTTCCAGAAGAAAAGGTTTTAGTACCGTTTCCTATTGCTAGGTTCATGACCAGTAGACTCTTCATTCCCAGCTGTCCCATTTGTTATACACAAAACCTGCAGCATAAGAAAAAGTGACAAGCAGTGGAGTACTAGACGGAACAGAGTCAACAGACTATTCTGTATCCCAAAGTGAAGTCTGTTGCTTGTCACATTTTGAATTTGGCTTCCAATTTGATGGCCACAATAGGTTGAAATGTAATGGAAATCTCTAACATAGAATAGGAAACTTTTTAATTTTGCAACTCTACAACACAATGTTTCTCCATTCCTAGACCATGTCTTTTTCCTTATTATAAAATTGGAGATTTTTTTTTTGAATTTGATTTGAGGCCAGATCTGTAAGCAGACTACATTCACACCAAGAGAGAAAACAGAAGAAAATCAAAGTGTCACCTGCAAAGTGCAAAAGGAAGGTTCAATAAGAAGATCATGTAATCTGAATTCGATGTATCCAGCCTAGTTCTCAGCTTTCCTGCACGTTCTACTAAGCATATCGATGATCAATTATTTTGATATGGATGTAGTCATACAATCTGCTTGAATTAATCCAACATTCTAGAAAATTTTGGTCTGCTGTTATGCTCCACAAACAATGCTTAGAAAATTGATCATAAGCTTAATCTAGCTTACTCATTTACTAGATAAACCTGTCTTTCTTTCTGTTCCAATGGAAAATGGCAAACTCATCATTGATCTATAAAAAGGCATAGGTAGAATGGTTGCATAAAACTGATCTGCTTTTCTTGATGGTAAGACAATGAGAAATGCCTTCTTTGAGTTCATTGTATGTAATTTTATTGGAGCTATTCAGTGAAAATTATAACTGTCTTTAAGTTCAGTTGCCTTCATTTTTTTTCCCATCAAGACAAAGTCAGTCTACTTTACATGATCACAACATTTGCTACTTCTAGTAAGTTCCTTAACTGTGTTGATTATGTCTTCTTTTACCACCTTTCAATACTTTCAAGAGAGAAAGATTGTAACCATCTGAACCAAGGACATCTCTCCTCTGACTGAAGCCTCTATCCTTTAACTTCCTGTGTGGAGTTTAGAAAAGGCAAAATATGAAACATTCCATGAATGTTCATTGATCATTGAACTTCTCCCATGGAAATGAATTGGGTAGTATTTAATATATACCTATAAGGACTATAACATTCATATTCAGTGAACAATAAATTGTCATCTACATTCAACCAATATTAACTTAATGATAAACATTCATTAATTTGGAGTGTTACAAGGAAGCACTATTTTCAAATGGCTAAAAGATATTTTGAAATTTTACAAGGAATAGTTAAATCTGTGTATTTGGAAGTGGTAGTAACTTGTAGATTTTCTAATTTGGAATGGGTTGTGGCTTCTCCACCTAGTCTACATTATGCAGCTTAGAGGCAAAAAATGAGAGACTGACTTCTCATTTCAGTCATTAGGGGCGTTGATTCTTATCCCTCTCTTTTGCTTGCTGGGGCAAAGAGGGGGCATTTCAAACCCTTAGAATCTGTTTAGTGAAGCATTTTAATACTTTATAGATGAGAAAATAGTCAGCTATAATTGTATACATGCGATGTTCATATTACTGAACAACTAACCTTTTTTTTAAAGTTTTGTTGAGATTTAGTATTTACATAATTTGAAACTAATTTGACATTTGTTCTAAAATTTGTTAAAATTGGATAATTAACTAATATCACTTCAGATGATTGGGTCCATATCTGTCCATCATCCTTTCAATAATTTAACTTTTACTTGCATGGGAGTGAGGGCAGTGACAGACAGTAGCATGAAATCAATTGGGGGAAGAGTCTGTAAAATTAAGGAAGATGGAGGGATTGGCCTCGACAATTTCAGGTATTTCAACTGGCACTTCTGAGTTCTGACTAAATGGCTGAGGAAACTGGGCACTGCGAAAGATGCTATCTGGTTCTAGGTAATTTGAAAATCTCAATTACTATCGGAACTCCAGGAGGGGACATCTTTTCAGATTCTATCAGGCATGTATCCCACTTTTGGAAATGCGTTTTGTGAGCCCACAATGTATTGATTCTTGGCACTTGGACATCCATAGAATAGTCTTTGGTGTTCATTTTGGAGGGATGGATGGAGTGGGCAATAGAGTTTGGCTGATTTATTTCCTTAGTTGTTTTGCTTAGCCACCTGGCTTTTTAGCATGGTTTTGTACCTTCACATCTTGGGAGCTGCTGCCTCTTTTTCAGGGGGAACCTGAGGGAAGAGGTGATTGGTCAACTCTCTCTGCTTCAATCCCAGAGAAAAGATGCTTGGATGGACAGGAGATGGACATCAGCCTTATAGCTTATGGTGATCTAGGCATCCTTTGGGATAACAGTTTTACAGACCATACAGCCCTTGGATGTGAAAATTCTGTTTTGGAGGATATCACATGGCAGGCTACCAACATGTGGGACCAACTTTTGGTGAATATCAACACCATATGCTGCATGTGTGGACATGATGAGGATTCTGCCGGTCATTTCTTCTACAGGTGTTCTTTTGTCGTTGAAGTTTGGAGAAAGATCTGCCTCTACTTGTGTGGTCCATTTTGCCCCCTCTATCATCTCATGAACTCCTCAAACTGGGGCCACTGTTTGTGCATGTCATCCTTGCACAGGGGTCATGCTAATCTTCTCTGTATTGTTCCAATTTTATCGGATGTCTTCGAAGAGACTAAACCTGTGGTCACATTTGGGACCTCAAGCAGGAAAGGATTGTGTGGTGGCTGATTCCTTTTGAGCAGCCTCTTGGGCAATTTAGTCATAAAGGAATGGGAGAATGTTCAGAAAGGAAGTGACCCTTCATATTGCTTTTCTTCTTTTGGTTGTAGGAAGGTTCGGAAGTTGGCATTTGCCTTTTTGTAATATGGATGGTAACAATTGAACCTCTTTTTCTTTTGTTGACGGAGATGCCATAGGACATTATGACCTTTTTCGCCTTTTCTTTAAGCTTCATCTTCACACTTGTATATTCCTCTTGGTACTTGTATATTTTGTGGTGCCGTCCACTTTGAAAAAGAAAAAGAAAAAATAATTTGAGGTGTTTCAACAAAGAAAGAGGGCATATATTAGAGATATTTTAACATAAATTTAGCTATAAACATTATATACATTTTTCTTTAATGAACATACAAAATCAGATTTTAGAGTTCACAGTTGGATCAGCTACTTATGTTCTTGCTTTGATGACTTCTTTATGTACCATGATGAATGGTCATGCATCTGATTGTAAAGGACAAAATTCTCAGTATACAGTTATGACTACCTTTGTAACTCTTTCATTATTAAAGAGTCTCCATAATTATCTTACATTATGGAATAATTAAATGTATTTGTTTCCTTGACTTGATTTTGCCTCCTTTGTCTGGCTTGTACGTTTGAGGGTCTGAAGTCCTACTTTCATCTTGAGTCATTTTCTTTTGTGTTATGCTGTAGTGCCTTTTGTTGAAGATGGCTCTTTCCCTGAAGCATTTCTTAGATATGCATTTATATACTCTTTTTTCACTTGTCTCCCTACTTTGTTTGACTACAGGTTACGAACTCCCTTAGCGGGATGGGTGACTTGAAAAATATTTTCCTCTATCAGAAAAATGTTCCATAATTGGTGCAATATTAATTCTTGAACAAGAAAACGATATTGTTATATAACGACATGTACAACACTTCTTACTCACAAAATCTTATAGGAAGCCGTGTCATTTAGGTGTGAAATGATCCCCAAACCTAAAATAGGCATCTTTACTGAGGTTCAAAAAAGTCTGCTGATTTTGGTTTCCTACTGGAATTAGTATGTTTTCATCTTGTTAGAAATATCATGAGTGAATAGTACCACCTTTGCAATGGACTTCAACTTCATCATAAACTTCCTAGTAATACCTGTCCACATCATTGCCTCTAGCAATGTAATGAATCATGATCTGTAAGTATGGGCTTGCAGCTGCATTGTCTCAAATATTGTAGAAAATTACTTTGACATCTTTTCATCATGATATGTTTTAGTGGTCCGGCTGAAAGACCAGATATGGCTACAAAGCAAAGAGAGCCATGGGATTGGGGAAGGCAGTATTGGTTCACTGGTGCTCCATTGTCATTAAAATTCAGATGCTGTGGCCTTGCTTGAGATGTCCCCAGCACTTATAAGTGTCCTAATGCCCTTCTGCAATTCTCTTCTCTTTGGAAGTTGATTTACTTTCCTCAACACTTGCCATAGATTCCTTTTCATTGCCAGCATCATCATTATTGACGTTGTCATCATGATCTGCCAGTCTGTCCAGCAGAGTCTGCAGAAAGCTGGGGCTTGCATACAAAACTCTTACATATTTACATATCGAGTTTTACTTAAGACTAAAAAAAGATGCGCAGATAAACCTAATTTCCAGTGGGATTCTAACTCTAATCTCAAGGAGATTTAAACCCTTATCAAGTCATTTATTACTCAATCTCATTATGTTAGTGTCTCTAATGACTTGATCATTAAGATTATTGGTTTAATTTACTATTTAAGATTATCTCCTTTTCATTAAAAGAAAATTCACATTTTATTCCTTTTTAAAGGACTGACCAGTCTGGCCCTGGAACCAGTTGACCTGGACCAGGGAGGGTCGATGCCAATCTAGATCGCCCTGGTCTAGTCCGGACCATGGATGGCAGAGTCGGCCGACTCGGAGCGGAGTCGGCCGACTCTGAGTCGGGTCGGCCCCTGGCGACCCGACTCTGGGGGGGGAACACCGACCCACCCACGGGACAGTCGGGACTGGTTTACTGTCCCGACTCAGGCCGACTCGGCCCGACTCAGGCCGAGTCTGGCCCGACTCAGGGTCGGGATCGGCTGGGGCCGACCCAGCCACCCGACCCGACTCTGCCATCCTTGGTCCGGACCAGCCAGTTCTGCAGATCATGATTGCCAGGTACCCTAATTTGTTGAAGCTCTCTTGTTCATACTAAGATCGGGGAATCAGATCCTGTTGAATCTGTCTTAACCAGTCTGGCCCTGGAACCAGTTGGCCTGGACTAGGGAGGGCAGATCCCAATCTAGATCGCCATAGTCTAGTCTGGACCAGCTGGTTCTGCAGACAATGATGTCCAGGTACCCTAATTTGTAGAAGTTCTCTTGTTCATACTGAGATCAGATAATCAAATCCCATTGAATCTGTCTCAATCTTAGCACTACCTTTGTTTATCTAAAACTTTCCTTAAGCTACTAATACTAAAATTTCTGCATTGCTATAGAAATGTAGAGAACCTCTAGGTGGGGACATTATTATCAACCCTGGTCTGAGCCATCATCATTAATGGTATTTAATTTTTCTTTTCTGGCTCCATGTACCTAAACCAGTCATTTGTGGGACATGGGCATAGGTATGAACATAGATAGATATGAGAACATAACAGGTGCATGGGTGCGAAGACATTCATATCCCTTCCTGAACATGCATATAGTAAAATTCATGTGAAATTGTCTAATATAGGAAGTATAGAGCAAATCTTTAGTCAAATTATTGAAAATTAACATGCAAACAAGAATTGGGAGAATTGTTGGAGTACACATTTTGAAATTATAAAATAGTGCATCTGCATGTCCAAATGTTCTTGTGCTCAAGAGGCTGAGATGGTACTCTTGTGAAAATAGAAGTGTCCATCAATTCATCTGTTTAACCCAAACTGATGATGCTGAGGAGCAACCTATGATACTCCTTTTTTTTTCAGCAGGTGAGATCCAGAATACTCTGAGTTGCATTGAACCCTTGAACATCTATACTATATTGAGGGGTTGGTTTCTGGTGGTCTGCCATCCCAGGATTTTCTGGACATGGTCACATGGGAGTTGCAGTGATGCTCTTGTCATTTAAAGGAGTCCTCATTATTTGATATAAATTCATGAAACAAAGGAAGGATACTGTTTACTGAACACCAAATTTGACTTTCATAGGTTACTGAACTGATTGATATCTTTAAATCGGCTTTTACTTTTGGCATCATAATGTTCCTGACCCATCTAAATACTCAACATGCATACTGGGTGTTGACACCAAAAATATTCACCAAAAATTTGTAAATATTTTGGTGATAAATAAATTATACATGGACAAATTTGTTAATTATGGCATAAAATGGTATAAAACCATGGCTATGTGATAAGGGCAAAAAGGTCAAAACAGCCCCCAAAATTCCAAAATTCTTGAAAACATCAAGTTTCCAGGAATTATCAGAAATTTCAGAATTTTCAAAATTTCTGAAAACCAAAATTCCAAAAATATTCAAAACCAGAAATTCCTGAAATATTCACACTTCCAGAAAATCTGAAAACTCTCATTACCTAATTTCTTGAATTTTCAGAACTCAAAACCCATTTTCCTGAAATATCAGGAGTTTTCAGAACCCAAAAATCCAATTTTCTGAATTTTCAAAGGTTAATACCTCATTGCTACAATTTTCAGAAATCTTTGAAAACCTAAAATCCCTCAAATATCCCATTTCTGTGATTTCCAGAAATACCATATTGCCAGAAATTTTAAGTTTCCAGAAATCCATATTTTCTGTAAATACCTGAAAATCCAAAAATCCCTAAAAAATATCATTTCTGGAATTTTCAAAAGTTCCCCAAACTCCAATTCCAGAAATCCTCAAATCCCAGAAAAAACCGAAATTCCAGAAAACCCCAAAACCCAGAAAAGCTAGAAATATCAAATCCCAGAAAAAACCAAAATTCCAGAAATCCTAGAAACCCAAAATCCCCAGAAAAAAACAGAGAGTTCCCAAAATCATCACCCGTGGGGCCCGCGGTGGGTAATCGCATTGGTGGAACTTCCACTGGTGGGAAATCCCACCGCCCAGTGGAGTCCATGCCCGGCGGAGATGTTGCTCCGTGGGGTTGTTGCTCGATGGTGTCCATGCCCGGTGGAGTTCTCACCGGTGGGGTTGTTGCCCGGTGGTGTCCATGCCCGGTGGAGATGTTGTCCAGTGGTGTCCATGTCCGGTGGGGTTGTTGCCCGGTGGAGTTGTTATCCGGTGGAGATGTTGCCCGGTGGTGTCCATGCCCGGTGAGATTGTTCCCAAGTGGAGATGTTGCCCGGTGGGGTGTCCACCCCTCACCCAATCTCCTATAAAGGGAGACCAATGCCAAAGAAAAGAGGAGGCTGAAATCTGCCAAATTTGGAAGAGGAAGAAATCCGCCCAAGTTTGGGAGATCTGAAAATGGGCAAGAGGAGATTTTCTTGAGGACGGGAAGGAAGCCAAGTTTGTTTGTTCTTTTTCTAAGAACAGAAAGTCACCATGTCCGTGCCGGCCTTGGGCAATTTTCTGTAAATGACCCTCAAAGGGGACGTGTTTGCAATGTTGGTCAAAGTCTTCTACAAGAATCTTATGACAAGGACTAGCCTGCTTATTCAGAAGCTCAATGGATGAAAGAAAGTCAATTTTCTGATTAATAGTTCTGGATCAAAGTTGAACTTCTTACATGAAATGGCAAATTGCAAGTGTATCCGAAAACTTTATGTAATTGCATATATGCCAAGAAAAAGTCATAAGATTAAAAAAATATAGCATGTTCTGAATGGTGTGATATTAAGCACATGTTGTGTATTGCAAATAAATCCCTGTATAGAGAAATGTTGCAAATATACCTCTGTTCAACAGAAAATTACATAAATGCCCCTGAAGGGTTAGAAATTTCACAAATGTCTTCAAAAGGACTGAAATTGTGGAAATGTCTTTCGAAGGACTGAAATTTGCAGAAATGTCCCTTTTGGACAGAAAGTGGAAGGAACATTCTCAAAGGGCGAGAAAATTGCAGGAATACCCCTGTGTTCTGGGAAAAATGCAGAAATATTTCCTTTCTGAGAAAATTGCAGAAATACCCATGTGTTATGGGAAAATTGCAGAAATATCCTCTGTTAATGGAAAATTCCAGAAATGTCCCAGCTTGAGGGAAAATGCCAGAAATGTCCCTATTTGAGGGAAAATTCCAGAAATACCCTCATGTTAAGAAAAAATTTCAGAAATGTCCGTGTAAGGAAAAATTCCAGAAATACTCTCATGTTAAGGGAAATTCCAGAAATACCCCTATGTTGAAGGGGAAGTTTCAGAAATGTCTATTCGAGGGGAAATTCCAGAAATACCCTCTTGTTAAGGGAAAATTCCAGAAATGTCCCTGTTTGATGGGAAATTCCAGAAATACCCCCATGATAAGGGACAATTCCAGAAATGCCCCCGGAGAGTAGAAAATTGCAAATCAATTCTCCTGCTGTCCGAAAATTGCAGAAAAATCCTTGTGTCAGGGAAAATTGCTAATATATCCCTGGATTAAGGAAAATTGCAGAACCATCTGAAATTACAAATTTCAGAAACCATCTGAAATTACAAATTACAGAAATACCCTTCAAAGGGTGAACAGTGCAAAAAAATGTCCTCAAAAGGACAGAAATCACCAAAACATATTCAAGAGAAAAAATTACAGAAATACCTGAGTCTGTGAAAGTTACATAAATACCTCGGGAAAATAGAAATTGCAGAAATGTCCCTAGAAAGGTCCCAAACCCAAAGACCTTGAAAGGGGAAATTGCACACGTGCTCCCGCTTGTGAGAAAGTCGTTCAAGCTATGTTCGAATTTCACAGAAGTCGCCGAAATGCCGTCAAAGTTCAGAAATTGCAAGAAAGTCCTTTCAAAAGAAGAAAATATACAAGGTTCACGCCGTTTACACGGCTTGGTAGAGCGGGACCCACGTTACTTCTCTGAAGTGGCGTGCACTCTCTTAAGTTCGGTTTATGGCTGGCGAGGTCTTGGGATCATCAAGAAATGACAAATATACCCATGGAAGTCATGAAATGATTGAAAAGTCTCAAGAAGTCGGGAAATGATATAAGATGTTCGGAAAAGCCAAAATATGGTAGAAATGTCCGAGAAGGCCAATAAATGACAGAAAAGAAAAAAATGTCAAGAAACGGCAGAAACATCCGGGGAAGTCAACAAATGATGGAAATACTCAAGACTATTCAGAAAGGCCAAGAAATGGCAGAAATGTTCGAGAAGGTCAAAGAAACGACATAAAAGACATAAAATGTCAAGAAATGACAAAAGCATTCAGGAAAAGTTAACCAATGACAGAAATGCATGGGGACTGCTCGAGAAAGTCAAGAAATGATGGAAAGAACTTAAGGATATCAGCCGATAGTAGGAGGTCTGAAAAGACCAAGGAATGGCAAAGGTGCCTGGAAATGTCAGAAAATGGCAAGGAGCTCTTGAACAGTCATGGATACAATGTTGTCCAAAGCTCCTCCGGGTTTCTTCTTCAAAATACAACATTGGCCAAATTTTCAGCTCTCTTATTATAGTGGCTGATACTTGCAAATATATCCCGACGTGAGAGGGCGGCAAAAATCCCAAAAAAGAGTGGAGGATTGCAACAAAACCCCAAAATGGTAGAAACTTGCAGAAACCTGGCGAGACCGCTTAAAGGTCTCATCACTATTAAAGAATGATGGTGGCCATGAAGCGAATATAATGGGCCCACAGTGATCATCTCGGCGATCTAATGATCCGATCGTTATGATATTCAAATCCAACAATTTGATCGTGATGATATTCAAATCCAACGGCCCGATTGTGATGATATTGAAATCCAACGATCCGATCGTGAATATCCAACGGTCCGATCGTGATGAAGATGCAAATCAACGATCTGATCGTCACAGAAGCAAATCCAAAAGGGTCCGATCGTGACCGAATGAAATTCTGAAGACCCGATCATATGATCGGGACCAAAGGTCTTGAAAGACCATTGTATTTCAAATTACATGTGTATAAGCAATGAACATTTCAAATTTCTTTGCAAGAGTATGCATCCATGACAGACGATCATCAAGATCAATAGTGTCACAACGAATAGAAACAAAAGACGTTCTTTGATAGAGAATCAAAGGTGTTCGAGGTCACCTTGATGTAAAGTAACATCGATTTCGGTCGGTGGGGAAATGTCCGGTACACAACACTCAAATCGCCTGATAAATGAATGAAATTTGTCTGTTTTAACAGACTGGCACGCCTGCAAAATAGATAAACATCAACAATTATCTTTTTTTTTCTAAAAGATAAAGATGAAGGATATTTCACGTGTTAAAATTGGGCTATGCAGTTTTGCTTGTTGTGTTCATAAACGGGATTTGCCATTATCTAATTTGGCATGTAGCAGTGGGGCAGACTATTTTTATCTTCCATGGTCCTTGGGAGATGGGTTTGATTGGTCTCGAAAGCTTTCTGGTTTGTTTGCAACTTTAGCCGGTTGACATTTGGTACCCTCTTGTCGCCGCTTCTTTTTCTCTTTTCTTTTTGGTGTTTAGTTCATATGCTGTTGTGAGGTTTGGTGACATCTTTGTCATGATACTGGCTTGCTTGTGACCAAAGATTGGAAATTATTTGTCTTTTGTTGTTTCTCGATCGGTGTGTTCTTTTGTACATACTTTTAATATCTACCTGATTGCTGTTCTCTTTGCATAAATAGGTTCCACCCTTCATGCATGGGCATGACCATAGAGCAAGCAAAAAAGTTAGACCACTTTCTATGCTCTGATTGCGACTCTGAGGATGTTTCTAAAAGATCTCAGAACACATCTCCTGTTTCTCCACTTTCAGAGCCTAAGGTGAGCATGATAAGGGTTTTGTTGTTTCATATGACTACTATTGATGCCAGTCCATGTACCTTTTCCTTTTCAAATTTCCTTTTCCTTTTATAATACATGTGGTACTATCCATGTTCAATTTTTTTTTTACTATTGATGCCAGTCCATGTACCTTTCCATTGGCAGACATTAGAGGATGAATGTTGTTCTCATTTGTGCTAGTGATTATGATGTCGGCATCCGTAACCTAATGTCTACTGTGACTTTGGATTCACCCACTGAATCAGTCTCCTTTAGACAGCTCTTTTGTGACAGCAAAGCATTTAAATTAAATCATACATGGCATACTCAATGCATAGGCTTTTTAGTTGTCCTGACAAAACCATTTTCTTTTCTGCTGTGAAGTTTGGCGCAACAAATTTTAATAAACATTAATGTAGGAGAATATGTGGTGGTGGATGAGGGCTCAATAGAGAATGTAAATGAAGAGAACGTAACAGAAGTTATTCAAATAGTCATGGAAAGGGAAGATGGGTGGCTGCCTTGCTTTTTCCACGGGGTGGCTTTAGCCTGCAATCTAATACCTAGTTTTTTTTGAAGTGAAATCTAATGAATATTTATGTGATGTATTAGTCATTGTCTGGTTCTCTCTCTTATCTGGTTCATAGCACGAGTATTAGTCCAGTTCTTCCTTTAATCTGGTTTGCTACTTTGCGTCATGTTGCTTTGTTTCTTTGTTATCCATCATGTCTTCACCCCGGACCTTTCCTTTTATCTATTTCATTCTATTGCCTCCTGCTTTGTTTCCTGTTATCTATCATGCCTTGGTCTCTGCTGCTTTGTTCCGTATAGTTCATTATTTTATCTGGTTTGAACTTTTGCCTGCTGCTACTTTGTTTCTTATTTTCCATGGTTTTCTGATTTCACCTTTATGTTTTCATATTCACTTCTCCGAACTCTAATGATATACTAATGTTTGCAACTCGGTCACCAGATCAATACATTTATTTTTATACCCTCCATATATTAGTACAACAAAAGTTCACACCAAAATCATAAATGTGCATATTAGATTTTTATGGTAATAGTATTCGAATCATCATAAATGTACATATTAGATTTTTATTGTAACAGTATTCGATTCAACTATTATTCTTAGTGAATTATTTGTTTTTAGAACTTCTTTGTGGCTTCAGTGTGATCCATTTTTAACATTTAGTTTTTAATTACTTCCTATAAGATTTTCTTTTGTCTTTGATACTATGTCTCATTTTTAACGTATAGATCACCTTTTGAAAATTCCTAGTTTCTTTTGGCCACAGTTTATAGCTGTGACAAATGTGATTCACTTTCAAGATGTCGTTAATTTTTAAAATTTGATTTAACTTTGAACATTGCTCCCCTCTAATATTTTTTTGATCTCTTTTCCTTTTTCAAATTTTAACACAATTTCTCCTTAGAAAAGTTTTTGAAGATTCCAGGCCACAAGAGAAGCAAGAAGAGAATGGAGCGAGAGAAACCATCAGAGGTGGCTGTGGTCTTAAGAAAACTGACTCATTTCAGTTGCAACTGCGTAAATTTTCACAGGACAAAAAACTCCTGGACAAAGAACTAAATGTAGCACACAATAGCATAAATAAATAATTAACTAAATAAAAGGAAACACCTAACTTTTCCTGGCGTTTGTTACGCTCGCCTCAATCTGAGTATAGTAACTCAGTTACAACTTGAGCCACGGCCCTATATTTAGCTTCTGCACTTACCTTGCACAAATGGTTTGTTCCTTTCCTAGGTAGGCTTTACCATACATCAGAATTCTATCACTGCTTGCACATGGGCTATCCTAGGAGCATGCTTAAATTAACTAATCACATTAGTAATAAATGAGAGATCTAGCTTAGTTAGAAACAGATAAATGGGTTTCCCAACAATTCTCTGACGTCTTCCAGTTTTATCCTTTGAAAGAGCTTCTCCATCCACTCACCAAGTTTGTGATTTAGGTGTACCTGTTGGCCTACTGCCCAGATTTCCAATTTTCTTCAAAAGATCCAAAACATACTTCCTCTGTCATATGTGGATGTTTTCTTTAGATCTTGCACCCTCAATCCCAACGAAGTACTTCCCTTGCTATTCTCATGTTTGATTTCCAGCAAATTATCACAAGCATGTCATCCGCATACACAATAAGAATAACAATTTGCCCATCTTTCCATTTTACAAAGAGTGTATGATTAGCATTCCCTTGAATCTCATCTTCAAAAATGGCAGTTCTAAACCTCTCCAACCAGTCCCTTGGGGTATTTGAGACCAACACTGTCCTTTTTAATTTGCACACCTTTCCATTTGTCATGGATCCTTGTGGTGGCTGCATGTAAACCTCTTCTGTCATATTACCATTGAGGAAGGCATTCCTTAGATCAAGTTGTAGTTCCCAGGAAAAGTGGATGGTAAGAGATAGTATACCCACCCTGATGATAACTTCGCAACAAGAGCAAATGTTTCCTGATAGTTAATGTCCAAAAGACTGGGTAGACCTCTTAGCTTGCCTTGTACCTCTCCACTGTACACCATCCTTGAAACTTTATGGTGTACACCTATTTACATCCCACTAGCTTCTTCCCTGAAGGAATATCATAATGTTCCACATGCCGTTCCTTTTTAGTACTTCCATCTCTTCCTCCATTGTCCTAACCCACTCTTGGCAGTCGTCAACTAACTGGTTCACATGATCTTTCATCTTATGCAAATAATGTGTCACGTCCCGACACAGAATATCAGAACGTATAGTTGTAATCGGATCATAAATAGAGCAATATATATATTGGATGTGACATCAACAAGAAGTAATTTCACAAAAATTCAAATAACAACATTCTACTACATCCATAAACGTCGGAGCCAACCATAGGGCCCATTATTCAAATTACATAACAAACTCAGGGGAAATGTACTGTTGTTGCAAACACTATTCCAGATATCTAACTATAATTCCACAGCCTCATGCCAGTAGGGATGCTCTTCACTCGTGCCCTTCCCCTTCAGTATCCTCATGCTCATCGCCACTATCTGAAAATTTTTGGGAAAATAGGTGTGAGCGCACTAACACCCAGTAGGATTTACATCTTAATGTGCGGGGACTAATATACGTGATTAACATTTTCAATAAGCAGAATCTCTACAATAACATGGTGACTAAACATGCATGACATTACTAACAAGTAAATGGCTGAACAGAGTAGAATAATCAACGAATATCATAGCGAATCATGTACTGACTTTTATATGCTTTAGACAAGGAATTCAAGAATGTGGTCGTATCACATAACAAGAATTGGCCATGTTCACATAGATATCACATATTCACTTGGAACAAACTTATCATATCACATGAAGGCACATTCAAATCTTGCACACATATCGGTGTCATGCCACACACCACAAGTCCATACTCTCGCGATTATAAAATACGTTGAGGTGCTCCTCCCCAGGACCAGACAGGGCCCCTTATTTGCACAGACATTAGTCACATGGACCGAAGTTCCATATAGTGCTGATCAAACATACATATTATAGTCACAGATTTTCAAGAACAAGCGCATAGTAATAAGGACATGATCATTCACGGAGTTCAAGATATGATAATAGCTCGAGAGATCAATCAGACAGCATAACGACATATTTAAGTTCCATAATCTTTAATATCTTAACAAGAAGATGAACTAATGATAGACCGTACACGGAACAAGTGCTCTCTATCTTCAGGGTACTTCATGGTACAACCAGCTCGGTCTCTATAAGGGAATCCACATAGTACGGAGACTTACGGAGGTCTTAGAGGAAATGTCGCTAGTCTGCCGATACGGAATGACCGACAGAGAGTTTCCAATCCCCCAAGAAGGGTGTGCCTAATCGTACAGATGTGTAAGTGTCGTGATTCAGAACTTTACTAACAATGCGTACAATTAATGATCAATTATGGAAACAACGGAAAACGTACAAGGAAAGTCCACATCCGGTAAGTCACACAGATAGCAAGTATCATAAAAGGAAAGCCTTAAACAAAACAAGTCCATCTCTAAATATAACGTGTTCTCTTCAAACGGATTTATAACACATCTTATATTATGACAAATTTAACATTAAGCTAGATCGTAAGGACAAAGAGGTATAATCAAGAGAGTAGATATCCATAGAATCGTATTCATGTGATTAACACTTTTTATCATAGGGTTTATAGCTTTTAGGCCATTGTACAACCAAGGTTTGCCATATTGGATCTCGGCTTCGTCTCGGGAGGGTCAAAGAGAAGAGATCTCGAAGAGATCTTGGAGAGATCTCGGTAAGATCTCGGGAGATCAGGATAACATAAAAGTGTGGATCACATAGGTTCACATAGATAATTCCTTAAGGAACATAGATAATTGCATACATTCCCAAGTCTCAACCATAGATGATATAGGTTCACATCATGGTTTGCTGGAGCGGCGATTTGGACCGAATCGGGTTTGCCCTGATTCGATCCGATTCGCATGGAATCGGTTTGATTCGCATAGGATTATTATATATATATATTTAATATAACGCATGTAAATAAATAAAGAAACTAGAAAGTGAATTCTCATGAGTTTGGGTGATGATAGTTTAGGTTTGACCAAATCTTGAGAGGTCTCAAGCAGACTGTGTTGTCAGTAGAAGAGTGGCTCCCTTAGAGAAGTCACATGCACGTTTGACTTTTTTTTACCAGACTTTGAATTTTTAGTGTTCCATGTGGTTTATTTGAATTATCAAATTTTTAGATATACTAAATTATGAGAAATTAGAAAGTTGGCATTTCGCTAAAATCACTGAAATAAAATCTTCGATGGGAGAATTGACTTTTAATTGATATGATTTTTTTGATATTTTTATTGGATTCAAATGGGGGGGGGGTACTTCCTTATTTACATGTAATAAATGATATTCAGGTAAATAAGACGATCCTGACAACCCTGCCTGAAGAGATCCTGACAACCCTACCTGAAGAGGATATACTCATCTCGGCCTTCTCGTTTCTCAGGAAGGGGCCGAGACCGATATTCTCGCGAGATTGCTTACCATGTGTACAACTAAACATCATGATAATAGAGTAAGGCATGCACATGTTTAACTGTCTAACTAAAAGAAACAATCTCGGGTTGGCCACTGAATCGTGACGGGTTCAGACGTCGCAATTCAGAAGGCCGTACACAGTCTGCATGCGAGATTGCAAGTTCATGGTGAAACAGTCTAAATCGTGACGGACCTGTCCGTTGCCTTCATATCGCGACGGACCGATATGTCGCGACGGTTTTGAAAACACGACGGTAAGAATGGTCGCCTTTATAATGCGACAGCCTATGGGTCGCGACGACTCCGAATCACGACGCTTCGATACGTCGCGTTCTAGAGAAGTTTTCAAAATCCAGATACAGAACATGTATGGAAACCAAGGGCGGGAAATCATATCAAATTGCGACAGCATGACCGGTCGCATTCTTGATAGGCATTGAAATCCAGGTGGCACATAGTTTGATGTGCCAGGGACATCGGGTTAGACTCATAAATGCGACAGGGTGTTCTGTCGCTTTTCAAGTAAACGTGACGGTCTAGACGTTCATGAAGTAATGAACGCGATGACTGGAGTGGTCGCGTTCTTGGATCTTGTTCGAAAACCATAAGAACGATGCAGTTTCCTCATGATGGACTTATAACTCAAAATCTAAGGTCTTTAGGCAAAACCCTAAACATGAAAATTGTGGGGGATGAAGAGTAAAAGGGAACTATGGCTTTGGGTTGACCCAATTTGGCCTCGGTACATGTGAATCACAGTATGAACATGAAAAACTCAGATCTTGCGCGACTCTTGGAAAACACTTAATACAACCAACATGCTTAACGAAAATTGGGCAAACTAGATGCAAATGAAACTAGACTCGATGCTCTTTCTCTTGGTATATGATTTTCTTAGTTCTGGCCCGAGAACACCTACCTTTGAACACTAAGAAGTCCCTGGTTGTTATGGGTCGATGCAGATGCTTGGGGAAGTTGTTCTTCACGAATCCAAGCCTTTGGGTCGTCCTCCTTGCTCCTGGGCGTTCTTCCCATGTCCAGCAATGAAGAGAGCTTGCTAAAGTCATTCTAGAGGGTCTCATGATGGTTTTTTTATAGCTAGGTTTGCTTGATTCCGAGTTTTGGGTTTTCTAATCTCATGGTAGGAGTCCTACCTTGACTAGAACTACCATATGCAGCTGTTTCCATCTTAATCCAACACTAATTAGCAAGTTATGGAGAGCAATTTCGTGCTCTCATGTTGGGCTTAGGTTTAGGTCATGATTAATGGCCCAATTAACCTTTGTTTAAGCTCAAATGACCCCTTTTATCCATAGGTAATGGTCATTACGAATTTTAAACATTATTTTCCTTGGTTTGACCACTTATTGGCCCAAGAACTCAATTGGACCCTTCACTTAATAGTTTAACCCTTTTTATTCAAATTTCTATTTGTTTTTTTTTATATTAAAATAGCGGGTTGCTACATAATGTGTATATATAATTGTTTACTAATTTTGTTACAAATCTGGTAATGTAAATTTGTAAATGTATACAACTAAGTATTTAGTCAACAGCAAAACATGTTCGTTTGAATCTATTATTCAATTCGGATACCTGTGTGGAAATTTCTAAGATTTCTTTTACCTCTGTGTTTCCAGACAACTATCTTATTTTATTGCCTATATAAATCATAGTTGGAGTTTTTTCCGTGATTTCCATGATGATGCATGTAGGAATCATCTCTGCGCAAGTTTTTTTTCCCTTCGTTAAGTATATTATTAGCATTATGGATGGGTTGTGTTATTAGAAATAAAAATGTGGGTGTAATAAAATTTGCATAAGTATACAAAAAAAGGACTTGAAAATTAAAAAAACATATATTCTTGAGGTTATATCTGCATTTCTTTTCTTAAAGAAATACATGCACAGAGTGCATCTTTTAACTAGTTTATTTAGAAACATAGTAATAATTATTTTAGTCCAATTATTGGGGCCCTTGATCAATTCCTAGGCTGCCGAATTCAAATCAGGGTCACAGGAGCCTATCAGATTCCCCCGGGAGGGGGGACTAGTACTGTTTGAACGGGGAGGAGCCACTAATATGGGCAAACTCTTGGTCTAATGTACCTTCATTTCCAACAGTCATTAACTGAAAAAGCTAAAAACAGCACTTCTGTAGCTTGCAATTCTGGCATTCTCTTGCCCTACTGCCTATCCTTGTGAGAATAATAAGGATAGGGGAATAGGGTGGGGAGACTAAAGGAAGAGGAAAACTATGGAACAACCTCCATTAAAGACAACTATGGTGTTTATGTCCTCTTATGAATAAATAAAAATTATATTTATATCTTCAATTTGCAAAGATGTCTCGGAGCATGGTAACCATATGATTGCTTTGCTATACCGTTACAAGTGCATTCAGGTGGTGGATATTGCTGATTGAGGGCACCTTCGCATGGGATATATACACATTTGTGACATCTTAATTGAGAGGCATATAATCGGTAGCCTGTCTTCTTATCATCTTGACCAGGCAGAATCAAAACGTCGGAGGAGATGACTGGCATTTCCCTGAAGCTCAGCCATGAGGAGGTGTGCATTATCTTCCATGACATTGCATCATTGTTGGCTATGTGGAATTGTACAGTGCAGAGGACAGATTGTGCTTGCTCAAACCACGAAGGGGTTGTCCAATTTGACTGTTCTTACTTAGATGATGCATCTCGTATGGTGTCCATGTTACATGTTCAGGCTGTGCTGTTTAGGGAAACTACTTGTAAACGTGGACTTTTGCATTCTGTAAACGTGAATGTTACTGTCAAGAGTTTTGCTATGCATGTAGAGATGACTTCTTTAAGACCTTGGGAGGGCTCTGGCCATGTCACATGCAGACTGAAACCCTGGTCGCAACCTGCTAATATCTCGGTTCTTGGACTTTGGAAGCCATGAGAAGTGACTTACTGAGGAACCATTTGACTCGATATCGGCCTACATCTGCAAGGAGTGTTACAATGGAATGAACCCGGTTCTTTAATGATCGCAAATCTTACATGGTTTGCCTGCATGGTCGTTTTAAGTTAAAAGGTGTGTTTCACAGCGCCAGCACCCGCTGTGGGATGCAGTTGGTGGATGCATGGTGCTCGACATGCGGAGGCTTAGAGCAAGTGTAAAATGTTTGTTTTGCTTTTGGTCACAGGGCAATGAAAGTAGCTCCTTTTGCCGTGTGGCTCATGGTATCCATCGTGTCTCCACTTCCCGGAGGCCGATATCACTGGTCCATCTTTGTGCAGCTGTTTTGAAATGGTAGGTAGTTATTGACGATATCTGGGTTGCCTGCAGAAAAAAAAAGAAAAATGCTTAGAACTTTTACGGTGGCATTATACATATGCTAGCATGGATGTAAACGGGCTTCTACTAACAAATCGTTACCAAAACTCCTCCCCGGTTCATTTGATGAATTGATGTCCAAATATTCATCTTTTCACAGGGTTATCCTCCACCAACATCGCCCCTCGTGGCCGCTGTGGCATACCCACCTCCCACACCTGGGTGCACGCTGGGCGTAGAAGTTTTTGAGAGTTCAAGCCATCACATTGGCTTCTGATCTGTTCATTTATCTCGTTCTTGATTTTGATAGATGGTCAGTCCGATCAACTTGATCCAACACTTCAGGTGGACAACCACCATGTTGGTCTTAATAGCCAATGCCTCCATGTTCCAGGGAATGCCCAACGCTCCTAGCTTTTGAAGTGTTAGAAAGCTCTATCTCTGGCATTGGTGTAAACTAAGCAGGAAAAGTTCATCTCTACTTATACTCCCAAGTTTCCATATTTTCTTCTTCTTCTTTTGAGGAGGAGGGGGGGGGGGGGGGCGTGGTTGAAAAACTAGTCCATTAGGCATCCTTAGAAAATTCCTTATAAATTTGCTCCCATTGAAAGTAGAACTCTTGACCCGTTATTAGTATACATGGAGGGGGAGGGCTAACACTAGATCACTCCTCGAATATTCCAGCTCCCAAGTTCTTGCTAAGTCATCTCTCCACACCTTTTCACTAACTTGACTTGGCCTTCAGAGATTTTTTCCCGAGACACCACCTCGCTCCCCCTAACTTCTTCTCTATGTTGTGCACGTATACTCATGCGTTCTGTTCCACAACTTCTTTCATGGATATACTAGGTTACTTGAGTCTCTATGGTATACAAGGAGTGACCCGGTTGGTAGGACACTTTGTCGTACATCAGGAGTTCGATTCTCAAGTCTATCAAGATCCTTATGTGATTTTCAAAAGATTTGAAAATATACATAGAATTTAGGCATAGATTCTCGGTATTGAAGTCGGGATCTCTTGTACAGGTAAAGACTAGGCCAACCGGCCTAGCATACAAAAAAAAATGTTATTTATATCACCCAATTACCTGCCCATGCATTCTTCATTTTAAGAAAGAAAATTCACGAGAGCTGTTGTGGCCTACTTATCTTACTATTTTGTACAGATAAGTATATCCTTGTTTGTCTTCTAAGCTTCGAATAATGAAGAATATTTCACAGTATCCTTGTACATTGCTTCCTTGGGCATGGATCCCGCATGTGCTGCCATTTTTTGCTTACTTAGCGTTTGGCATCACCTGTTGAGGTGATTTTAACCCCGACAAAACTCTGCCAAAAAAAAGTAGAACCAAATGTTCTTAACATGCATCGGCTTTTGTGCTAGCGATTTTTCACAGTAAGAAAGAGAGAGACACAAAAAAAGTCTCTCTCCTCCAACCCAAAAACGACCGTAGGCAGTTTTTGGCTGGATTTTGGTTGTTCAGACGTTGTTTTACTTTTTTTTTTAAATGCTGCCGATGGAGAGTTGATTTACTTATTTTTTTGCATGGTTAAAATGTTAAAAAAAATATGATTTGTACGGCCGACAAAATGCTTTCTGCATCAATGAGGAGTACAAAACACTTCCTGTAAAATCAAAATTTTCTCGGATCTGTCAGAGAAAATTGATTTTGTGAAAATCTCTTTTCTCATGCTTGATGCCAAACGCTGCCCGCAAGAAGGCTCTTATAGTTGATACCTGAGGTGGTTAGCTGATGTTTTATGATTTATGAGCAGAAAATTCTGATATTTGAGTAAAAAATTATCACTATTGAAAGTCTATTTAAGAATTTTTAATATTTATGAGCCCAAAATTGGTCGCAACTGTTAATCGCCGGTCAATAGTTGTTCGCCGCCAGTCTTTGGTTGTTAGTCATTGGCCACCAATTGCCCACCGTTGCTACGGCCGCCACCTCACTTAGGTGATTTGTGTTTGTCATGCCATGTTCATGTGAACATGATGGGGTCTGCAACTCATTTGCAAGAGGGCCTTGGCACTAATAAGGGTCTGTTTGTTTTCCTGTAAAATCTCTTACAAGAAAATGTTTTTTAAAAAAATCTCAGGTTGATTAAAAATTTGATCCATGAAAATGTTTTATTAAAAAATCTCATATTTTGACATCCTAGAAGAAATCTCGGACGCCGTTTTTGTTTTCGTGCAGTTCGTTTCCGCCTTCCTCTTTGTCTTCGCCCTGGTCCTCCCCTCATCCGGTCGACAGCCGTTTTCGCCTTCCTCGTCGACAGCAAGCGTAGCAAGCAGCAGCGGCAGTGGAGAAGCTGACGATGATGAGGGTGCTAGGCAGGGGCGCCGTGGGCACTGTCTTCCTCATCGTCAACCACTCCCCTGGCCACCACGCCTCCTCCACCCCTCCCCCGCTCTTCGCCTTCGTCCAGAAGCCCCCCTCCCCCGCCGCCAAGCCCGACGTTGCTCGCCGCGCCCGTTGGGAGGTCTCCGTCCTCTCCCGCCTCTCCCACCCCTTCCTCCCCTCCCTCCTCAGCCGCCTTGAGACCCCCGACCTCCTCGCCTGGTACCTCCCCTACTGCCCCGGCAGCGACCTCACCAATCCAAGAAGATAAACCAGAAGATTCTGCACAGATTGTTCTTTAATCGAGTTCCCCTTATTTTTCTTTGTGTTCTTGGGAAGAATCTTTTCTTCCCCACCCTGTTCTCTACGTGAGCAGGTGCTGGAAATTTTCTTCGGTCACCGTCGAGGGGGACTTTGCCTGCACCACCTTGGACATCCTCCGGAAGGACTTGGCGGAGATGGTGGATAGGAATCGCCTCCACCCCTTCTTCTATCTCCTGGCCCTGCAGCCCCCACGCTCGCGGTGCGTCGGCACCACCCCCGCGGACCTCGACCTCAGTAGTCACATCGCCAGGCCCTTCTCCTTCTCAGCGTTCTTCCCCCAACCCAACGACCAGAGCCAGGACCACCCCCCGCCGCCCCCCTGCGACCAGGTTGGCTCGGCGCCGGCCGCCTCGTCGAACCGTGCTGGGGGGCGGTGGCTCGGCGCTGCGGATACGGAACGGCGGAGCGCCGCTTCACCGCCAACAGGGTCTGGGACGTCGGGGGAGGCCAATAAGGAGAAAGAGGCGGCGAAGGAGGTTTCAGAAGAAGTGGAGGGGTAGCTGTAGCCGTGGGACCTCTCACGGGCGTAGTCTGGCACTAGTAGAAAGACAACGATAGAAGGCAGTATTTTTCTGCCTTTTAAAATGTCAAAATTTGTCTTGTGATCTATTAGAAGGCAGAAAGAGGGCGGATTATGTTCTGCCTTCTTTTGGATCGTCTTCTATTCAAATAGAAGGCGGAAAATATATTTTAGAAGGCGAAAATTTTATAAGACAGAAATGATAATTATAGAAGGCAAATTTTTTGCGCCTTATAAACTCGTGATAGAAGGCAGTTATAGCATCTATTAGATGACGTAATTTTGTGTTGTCTATTTTTTTAGAAGGCTATAATTTCTGCCTTTTAAGATCTAATAGAAGGCAAATATTTTTGTCATCTATTCCTTTTAGATGGTAGAAAAATTTGCCTTCTAAGCTGTCAAAATACATTACAATAAAGAAATTTTTTTGCCTTCTATACTAACATCATATACAAACTATTATCTTTTAAAAGGATTCTTGTTCACTATACCTGTAAAAAATTTAATGGCAAATCTTCTTAAAGACTTTTCTCAAAAATAAATTTTAATGACAAACAAAAATTTCTATTAATATACAATGAAAACATTTTTTGACAATAGAAGATTACAAATATATGATATCAAATGACAAAAAGATACAAAGTCATAAGTGAAAGTATAGCATCCATATTGTTATGATAATATGCACTCAAAGTGCATTTGAGATACACAACTCTATTTAGAAATGTAAAAAGAAAAAGACTATCCACAACTATCCAAATGTGAGAACCACATGATCTTCATAACTTTATAAGCATCCATCATCATCTTTTCTTGAAAGTACCTAAAAAAAGCTTAACCAAATTTTGTTAATAAATTAAGGAAGTACAAAACTTACTAAGAAATAGAATTATTTAATAAAAAATATAAAATACTTACACTAGCATAAGGGATCATGTAATTATACCAACATATCTATCTTTATTTAACATTCCCTTCGAGCAGCTGAGATAAAATTTCATTATGACAAAGTGACAAAAGGAATATAGAAGATATAATTAAAGGTAAGTATTGTAAACAAAGAAATTTAGAATTTACAAGATTAGATTTCACAATCATTTATGATAAGTTAAACATGGATTCTACAACTAACAAGCATATATCAAGACAAGAGAATATCATAAACTTAATAATATTATTTTCTCAAACTATTTACAAATACTTCTAAATAGTTTCATAATGTCTCTTTTAAATAGTGAAATTTTGTGTTATCATAATAATTTTATTTATGTAAGTGATGGATCTATAGATCTCATTAATTAAAAAAAATTCTTTCCACAAATCAGATTATACTTGTTAGTGTAAAATATCACAAATTTATTAAAACTATTTTCTTTTACCAATTCTATTATTTTTATAGATCGGATGTGAAAGGGGTGTGGGTTGGAGGAGAGGAGTTTAAGAGAGAGAGAGAGAGAGAGAGAGAGAGAGAGAGAGAGAGAAAGGAACTAACTTCTGCTGCTTCGGTGGATGAAGAGCTGGGGGTGGGGGAGGACGCATGTGAACAGGGGATTTTGCTGCTTGGTGGACTGATGGGGGGGGGGGGGGACGCATGTGAACATGGGGTTTTGCTGCTTCGGTGGACTGATGGGGGGAAGACGCATATGAACAGGGAGGGGGCTCGCCAGGGGGGAGTTTAACAGTAAAAACAAAAACACAAACCTACAAAATCTACTGCTTCGGTGGGATGGGGGGGGGAGTTTAAGAAAAAGAAAAAAAACATGACATATTGCTTCGCGGGAGGGGGGAGGACATGTGAACGGGCAGGGGAAAAGTTTAAGAAAAACAAAAAAAATGGTATACACCTGCGTACCTGCTGCTTCGGTGGAGGGACCAAGTGCAGGAGGGCCTGCTGCGGCTTCCCCTGTGCTGTGGAGCAGGCGCCGGTTGCTGCTGCTCCGTTCTGTGGGAAAAGGGTAAAACAAAGGCGCGCGGGTCGGGGTGGGGCTGTTAGGGTGGGAAAAAGGTAATCTAAATTATATTTTTTTGTTAATTTATTTGATATTAAATTTTTGGAGGATTAGATGCTATTTATAATTTAGTAAATAAAAGGCACAATTTCATTACTGTCTTCTATTTATTAGATTTTATAAGACCTAATTTATATTGTGCCTTTAATAGAGAAGATTTAATATGAAGAGAAGACAAAATTTATTTGCCTTCTAAAATTTAAAATAAAAGTCACATTTAATTTTTGCCTTTTATTTTCTGCCTTTTATAGGTAAGTTTTTAGTAGTGTGGGCAGAGGCAGAGGAGGTGGGCGCAAATGCACTTGGGGTATAAGGAGGTGCTGCGCAGGGATGGGCATGGCTTCACCGTCGACTGGTGGGCGCTGGGGGTACTGGCCTACGGCCGCACCCCCTTCCGCATAGAGGTGGCACGGCTGCTCTTCCTCGCGTCCTGCAAGAACGACGACGAGCAAATAAATATCAGAAAATATTTTAAGGAAAATTATTTACCTGACAACTAAATAGATACTTAAAATTTTTTATTTTCATGTAAAAATTATTTTATGGAAATTTTTTTTCCTATTAAAATATTTTACATATGACCAAATGGACCCTAAATGTTTCTGTTTTTCCTGATGTCCACACTGCATCCTCATTCATTGGTCCATGTGAACACCAACTTTTCCACCCATTTGAACCAGCAAGGGCGTATGTGGAACATCCACTAAGAGGAGGAATTGGAGTGCCATCTCTTCCCACAGAGTAGTAGATGTGTCTGTGGCTAGTGTTCTGTCCATACAAGGGTTCTACCATCTGTGTGTAGCCTGGTGGCTTTCACTTGTGTACCTTGGTGGTTGGTTAGGACGTGGTTGAGTTGGTGGTACTCCCGGTGGTACCATTGCTTTCCATTTATTTATTTCTATCTTGCACAGTTAAAATTATATATCTCATTATATCTCTCTATATATATGTTAGTTACTCTAGTTCAAACCAGTGAGGGATTGATACTCCCTACTGGGCTTTGCTCGAAGCTCACCCCTCCTACTTCACTTCTCAAGTGAGAGCTCACAGCACTGTCAGGAGGATCCCTCAGACGGAGGACTAGTTTCTGGGTGTCTTCCTAGTAGCAATTTCCCCCTTCGAGTAGGTGTAAGGCCCAACAAGTTTTCCACAGGTTTGCATTTTTCAGAAGATCGTTCGGTTGGCATTCGGGACCCCGGACGACATGTTTCGACTGAATCATGGGTTCGCTGAGGTTGACGTCAACATGCCTTGATGTCAACCTGCTACCTGTTCTAACGGTAATTTCAATTGCCGTCTATTTTTTTTGACGTCAACGTATTTTGACGTCAATATTTCTTGGATTTTTGACGTCAATGTCGATTGACGTCAATATTTCTATTGACGACAATGAGGTTTGATGTCAAGTTCTGCATGTTCCAGTCTGACTTTCTCTCCAAAATTAGTGGTTTCCTTTGGATAGGTTTGAAGGGGTAGAGTCATGTTAGGGCAAGGATCTTACCCCAATCATGACCCTTGGCTCTCTATATATAGAGAGGGTTTGTTTGAGGGAGAGAACTTTTGCTCACTTGCTTGGGTTTGGGGTTGTGAGAGAGGAGAGAGAGAGGGTTTCTCCAAGGTAGATCTGTCCTATTGCTGTATGTTCAAGGTTGTTGGTTTAAAGAGAAGGCTTCCACGACCTGAGAGGAAGGCTTTGGATGAGGAGATTGTGGCTGGATCGCGCTTAAGACGAAAGATTTGATCGTTCTTGAAGGATACCTCTTTGGGGGCGAAAGAGGACTTTATTGGCTTAATTCTCTTGTTGTAGAATTTTCTTGAGGCAAGTAACTTAGAGTTTCTTTCTGTGGACTTGTCCCTTAGGGTTTTCCTATTTTTCTAGATTTTTAAAAAATTGTTTTGACACCGTTTGCTATGTTTTCTTCCCCTCGATCTACACTTTGTGCAGTCTAGAGGTTGATGGAAAAGGGTGTGTCGTTAACCTAAAGTTGACGGCAACATATGTTGACGTCAAGTTCATCTTGTCCAGAAAATTTTAGTTTCACCATATGTGATGTGTAATGCCCCTCTTGGACCTAGTACAGTTATCCCAACTCACATTGAATCTAATAGAAGTATTACAATGGAAAATATCCAACAATAGACGGTACAGATTGAGACATACATAAATGACAATTTAATTCCAACAAGTTGCAACGGAACATGGAACTAAAATTTTCAATCAACATCATATCCAAATACTAAGTCTAAAACATAAAGGAAAGCTAACAATAGTCCAAATTATTACAATTCATAAGTCCAAATGTATAAAACTCAAAGTACATCTTGTCCTCACATACATGATCTCTCAAGTACACTCAAAGAAAACACTACGCCTCCACGTCCTCACGCTCCGAGTCAGAGTGCACTAACTCCTGCGTATCTTCTGTCTCTCCTGAAATGTTAATCAAGTGTGAGTCTACAAGACCCAGCAAGTCACATGAAAGACAGTTCAAGATATAACATATACTAGGTTTTAAAAACATGGTAGCATATTTCTTTCACATCCTTGATATCGTATAGCTCTTCCTATCAACATGTCCTAAGTCATTTGGCAATCATTCTTACATAACATGGTTATTTATCATGAAAATAACACATTTCATGTAACATATAGCTTGCATCTCATATTACAACAATTGATTAAAACATGTTCATGTAGCATGACATGTAATCAAATTCTTAAAACATATGTTCAATGTCATGTATCATGTAAACAATTTCAAGTAACCTTTAATCTATATCATGTAACATGTAATTCATCATCATGTAGCATGTAGTCAATTTAACATGTAGCATGTAGTTCATATAACAAGTGACATGTAGTTCATGTGGCATGTAGCATGTAGATCATGTAGTCATATATCATGTAGTCATGTATCATGTAGTCATGTAGTTGCCAAGACATAGCCCACACTATGAATAGAGATCATGTAACATGTAGTCATTCACTTATCACCTAGGCAAAGTAGTGATAAAGTCTACGTTATAGTGCAATACTGGGGAAAGTCCTTCCCACCTTACCCAGTAGAACATGTCTACCTCCTCCAGGATTTCAATCCGTTGCCCACGGATTCATGTAGGTCATTTCATGTAGGTGAACCATTACCATAGGGGCATTCCATGGTGTAGTTCCTTGTAGTTATCTCTATCATAGCAATGTCTCATTGGCCAATTCATTTCAAAAAAATAGATTAACATATATTCATGCATAATTTATCAAGATGGCAATACAATGTCACACAACATATCTTTCTCAGTTCTGAAATCAAACTCTACTATGCAACAACAACCTATCATGGTACTACTCTTATCAAAATCCAACATGTATACACATTCTCTTGTTTATTGATTTCTATATCCATTTTATCATTAATAAAATCATAACAGAAGGTACAATGCTCTAAAGATCCCGAAATTACAGTAAATCTATTTCTAATCATACCACGCACATGCAAATTTTCATAATTTTCTAAGTTCTGTAACATTTTCTGAGTTCTGTAACATTTCTTCGAATAGTGGGTCATCTTTCTGCAAAGCAATAACCCTATCATGTACAGAAGATCGAAGGGTCAACTGAGCTAGGAACATGCTGCACAATTGTGGCTCTAGCATAGCCAATGATTCTGATGCGTCTTCCAACATCTTCCAGTCTTGTCGCATCATTTGCCTCTTCCTGCTTAGTGCATCCGCTACCACATTGGCTTTCCCTGGGTGGTAAGTAAGCTCAAAGTCATAATCCTTCAGAAACTCAATCCACCTCCGCTGCCTCAAATTCAACTCCTTCTGGGAGAACAAATATTTGAGACTCTTGTGGTCAAAGAAAAGCTCGAATCTCACTTCATACAAATAGTGCCTCCAGATTTTTAAAGCAAAGACTACTGCCGCCAGTTCCAAATCATGAGTTGGGTAATTGCGCTCATGCTCCTTGAGTTGCCTAGAAGCATATGCAACAACTCTACCTCCCTGCATCAAAACACAGCCAAGCCCAATCTTCGAAGCATCTGTGTAGATAGAGAAAGAATCCACACCATTGGGAACCACAAGCACTGGCGCTGAGGTCAATAGAGTCTTCAGCTCCTGGAAATTTCTTTCACAAGCTTCAGTCCATTCGAACTTAACTCCCTTCCTAGTCAGCCTTGTCAAAGTAGCCGCAATAGAAGAGAAACCCTCAATAAACCTTCGATAATAGCCAGCCAAGCCAAGGAAACTCCTGATGTCAGCAGATGATCTCGGTGTCTCGCAGTCAAGGACAACTTCTACTTTTATCAGATCCACAGAAACACCATCTCCACAAATGACATGCCCCAAGAAGTGGACCTCCTTCATCCAGAAGTTGCACTTACTGAATTTGCATACAGCTTGTGCTCCCTCAAGACTTCAAGTACAATTCTCAAATGCTCTCTATGAGTCTCCTCATCAGGTGAGTAGATCAACACATCATCAATAAAAACTACTACAAAAGAGTCAAGATACCGCCAGAAAACCCTGTTCATCAAATCCATGAAAACCGCTGGAGCATTTGTCAAAGCAAATGGTAAGACAAAGAATTCATAATGGCCATATCTCGTCCTAAAAGCCATTTTAGAAGAATCCTTCGGCTTAATTCAGAGTTGATGATATCCATAATGAAGATCGATCTTAGAAAACACCGAAGCTCCACGCAACTGGTCAAACAAGTCATCAATGAGGGGTAAAGGATACTTGTGACGGCCCTCATTATACCGGTATGGTTTACCAACCCACGTCGGTATAGCGAGAGTCCTCACAGTGGGACATTTACCCAAACGATACTAACAGCTGAGATACACGCGAATATACAACAGAGTAGCGGAAGTAAAAGACAACTGTCTCCATTCATTCATCATCCACATTTAACATACATGAAGTTTGCAATTAACAATAAAGAACTAAAGTTCACATAATTTAAACTGCTGAAATAAAAATACATAATGTTCACACTTAATTCTAATACAATGTTCAAAGTACATACTATGAAATACACAAATCACAAAGAAGCTCCAAAACTAGCTAATCTCCGCGCTCGGAGTCCGTCTCCACTGTCTCCTCCAAAGGTGCCACGTCACCAACTACACCTGTACGCCGAAGCAAGGAGTGAGTCCAAAGACTCAGCAAGAAACACTACTCATAACATACACGTATAAGTCATAGGGGTTCCTACATGCACATTCAAAATTTACAACACATGGCATGCTAGTCATTCGGAGGTTTCAACCTATCATGAAAGTTTTACAAGTTTATACATGGATCATGCTTTCAGATTTCTAAGAATAAAACTTTACCTATCACATGCTCTCTATTCAATTTACTCATGAAATTTTGTCTTTAAAGAACCGAGACATGAGAGCTACCCACATGAACATTGTACATACATGAAAAGAAAACACGACTAGCATGGATCCTACATGTTTTTAAACACATACATAGACATTTTCACATGCTTTAAGTTGCTGGTTTCACATGGTTTAATGGCTGTAAACCTACACATGAGAGCTACAATATCGCTTAAAACAAATCATGTGAACAAACAATCATGCTATCTTGTACCCGTTTTCACCAATTATCCCTATCATGGATTCTAGACATCTTTGCACATAATAACATGATGATAATAACATAAATTCACTGATTTCACATGATTTCAGATTTGTCTCACATGGGTTTCAACATCATACCCTCTCATTTAGAATTTCACATTTTCTTTACACAAGTTTCCTCTTTCACATAGTTGCACTTTACACATACACATTACACATTACACATTTTAGGTGCCGTGACACAGTCCAAACCACCAAAGAAGGACATATACACATCACATTACACATAGACGCCATCTAGGCATTCCAATGATGACTCTTGGACTGCGCAGACCGGGAGAACAAGTCTCCACCCTAACCAGTGGTACTTGTCCACCTCTAGGATTTCCCCCTAATGCCCTTAGGGTCACTTACACATTGAACTTTCTCAGGGGACTTTTCCCTGATACAGTTCCACTGCCCTCTACGGAAGCAGTGTCACATTGGCACAGTTACACATTTACACATTTTACCGATTTACACATGGTTTTACACATAGCACTTTTCATCTCATTCACTTTCTCACTCACATGCACATCTCTGTTTTTTTCCTAACATTGCACTACAGATTTCAGGAGCTTAACACACAGTAATTTCACCATTCAAGTTAAGTTTAAGTACTATCTAATCACATTACGATAACATTCATAGATTTCTATATTTCACATGGAAAATACATAACTCCCTATATACTGGTCCAAATGACCTGAGCTTTTAACCACATGCTATTTTCAGGTTCTAGATCATACACTCAAATTTTCAGATTTTTCTGAGCTAAATAGAAATTACAGTAAATAAAACACTTATTTAGCATGCTATTCACAATTTAAGTTAACATGGGGTTTAACACATCATGAAATTTGCCACTTACTGTTTAAACAGAGGTTACTGTCACATACATGATCTGAGAATACAGAATTTATTCTAATTCATACAATTGTAGATCGATCACCACAAATCATTATTGCATGCCGTTTTATTTACCGAACCGAATTTATTGGCAATTTATATAAGCATGGATAATTCATCAAAAACTGAGTACATGTACACTGATCTACCACTCTTCATGATCAGACAAGACTAAGGCATTCAGACTAATCCTCATCATGAAACATGGATTGGCAAGAATTTAAACATCTCATGCTTACACATTCACGGTATAAAATTTCCTACATTCACCATCACACATCACACTCATCCACACACTACAATTGACAATATACATAGAGTATAGGGTTACCATATATCCTCATCACGGAAACCATACCGAAAATAATTGTATAGGAAGGGCAGAACAGGTCACTGTTCTGTCCAGAGGAACTAGGCGGCGGTCTCTGGCCGCTGACTCAGGGTCAGCGACATGGTCGATGGACGCCTAGCATGATATCGGCGTCCATTGACCTTGCCGTCAATGCAGGTCTGTGCAGAAACACAGACCCAACCTCTCAAGATTGGGTGAATGTGAGGGTCTAGGACTCGAGGGAAAATGTATAAAAATTGTAAAACCGACCTAGACTCATACGGGGACATCATGGTTAGGTCACTTGCCTTTTAAAAATTGCACCAAGGGATCTAGGGCTCGGTGAAGCTCTCCTTGGGCTGTCCCAAGAAGCTCTTAGAAGTTCTTGACTCCGGGTTCCTGAGCGAGCTCCAGGGCCTTCCAAGGTCGGGGAGGCCTTCCTCGTCGATTCAGCAACCTCCTTGAAGCAGCAGATCTCCAGAACAGTCTTCAGGTTGAGGGATTTCTGGTTTCCAAAGTGGGGTTTTCCTCAGTTTCTCTCTAGGGTTTTTCTTTTCTCTTTTCTCCTCTTGCAAGGGTGAAGAGAGGAGTGGGAAGAGGCCATTTCGGGTTCAGACATAAGGAGAGCCTCTCTCTCACTCATAGGGTGACTTGATAGCCCTCAGAGCCGTTGGGGACAGCCCCCCAATGGCTGGCTTTCTTGTTTCAGAAGTTTGCAGCTCTGCTGCGCATGCAGGCCAGAGAAATTGGCGTCCATATCGCTGGACGCCCGGATTAGTGTTGGCGTCCATGTCTGGACGCTGACACCACCTCAACGGCCTGGGGTTGACGCCAAGGTGGCCTTCGGCCAGAAGTCTAAAATATGCAGAAAACCATGCATACCATGCATATATACATGCAATATGTATAAGGTAGAGTATCCATACTATCACCATTCAATACATGTATTATTTACCTCTAATATAAACATATGCACACGTAATTATACTAATCAATACGTACGTAAATATGTATATACATACACAAGCACAAATATACACATGCAAATACGAATAATGCGACAGAAATTCGAGGGCCTTACACCCTCTCCCCCTTAAAGAAACTTCGTCCTCGAAGTTAGAACGACACTACTCAAACAAAAGGGGATACTTCTTCTTCATCGCATCCTCAAGCTCCCAAGTAGTCTCCTCGCGTGAGAAGTTCCGCCATAGGACTTTCACCGACGCAATACTCTTGTTCCGGAGATGCTGAACCTTCCGGTCAAGAATGGCTACCGGTTGCTCGACATACGAAAGATCTGGCTGGATCTCCACTGGCTCATGACTAATCACATGAGACGGATCTCGGACATACTTCTTGAGCATAGATACGTGGAATATAGGGTGAACGCTAGCCAAAGCTGGGGGTAATGCTAGCTCATACGCCACGCTGCCCAAACGTCTGAGAATCTCATATGGGCCAATGAATCTAGGGCTTAGCTTGCTATGCCTGCCAAATCTGACAACACCACGAGTAGGCGATATCTTCAAGAAGACATGATCGCCAACCTCGAACTCCAAATCCTTTCTCCTGTTGTCGGCATAACTCTTCTGCCTATCCTGTGCCGCAACAAGCCTTTTCCTGATAAGCTGGATCTTATCCGAAGTTTCCTGAACTAACTCCGGTCCGATCAATGCCTATCACCAGTCTCCTCCCAACATAAAGGAGATCTGCAGGGCCTACCATACAACGCCTCGAATGGAGCCATACCAATACTAGCATGAAAGCTGTTGTTGTATGCGAACTCCACAAGAGGTAAATGACGCTCCCAATCATCCTTCCAATCCAGAACACACGCTCTCAACATATCCTCGAGCGTCTGGATAGTCCTCTCGGACTGTCCATCGGTCTGGGGATGAAACGCCGAACTGAGCTTAAGCTCCGAACCTAACGCATCCTGAAGACCCTTCCACAATCTCGAAGTAAATCTCGGATCTCGATCCGAAATGATCGACTTCGGCACACCATGCAATCTAATGATACCACTAACATACAATCTAGCTAAACTCTCTACTGACTGCTTCTTCTTCATAGGCAAGAAATGAGCAGTCTTCGAGAATCTATCTACAACTACCCAAATCGAGTCATTGCCCCTTCTAGATCGAGGCAAACCCGATACGAAGTCCATAGTGACAGCTTCCCACTTCCACACTGGGATATCCATCCTCTGCATAAGGCCGGATGGTCGCTGCCGCTCGGCTTTCACTTGCTGACATACTAGACATCTAGACACATAATCCGCAACATCCTTCTTCATGCCGGACCACCAAAATGATCTCTTCAGGTCTTGATACATCTTAGTGTTACCCGGATGAATAGAGAATCGCGATCTATGAGCCTCCGCTAACACATGCTCACGGACATCTACTACATCAGGGACACAAACACGGTGCTGAAATCTAATCACACCGTCCTCATCACGAGCAATGCCCGCCTTACCCACTAACTCTAACAATCTAGGGTCGGCTTTCTGCTGCTCAATCACCTCATCCAAGACTGAGGATCTAAGGGATAGCTGAGCTACAAAAGCCTGACACAGCGATGGCTCTAACTCGGTCATAGAGCACGCTGCATCCTCCAACATCTTCCAATCCTGCTGGAGCGAAGACCTCTTCCTACTAAGAGCATCTGCTACGACGTTCGCCTTTCCAGGATGATACTGAAGGTCGAAGTCATAGTCCTTCAAGAACTCAATCCATCTCCTCTGCCTCAGGTTTAATTCCTTTTGGGAGAAAAGATACTTCAAGCTCTTGTGGTCGGTAAACACCTCAAATCTGACACCATAAAGATAGTGCCTCCAGATCTTTAGTGCATGAACCACTGCTGCGAGCTCCAAATCATGAGTCAGATAGTTCCTCTCATGCTCCTTCAACTGACGAGAAGCATAAGCCACTACCCTCTCTCGCTGCATGAGTACACAGCCTAAACCAATCTGGGATGCATCCGTATAAATGGCAAAGCCCTCTAGACCACTAGGCAATACCAATACCGGAGCAGAAGTAAGCTTAGCCTTCAATAGCTGAAAGCTACGCTCACATGCCTCAGACCATTGGAACTTCTCACCCTTTCTGGTCAGCTTTGTCAAAGGGGCGGCGATGGATGAGAAACCCTCAATGAATCGCCGATAGTAACCAGCTAACCCAAGGAAACTACGAATCTCCGAAGGGGTCTTGGGAACCTCCCAATCCATAACTGCCTGGACCTTTGCTGGATCAACAGCTACACCAGCGCCGGAGATAACATGCCCGAGAAAGTGAACCTCGCGTAACCAGAGCTCGCACTTGCTGAACTTCGCATACAGCTTGTGCTCACGGAGAACCTCTAAGACTAACCTCAAATGCTGACGGTGCGTGGCCTCATCCGGAGAATAGACCAACATCGTCAAATAAACACAACAAAGCTATCTAAATACGGACTAAACACCCGGTTCATGAGATCCATGAACGCTGCAGGGGCGTTGGTCAATCCGAAAGGAAGGACCAAGAACTCATAATGTCCATAACGGGTTCTAAATGCCGTCTTGGACACATCCTCACTCCTAATCCTCAACTGATGATAACCAGATCGCAAGTCAATCTTAGAGAAGATTGATGCATCCTGCAACTGGTCAAACAGATCATCAATCCGAGGTAAGGGATACCTGTTCTTCACAGTCACCTGGTTTAGCTTTCTATAATCAATGCACAACCGAAGTGACCCGTCTTTCTTCTTGACAAACAATACAGGTGCGCCCCAAGGGGAAACACTAGGGCGAATAAATCCCTTATCAAGCAATTCTTGCAATTGCTTCCTCAACTCGGCTAATTCTGCAGGGGCCATCCGATATGGGGCCTTCGAGATAGGAGAGGTGCCTGGAAGCAACTCTATAGTGAACTCTATCTCCCTATCCGGTGGCAATCCAGACAAGTCATCGGGAAAGACATCTGGAAAATCCTGCACCACATCGATCTCTGCAAGAGTCGTGACGAACCAACATCGGGTACTAGCATAACGCTGGCAAGAAATGCGTCACAACCCTTGTTCACCATGCGCATCGCCTTCATGGCAGAGATGACTAACTTTCCCGCTAAGTTCTTTGGCAAGGGATGAGAGAACTCATCCTCACCAGGAATGCGGAACACAATCCTCTTCCGACGACAATCCACTAACGCATAGTGCTCCTCTAGCCAATCCAGACCAAGAATAACATCATAGTCCTTCATCTTTAGCAAGAAGAAACACCCATCTAGGACTCTATCCTCAATGCACACAGTAACGACGGAATGCACTTCCTAGTCGATACCGTACCCGCAGGGGTGTGCACAGACAAAGGGACCTCTAACTCCTCAGACTCTATGCCTGACTCTAGGGCTAACTGCCTAGCGAACCGCTCGGAAATGAACGAGTGAGTGCACCCGTATCAAACAAAACCCGAGCGTGCACACCGAAAAGCAAAACCGTACCTTCGGTGACATGCTCCGCCTGCTCGGCGTCCTCGCGAGCTAAAGCAAACACTCGAGCTGGGGCTTGAGGCCTTCCTGATCTTCCTGTAGCTGGCGCGGCTGCCGCTACTGCTGGTGCTGGCGCTCCACGCTGAGCTCCTTGCTGAAGTCTTGGGCACTCTTTGATCTTGTGGTCGCTGCTCCCACACTTCAAGCATCTACCCGCTACTAACCAACACTCGGAACCACCATGGGTCTTCCCGCAGTGGGGACACTCCTTCTTCACACCAGGGGAACGTACAGAAGGTACCTGAGAGTTGCTGACTGCCACTGGTTTCTGCGGTGTCTGGTACACCGTTTTCTTCTTATCCTGCCGCTGGAATGTCGCTGCCGGCCTCTTCTGCGAAGCCTTCTTTTCCTCCAGATATTGCTCCATTTCTCCCTCCTGTCTGCAGGCAGCGCTGAGGGCCTCGTCTAGCGTGCGGTGGTCAAACGCCACGAGTCTCGTCCTCAGTGATGGTTTGAGACCCATCACGAATTTCTTGGTCTTCCTGCGCTCATCCTCTACGATATGCGGTGCATATTTAGAAAGTTCAGAGAACCTTGCCTCGTATTCCAGCACAGTCATGGAGCCTTGCGTCAGGGATAGAAATTCTTGCTCCATCTTGTCCTGGATATGCTCTGGGACGAACTTGGCTCGGAAGAGCCTCACGAACGCGTCCCACGTCACGTCTACTACTCCGTCCTCGAAGCGTGTACGTAGTAGGGAGGACCACCATACATCGGCTCTCTCCTGCAATACACCTTCATAAGTACCAACTAACAAGTTCTAACTTAAGCAAAACACACAAACATACGAAATTAAAAGTCTACCTGTAGCATGTAGGTGGCTAGTGTCACCTTATCCTCATCAGGGCACCTGATAGCTCGGAAGATTTTCTCTGTCTCCCTTAACCAGCTTTCTGCCATTAGTGGATCACTCTCCCCCTTAAAAGAGGGTGGGGTCATCCTCTTGAATCGCTCCATGATGGAAGGTCCACCATGGTCCTGAGCTGGTGCCTGAGCCTGCTACATTAAACAATAACAATACACAATAAACACAATATCATGCAATTTAAATAGCAAACTACTTAGTTGTTTCATTATTCTACCTGGGCCTCCAACTGGGCTTGGAGTGCTGCCTGGGTATGAGCCTGCGTCTGCATGGCTTGCACCAGACCTTGCATGAATACTCTGTAGTCCACAGGCGGCGGTGGGGGAAGTACAGGGCCTCGCGGTGCCGGGGCCTGTTGCTCCGCCTGCTCATCACGTCGCGGCTCGTCCTCACGGGCCGACGCTCCACCACGCCTACCTCTCGAAGCCATGGCTGTAATAAATTTCAGCCAACATTAGAGCTAGGTTATTAAGTTTTCTAACCATTTTCTTATCTATCTTTCACTTCTCATTAGTGTTTTCTACACATGTGGACATACTTAGCATGCAATGGGGATGATGACTTAGGTATATTCATGTGCAATCTCAACCGGTCGCTCTGATACCAATCTCTGTGACGGCCCTCATTATACCGGTACGGTTATACCAACCCACGTCGGTATAGCGAGAGTCCTCACAGTGGGACATTTACCCAAACGATACTAACAACTGAGATACACGCGAATATACAACAGAGTAGCGGAAGTAAAAGACAACTGTCTCCATTCATTCATCATCCACATTTAACATACATGAAGTTTGCAATTAACAATAAAGAACTAAAGTTCACATAATTTAAACTGCTGAAATAAAAATACATAATGTCCACACTTATACATTCTTTTCATGATAATTCTAATACAATGTTCAAAGTACATACTATGAAATACACAAATCACAAAGAAGCTCCAAAACTAGCTAATCTCCGCGCTCGGAGTCCGTCTCCACTGTCTCCTCCAAAGGTGCCACGTCACCAACTACACCTGTACGCCGAAGCAAGGAGTGAGTCCAAAGACTCAGCAAGAAACACTACTCATAACATACACGTATAAGTCATAGGGGTTCTACATGCACATTCAAAATTTACAACACATGGCATGCTAGTCATTTGGAGGTTTCAACCTATCATGAAAGTTTTACAAGTTTATACATGGATCATGCTTTCAGATTTCTAAGAATAAAACTTTACCTATCACATGCTCTCTATTCAATTTACTCATGAAATTTTGTCTTTAAAGAACCGAGACATGAGAGCTACCCACATGAACATTGTACATACATGAAAAGAAAACACGACTAGCATGGATCCTACATGTTTTTAAACACATACATAGACATTTTCACATGCTTTAAGTTGCTGGTTTCACATGGTTTAATGGCTGTAAACCTACACATGAGAGCTACAATATCGCTTAAAACAAATCATGTGAACAAACAATCATGCTATCTTGTACCCGTTTTCACCAATTATCCCTATCATGGATTCTAGACATCTTTGCACATAATAACATGATGATAATAACATAAATTCACTGATTTCACATGATTTCAGATTTGTCTCACATGGGTTTCAACATCATACCCTCTCATTTAGAATTTCACATTTTCTTTACACAAGTTTCCTCTTTCACATAGTTGCACTTTACACATACACATTTCACATTCGTACACTTACACATTTACACATGAACACATACACATTACACATTTTAGGTGCCGTGACACATAGTCCAAACCACCAAAGAAGGACATATACACATCACATTACACATAGACGCCATCTAGGCATTCTAATGGCGACTCTTGGACTGCGCAGACCGGGAGAACAAGTCTCCACCCTAACCAGTGGTACTTGTCCACCTCCAGGATTTCCCCCTAATGCCCTTAGGGTCACTTACACATTGAACTTTCTCAGGGGGACTTTTCCCTGATACAGTTCCACTGCCCTCTACGGAAGCAGTGTCACATTGGCACAGTTACACATTTACACATTTTACCGATTTACACATGGTTTTACACATAACACTTTTCATCTCATTCACTTTCTCACTCACATGCACATCTCTGTTTTTTTTCCTAACATGGCACTACAGATTTCAGGAGCTTAACACACAGTAATTTCACCATTCAAGTTAAGTTTAAGTACTATCTAATCACATTACGATAACATTCATAGATTTCTATATTTCACATGGAAAATACATAACTCCCTATATACTGGTCCAAATGACCTGAAATTTTAACCACATGCTATTTTCAGGTTCTAGATCATACACTCAAATTTTCAGATTTTTTGAGCTAAATAGAAGTTACAGTAAATAAAACACTTATTTAGCATGCTATTCACAATTTAAGTTAACATGGGGTTTAACACATCATGAAATTTGCCACTTACTGTTTAAATAGAGGTTATTGTCACATACATGATTTGAGAATACAGAATTTACTCTAATTCATACAATTGTAGATCGATCACCACAAATCATTATTGCATGCCGTTTTATTTACTGAACTGAATTTATTGGCAATTTATATAAGCATGGATAATTCATCAAAAATTGAGTACATGTACACTGATCTACCACTCTTCATGATCAGACAAGACTAAGGCATTCAGACTAATCCTCATCATGAAACATGGATTGGCAAGAATTTAAACATCTCATGCTTACACATTCACGGTATAAAATTTCCTACATTCACCATCACACATCACACTCATCCACACACCACAATTGACAATATACATAGAGTATAGGGTTACCATATATCCTCATCACGGAAACCATACCGAAAATAATTGTATAGGAAGGGCAGAACAGGTCACTGTTCTGTCCAGAGGAACTAGGCGGCGGTCTCTGGCCGCTGACTCAGGGTCAGCGACATGGTCGATGGACGCCTAGCATGATATCGGCGTCCATTGACCTTGCCGTCAATGCAGGTCTGTGCAGAAACACAGACCCGACCTCTCAAGATTGGGTGAATGTGAGGGTCTAGGACTCGAGGGAAAATGTACAAAAATTGTAAAACCGACCTAGACTCATACGGGGACATCATGGTTAGGTCACTTGCCTTTTAAAAATTGCACCAAGGGATCTAGGGCTCGGTGAAGCTCTCCTTGGGCTGTCCCAAGAAGCTCTTAGAAGTGCTTGACTCCGGGTTCCTGAGCGAGCTCCAGGGCCTTCCAAGGTCGGGGAGGCCTTCCTCGTCGATTCAGCAACCTCCTTGAAGCAGCAGATCTCCGGAACAGTCTTCAGGTTGAGGGATTTCTGGTTTCCAAAGTGGGGTTTTCCTCAGTTTCTCTCTAGGGTTTTTTTTTTCTCTTTTCTCCTCTTGCAAGGGTGAAGAGAGGAGTGGTAAGAGGCCATTTCGGGTTCAGACATAAGGAGAGCCTCTCTCCCACTCATAGGGTGACTTGACAGCCCTCAAAGACGTTGGGGACAGCCCCCCAATGGCTGGCTTTCTTGTTTCAGAAGTTTGCAGCTCTGCTGCGCATGCAGGCCAGAGAAATTGGCGTCCATATCGCTGGACGCCCGGATTAGTGTTGGCGTCCATGTCTGGACGCTGACACCACCTCAACGGCCTGGGGTTGACGCCAAGGTGGCCTTCGGCCAGAAGTCTAAAATATGCAGAAAACCATGCATACCATGCATATATACATGCAATATGTATAAGGTAGAGTATCCATACTATCACCATTCAATACATGTATTATTTACCTCTAATATAAACATATGCACACGTAATTATACTAATCAATACGTACGTAAATATGTATATACATACACAAGCACAAATATACACATGCAAATACGAATAATGCGACGGAAATTCGTGGGCCTTACAATACTTGTTCTTAATAATCACCTGATTGAGCTTGCGATAGTCAATGCACAGCCTCATTAACCCATCCTTCTTCTTCACAAAGAGTACAGGTGCTCCCCAAGGTGATACACTTGGCCGAATAAAACCCTTATCTAGCAATTCCTGTAGTTGCTTCTGCAATTCCGCCAATTCCGCTGGTGCCATACGATAAGGAGCAATAGAAATAGGTGCTGTACCAGGTACCAACTCAATGCCAAACTCAATCTCCCTTGCAGGGGGCAAACCAGACAAATCCTCGGGAAAACATCACTAACATCTCGAACAATATCAATATCCTCCATAGTCAAAGCCTTCTTCGAATCCTCGGATATAACCACACTAGCAAGAAAACCACTACAACCCTTGCTCAACATCCGGGCTGCCTTCAGGGTTGAAATCACAAACTTACCCGACATGTTCTTGGGTAAAGGATGAACAAACTCCTCCTCACCAGGAATCCGGAATATAATGATCTTCCTCCTGCAATCCATAAGGGCATAATGCTCCTCGAGCCAGTCTAAGTCCAAAATAACATCGTAGTCCTTCATCTTCAACAGATAAAAGCTACTAGGCAAATCTCGCTCTTCAATATTCACATGAAGAGAAGAAAAACACTGCCCAGTCAACATAGTCCCAGCTAGAGTATGAACAGACAAGGGAACCTCCAACACTTCCGGAACCAAACCACTCTTCTTCATCAAAACCTTAGCAAACTTCTCAGAGATAAAACTATGTGTAGCACCAGTATCAAACAAAACTCGAGCATGCATTCCCATAATTAAAACCGTACCTTCTGTGACGTGCTCTGCCAACTCTACCTCGTCTCTTGCCAAAGCAAACACCCGAGCCTGAGCCCTCGGTCTCCCTGCTGCTCTTGGTGCTGGTCTAGCTGCTGCTGGTGCTGCAGTCTGCTGTGCCATCTTCGGACAATCTCGGATCTTGTGGTTCTTGTCACCACACCTCAAGCATCTACCAGAAGTAACCCAATAGACCTCTCCTTCGTGACACTTCCCACACTGAGTACACAAGGGCTTTTCTGCAACTGTGCCACCATTCGTAGTCGGTGCAGCCACTCTCGCTAGTACCACTGCTCTAGGCTGAAATACTGGGGCCTTCTTCTTCTTATCCTGCCGCTGGAATGCTGAACCAGGCCTCTTCAAATAAGCCCTCTTTTCCTCCAGATAAACCTCCATCTCTACTTCTTGCATGCAAGCCGCTGACAATGCCTCTTCCATCGATAGATGCCCGAACGCCACCAGTCTAGTCCTCAGGGACGGCTTCAATCCCATGATGAATTTCTTCACTTTCCTCTGCTCATCGGCCACAATGTGGGGTGCATACTTGGACAGCTCCACAAATCTAGCCTCATACTCAAGCACACTCATTGACCCTTGAGTCAATGTCAAGAACTCTTGCTCCATGCGATCCTGCACATGCTCTAGAATATACTTCGCCCTAAACAAATGGACAAACTCGGTCCATGCAACCTCCACAGCTCCATCCTCAAACTATTTGCGTAGTACTGACGACCACCACACATCGGCACGCTCCTGCAAAAGAAGGTAGATACATATAAGGGTGCACTATAATCAACACACATAACCTTTCTAAAAATTATTCTTTACCTGCAGCATATAGGTGGCTAAGGTCACTCTCTCCTCCTCCGCGCATCGGATAGCACGAAAGATCTTCTCCGTCTTCCGAAGCCAACTCTCCACCATGATGGGATCACTCTCCCCCTTAAAGAAAGGTGGGGTCATCCTCCTGAACCGCTCCATCATCGACAAACCTCCAATGCCTGCTTCGTGAGTAGGTGCCTGCGCCTACATCGAAGTCGAGTTCTTAGATGAATTCCTCCATTCAACCCCTTAGTAACACTTCTTAAGTACCAACTTGAGCCTGCACTTGCGCTTGCAAAGCAGCTGCCGTCTGTGCATGGGTCTGCATCGCGTACACAAGTCCTTGCATCAATGCTCCATAATCCACAGGTAGTGGTGGGGGTGGTAAAGGTACGCATGTCTAATCCGGTGCCTGCTGAGCTGGAGCCTGTGAACCTCCCGCCGACTCATCGCCTTGGGTCGGGCCTGCTCCTCTACGACCACGGGTAGCCATATTATGCAAAACAAGCATTTATTATAATAACCTATTATTCTACATAATCTTGGACTAATTCCTTATGCAGACTTAAGGATATGGACACAGTGTTGATATTTCATTTATGTACATGCTCAACTTGGAACTCTCTGATACCAATCTCTGTAATGCCCCTCTTGGACCCAGTACAGTTATCCCAATTCACATTGAATCCAATATAGGTATTACAGTGGAAAATATCCAACAATAGACGGTATAGATTGAGACATACATAAATGACAATTTAATTCCAACAAGTTGCAACTGAACATGGAACCAAAGTTTTCAATCAACATCATATCCAAATACTAAGTCTAAAACATAAAGGAAAGCTAACAATAGTCCAAATTATTACAATTTATAAGTCCAAATGCATAAAACTCAAAGTACATCTTGTCCTCACATACATGATCTCTCAAGTACACTGAAAGAAAACACTATGCCTCCACGTTCTCACACTCCGAGTCAGAGTGCACTAACTCCTGGGTATCCTCTATCTCTCATGAAATGTTAATCAAGTGTGAGTCTACAAGACCCAGCAAGTCACATGAAAGACTGTAACATCTCATTCCCTTTGAGGGTCAGTTCTCCCGGCTGAGGTCGCGACAGGTTGACCCGTCGCGTTTTGAAGGCGACGTAGGTGACCGTCGTGTTCTGGATGAGAACGTGCCGACCGCCCCTGTCGCGACAGGGCTCTGACAGTAGACAGTCTTTTTGTCATTTTGCTGTCAGGGTGGTGGTGACAGCTGTGGCATTGCATGCATGAACGCGACACTCTGGTCCGTCGCGATCAGATGTCAGCATTGCATGCATGCCACGTGGTGGCTTTGACCGTCAGGGTCGCAGACGTTCCAGATCGCGACGCAAGTGGGTGTCACGTTAGCATTGCTAACGCGATGACCAGGGCCGTCGCATTCTTAACGTCTGTGTTTAAGTTGCTCTAGCCGAGAGTAGAACCTTCCATTTGGCCCTTTTGCTTGTGTTCCTCCTCTCTGGCGTCCTTCTGTGTGTTGAGCTCTGTGGGGAGCTTGGAGGGAGGATTTCTTGGCTTGTATTGGTAAGTGTGTTTGTGGTTTGAATGTGTGGTTTGGATTGGATGTATGCTTTATTTTTTCTCTGTCTCATTTCTCTTCCCCCTCCTTTGTGGCATGCACCATGGTTCCTCTTCATCGGCATGTGAAGGGCGTGCTCGGCTCGTGAGAGGCGGCTCGTGGAGTGTTGGAGCTCGGAGGTGGAGGAGTGCTAGCCTAAGAGAAGGCCTGAATTGGGTAGATCTTCATATTGAGGTAGGGAATCCAAGCCTTCCCCCTAGTTCTATCAAGCTAGGTCCAAACCCCCTTTCTCCCAAGCCTAGGAATCATGCTAGGTGGTTGCATGCTTCATGTGGTTCCTCATGGAATGAAATTTGTGTATTTCCATGCTCTAATTATGCTTGGGATGGGTGGTTTTTCTTGAGGGCTTCTTGATGTATGTGAGGTTGTAATGAGTGTAGATCACCCTTTTCTTGCCATGCATGGGGTTCATGAGGGTGGTTTGCCTTTCATTGAGCTGTTTTCCACGTTGGTCTTGCTCCCCTTTCCCCATATTGTATCATGTGGTGTGGTTTTGGGGTAGAGGAGTTTCTCTATTTGAGCACTCAGCTAAGGTCGCGACGGGATTCCCAATCGCGACTTGGTCGCGACGTATCGTTGCGTCGCATTCTCTCTGAATGCATCCCAGCACCCGTCGCGTCTAGCAAACACGATGAGTATGTGGGCAACGTTTAGGAGTTCGAGGTCTTGTCGAAACGCGGCCTCCGTCTCCGTCGTGATAGGATCACGACGGGGTACGTGTCGCGTTCAGTGAACTAGGTTTGTTGCGGCGCTCTTAGCCGCGGCGTTATTATCGCGACAGGTTCAAGGGTTGCCTTCTGGTTTCTTGCCGCGATAGGCAAGATCGTCGCTTTTTGATCGCGATGGATCGCTGCGTCGCCTCTCTGACCGAGAGGGACGAGCGACAAGTTTTGACATTCCGCTTCCGCTGTGACTCGGTTTCCTTGGCACCTGTGCTGTTCCTAGTGTAGTGCTACTCTAGTCTCTTCGCCCGGTGCTAGGCACTTGAGGGCTTGTCCGCGAGACAAGTTGTTATCGTTACCTGGGACCCCCATCCCCACGCACCTGTTAGAGGGAGTTCTCCGGGCGGCGGGCGTCTCGAGTCACTGACTTGGAGCGGAGGGGAAAATGGCGTAGAGTCGTTTGTAGAACTCTCTTAGCTGGTCTGTGTCTCCGAGGTGGTTGTGGTGCTCTTTCGGTGCGGACCAGCTAGTCCTTTCTCACTACCTCACTCTACGTGGTTCCAGAACCATTTAGAGGGGTCAGGAGTGGGATCGTAGTCCGGCCAGACTACGGCGCTGTGTTTACTTTAGTTCCTCATCTCACTCTGACGGGAGGTGTTAGACATGGACCGTTGGTCGAGGGTAAGGCGCGTGGCGCACCTGACCGATTGACTAGTGTAGTGTTCTGTAGCTAGTGTGTTTGTCTAGGCAGTGTTTAACTGTCTGTGTTATAGCCTTGGGTTTCCTTGGTGCCCTATTTTACACGGGTTTTTCGGTCCCGACTTGTGTCCTAGACCGACGACTGTGTAGTCTCCTTCACGCTTCCGCACTTGACTCTGTTTAGTAGAATAGAATTTACTGCTTTATTTAATTACTGTCCTTAGTTCTATTCTGCTGTTAGAACCAGTGGGAGATTGGTAGTCCCTACTGGGCTTCTTCATGAAGCTCACTACCTATTTTGTAGGTGAGACTTCACAACAGCTCCCTCCGCGGCGGACTGAGGAGACGGGACCACAGTAGTCGGCGTCTCTAGTGAGCAGTGTTCCCCCAGCAGTTGTACTTCACCCTCGGGGTATGCCCCTAAGGGACTTGTTATTTCCCTTTTATTTCAGCACTTGTACTTTATTTACTTTGGGACTGTACTAGACTGTTACTTAGTGTTGGACTCTTTTCCTTCACCTGTCGTACATTTTAGTGCGTTGTTGTTATTTATCTCTATTACATATCTCATTAGACCGATCTGTTAGCCCTTCCAGGTCTCCGGACCTGTGGGCGGCAGTGCCGATGTTTGGATTCATGGTGGGAGCCGAGGGTCCGGGCGTCGGGGGCATTACAATGGTATCAGAGAAAGGGGTCTATCAAGACTTGTGATAGAAATAAGTAATAACGTAAGTCCCTTAGGAAGTACAAGTAACACTATTAAGCCGCTGAAGTTTTATCTGCTAACTTTTTGTTGTGGCTGTTTTGCAGAACATGCCTCCACGCACTCGCAGGCAGGCTCGTGAGCTGGTGGATAGTCATGTATCATGTAGTCATGTAGTTGCCAAGACATAGCCCACACTATGATTAGAGATCATGTAGCATGTAGTCATTCACTTATCACCTAAGCAAAGCAGTGATAAAGTCTAGGTTATTGCGCAATACCGGGGAAAGTCCTTCCCACCTTACCCAGTAGAACATGTCTACCTCCAGGATTTCAATCCGTTGCCAACGGATTCATATAGGTCATTTCATGTAGGTGAACCATTACCATAGGGGCATTCCATAGTGTAGTTCCTTGTAGTTATCTCTATCATAACAATGTCTCATTGGCCAATTCATTTTAAAAAATGGATTAACATATATTCATGCATAATTTATCAAGATGGCAATACAATGTCACACAACATATCTTTCTCAGTTCTGAAATCAAACTCTACTATGCAACAACAACCTATCATGGTACTACTCTTATCAAAATCCAACATGTATACACATTCTCTTGTTTATTGATTTCTATATCCATTTTATCATTCAGAAAATCATAACAGAAGGTACAAGGCTCTAAAAATCCCAAAATTTTTACAGCAAATCTATTTTTAATCATACAACGCACATGAAAATTTTCATAATTTTCTGAGTTCTGTAACATTTTTCATGATTAATCTTCATCAATTTGAACTACTCAACATGGTACAACAGTGATAAAATTATGCAGTTACCATACAAAAACTGAGTACAATAGATATGTAGTTTCTTCAAACAACAATACAATTTCTAACTACAACATTATAACATGGATCAAACTTGCATCTATTTTCATTTTTCATTTACCAAATCACATAAAATTCTTTAAAAACAACCCAACATAGTCCATACACCATTCAAATGACATGTCTATAGTATAACAGCAATGATTTATATAGAACATAACCTGGCCGAAAACTCCACACATGCATGAATCACAGTTGAGGAATAATGATCAGATTACAGAAAAGACAGCACTGATAAACTTAACGGCATGGTATATTACGTTTACACTGAGTCAACGTCCACATACTGTGTCGTTAATATCAATTGACGGCGGCACATAGCGCCGTTAACATATAGTAGACGTCTAAAAACATGTCATTTACAATAAATCAACGGCGGTCGATACTGTCGTTTACATAAACTAAACGGCGGTCGATATGGACGTTAAGTTCATTCGTCCAGAAAATACAGAACTTGCACATTAAATGATGGAACTTAAACCCCTTCCCGCACGTTATTTCAATGGTTTAAAAATCTGTAAAAATAATAAATCTAAAGAACATACTATCCTAAACCGATCCCCCATGCTACTTGCCTCTAACCCTCCTTCTGGAGTGATGAATAGAGATTCGAAGATGCCCGCTTTGGCAACAAGGCAGTCCTCCTCTCTGTCTTCAATCACCCAAAACCAGCTTAGCACAACTCCCCCGCTTGGAGAAACCTCTGCCCTCGATGCTTGATCCTCCTTGGTCCAACACGCTTCAGATCGCCGAATGAAGCTCTGGAACCCTTTTGTAGACACCTGATTCTGACTAATGAGTTGAACCATATTTCTTGTTATCTTAGTGAGCCCCTAGTTGGTCACTCACCTTGAGCCCATCATTAGCCTTGTTTTGAGCCCATTAACAACTCAAGTTGCCTTGAAATCCCACCCATTATCACTTTGAGAGAATCCTTAGGCTTAAAATAATCATTATTCCTTCACATGATTGGCTGATAATTCAGATAACTGACCTCATTGACGAGTCGTATCGTAGCGCCGCGTCTCAGTGTCGTGTCGATGCAAGCCGCCGCGACAGTCCATGCATACTCATGCACGTGGGCATACTGTCGCGTCGCCCCGCCCCGTCGCGTCTCCATGGTCGCGGCCCTACGATACGCCGCGACAGCAGCTGCGCATGCAGGCCTCCGCAACCACCTCCTATTTATCCTCCCATGGATTTATCTTTATCTCCAAGCAATATCTGAACCCCTTGGGTGAGGTTTGGGGGCTAGGGGACTCTTTAGAAGGCCTGTAGGACTCTCTCACACGAATTTTAATGGGATTTATCTCTCATTTGGATTATTAATCATTTTAAGGGGATTTTCTCTCTCAAAAATCTATAAAAGCAAGGCCCTCCCCCTCATGGACGGGACAACCCCATTTTTCACCACGAAGGGCTGCCGAAATCTCCACTCACCAACACTTAGCCTCGCAGCCACCTATCTCTACCATTTCCTTCACATTCCCCTCCACCAAAACACCCTCATTTCACCATTTATGGAGCACGGAACGTGAGAAGGACGACTCCTGCTAGTTCCTGAAGCTTTTGCACACTCATTGGGACTGCATCCACGCCAGGGAGTCGGCCTAATGGGACTCATCTCCTCCCCTTCTCTTCCATCTTCATTTCTACATGCATTTTTATGTTGTTTCTAGTTAGAACACACTCACCACATACCCACGTTTTTCACACACCCAAAGGGGTTTAAAACCACCCCAGGTGCGTTCCTACCATGATTCCCCATTTCTTCTCATTTTTAGAATAGATACTACGCTTAATATGTTCTAATAGGGCTTTTTCTTGTTTCTTCTTTGTTTTGGCAGGCACCCAAGCTTTTCCACGAGGAGCTCTTGTTCTCCAGCCGGCTGGAGGATGGGAAGAAGGTCCACACACGACATCTCCCGCACACAGAGAACACGACGGCGGAGGACGACGCGACAAGAGACGCGTTAGGCTGCAGCGACGCGTTACCAGCGTCATCGCGGTAGGTAAGACTACCACGACACCAGGTCCACCTTCTTTCTCTTTCCATTTCCTAGTTAAGTTAGCCTGTGTCATTTTCTACTCGTTAGGCAACTTACTAGGTGGCGATCACATTCCTACTTCCCATACTACTAGTTTTAGTACATGTTTGTGTTGAGGGGGGGCACAATCCCCATGATTACACCTTTTGGCGATCACGGTGGGACCTTCAGTGCTACCCTCGTGGATTCAGTTTGCCTGCTTGTCATATTTTCTTCCTTATTTGTCATTTTAGTGCCCTGTTAGTCCGTTTGTTCTTTGTTTCCTGCTTCTTTTGTCCCTCGGTTCGTGTCACGGTGTATCACGGTGGCGCGATAAGGTCGCGGCCCGCGGAAACGACGCGATAGCAGGTCAGTGTTTCTTCTTCTTATATCTGCCTTTTCCTCCTTCTATGAGATCTTGCATCCATGTTCCTTGTCTCTGTATCATGTATGTTAGTGTTTTTGAATGTTAGAATCCCGTTAGGGTTCGAGTTTTCCTTTTATTTCTATTTGTAAGTTTTCGGAACCTGTCGCGGTCGAGAGCTAGGACGCGACCAGGTCGCGTCGAGGGTGAACGTCGCATCAGCAGGTATGCTTTGTATGTTAATGTTTTGCTTCATGAATCAGTTTCTGAATGTTTTCTAATCCATGCTGTATTAGTTTAGTGTTTTTTTGTGCCTTTATTATCTGTTAAGATAGTCTGTGTTAGTCTGGTTTGGTGACTTTTTTGTTCTCGGGGCTCTGTTCTTATCACGGCAGGCCGCCCTGTTGCGATAAGGTCACGGTGTACACGGCCGCCGCGACTCTGCCCGAGAGCTATTTGTTCACCCTGTTTGGTTTTTACTTGTCACTTGTGCATACATTTTGGGGACTTAGGTCCTTGCATACACTACTTGTCCCATTTGTTCAGGTTCCCCCTTGGTTGAGTGAGCCCTCTCACCTACGAGCACTCGTAGGCTGACTCGGGCCCACCTTCCGAGGACCTCCGTAAGTCCTCGTGACCGTACGCACGTTGCGGTTCACGGGCCAGTTGTACCCGTTGTACCCATTAGTCCGAGCCACCCCTCGCATGTGAGTGTCCCACCCCTTAGCTACACCGGAGGACTCGAGTTCATACCTATCAGGGTCCACTTGACCGAGTGACATCCCCTTAATCAATTCATCTAAAGGTCAAGTTCGAACCTTAAGAATTTTGCGCATTCATCATGACAACTTGAGTGTTTCGGTTCACCCCTCCTCCTCTTAGTCTTGCTTGCTGTGCTAGAGTTTAGGCGTTGTCAGTATCACCCTCTATTTGTTTTGGGGGTGCATGCGTCATTGTTTAGGGAGATCGAGTCAATCCCCTCCGATCCTTGTATTATATCATAATCCCTTGTTCGACATGGACCAATTCTGGGTCCTTGCTGATGATGTCTTGCCCATTGGGCTGCTCGAGGAGGTGGCCCAACCCTCTACGGCCACACTCCCTGGGCATATCTAGCCTCCCCTCATCATCGGGAGTCAATCCCGTCCTCCTTCTCCTTCAGGGGGGGATGACCCCCACTCACAATTCAGTCAGCTCCTTCCCCATCTCACTTCGGATCAAGTCTGAGAGTTTCTAGCCGCTGCCAAGGGGAAGCGACCTCTATCTCCCCTGAGTCAGAGTTCAGTCTGACCGACGGATTCCTCCGCCCATATTGCCTCAGCACCCTATTTTCCTTCCTCAAGGGCAGACCCCACACTTCTCCGTCCTCGGGCCATCCATTTCTCGGAACTGAGCTACCCTCCTACACGAGAGGTCTGGCCTCAATCCCCTCCAACTTCCACATATTATATGGCCGAGCCTGCTCCCCTCCCCCGTGAGAGGTCTCACTCTTTTGAGCAATCTTGCTCCCTTGTTTCTGCACATCATGTTCAAACCCCCTCCGACTTCTTCGCGGAGTGGACAAGTATGAAAAGGGAGCTACATGACCTCAGGAGGCAAATTGATCCTCGCAAGGTAGCCGATATTGCTCTCCCATCGTTCCAATACCTCTGGGTACCACCCCAGTCGGAGCTCCCTATTTACCGGCGATACTCTGGGGTAGGGGACCCATATGTTCATTTAAAGGATTTTGTTTATGAATTTGCACCGCACAAGTATGACCGCCACCTCATGGCATACTTGTTCAGAAAATCCTTAGATGGTCCAGCTCTGGAATGGTTTTATTCTTTGCCCCCGGAGGAAGCCGAGGATTTCCAAATTGTTCAAGAAAGATTTTTACAGCAGTTCCAAGATCGGGTCGGACCCGAATACTCCTTTGTAGATCTGGTAGCTGAAAAGATAAAGCCCGAAGAGGAGTTCTCAACTTATGCTGACCGGTGGCGTTCCCTGGCCGCCAAGGTCCGCTGCCCCATGCCGGAGGAGGAGAAAGTCAAGTTATTGATCTCCAATGCTACACCGACCTACCGAGCCATCTTAGCCATGAATGACATTACTACCATGCACCAGCTATACAGCCGAGCCCGTTTCATTCAGACCCAACTCAAGGACTCGCCTATACACTCTATGTTTGAGGCCCCTAAAGCCCGTTACACTAAGAAGCCTCAAGGCCCAGTCACCGAAGGGATCCAAACCAATGAACAAGTGGGCGCGGTAAGTAACCCCCAAGGCCCGGTAGGTAGGTCTCCATACACCCAGCAACCTCAGCAGCCATGGAGTAACAATAGGCAGCAACCTCCCCAAGGTCAGAACCCTCCACAAGATCAGCGCCAGTACTCCCAAGTTCCTCCTCCTCAGAATGGCTATGCCCCCAGAAAGCCCAATGAATCCAAAAGAGCCCAATATCCTCCTCTGCCCGAGTCTTTGGAAGATATCTTTGCAGCCCTCATGTCCTTGAATGCCCTTAGACTCCCTCCTGAGAAGGCAAATTGGAATATGGCAGCGGACCAAACAAAGTATTGTGTCTACCATCGCCATCCGGGCCACAATGTGTCGGATTGTTTTCAGTTCCGGGACATAATATATGACCTTCATGAGCAGAACCAAATTGATTGGGCAGAAATGAAAAGGTTAATTTAGACATTGAGAGACCAACATGGTCAGAGGCAACAGCAGAGGCGACAGCAGCCGCAACAACAACAACAACAGCAGCAACAACAACAACAATAGTTCTAGCCCTTCCAACAACAGTATCAGCAACAGCAACAACAACAGCAGCCGCAACAGCCGACAAATGACCTTGGCATAATCCGCAACCCCATGCCTCAACACCCGCCTGCTCCAAACCCCCAACATGCTCCACCACCTCCTCCGCCCGCGCATGTTAATCCAGTCATCCACCACCCACCACCAGAAGCTCAATGGGCCTTCGACGATGAACACGAAGTGGCCAGCTTTTGGTTATTTCCCATGTCACACCCCCTGCCACTGCGCCTACATCCACTGGGCCTCCCTCCTTCGCACCCACTATTGCCACCATTACCTCACCGTCCTATAACCCCCCAGTCATATCACCCATTATCCTTTCGTCCAACAACATCTCTTTCTCCCCTATTCCAGCGCCATTACTAGCCAACCCCACCTTTATTCTTGACACCTCACCTCCTCCACTCCACCATAATCTCGCCCTGCGGAGCAGGCAGATGTTCCATCGGATGTACCCTAATGCGTCCGTATCCATGCCAGGTCAACTGGCACAACAAACTAGCACTCAACAGCAACAAGATATGGAAGAGATAGACCCGGTCCCGGGGACCCAATATGACATTCTGAAGCATTTGGATCAAACCCCCGCCAAAATCTCCATATTAGAGCTGATCAAAAGGTCACAGACTCACCAAGACGCCCTAAGGGACTTCCTGCAAAGGGTCATGGTCAATGAGGACATGAGCACCGACAACCTGCCTTCAATACTTTCTATTGTGAACAAGGGACCCACTATTACCTTTTCTGATGGTGAATTAGCTGCCCCTGAAGCCAGGAAGATGCCTTTGTGTGTGACACTCACTATAAACAAGGTGGCCATTGACGCAGCGCTAGTAGATACAGGGGCTTCCATTAATGTATGCCCGTTGAGCACCTTAAGAGCCTGCAACATCTCAGAGCATCAATTGCAGCCTACCCCCACCACCATAGCTGCCTACGACAATTCACGACGTGCCTGTCATGGGATTGTCACGTTGCAAGCAGAGCTGGGACCACTTGTCATGTCAATTGAATTTTATGTGTTGAACATTGATCACACTTACAAGGCCATCCTAGGGAACCCATAGATTGAATCACTAGGGGCAGTACCTTCCACGACGCATCAATGTTTGAAATTCCCCTTCCAAGGGCGGATAGTCAAGGTTAAGAGCGTAGCAACGACCCACACAGTGGAAGCAGTTGAGAGGGTATTGCCATCAGTCTGGCCATCGAATAAGCCCATTATCTCGGTGCTTGATGTGAACTACCCATGGGCTTATATTTTCTCTTCTAACCGCCCGATTGGGTCCCCATCAGTGATAGCTGTCAGGAAGGATGTGACCATGAATGCAAAAGGTTGGGATATCATGTTCAGGCTCGGTTATCAATTAGGGAAATGTTTGGGTGTTCATCTCCAAGGGAGAACCAAAACAGTGGCTAGCACAAAGAAGTTCACAAAACATGGTCTGGGATACTCAGAATGGGCTGCGTTCTCATCTTCTGCGCAGTCAGACCATGGCCCACTCACCTGGACATTGTATGATCATTTTGTCAGAGGGCCGGTGCAGCCTGGGTATAACACCGTGATAGAAGAGGCACCAAGGTCAGCATACCAAGCCCTGGAAGCTCAGCGACCCAACAAGAAGAAGAGAGCCGAGACAGATACAAAAGCACCTGATATTGAAGATTTGATTTCATCACTCAGCCTGTTATTTGAGGAACTAGAAGCCGAAAAAGAAGAGCCAGAATCAGAGGATCTCAGCTGCTTGTTTAGTGAGGATGACGAGCCACAGCCACAGTCTCAAGCAGCAGCATTATCAGCATCAGCAGCCACCACCAAGCGACAATTGCTTGGATTTGGTGAGGAAGTTGAGATAGTAAGTTCAGCCAATTCAACAAAGGAGCTCTGGCCAGGGTTTTCCCGACCTCCCATTCATTTCATTTCATCCATCTTTGTCTATAATTTTGATTTTATTCCCTTATCTCCACCCCTTATTCTCTAATTCTTCCCCGACGCTGTTGAAGCGTTAATCCGCCCTTCACATCTCTTCACCATCTTCCTTAATGGCTCGGTCCTGTTTTTTTTCCGAAGCCTCCTAAAGTAATGTAGTTCTTTTCATTATTAAAAAAAAAAAAAAAAAAAAAAAAATGTGTGTTCTTTTTTTTTTTTTTCGGGCGGCGATCCTCGTTTTCTCCTTTCCCCATTTTCTCCTCTCTCCTTTTCGTCGGACGGCGATCCCCATCCTCCTTTTCTTTTCTGACTCACCCTTCCCGCTTTCTGCCTTCAGCTGTCTAGCTCTTGCACCTTCTCTCGACGGCGATCCCCGTCACCCTCGTGCTTCCCCTTTGCTTCGACGACGATCCCCGTCACCCTCTGCCTCGACGGCGATCCCCGTCACCCCCGTTCTCCTTCTCTCCTGCTGACGGCGATCCCCATCACTCCCCATTTTCTCCTGGGCGGCGATCCCCGTCCTTCTCCTCATTCTACTCAAGCTATGCTTTCGCCTGATGACTGACATGGTTGTCCTGGGCGATCTGGGTGAGGGGCCTTCTGTTCCCCTGCACCCCAACTCTGCTGCAGGCACCCTGAGCTCGGGTGACTTGCCTCCTCCTCTAGTCCCATCGGAAGATCTTTGCGGCCCTGCCGCACCCTTTCCTTTCCTTTCCAATAAATCTCCGGATACTCCTCCGGAGCCTTCTGTAAACATCAAGCCTAGTTTAGATTCAGGGGTAGGATCTAGCAAGTCCCCGTCCCAGTCTAGGAAGAAGAAGGGTAGTGGAATACCCTGTAGGTATCTTCAAGACCTAGTGCAAAGGTGTGGCGCTCTTCTAGCTGTCGAAGAGTTCGTCCAAGAAGCAGTAGTCCTGAACTTAGAGGATCTACGCAAAAAGGAAGGGCTAGACGACAGATTTGGAGTGTATGAGATCTTAGCAGAAGATGACCCATTGGAGGAAAATGATTGTGAGATAGAGGATGCTGCCGAGATGTATGCAAGCGGCATGAGAAGATTCGATGAGCCCACCTCGGCAGTAGACGAACGCACCAAAGAGGTAAACGTGGGAACAGAAGAGGACCCAAGGCTCTTAACCGTAGCTTCCAGTCTCCCTCCTGAAGAAGAAGAGGCACCCATAGAGATGTTGAGGGAGTTTAAGGATTCCTTTGCCTAGTCCTATGACGACATGCCCGGCATTGACCCCGAATTGGTAGAACATAGGTTAATTTTAAAGCCAGGGGCAGTTGCCGTTAAGTAAAAAGCTAAGGAGGTTCCTCCCCCACATTGCTTTGAAAATGAAAGAGGAAATCGATAAACTACACAAAGCCAAGTTCATCCGTGTAGTCCTCTATCCATTGTGGGTGGTGAACATAGTCCCGGTGATGAAGAAAGACGGGAGGGTGCGCATTTGCATAGACTTCCGGGACTTAAATAGGGCATGTCCAAAGGATGATTTTCCGTTACCTCACTTGGATGTCTTAATTGATAACACTGCAGGGTTCGAAACTCTATCATTTATGGATGGGTATTCAGGTTACAATCAGATTCGTCTAGCCTCGGAGGATCAAGAGAAAACCTCCTTCACCACCCCATGGGGAACTTATTGCTATGTGGTCATGCCGTTTGGATTGAAGAATGCCGGCGCCACCTATCAAAGGGCAATGTTAGCTATCTCCCACGACATGATTCATATTGATGTTGAGGTATACGTGGATGATATCATGGTGAAGTCGCGGACTCGAAGAGAACACTCCTCCGTACTTGCCAGAGTGTTTCGTCGCGCGCAAGAATACCAATTGAAGATGAATCGAAGAAGTGCGTATTTGAGGTTTCTTCAGGCAAGCTGTTAGGCTTCATAGTTAGCAAACGGGGGATTCAAATAGACCCGCACAAGGCCAAGGCAATAAATGAAATGCCTCCTCCCAAGAACATATCTGAGCTTCGAGGTTTGATTGGTCGGCTCCAGTTTATAAGGAGATTCATATCTCAGCATTCCCAAAGATGCCGTCCCTTCTATGAACTATTGAAAGGAGGAGTAAGTTTCGAATGGAACGCCAAGTGCCAAGAGGCCTTTGATGAACTCAAGAGTTATCTCATGAATCCGCCCGTGCTTCAGGCACCTGTCCCTGAGAAGCCCTTAATTCTATATCTGTCGACTATTGAGGACTCCCTAGGAGCTGTCCTTGCCCAGCATGATGAATCCGGCAAAGAAAGGGCAGTTTATTACCTATCTAGGCTCTTCAACCCTTCTGAGCTCAAACTTACTACGATGGAGAAAACATGTGCAGCGCTAGTTTGGGTAGTGCAGAAATTGAAGCACTACTTCTTAGCTCATAAGGTGAGTTTGATTCCTAGAATGGACCCTATTAGGTATCTCCTGGAGAAGCCAGTCCTCGCTGACAGATTGGCACACTGGCAAAGTTTCCTCTCTCAATTCGATATCACCTTCATAGTTCAGAAAGCCATAAAAGGGTATGCCATCGCTGAGCACCTTGCTCACCTTCCTCTCCCCCACAGTGACACGGTTCAAGAGGAATTCCCCGATGAAAACTTGTCACTCATCTCTCGCGATCCCTTCTGGTCGCTCCACTTTGATGGAGCTCTCAATTCTAGGGGATGGGGCATAGGTGCTATTTTGCTCACCCCAGAAGGGATCACCATTCCTCTAGCCTATCAACTCCAATTCTATGCCACCAACAATATCTCCGAGTATGAGGCTCTCTTTGTCGGTCTTAAGCTTGCCTACCTCTTAGGCGCGCATCATCTCAAGATCATAGGAGACTCTCAACTCGTCCTTCGGCAAGTCCTTTCTACTTACCACACTCGTGACCCTAAACTCAAGCCCTATCAAGATCTAGTCACACTCCTAGCCGAGCAATTCGTCAACTCATCTACATTCATACTCCTCGCTCTCAAAATATCCTAGCCGATGCCCTCGCATCCCTAGCCTCCTCTCTCTCCTTCCCTCTTAGCCGCAACGCTGAGACAATCACTGTTCAAAGATTAGAAGCTCCCTCTACTCAGGATCCTTGGTTCGTTAACCTTAGGAGCTCTCTAGTTTTGAAAGCAGAGAGAAAAGAAGCGAATAGGGCTATAAACGGGTCGGTTTTGGAACCGGAAACACAGATTCCGATACCGATTCCGATAACCGAAATATGGTTCCGATTCTGATAAGAATAGTTAATTCCGATTCCGTTCCGATTCCGATAACATTACCGAAATCAAAATTCCGATAAAGTAAGATGTTTATCATAAATTTTCCTTGAGTTTATGGTAATTAATCGGAATAACCGATACCGATACCGATTCCGATTATTTTTTCGATTCCGATTCCGATAACTTATCGGAATATCCGATACCGATTCCGATAAGCTATCGGTATCATTTTCCGATTCCGAAACCGATAATTTTTATCGGTATCGGGTCGGAATATCGGATTATCAGGTTCCGTTTACACCCCTAGAAGCGAAGGAGTTGATGCTTGTGGAGCTAGGAGAAATGATGGAAGAAGAAAGGCCGTGGTACCATGAAATTGAGCAATATTGCAGAGACGGTACCTTCCCCGAAGAAGCTGAAGCGAAGGACAAGCGAGCCATCCGTAGAGCGGCGTTAAGGTATACCATTATTGGTGAAGTGCTCTACAGACGCGCTCTAAATGGAATGCTCCTCGGATGTTTGTCGGACGAAGAAGCTTGGAAGTTAGTGGAAGGATCCCATTCCAGTGAATGCGGAGGGCATGTCAATAGCCAAATGTTGGCTAAGAAAATTCTTAGGCAGGGCTACTACTGGCCGACCCTAGAAGAAGACTGTGCCATCTACGTTCGTAGGTGTGTCAAATGCCAGATCTATGCCGACAAAATCCATGCCCCTTCTTCCTCTTTACATCCACTATCTTCCCCTTGGCCTTTCTCCATGTGGGCCTTTGATATCATCGGGCCTCTTGGTGATCCTAATGCTCAAGTAAAACAAAAATCTTTCATTCTCACTGCTACTGAGTACTTCACCAAGTGGGCCGAAGCTGAAGCATTTGCGGAAATCAAAGGTTCAACCGTATGTAGATTTATCATGAGGAACATCATCGTGCGGTTCGGAGTGCCAAGCAGCCTCGTCACCGACAATGGACCCCAGTTCATATCTCAAGAGCTTCAGAACTTATGTAAGAAATTCAATATTTCTTTGCATCATTCATCTCCATACTATCCGCAGGGCAACGGCCAGGCCGAAGCTACAAACAAAACACTTTCGAAAATTCTAAAGAAAACTTGTGAGTCTAATAAATTTGCTGATTGGCCAGAGAAACTAATCGAGGCTCTGTGGGCCTACCGCACCTCCGTCCGCATGCCCACTGGGCAAACTCCATTCTCACTTACTTATGGGATGGAGGCGGTATGTCCACACGAGATCCTCATTCCTTCGCTAAGGGTTTAGCTGGACAAGGAACTTAATCCCGATGAACATCGGGAGGCGTTGCTTACGCAGCTAGAACTCTTAGACGAACGGCGTTTAGCTGCAGCCGATCATGTATTTTCATATCAAAACAGACTCTCAAGATCTTTTCAAAAGAAAGTGATTGAGCGCAAATTCCAAGAAGGAGACATGGTTTTGAAGCGAATTTTCATAAAACCTAGAGGTCCGAGGTCCAAATTGTCAGCGAATTGGGAAGGGCCGTACGTCGTTAAGGAGGTGTACCCCGGAAACGCGTATAGGCTAGTTAATGCCGATGGTGAGGAGCTCTCTCACCCATGGAATGGATTGTACCTCAAAAGAATCTATCCCTAATAATTTTGATAACAACACCAATTTGCAGAAGAATGACATTGGCCATGTGTCTCACTCCCCCTCGTAGTGGTAAATAACCTTTATGTCCGGCTACACACACAAAACGGTGACCTAAGGTCAATTCCCCTTTGTTTATGGTGTTTTTGCTCAGCCCTCGTGCAGGGAACCTGAGGTCAATTCTCTTCTCACTTGGACAAGGTCCAGGGGCAAAGGGGAGGCTAGCATGTAGACCAGCAAGCGGTATAGATCATGTGTATGAAGTCTCAAAGAGGGATGGTCAAAAAAAAAAAAGAAGCAAAGCAAAAGGAAATGATGAAATAGCGAAAGAAAAATGATAAGAAAAATAAGGGACATGTCAAAGAGTGGCAGTACAGTTCCCCGCGGGATGCCCTTGAGCCCGGTCATACGCATGCCCCCAATTCAAAAAGAGCAATGACCTTAAAGTCCATGGACAACAGACGAATTTCACATATAACATACCCATTGCAAATCTTACAAGCCAGTAACCCCGACCCCAAGACCAAGTCTTGTCTCATTGCTAATCTTCCTGTTCTCCCTAAAAGGACCAAAGAACCCCTACACCTGGTCTGTGTTGGAACGTTAATATTCAAGGGGCAAGAAACCTTAGTAAGCCAAAGATAAATGCACGCTAGACATAGATATTATTCGCCAAACAAGAGATGGAAATGAGGTCCATGGCTAATTACTTAAAGAGCAAGAGGTGTTGTTATCAGAAAATCTCAAAAATTCAAAAAAAAAAATCTAAAAAATCTAAAAAAAGAAAATCTAAAAAAAAAAATAGAAAATCTCAAAAATCCAAAAAATCAGAAAATCTCAGAAAAAAATAAAAAAATCTTTAAAAGTCAAAAAAGAATGTGTGTACATACCGCTTTCCTTTAGCATGCATTGTTTATTTTCCTTTCCGCCTATTTAATAAGGCTCAGCCTCTTGACAATTGCGAAGTTAGGTTTATGATTATTTAAGCGCAAGGGGCTGAGCCAAAAAACAGATCTAACCTATTTTGCTAAGTGTACAGGGATAGGTAATTCTAAGGGACACGCAGTGTTGTACTCAGTACTCTCTGTCTCTCTCTATCTCCTTGTTTGAAACTCATCTCACACTTGTGTCATTCGCAAATCATTCATTCCGTAAAGATTGACATAAAGTAAAATTTTCACTAAGAGATGAACAATATGTACAAAAGATAGAGGGGAGGTGGTTCACAAACTCCTCACAGTCCGCCACCACTCTCCCCAGATCCCTCCTGCCTCTCTGCTGGTGGTGGCATCTCACCACCATCCCTATCACCCTGAGCGCTACCCTCACCGCGGTGGCGCCTCTCATCCTCCTCGTTCCTTCGCCGACTGGAGGAACCTGCCAAATACTGTCTAACTGAGGCGCCACTCGCCCCACTAACACCCGTCCTACTCCTACTCCTACTCCTAGCTGCCTCTCCGAAGGTCTTCACCATACCCCGGAGCTCATCGATCCTAATCTGCTGCGCCATCACCTCTGTGCGTAGTCTCACTATCTCTGCCTGGTCCGTAGGCGGCCCCTGCATCCGTAGTGTCGCCAGCTCTGCCATAGCCTCTACCACCCTCTGCTCTGCTGCCTCCGCCCGGATGCGCAGCTGGTCTCTCTCACTCCTGGCCGTGTCCATCTGCCCCTGCAGCTGATCCGCGCGGTCGATGGCGGTCCTCAGCTCCCTCTCCTACAAAGAAACAGTCTAGTCAATGCCAAGTGTTCATAGCTTTCAAACTAGAAGGTCTACCTTACTTACCCGCTCCTCCAGGTCCCTCTGTGTCTCCTCTGCGTGCCTGATTGCAGCTGCCAGTCTGTCCTCCAGATCCGACTGGGTGCTCTCTGCTGGTCTCGAGGAGGAAGCACCAGCAGCTACGACACTCCTTACTCTCTCCAACTCTCTCCGCTGCATAAGAAAACACATGTTAAACCCCCAGATCAACTTTGAAAGTTGTTAAGTACCGAAGTCTGAGTAAGTACTTACCAGCTACTCTGCCTCCTTCTGCGCCACCTCGCGGTCCTACATCGCTGAGTAGAGCAGGGCTCAGAGTGATGCAGTCTCACCAGCCAAGTCCACCTGCAATTCATGTCCAATTCATTAGTTCAATTCCATAAAATCAAATTCAAAGAGTTGTAGTTTAGGGGTTTTACCTGGTGTCGGGCGCTCTTGTATACCTTTCCTCCGTACTTCAAGGCGTATGCCTGGAGGTACGCATCGTCCGTGGTCGCGGTAGACTTGACGGCCTTGCTTCGGTGCTCCCAGTTTTGGATTTGCTCCTTTTCCTGCTCACGCCAATCTGTGGTGTCATGGAGCCTCCGGAAACTCCGACCCAGTCGGCGAAAACGGTCCCGGACAGGGAACTCCACTACACTCTGCCGAAGCCCGAGTGAGCGCTGGCATAGGAACAAGTGAAGAGGTAGCACTAGGTTGAGTGCATGCACCCACACCGACCTACCGAAGTAGGGGCGGGCCTACACCAACTAAGGCTGTCCCTCGTCACTCTCCCCCAGATATGGCTGCCAAACCACCTACACAACAAAGCTCAGTCAGTCATCAAGCAATCAAATCGAACGCTAATCAAAGAGAAGGTTTAGAGCACTTACATCTAAGTGAGGGTAGCTATCTATCGCCTCCTGCAGGCGCTCGAGCTGGTCACCAAGGCTGCGAGAGTCCCGACGAGAATCCCAACGGCGTGCAATGGGCACGAGGCCCGGCCGTGTGAGGTCTCCTCTCCCCAGGGCTGGGAGGAGTAGGTAGGTCCAGACCTGCAAAATGAGAAGCAGATTAGGCGGCAGTTTAAAACAAATCACTGTTTAATTCAAGGGTTAGGAGAAATGTACCTGGAGAAAGGGGAAGAATCCGCTAGTCGAAGTCTGCCGCTCGGAGGCACCCAGGCTGTCGAACTGGTGTGCTAGAAAGGCTGCCCCCTAGGCATACCCCCCTACCTCAGCCAAGTCCTTCAGGAGAGGTAGGAAGCGGCAATGGACTGTGTCACCCCTAGTGGCAAACAGAAGTCTACCAAGAAACAAGACGAGGAAACGACGCAAATCCAGGTTCGCCTCCGCTCCTGGCTCGCTCGCCAACTCCCTCCAGCTAATCCTAACCAGTCTCTCGAAGTGCTCATCCTCTGTCTCTCCCGCCTTCTTCCCTGCCTCGAATAGACCTAGGCTCTCCTGCAGTGCTACTCAGGGAACTAGGGATGACTTGTGATCTACGGGTAACCTTAGCAACCGCTCAGCTAACTCCTGGTAACACGGGTAGGTAAACCCGCTCACCGGCCTCCCGTAAACTCTGAACCCTGTGATTCGGCTCACGTCCTCGAGGCTGGGGATCATGTGTCCCCATGGGAATACGAAGGCGGTCGCCTCCGTATCCCACTTGCTCCGCAGAGCCTGAGTGAGAGCCGGGTCCGCCCTCATCCTCTCCACCCTCAACACCTCCCCGAACCCCATCTCCTCCACTCTCACTCTCTGGAAAGGGGGGAAGGCCAGGAAAACAGCCAAAACTAGCGTCCAGGATACCTGGGCCCTCATCGCACCCTGCAAGCATAATTGAATTGTTAAATAGTCAGTGTTTTGGTGTTCGGTTCAAGTCGCGACCCCCATAGCGGTCGCGACCTTGTCGCGACAGTGCGGTGCACCGCGACCTTATCGCGTCACCTTTCTAGGCTGCGATAAGGTCGCATTGTCATGCATCGCCGCGACATGGTCGCGGAGCCCATGATCGTCACGACAACCTGTCGCAACGCGTCGCACTGACACGTTCTCAGGACCGGACTGGCCGGAGCCTCCCTTGTCCGAGCCTCTTTCCCATTGGCGTCATGCCCTACATCTGCCCTCTAGGGGCTCCGTCTACTATTCCTACACATCCATTCAAGGCTTAAGGTCGGATTTACTTACCGATTTCATCGCCTTTGCCTTCTCCTTCCTCGCCTCTTCCACATCGACGGCGGGGGCCTCCACCTCTTCCTCCTCCTCCATCTCGACGTCCATCTCCACCTCCTCGGCCGGGGGTGGCTCCGCCCGGCGCCGGGAGCTCCGCCGCTCCACGTGGCGTTTCGTCCGTGAGGATCCTTCGCCAGTGTTTCCTCCTTCTATGACTTTTTTGGGATGATTAGGGTGAATTTGGGAGAGATTGCAAGAAAAGGAGCAAAGATTGCAAAGGGGGATTGGAAGATTCGAAGGTTGGAGGTTTGGGATGCTTGAAAGCAAGGAAAGGGGAAGAGGAAGGCGCCCTTTTGCATTTTGAATTGCTCAGTTCGAGTCGCGTCATTGCGGAGGTTGCGTCTATGTCGCGTCATTGCGGTAGGTCCCGTCTATGTCGCGTCGGTTAGGGTGGCTGCGACATGGTCGCGACTGCCCGCCTTGACGCGTTTTGAAGGAGGTCCTAAGGGTTGTCGCGACATAAATAGAGCCCATTGCGCATGCAGGAAAATTCTATTTTATTCATTCATCAAGTCTATACATTCACTAATTCTTTCCTACAATCAATTGAATGCCAAAATTCTGCCCTAACTACCATCTGATGTCCTCCCTACAATCAATCAATCCAATCAATTCTCAAATAACCCTCGCTGCTGGCTGAATCTTCTTCAGTGCTTCAAGGTATGCCTTGGTCACGTCCTCATCTTCCACTACTTCGGCTTGAAGGAGACCCAATGCACATCCTTCCCAATGGACAATGGCGCTATGCACGTCGCGCTCGTCCTGCTCGTCGCCCCTCTTCCTCTCCTGAGCGGGCGGGTAATGCGATAAGAGAGGAACAACCGTGCGAGCCACACCGCATTGGAGGTAACACCGGCCTGGGTTGTAGAGAGCCAGCGCTTCATTGCCCAGCAGTCGCAAGGCCAATCTGGTGCACTGAGGAAGATGGATCATCCGGTTGTGCAAGAAACGTGGGCGCATTTCAAATTCGGCCATGGTCATCCTTTTGAAGTAGTCGCGCCATGCCTTCAGCCCTTTCAATTGAGCAGTTTTGTACCACGCCTTAGCTCCCATGCGGAGAGGCCCGCCCACGAATGCCAATGGATGATGAAGCATTGTCTTGCACTCCGTCGCCAAGGTCTCCATCGCCCGAAACCGTATGTGCATACCCATCCAAAGCTCGAGGGCGATGACCGAGCCGTAGAAGGGAACCCCAGTAGCTGCAGAAGTCAACCCAATATAAAGATATCCCAAGACCGCTTGGCCGATACTCATACCTTCTGAAATTGAGGCGATGATGCTGAGATTGGCGAAAGAGATGGCGCCGTCCATCGCCGGGAAAAGGATGACCCCGCAAATGCAGATTACGGCCGCCTTAGCAATGGTCGTGTGGTTCCCGGTCTTGCACTTGCATTGAGAGATGATCCACTGCGCAATGGGGAGGAGATGAACGTGCATCCCGCTGGTCATAGAGTGCAAATCCGTCTTTTTCATGGTGATTTCGGCAAGGATGCTCCACGAATTGATCGGCGCCACAGTGTATGAGATCGCAAGCTCCTCGCCCCTCTGGTACCGTGGGAGGCCGAGCATTATCTCCAGCTCCTCCAGTAAGATGGTGGCCTCGAACGTGGGGAAGACAAATGTATGTGTCTACGGATGCCACAGTTCCGCGAGCGCCGTGACACTATCCCACACGTGCACGATTTTGTCATATTTCTTGGCAAGGATGAGCACCGTGGAGAGTCCCCACTCCTTCAATTGTCGGATTGATGCGGGCGACAGTAATTCAAGCATGGGCATTAACCAGGGCACCCTGGAAAACCTCCTCTGCCCAGGTAAGATCTGAGAAGAGATAGAAGAAGAAGGTTGAGAGGAAGAATGGAGTGAAGAAAGAAGGAAAAACAGGGGAAAACAGAGTAGAAATGCAGATTTTGGAAAAAGAGAAAGATGCTTACTTGAAGCTCCGGGCGCGTCCATATGTGCCCCGGGATGGAGGAGAGTCGCTGGAGATCCGCGTGCAATTCACGGGCCGCCTTTGGTCCGACATATGGCGGGATGTCCTCCTGGAAAGCAAAAAAGCTTCTCTTCATGGCTGCAGGAGAGAGAAAGTTGAAGAACAGGTGAAGCAGGGGTTTAGCTGTGGGATTAGCCTCCCAATCCCTCCTTTTATAGAGCTTAGGTAGATGCAAACCCAGTCTAATCCCGTCTCTAGGTGTTAGGATAATATTAGAAGAGGTTTAGGAGTCCTAGCGGTAATCTAGAAGTCCTAGGATAGAGATAAACTTGAGTCTTCTGCATTTTCAGGGCTCAGGCCGAGTCGCGACGCCGCGATATGACGCGACCAAGTCGCGACATGGCGGGGCGCCGCGACTTTGTCGCGGTCACCTAGATCGTCGCCTCTCTATCTGTTGTGTTATTCCCATGTCTGTGCTTTGTTTACTTACTTTGCTTGATTATGTTTGTGTATATATTATCGTTTCGTGCTTATTATGTCTGTTTATTGTAAAAAAAAAACTAAAAAAAAATCAGAAAATAAGAAAAAGGAAAAGAGGTCGTCACAGGTAAGTCAGGTAAGTATTTCTTCCCTTACTCCCTTGCATTATTATATGGTATTCTAGCTATTATATCATGTCAAGGACCGGCTGGTTCTCAATGTGCTCTGGGATTTGAGTTTCCCTTTACCAAAAACAGTGATAATCTAGGTGCGCATTGTTGATCGTTGGATAGGCCGTTAGATCAAGTAAGCTCAGGGACGATGGATTCAGGCCTGCACTATGGTTGTGGGTAGTCTCTTGACCCATTCTTATTTGGCTTAACATTATTATCCTTGATGTATTTTCTATTTTCTCCTTTTCTTTGCATTTGTTTTAACGATTTCTTTTAGTTTAGCCCAGCATGCATCATATAGGTCTTTGAGCTTTCATAACTCATTCCTGACTATTGATGAGCCCTTGTTGAGTGCCCAATCATCCTTCATATTCCAAACAAAGAAATCCAATTCCATTCCGAATCGAAAGGTTTGCCTCCGAGATAGTTGTTCCCGTCAGTTTGACAAGAATTTCCCTGTCTGGATTCTCTATCCAATTTTCATCCTATTCCTTTGATCCGTTTTGGTTGCGAACCGCTCCCAGGACAGAGTCATGAGTTACCTGCCTGGCATGCACATGTCCCTCCAAAACGAAACCTGCAGGCCAATGGGCTAGGGTACCTCTCAATCGAGGGGTTGATCATCCTCTTCTTTTCTCCTTCTCGTCCAGACTTGTGCTTTTCTTCGCATTCTGCTCGAGTAGCTAACTCGGGGCTTTCACAAAGATTCCAATTGCTTGTTGGTTACATCGGGTGTCTCTTTACCTTGGCTCCCACTTTTTAGTCCACTCCGCATCATTTCTGTTCCGCCGTCACTTCGTGACACCTCCACTCCACTTCCGCTTCGTTTCCTTGCAAAGTGGAAGCCAAGGAGGGGCAATCTGTAGACACCTAATTCTGACTAATGAGTTGAACCATATTTCTTGTTATCTTAGTGAGCCCCTAGTTGGTCACTCACCTTGAGCCCATCATTAGCCTTATTTTGAGCCCATTAACAACTCAAGTTGCCTTGAAATCCCGCCCATTATCACTTTGAGAGAATCCTTAAGGCTTAAAATAACCATTATTCCTTCACATGATTGGCTGATAATTCAGATAACTGACCTCATTGATGCGTCGTATCGTAGCGCCGCGTCTCAGTGTCGCGTCGATACAAGCCGCCGCGACAGTCCATGCATACTCATGCACGTGGGCATACTGTCGCGTCGCCCCACCCCGTCCCATCGCGTCTCCATGGTCACGGCCCTACGATACGCCGCGACAGCAGCTGCGCATGCAGGCCTCCGCAACCACCTCCTATTTATCCTCCCATGGATTTATCTTTATCTCCAAGCAATATCTGAACCCCTTGGGCGAGGTTTGGGACTAGGGGACTCTTTAGAAGCCTGTAGGACTCACTCACACGAATTTTAATGGGATTTATCTCTCATTTAGATTATTAATCATTTTAAGGGGATTTTCTCTCTCAAAAATCTATAAAAGCAAGGCCCTCCCCCTCATGGATGGGAGAGCCCCATTTTTCACCCCAAAGGGCTGTCGAAATCTCCACTCACCAACACTTAGCCTCACAGCCACCTATCTCCACCATTTCCTTCACATTCCCCTCCACCAAAACACCTCATTTCACCATTTATGGAGCACGGAACGTGAGAAGGACGACTCCTGCTACTTCCTGAAGCTTTTGCACACTCATTGGGACTGCATCCACGCCAGGGAGTCGCCCTAATGGGACTCATCTCCTCCCCTTCTCTTCCACCTTCATTTCTACATGCATTTTTATGTTGTTTCTAGTTAGATCACACTCACCACATACCCACATTTTTCACACACCCAAAGGGGTTTAAAACCACCCCAGGTGCATTCCTACCATGATTCCCCATTTCTTCTCATTTTTAGAATAGATACTACGCTTAATATGTTCTAATAGGGCTTTTTCTTGTTTCTTCTTTGTTTTGGCAGGCACCCAAGCTTTTCCATGAGGAGCTCTTGTTCTCCAGCTGGCTGGAGGATGGGAAGAAGGTCCACACACGACATCTCCCGCACACAGAGAATGCGATGACGGAGGACGACGTGAAAAGAGATGCGTCAGGCTGCAGCGACGTGTTACCAGCATCGTCGCGGAAGGTAAGACTGCCGCGACACCAGGTCCGCCTTCTTTCTCTTTCCATTTCCTAGTTAAGTTAGCCCGTGTCATTTTCTACTCGTTAGGCAACTTACTAGGTGGCGATCACATTCCTACTTCCCATACTACTAGTTTTAGTACATGTTTGTGTTGAGGGGGGGCACAATCCCCGTGATTACACCGTTCTCTCTGCCTTCTTTTCTCTCTTCCCAACCAGTGCAAAAATCTCCCCTAGAGGCCAAATCTGGGTCTTATAAAGATCCCTACGCATTGCTCAAACCTAATCCTAGCCCTTGGATCAGAAACGCCCCAAACCTTCCATTAAATGTTTTGGAAACGTCCGATAAAAAGTGCTATATTCTCTCGTTGTTCGTTGACAACAAAGTGCTATGCTATACTTGTTGTGCTATTACTATACTCTGTGCTATTTGTGCTATGGCCATCCTGCTATTTTTTGCTATACTAGACACTTGTGCTATATTTGGAAAGTTGTGCTATTTCGTTCACGTGCTATCCTGCTATCTTTTACTTGACTCTCTTGCTCTATCATTAGTTATTCTGCCCTTTAATGCATTAATTATTTAAAGTCTGCTTGACTATTGAAATTTAAGTCCTACTGGGCGTTATCGCTCACCTTGCATTATTTGTCGTTGTGTTCTCAGGAGAGACCGAGGATGACACATACACTCAAGAGGACGGGAACGACCAGGAGTGAAGAGTACCCTAGTGTCTTAGTACTATGTTAGAGTGTTAGTTAGTCCTTTGTATTTATTCAATGTAATTGGGCCCTATAGAAAGGCTCTGATATTAGTGGTTGTAACTAGACATTGGAAATTATTAATGAGAAGAATTTGCATTAGTGTTTATTTCTTGTTCAATGGTGAGATGTCTAGTACTCGCTATGTACCCGTTTATTTGCAACTGCCTCGCGTTCCGATATTTCGTGTCGGGTCGTGACAGAGATAGAACTATCTTTCTGACAGTGAGAGAGACAACAAGTATGCAAATCTTACAAATTTAAAAAGGACATTTATAATAAAATATTTTTATGCTAAAAAGGTATTTGAAATATGATAGCAGAGGAATAATCACAAGGATCATACAAGAAACTTTTATTCATAAGAGATCCTAAAGGAATAAAGAAAATCATTGAAATGATCAAAATTATAATTTATTGGGTTCTGAAAGAAATGACAGATATATAAAAAATTATTTAAGTACAAGTACACATAAGTTGATATATGATACTTCGACTTTCAAAGAGTCAGAGTGAGATTTATTAATACTTCAACTGTATAGAAGTCGCAGTGAGATATTGATAGATGTCAGACTTCGACTTCTGGGGAGTCGGAGTAGAACAAGTTTGTTCATCAATCGATATCATAATTCGACTTTTAAACTACTGTCAGAGTGAAATACAATAGAAAAGACTTTGACTTTTCAGAAGTCAGAGAAGGTCCGGCTTCAACTGTTAAAGAGTCGGAGTAAGATATAATCAACAAGACTTCGACTTTGCCAAAGTCGGAGTAAGGTACAGTCAACAAGACTTCGACTTTTCAGGAGTCAGAGTAAGGTCCAACTTCGACTCTTAAAGAGTCGGAGTAAGGTCCAGTTGATAAGCAATCGGTATAAGGACTTAGACTTTTTAAGAGTCGGAGTTATGTTAGACTTCGACTTTTCCAAAGTCAGAGTATAACCCTTTTGTTCATCAATTGGTACAATACTTCGACTTTTCTAAAGTCAGAGTCTTGAACTTTTCTAAAGTTGGAGTCAGTATGGTATACATATACACTGTGGACTTAGAGAAATTTCGTGTGACAGTGTTGATACTTGAATTTGTGTGTGCATAAATTTTGGCTAAAAATATTATTCAGTATTATATATGTGTGCCTTTATATTTTCATGTGGATTTACATAAATGTATTATAAAGCAATAAATTGATTTGGGAGATATTAAAAGATTTTGTCAAAGTAAAAACATAATGATTAAATGTTTAGCAATATTTTTAAGGATAGTTGCTCAACAATTCTCCCCCTTTTTGTTAATGACAAAAACTTTTAAATAAACAGTGAAAACCAAAAATTGAAATTTGTTTCTATTCTCTCTTCTTCCCAGTGTACAAGAGTAGACCAAAACTTTTAATTTTTTGTTTGTTTTATCTCTTCTCCCCCTTTGTGACATTAATAGAAAGGATAAAGGATACACATAGAGAGAGATAGAAAGATAGATACACCAAGATTTATAGAAACAGATCTATATTGATATCTGTCAAGAACATTTTACATTCATGAAGTAGAAGAGGAATTAGGAAGATAGAGTGTAGCACCTCGGAAGATTCAGTAATTAAAAATTTGAAATAAATGGAAGTAGATAATTTTCACATTATCGAAAGAGTAGAAACATACGTACCATTATCGTATGTGTAAGAACACATCGGAAAATTCTATAAAAATAGTAGTTTAACCCTAAACAATATTCCTAAATGTTCCATGAAGAAATTCGTGTGATGAAAAATTTGATTGGCCAAGTTTATGATGCATTGTGACTAATTATCATAATTAGGAAATAAAGTCGGAAAACCATTATCATGGGAAGATAATGTGATCATAAATTAAATAAAAATGATGGAGAGACTTCAAACAACATGTAATGATAACCCATTATCATATTTGGGCTAATGGACAACTTCTGGCCCAAGAATAAAATCAAGCAAGAAAATACATAGAAATTCGTAACCCTAATTGAGCAGAAAATAGGAAGAGGCAATTAGGGCAAATCCCAAGGCAATTAGCCTTACATGGCAACCCAAATTTGTGCCTAACCATACTAGAGGGTTTCCGAATGGCCAATACACTCTATTGGGGATGGGAATCATCAAAACATGGAAGGGTTCATGCTAAAACCGCAACCCTCCTTTCCTAGTTGTATTAGGACCCCTAAACAACCCTAGATCTTTAAATACTAGTCGAGAAACCCTGGGGGACGAGTTTACCATTAGTTGGGGTCGTGAGGAGCAGAGCTTGAGCACCAGAGGAGGAGGAGAATGCCCCCAATTGGAGCCTTCTTCCCTTGTGGTCGTTCTACATCGCCCTGCAGGAGATCTTACTTAGCATCGACCAAAGGTAGGTTATCTCAAGCCAAACCTAATCAAATCACATACCATCGTGGAGTTCATCGAGTCTACTTTCATGTGCATTCATTTCCCCCAATTTTCATTGAGTATACATGGAGTATTAAGCGTTTTCCAAAGGTCATGCATGTTTAGGGCGTTTCACGTTCATGTTGGTTCTCACGCATCCCAAGTCAAATCTTGCGAAACCAAAACCATGGTTCGCTTCTACTCATCATACCCTACAAGTTTCATGTTCATGTTTTTATCCCAAGAGCCCTAGATCATGAGATATAAGCGTTGCATGCATCGTTGTACAATTTTCATCGATTTCGGCCAAGAGCTAGAAACGCGACGACACCAGACGTCGCGTTCTTCTTTGCATGAACGCGACATACTAGACCGTCGCATTCAACCGAAACGTGGCCGTACCCTACGTCGTGATTTCGATCTTGAGTTGACCATTCTGACACATTAAACTGTGTGCTGTGTGGGTTTCCATGTCATGCATGAACGCAACGTAGCATGACGTCGCGATTCAGACCGTTTACCATTCCACGCTATTTTTTTATATTGTTATCTTGAAAACATATCTTGAACATGACATATCGAACCGTTGCGATTCAAGGATGATGGCGACATGTTGTCTCTCTCTTTCTGAACACGACAGATAGAACCGTCACGTTTTAATCATGAAGGCGACGGTCTAGACCGTCGCGATTTGGTCTTTTACAGAATGCTCATGTTTTAGAACTGTGTACTGTCTTCTTAAATGCGACGACTATGTCCATCGCGGATTTAAAGGCCTACCCGAGACCTGTTTTGCATGGTCTAAAGTTTAAAGTTTTGCATGTCATGGTTCTGTTAAGTGTATGTAGTTTGTTCAGCGGCTTAAAAGCTATTAACCCATGAAAAAGATATAACAACGTGAAAGCTTATGCTATTTTCTCTTAATGATATGATCTACTCGTGCAAACTATTGATTGATCATCTTACTGTTCTAGCTTGTTAGAGTGAATAAATGTTATCTTAAAATACTGCAAACCATGTCAAGTTAAGTGCATGTTTCAATTTCATGTCATCATGTTATTTGCTTTCCGCATGTTTACAACCGATGGATTGTGGATTGAGACACGTATTACACTACACACTTGCACATATAGGCAGCCCTTTTTTTGAGGGATTGGAGACTCTCGGCTGATCATTTCGTATCAGCAGACTAGTGACCTTTCTCTTAAGACCTCTGTAAATCTCCGTACTCTGTGGATTCCCTCACAGACACCGAGTTGGTTGTACCATTGAAGTTCCCTAGAGATAGAATGCACTTCCTCTCTCGTCTCGTTCTCGTGAGTGTGATTTATAATCTTGACTTAAGCCATTAATATAAAGAGTGAACTAAAGTATAAATTACGCCGTTATGTTGCCGAAATTCTCTCGACTATTATTATATGTTGACATCATGAAATCATGTTCACATAACTGACTACATCTTGACATCCTCATCATGAACATGATATTACAATTGCTTACATCTTGAAACTCTTGTTATTGGCCATTAATGGCTATGGGTATCTACATTTGAAATTAAGTGAGATGCTGATCGGGCACGGCGAGTGTCCAAGGGCTCCAGTCTAGCCCCAATGATGGAGAGTCATAAATATACTGTTAACCATGGGGTATAATGATTACTGGCGTTGCATCTTCGCTAGGAGTACTTGCTTGTTGAATGCTAGATACAATAACCACATACAAGTGTCCTATTGTGCATTTCAAGGTGGATCTTTCCTTGGTGTACATTAGTGTCTTCGTGCTTGATTAGTGTTACTTGATCGTGCTCGTGCTCGTACTTGCTTGCTTGCGTGATATGGCCATCATCTATTTATTGCAATTAATGAAATCTGTTGACTTCAAGTGATATCTTACGTACTTGTGCAAAGTGATCTAATGCTAGTTCTATCTTGTTATCTCATTCTAGATGTTGCTCCATCATTATCGTTCAATCTATCTTGTTCATGTAACGTGTTTAATGAGTTTTATTCGCACATGCATATCTTGATAATCGTGCTTACCTAGTTCTAAATTGCTAATCACTTATATCATTGCCCGCACATTGAGATATAAATCCTACTGGGCTAGTTTGCTCATTCCCTACTTTCAACCTTCTAGGTGACTATGAAGTTCAAGAGGAAGAACAAGTCAAGGAGGGGAACACGTCCGAGTGAAGAGCATTCCAACTTATGTGTCTATCACTAGTTAGAATGAGTGTTAGATTGATGTAGTAGGAAGTGAGATTACATGTAGTTTTCCTTTATTTGAGTCTTAGTCCTGTTATTCAACAATGGAAGAGTTGTATTGGTGCTATTTTGAAACAATGAGTTGAGATTGAATACAAGTTTAGTTGAGTTTATTATTTGGGCCCTATTGTTATGTTGTGTTGATACACATTTAGTGCTTTCTAGCTAGAGACTTATTTGCCGACTGTTCATGTCTCGGAATATCGACTTTATTTATCTTAAATAATATTCCGCTATGTAATTCTCTGGACGTGACAGTTTAGTGGTATCAGAGCCTAGGAAACAATAGGAATATTTAAGTCCTTGGTTTAAGTGACACAATAGAAACTTACATCATGAATCATACATATAGTACCTGGTGAGAATGAGTAGAGACGGGGAAAATGTTACAATGAACTAAGCACTCCTGCCCATTGACTCTTACGAGGCATCTAGGGATATTAATTGGTTTCTATCCTTTTCACAGGAACCTCATAACTCTTACACTCAAGTCGCAATGGCGCGCAATCAATGGCAGGCGATGCAAGAAACCGTGGCTGGATTGACTCAGGCATTGCAAAACGTAGTTCAGGTTGGAAACTAGGTTGTAACTGCTAGGAATGGAGCCAGTGATCTTCACTGTAATTTCAGGAGTCTGAACCATCCTCGTTTCTTTGGATCCCTTGATCCAGACGAGGTAGAAAATTGGCAAGAAGAGATAGAAAGGATATTTCAAGTCATGCAATGCACAAATCTGGAGAAGGTGATACTTGCTACTTTTCAATTTAGCAAGGATGCACGAGCGTGGTGGAAGGCCACATCGGCCCTTCTGCCCAATGCGGAGGAACTGGAATGGGCAGGATTCCTAGAAATATTCTGGGGAAAATACTTCTCGGAAAGGGTGAAGGAGAAGAAGGCTGTGGAATTTGCCACACTCAAGCAAAAGAGTATGTTCGTGGCCGCATATGAAGCATAGTTTTACCGCCTAGCTGTCTATGCCCCACACCTGGTGGGCACCGAAAGATTGAAGGCGAATAGGTTCATGGATGGGCTTAGGCCCATGTTCATTGAAAAGCTCGGACCTCATAACATCCAAACATACACCGAGATGGTCCAGAGAGCCCAGCTGGTGGAAGACACCATGGCTAAAGTAGAAGGCATGCGGGGTAAGGACATCTCAAAACCGGTGTTTGTCAAGAAAGGAGCAGCTAATACATCGGCAACTTTCCGAAACAACAACAACAACAATCACAACAACAACACCTATAACAACAACAACAAGAGGCCGAATGGTGGAAGAGACTATGCTATGGACAAGAAAGTCAAAGTGGAATGAAAGCAGTTAGCTGAGAATTTCTGATTCTGTGACAAACCGGAACACCGAGCAGAAGAATGCTGGAAGAAGCTCGGGGCATGCTTGAGGTGTGGTGGTCGAGACCACCATATACCTGACTGTCCTATGCTGAAGGACCAGCCAGGGAAGGCCCAAAATGTACCACGGCGTCAGGGACGCCTTAATGCTGTTGTAGAAGCTGACCTACCCGAGGAAGGGGGTATGGTGGAAGGTACCATTCTTATTCACTCTCCACCTGCTTTTGTTCTAATTGATACTGGAGCTGCATATTCTTTCATTTTCACCACAGTTGCTGCAACTCTACCTATTAAACCTATCCCTATGAAGTCCAAGATCACTGTAGCTTCTCCACTTGGCTCGGAATCTAAGCTCACACACCACCTACCAAATTGTGAAACCATGATTGGAGGGTACAATCTCCCCGCCAATCTCATCTGTTTAGATATGAAGGGCTACGACGCCATATTGGGTGTCGATTGGTTAATTAAATATGATGCCGATGTAAATTTCTATCATAGAAGGGTCACAAGACCAAACCGTCCAACCCTTTCACTACTTGGCACCCGCTATCACAAACACCCTATCATGATATCATCCCTCAAGGCTTCCAAGTTGATTAACCAGGGTTGTGATGCTTTTCTAGTTTCAGTCACTGCGACTGAAAAGAAGAAACCCAATAGCTAGAGAATACCTCGATGTCTTCCCAGAAGACTTACCTGGCATACCACCCGAACAGGAGGTGAACTTCCCTATTGAGTTACTCCCTGGGGCAGCCCCTATTTCCAAAGAACCATATCGTATGTCCCCTACTGAATTGCAGGAGCTAAAAAGATAGATTCAAGAACTGTTAGATCAAGGCTTCATCAGGCCTAGCACATCCCCTTGGGGAGCGCCTGTACTCTTTGTGAGGAAGAAGGACGGAACAATGAGGCTTTGCATTGATTACTGTCAGTTAAATCAGTTGACAATAAAGAACAAATATCCACTGCCCCGCATCGATGAGCTGTTTGATCAGATCTCCGGTGCACAATACTTCTCCAAGATCGATCTAAGGTCAGGCTACCATCAACTAAGAATCAAAGAAAAGGATATACACAAGTCAACATTTTGGAGTAGATATGTGTTGGGTTGAGTGTGTTTTGAAATTTTCTAAAGTTGTATTTTAATGATGACCAATGAACATCACTCATAATTTGATTTTGATGATGACATTTTGTACATTTTGTACATATTAAAATGATGACTAATTGAACATGTTATACATTTTATACATATCACAATAATGCTTAAACAACATGTTTTGATGTTTAATATCTCACATTTTAATGATAATATCTTGTATTAATGGTTTACAATTTATATTTTCAGGTTTAAACAAATTTGTCACAGTGGTGTCGACACAGTCCACCTGTGTGTCGACACTAGTTCACTGTCCCAGAAGCCTGTTCTGAAGCAGTAGCCAGTGGTGTTGACACAGTCTGCCTGTGGTGTCGACACACTTCGACTGAAACTAAAAAACATGAATTTTTTGGACACGTGGCTGCTTGGGAATCAAGCGATTTGACCTAGATTTCCGTGCCCATGCACCCCAAGGCACCTTATGGACATATGGTGCTATAAATACCCATGACTCTTGTGCTCCAAAGTAGGTGAGAGCCCATACACTTTGAGAAGAAGCTTTTTGGCGGCAAAAAGGGGTTTTCCAGATCTGGCTCCATCTCCAGAAGCTGCAGGCCATCCTTTCAAGAGGAAGGATGTGGGAATCAAGGGGAATCTCTGGAGAGAAGTTTGCTGTGCTAGGAAAGGGAGCAGATCCAACTGAAGAGGAGTAGTAGAAGAAGGATTTCTGGCATTTCAGATGCCATAAAAGTAGAGTATCGCCGATTGAGGAGAATCTCCATCGAATTCCATCAAGGCTCCTCAATTCAAGCATCTGCAAGACTTCTTCACCGAAGAACATCCAATTCATACTTCTTTCACCTAATTCTTGGAGTGTTCATCTTATTTCTTCTTGTGAGATCTGTACAGATTTCTGAGTTTATTGAGTCTGTGAATCAGATCATTGCTAGAGGATCTGATCTCTTTTGTGTTTGATCTAGCTTTTGTACTGTGACCCGTCGAGCTCTGGTTTGTGAGTCGTTGCACTCACTATGTGGTTTGAGCCGTCGTGCTCAATTTGGAGTCGTCGTGCTCCGGTTGTTGTTTGAGCCGTCGTGCTCAGTTTGTGAGTCGTTGAACTCAAGGTTGTGTGTTGAGCCGTCGTGCTCAAGGGTGTTTGGAGTCGTCGTGCTCCGGTGTGAGTTGTACTCTTTTGAGTAGTGGAGCCTCACTGTGTGAGGGGTGGATGTAGGAATCACTGGTGTGATTTTCGAACCACCTAAAAATTCTTTGTGCAATGGTTTGATCTGCTTGTTTGCGCTAGATGCTTGCATAGGATTTCGCTTTCACACTCAGTGTTTAATTGATTCACACATAATCTACACACACCCACACTTCAGATCAGTAAACTATTTTTCTGAATTGATCTCTGATTCGAAGTAATTTTGAATTGCTTAAGCTTCCGCATTATTTGGTGTTAGATCTATTCAACCCCCCCTTCTAGATCTGATCCATCCACCTATTCGATCCTACAATTGGTATCATAGAGGGTTTATATCTGTTTCTGATCTGATTTGATTGCCTCTGTTTGATCTCTGTGTTGCTTGCTTGAGTTGTTTGCTTGCTCTTTCATTATCTCTTATTGTGATTAATGGATTCTCGAGGATTTGTAGCTGAGGGCCATTCCATTAATAGACCACCATTTTTTGATGGGTTTGATTACTCTTATTGGAAAAATCGCATGCAAGTTTTTCTTAGGGCTCAAAACTATGAAATCTGGAGGATAGTTGAAGTGGGTCCTTATGAAAATCATAGAGATGAGGAGAATTGGACTAGAGATCAAATTAGGAAAGCTACTCTTAATTACAGTGCCATGAATATGCTTCAATGTGCTGTCCACCCTAAAGAATATTCAAGAATATCCATGTGTAAATCTGCTAAAGAAATGTGGGATAAACTTGAATTAATGTATAAAGGAACATCTCAAGTTAGGGAAACCAAAGCAAACATACTTGTTTCTGATTATGAATTGTTTATGATGAAATCTAACGAATCAATTTTTGAAATGTTTGCTAGGTTTATGATAATTGTCAATGGATTGAAGGCACTAGGTAAGGAATACACTGATGCTGATCTGGTAAGAAAAACCTTGTGCTCTCTATCATCTGTTTGGCACACAAAGGCTACAGTGATTGAAGATTCTAAGTATTTATCCAAAATTTCTTTGGATGAACTCATAGGATCTTTAATGACTTATGAAATAAATCTGAAAATAAGTGAAGAACATATGCTTAAAGCTAAACCAGTAGCACTTAAAGCTTCATCAAGTAGCAAAGAGAAAATTCAATAAAAATCAAGTTCTGAAGAGTCTGAGTCTAATGAGGATGAACTTGCCCTCATGACTAGGCAATTCAGAAAAATTTTAAAATAAAAAAGAGAAAAATTCAATGGAAAGAAAAAAATATTCTTCTAGTAAAAGGAATGTTTCTTCTTCAAATTTTAATGCTAGCAGAAATAAAAAAATTGATGAAGATATTGTTTGCTACAGGTGCAACAAGACAGGACACATGAAGGGTAAGTGTCCTGAGATAAAAAAGGATAAATACAAGAAGAACAACAAAATGAAGAAGCCAAAAGCCATGATAGCAACTTGGTCAGATGAAGACCAAAGTGAGGATGAAGAAGAGAACTCCTCAAGTTCAGCAAATGAGGAGTTATGCATTATGACCAACAGCAGTGATTGAAAGGTAGGCTCTTCTTTTGAACAATATTCCATTGAAGATTGGCAAGATGCATATGCTGAGTTGATTGAAAAATATTCTGAAATAAGAAAAGAAAACAAATATCTGAAAAGAAAATTGAAAATGTCTTGCATGATACTTCCTTAAATAGAAAAATATATAAACTTGAAAATGAAATAACTGAACTCAATGAAGAAAAGGAAGATCTTTTGAATGACATTGATGAATTTAAAATTGCATCTCAAAAGGCCAACAATGATTTTGAAAAACTTTCCGAAAGAATAGAATTGCAACAAAAAGAAAAGCAACAAGTCATTGATGAAGTTCAGAAACTCAAGAAATTGTTGGGTAAAAAGGAACAAGTGATAAAAAATTTCACAAATGGAAAAGAAAATCTTGATGCATTGTTAGGACTTAAAATGAATGCTGAAAAATATGGACTAGGATTCACCACAGAAAAATCATTGAATAGTAAATCTGATGAAAAGAAAGAAAAACTTTCAAAAATTCTTTTGATAAAATTTGTCAAAAGCACTAGTCTAGAAAATAAAAATAAACAAGTGTCAAAGAACACATCTGAAATACCCAAGAATTAGAACAAAAAGAATGTTTCTAACCAAAAGAAACAAAACAGGTCGACACACATTGCTGATAGGTCGACACCAATCAACCACAAATTGAAAACTGTGGTTTCTGAGTCGACACCAGTCCAACACAGGTCAACCTGTCCAATTTTGAAAAACAACAACCAGTTGAATAGAAATTCAAATAAAAATCTAAAAAATTGTAAAAACACAAAAACAAACTTTCATGATGGTTATTGGAGATTCAGGACATCATGTCAATCTAATTGGATCAATTCTTGGAATCAATTGTATCATAATCCTTATTGGTACCATTCACAATCTTTTTATCCAAAGGTTCCAAGATATCAACAGAATTCTTGGTTTGGATTTCCATACATGAACAATCATGCCAAAATGCATAATTTCCATGTTTATGAAAAGAAAAACACTGGTGTTTTCATTCCAAATCAAAATGTTAAAATGCCAAAAAGGAAAATCATTGCTGAAACAAAACAAAAACCAAAAACAACTCAAATATGGATCAGAAAAGATTTATTGTTTTTGCTCAAACAAACTGATGGTCCCAACAATGTTTGGGTACCAAAATCTTTTCTTTTTTGATCTGATTTATGCAGGAAGGTCGTGCACCCAGCTCTAATGTGTGGTTTCTTGATAGTGGGTGTTCACGACACATGACAGGAGACAGAACAAAATTTTCATTTCTGATTGAAAAGGAAGGAGGATCTGTCTCATTTGGAGGTAAAAATAAAGGGAAAATCATTGGATCTGGAAAGGTTGGTAAAGCCTCCTCAAACTCAATTGAAAATGTTCTGTTAGTTGATGGTTTAGACTACAATCTTTTGAGTATAAGCCAATTGTGTGACAAAGGTCACAAGGTTATTTTTGAATCTGATTTTTGCAAAATAATTGATTCTTCAACTGAAAAAATAAAATTCTTTTGTAAAAGAGAAAACAATGTCTACATGATCAATCTTGATAAAAACTTTGCTGAAAATATTTGTTTGGTGGCAAATAAAAATGAAATTGCATGGACATGGCACAAGACTTGGTCATGCAAGTTTCAACACAATAAATAAACTCTTAAGAGTAAATCTGGTTAAAGGACTTCCTGAATCTCTTCCCAATGTAGAGAATCAACTTTGTGGGATATGTGCTCAAGGAAAACAAACTAGAATTTTTTTAAAATTTTCAATGATGTACTCACTTCTAAGCCACTAGAATTACTTCATATGGACCTTTTTGGGCCAATAAGAATTCTTAGTCTTAGTGGTAAAAGATATGGGTTTGTCATCATTGATGATTTTACTAGATACACTTGGGTCATATTTTTATCCCACAAAAGTGATACTTGTTTAGAATTCAGGAATTTCTGCACCACTGCCTTAATGGGTTTTTCATATAAAATCAAATCCATTTTGACTGATCATGGGGGAGAATTTGAGAACAAAGCTTTTTTCTGATTTATGTGCTGAACTGAACATTTTTCACAGATTCTCTTCTCCAAGAACTCCAGAACAAAATGGAGTTGTGGAAAGGAAGAATAGAACTCTGGTGGAAATGGCTAGATCTATGCTCTTGGAAAGTAAATTGCCCAAATCCTTCTGGGCTAAAGGTGTGAACACAGCAAATCACATCTTCAACAGAGCATTGGTCAGATCAAAAATCAGAAAACCCCCTATGAACTTTTGAAAAACAAAAAGCCAACTTTGTCTTATTTTAAAATCTTTGATTGCAAGTGTTTTGTACATAACAACAATAAAGAAAATCTTGATAAATTTGATGCCAAAAGCCATGAAGCCATTTTTCTTGGATATTCAGAAATTTCTAGAGCTTATAGAGTTTACATTCTCAAGAATAAAACTGTGGAAGAATCTCCACATGTGGTTTTTAATGAAAACTCATATCAAACTGATGACTCTACATCTTGCAGGGTTCCTCAAAATAATGAAGAGGATGACTTCGTTGTCGAATCTTCACCAACTATTGAAGAGGATGAAGATCCACTTGAAAATCTGGACAATCAATCACCTAGCACACATGGTTCAGGTAATATTGTTCCAGAACTGAATGCATCCCAAGAGGTAATTCCTGAAAACAATTTTAAAGAGATCATCCAATTGAGAATGTAATTGGTAATGTGCATGATAGAGTTAGAACTAGATCATCTTTTCTGAATGCAATAAATGAAGACCCACTAGCACTAATTTCCCAAATTGAACCCAAGTCAATTGATGAAGCCCTAACTAGTGAGGATTGGATCAATGCAATGCATGATGAACTTCATCAATTTGACAGAAATCAAGTGTGGGAATTAGTGCCTAGACCTAATGACCAATATGTTATTAGTACTAAATGGGTGTTCAGAAATAAATTGAATGAAAATAGACAGGTTGTTAGGAATAAAGCTAGACTAGTTGCCAAGGGGTACAATCAGGAGTTTGGAGTTGATTTTGAAGAATCATATGCCCCTGTAGCTAGACTAGAAGCTGTGAGAATATTTCTTACTTTTGCATCATCCCTGAAATTTAAAGTTTATCAAATGGATGTGAAGAGTGCTTTCTTGAATGGATTCATCAAAGAAAATATTTTTGTAGAACAACCTCCTGGTTTTGAAAATCAAAAATATCTTGATCATGTTTTCAAACTCAATAAGGCTCTTTATGGTCTTAAGCAAGCTCCAAGAGCTTGGTATGACCGGTTGAGCTCATTTTTGTTGAATAAAGGTTACACAAGAGGTAATGTAGACCAAACCTTGTTTACAAAAATTGTCAATAATCAAATCATTGCTGTCCAAATATATGTTGATGACATAATTTTTGGATCTACAAATAAAGAATTGTGTACTGAATTTGCTGATTACATGAAAACTGAATTTGAAATGAGTTTGATGGAAGACTTACAATTCTTTTTGGGATTGCAGGTACATCAAACCAGTGAAGGGATTTTCATAAGTCAAACAAAGTATGTGAAAGAACTTCTGAAAATGTTTGACTTTCAGCACCTCAAGCATTCAAGCATACCAATGGCAATAAATGTAAGGTTAGAGGAAGATTCACTTGGTAAGTTAGTAGATCCAAAGACCTACAGAGGTATGATTGGTTCTCTACTTTACCTCACAACCTCTAGACCAGACATACAGTTTAGTGTGTGCATGTGTGCTCAATTTCAAGCCAATCCTAAAGAAAGTCACATGTTAGCTGTCAAAAGAATTTTCAAATATCTTGTTGGAACATGTGAACTTGGTATATGGTATCCTGCTGGTTGCAAGTTAGATTTAATTGCTTATTGTGATGCTGATTATGCTGGTTGTAAGCTTGATAGAAAAAGTACTAGTGGCTTGTGTTTATATCTAGGTGGATGCCTAATTTCTTGGGCTTCTAAAAAGTAACATTCAGTAGCTCTATCCACTGCAGAGGCTGAATATGTTGCGGCTGGTTGTTGTGGCACTCAAGTTCTTTGGGTGAAACATCAGCTCCTAGACTATAATCACAAATTGGAATGTATTCCTATTTTGTGTGATAACACTAGTGCTATTAATTTGTCTGAAAATCCAATTCAGCATTCACGAACAAAGCATATTGAAATAATGCACCATTTTCTAAGGGATGAGGTCGCTAAGAAATTTTTGAACTTCACTTCATTGAAACTGCAAAACAAATTGCAGATATTTTCATCAAATTTCCACATTCTTGATATCTTCTATCTCTTTTTGCAAATAAAAGTCTTCCTGTTCTTGCAAATAAATTTCTCACTCTCACATTGCATTGGTATTCTTGGTATAATAAATGGTGATTTGAAGAAAGACAAGTCAGGCTTGTCTAGACACTTTCACTATGCGAGAGTATATGTCTCTGCCAAGTATCAAGAGTCTTGTATGTAATTGTTGAGGGGGAGTCCTTATCTTTCAATAAAATATTCTTGTTCAGTCTATTTTCACTTCATTCCATTCCTATATTCTTACAATAATCCTCATGTTCACCTTGTGAGGGGGAGGTACATGAAAGGGGGAGTCATTGTCACATTCCTTGACCTTACTTGTCTATCTTGAACCCCAATTATCAGAATTTTTGAGTCATTGTGCTATTTTCTTATGAGAGAATTAAGACATTGAAACTAAACTCATTGTGCATTTAGTTTAATTTCAAAGATTCATTATCATTTCAAGGTTAAGCAATCTTAATACTGAATGTTTTAAAAGGATTTGCAAAACACTATTATAGGCACATGAGTGGCTTTAATATTTCACATGTGTATGTTTAAGCTTCATTTTTACCACATGTTAAGAATAATTTTTCTAAATTCGTAGTCATGACTTTTCTGGTCAAAACAAATATATTCCTGCAAAACATCAAAAGAAAATGATCAACAATCTGGAAAGATACAAATAGAGCAATGCAAATTCTTGAACCACTGAGTAATCGGGCCATTTCACCTAAAAAGTGATTTGTTTTGCGTCAAAAAGTGGAAATCAAAGTTTTCAACTTTGTATAAGATAATGAAAGTTAAACCACTGAGTAATCAGGAGATCTTACATCTAATCAATGTGATCTCTTGCACTGAAAAGTGAGATTTAACTAATTTATTCTTGTATTCTTTCCCAGTTAAAAATGAAAGAAAATCAAATTGACAGGAAGGAAAAGCTTAAGACCTTAATAAAGTTCATGTATACTGAGTTTAGACCTATTATTCTACATTGTGTTAAAATTAAAGCTCCTAACATCCTTGTTAAATACTTCTGATCACTCATATAGGTCACTTTTCTTCACATTTGCATCAATATTTTAACTACATTCAGATCATTATATCTTGCAATACCTTGTGTTGAGTGTGTCTTTGTGATTAAACTTTGTTGCACAATACCAAACACACAATAACTTCTCTCATATGTCAATATCACTTTGCCTCATTTATTTTGATCATTTCTGACCATTCATTTCCTACATTTCATTTCTTGATCTCCTACAATCTTTGTTTCTCTATCTTATCTATCTTTTCGATGCTGTCAAAAAGGGGGAGAAAGTTCTTTAAAGGGGAGAAAGTTCTTTAAATGGGAGAAAGTTCAAAGGGTAAATATGATCAAGGGGAGTTTTTGCAGAAAGGGGAGTTAGGCTATTGGGAGATTGTGCATATATTTTGTTATCATCAAAAAGGGGGAGAATTTTGGGTTGATTGTGTTTTGGAATTTTCTAAAGTTGTATTTTAATGAACATCACTCATAATTTGATTTTGATGATGACATTTTGTACATATTAAAATGATGACTAATTGAACATGTTATACATTTTATACATATCACAACAATGCTTAAACAACATGTTTTGATGTTTAATATCTCACATTTTAATGATAATATCTTGTATTAATGGTTTACAATTTATATTTTCAGGTTTAAACAAATTTATCACAGTGGTGTCGACACAGTCCACCTGTGTGTCGACACTAGTTCACTGTTCCAGAAGCCTGTTCTGAAGCAGTAGCCAGTGGTGTCGACACAGTCTGCCTGTGGTGTCGACAAACTTCGACTGAAACTCAAAAACGTGAATTTTTCTGGACACGTGGCTGCTTGGGAATCAAGCGATTTGACCTAGATTTCCGTGCCCATGCACCCCAAGGCACCTTATGGACATATGGTGCTATAAATACCCATGACTCTTGTGCTCCAAAGTAGGTGAGAGCCCATACACTTTGAGAAGAAGCTTTTTGGCGGCAAAAAGGGGTTTTCCAGATCTGGCTCCATCTCCAGAAGCTGCAGGCCATCCTTTCAAGAGGAAGGATGTGGGAATCAAGGGGAATCTCTGGAGAGAAGTTTGCTGTGCTAGGAAAGGGAGCAGATCCAACTGAAGAGGAGTAGTAGAAGAAGGATTTCTGGCATTTCAGATGCCATAAAAGTAGAGTATCGCCGATTGAGGAGAATCTCCATCGAATTCCATCAAGGCTCCTCAATTCAAGCATCTGCAAGACTTCTTCACCGAAGAACATCCAATTCATACTTCTTTCACCTAATTCTTGGAGTGTTCATCTTATTTCTTCTTGTGAGATTTGTACAGATTTTTGAGTTTATTGAGTCTGTGAATTAGATTATTGATAGAGGATCTGATCTCTTTTGTGTTTGATCTAGCTTTTGTACTGTGAGCCGTCGAGCTCTGGTTTGTGAGTCGTTGCACTCACTGTGTGGTTTGAGCCGTCGTGCTCAATTTGGAGTTGTCGTGCTCCGGTTGTTGTTTGAGTCGTCGTGCTCAGTTTGTGAGTCGTTGAACTCAAGGTTGTGTGTTGAGTCGTCGTGCTCAAGGGTGTTTAGAGTCGTCGTACTCCAGTGTGAGTTGTACTCTTTTGAGTAGTGGAGCCCCACTGTGTGAGGGGTGGATGTAGGAATCACTGGTGTGATTTTTGAACCACCTAAAAATTCGTTGTGCAATGGTTTGATCTACTTGTTTGTGCTAGATGCTTGCATAGGATTTCACTTTCACACTCAGTGTTTAATTGCTTCACACATAATCTACACACACCCACACTGCAGATCAGTAAACTGTTTGTCTGAATTGATCTCTGATTCAAAGTAATTTTGAATTGCTTAAGCTTCCGCATTATTTGGTGTTAGATCTATTCAACCCCACCTTCTAGATCTGATCCATCCACCTATTCGATCCTACAATATGGTCACTATGAGTTCGTGGTTATACCTTTTGTCTTAACAAATGCTCCAGCAGCCTTTATGCAACTCATGAACAACATATACATGCCATACTTAGATCAGTTTGTGGTGGTGTTCATTGATGACATCCTTATTTACTCCAAGTCTAAGGAAGAGCATGAAGAACACTTGAAGATTGCTCCATAAGTGCTTAGAGATAATCAACTCAATGCAAAACTTAGCAAGTGTGAATTCTAGATGGAGGAAGTGTCTTTCTTTGGTCACATCATATCCAAGGAAGGAATCTCTATAGATCCTTCTAAAGTAGAGGCTGTGAAGAATTGGGAAAGGCCAACGACTGTGTCAGAAATTAGAAGCTTTCTGGGTCTAGCTGGCTATTACCGTCGTTTCATTAAAGACTTTTCAAAGATAGTTGTTGCGACGACCCTCTTTATACCGGTACGGTTATACCAACCCACGTCGGTATAGCGAGCGTCATCACAGTGGGACATTTACCCAATAATGACATTCAGCTGAGATACACGTGAATATAAGAACAGAGTAGCGGAAGTAAAAGAACCACTGTCTTCATTCATTCATCATCCACATTTAACATACATGATTTGATAACATTTAGAGAACTAAAAGTCCACATAATTTAAATTGCTGAAAATCAAATTCATAGATGTCCACACTTATACATTCTTCCATGATAAAGATAGTACAATGTTCAATTTACATACTATGAAAATCACAAAATGTCACAAGTACTCCAGCAACGCTCTAATCTCCGCACTCGGAGTCGGTCTCCAATGTCTCCTCCACTAGTGTCTTGTCACCAACTACACATGTACGCCGAAGCAAGTATTGAGTCTAAAAGACTCCGCAAGTACTTCTACACATACCGCACATGCACATATCATAGTAGGTTCCACATACACATTCATAAGACACAACATGTAGCATGCTTGACATTTAATTTTTCAACCTATCATGGTGAATCTACAATTTAAACACATGGACTATGCTTTCAGATTTCCTAAAATAGAATCACCTATCACATACTTTCTATTCATTCCTCACATAGAAATTCTACCTTTAACCAACTAAGACATGAAAGCCATTAACATAAATTTCCGAGCATGCATGAAAGGAAACATACCTAACATGGAATCTACACATTCCTACACATATACATAACCATTTTACATACTTTAAACTTGCTGGTTTTACATGCTTTAGCAACCATAATCTAACACATGAGAACTACAACAACGATTTAAATCACAATATGTGAACAATCAAGCATGGAAGTTGTTTATATATGCTTAACAATTATCCCTAGCATGGATTCTAGGCATTTTGCATACATAAATATGATCATAACATAGTAAAGCTACTGTTTAAGCATGATTTCAGATTGTCATAACATGGATTACAAACTCACATTCTCACATTTGGTTTCACATTTTTACACAATTTCGAATTCGCATAATTCACACTTTACACATGCACTTTTACACATTGTTTACATTCACATTTTTCACATGAACACATACACATTTACACATTCACATTTACACATTCACATTTAGTGCCGTGACACATAGTCCAAACCACCAAAGAAGGACACAACACATCACATCACATAGACGCCATCTAGGCAATACAATGACGACTCTTGGACTGCGCAGACCGGGAGAACAAGTCTCCACCCTAACTAGTGGTACTTGTCCACCTCCAGGATTTCCCCCTATTGCCCTTAGGGTCACTACACATTGAACCTTCTCAGGAAGACTTTTCCCTGATACGGTTCCACTGCCCTCTGCGGAAGCAGTGTCACATTTGGCACAAGTTACACATTACGCATTTTTACCGTTTTTAACACATAGGTTTACACATGTCACTCTCATTTCATTCACTTTCTCACTCACATGCACACTTCTCTGTTTTTCCTAATATGGCACTACAATTACAGAAATTCAGCACTCAAGATATTTCACTAATCAGGTTGCGATATACAAAATCAAATCATTTTACAAAGGCATGCATTAGTTTCACATTTTTACATGGAAAATTCATATTGCATCATATACTGGTCCAAATGACCTGAAAATTTAACCACAAGCTAATTTTGGGTTTAGGACCCCACATGCAAAATTTCAGATTTTTCTAAGTTAAAAAGAAATTACAGAAAGTCTAACATTAATTCCACATGTTATACGCAATTCGATTTAACATGGAGTTGAATACCAATCACAATTTTTAACAATTCACTGCCTGAACCCTAACAGACATGGAGCTACAGAATTTATTCCTGAAATTTTTGGGCAATACATGATTTACCGAAGATTTATCAGGACCTACGCATGATTTCTATTTTCCCAAACAATATTTCCACTAATTCACACAAGCATGGGAAAAATCTCAGAATTTCAGAACAGAGACTGACTAATACATTCATGACCCATAAAATTTAGGACATTCTGACTCGTCCTAAATCATACAAACAAGGGTTGACAAGATTAGCAACTCATCATACATGTATTTCCATGAAATAAATAAACTTTATCATTTACCACCTTGCACAAAATTCATCCACACACCACATTCACTAGTATACATAACATATAAGAGATTACATTATATCCTCATCGTGAAACATATTGAAATTAATCATATAGAAGGGCAGAACAGCTTGCTGTTCTGCTCAGATGAACTTGGCGGCGGTCTTTGGCCGTTCCAGGAGTGGACGACAAGATCGCTGGACGCACACCTGGATCTTGGCATCAAGGCATTGACGCCAAGTTTCTGTCTGTGCAGAAACACAGACCGAACTCAAATGAAAAGGTGAAAAAGGGGATCCAGGACACGAGGAAAAATACATAAAATTTATAAAACCAACCTAGACACATACAAGGACGTTATGGGTAGGGTACTTGCCTCTAGAAAATACACCAAACGGATCTAGGGCTCGGTGAAGCTCTCCTTGGGCTGTCCCAAGAAGCTCCTAGAAAAGCTTCACTCCGGGTTCTTGAGCAAGCTCCAGTGCAGTCCGAGGTCGGGGATGCCTTCCTCGATGATCCAGCAAGCTCCTTGATGCAGCAGGTGGCCGGATCAAGCTTCAGAACTTCAGATTTGGGGTTGCAAAAGTGGGGGTTTCTCACAGTCCGAAAATAGGGTTTTCTCTTATTTTCCTCTTCTTTCTCTCTTGCAAAGGGACAAGAGAAGGCTTAGGGTTGTAGAAATGGGTTTGTATATAGAAGAGGGGGTTCTCTTATCACGCAGGGGTGACAAGATGGCTTTTCAGACCGTTGGGGATAGCTCCCCAATGGTTGGGGTGGCTTGCTTCCGGAATTCTGGGCTCTGCAACGCATGCAGGTCAGAGAAGTTGGCGTCCACATCGCTGGACGCTGGAATTAGTGTTGGCGTCCATGGGGTTGACGCCTACTCAACTCAAGCGTCCATTGATATTGACGCCAATCTGGCCTTCGGCCAGAACTCCAAAACATGCAAAGACTATGCACATCTTATACCTATATATGTGCCATATGTATACGCTATCATGTACACACTACCATCATACCATTCATACATTATTTATACTAATTATACACATGCATACATAAGTATACTAACTAGTACTCACGTAGATATTTACATACGTACATACACAACATGAATTATTTACATGCAATACAATAATGCGACAAAATTCGAGGGCCTTACAGTTGTTCCATTGACCAGACTTACCAAGAAGGAGAACCCATTCAAATGGACTACTGAGTGTGAAGATAGTTTCATGGCATTGAAGGAACACCTAACTTCAGCACCTGTACTGACACTCCCAGTAACTGGGGGAAATTTTAAAGTTTATACAGATGCATCTAGGATCGGCCTAGGCTGTGTACTGATGCAAAATGGGAAGGTGATATGCTACGCCTCCAAACAACTAAAGAAGCATGAAGACAACTACCCTGTGCACGACCTGGAGCTAGCTGCTGCAGTCTTCACTTTGAAGATATGGTGTCACTATCTATATGGTCAGAAGTTCATTATATTTTCTGACCATAAAAGCTTGAAGTATTTGTTTTCTCAGTAGGAGTTGAATATGAGACAACAAAGGTAGTTGGAGTATCTCAAGGACTTCAATTTCACTATCCAATATCATCCAAGAAAAGCATATGCCGTGGCATATGCTCTTTGCAGGAAGCCAATGGCTACCTTGTCAAGTCTCATGGTGGGTGAGTGGAGATTATTAGAAGACTTTGCCAAGCTAGATATAAATGCCGACACCAAGAAGAAGGGATGTCTGATTGCTAGTGTTAGAGCACAACCTACTTTACTCGAAGACATCATAGCACTTCAAGACAATGACCCCATGCTCGTGGAAATTAAGGTTAATCTGGACCAGAGGCCAGATTTTTCCTTAACATAAGATGGAAGATTGTTGTTCCGTGGCCGAGTCTGTGTACTCGACCATGCGGAAACAAAGAAAGCAATAATGGACGAAGCTCACAAGACTTGGTATACCATTCATCTTGGAACTTCTAAAATGTACCCAGACTTGAAAAGAAGTTTTTGGTAGCCAAATATGAAGAGGGAGGTGGTGGAATATGTCGCCAGATGCTTAACCTGGCAAAAAATCAAAGCAGAACACTTGCGACCTGCAGGTAAACTTAAACCCCTAGAAATCCCAGCATGGAAGTGGGAAGGTGTAGGGATGGACTTCATTTTCGGACTACCTAAATCTAAAGGTGGATTCGACAACATATGGGTGATAGTCGACTGCTTAACCAAGTTCGCCCACTTTTTGCCAGTAAAGAACAAGTGGACAGTTGATGTTTTGGCCACTTTATATGTAAAGGAAATTGTTAGACTGCATGGGGTACCAGTGTCTATTGTGTATGATAGAGACCCCAAATTTACTTCCCATTTTTGGAAAGGACTACACTATTCTTTGGGATCTAAACTAAATTTCAGCACGGCTTTCAATCCACAAACTGATGGTCAGATGGAGAGAACGAATCAGGTAATTGGAGATATGCTTAGAGCTTGTGTTCTAGATTTTGGAGATAGTTGGCATGAATACTTACCTCTTGTGAAGTTCGCCTACAACAATAATTATCAGGCCAGCATTCAAATGACACCATTTGAAGCACTTTATGGTAGGAGCTGTCGATCTCCAATCTACTGGTATGAGGTTGGCGTAAGATAATTGCTAGGACCAGAGATGATAAGGGAAACTACAGAGAAGTTAAAGCTTATAAGAGAAAGAATGGCAGTAGCACATCGAAGGTAAAAGACATATGTAGACAATCGAAGAAGAGACCTGGAGATTCAGGTTGGTGATCATGTGTTCTTAAAAGTGTCTCTAGGCTGTGGGATTAGGCGGTTTGGAATTAAAGGCAAGTTGTCACCAAGATTCATTGGCCCTTTCAAAATCCTCGAGAGAGTAGGTAAAGTTGCATACCGTCTGGCATTACCACCACAACTTGATGGAGTACACAATGTATTCCACATATCTATTCTGAAGAAGTATGTACGCGATCCTTATCACATCATAGAATATGAACTTCTGGAGTTCAACAAAGACGAAACTTATTAGGAAAGGCCATTTTAGATCGTGGATCAGGAACTGGGCCAATTGAGGAACAAGGTCATCTCATTGGTAAGGGTTAGATGGAATCAACGCTTGGAAGAAGATGATACTTGGGAAACTGAAGCGATGTGCAAAAGATATCCGGAGTTGTTCACAAGTAAGTACACCTCACTTGTACTATAAATCCTATCTATGAATTTGGGGACCAAATTTTCTTAAGTGGGGGAGGGTGTAGCACCCCGGAAGATTCAATAATTAAAAATTTGAAATAAATGGAAGTAGATAATTTCCACATTGTCGAAAGAGTAGAATTATACGTACCATTATCGTATGTGCAAGAACACATCGGAAAATTCCATAAAAATAATAGTTTAACCCTACACAATATTCCTAAATGTTCTACAAAGAAATTCGTGCGACGAAAAAATTCGATTAGCCAAGTTTATGACGCATTGTGACTAATTATCATAATTAGGAAATAAAGTCGGAAAACCATTATCATGGGAAGATAATGTGATCATAAATTAAATAAAAATGATGGAAAGACTTCAAACAACATGTAATGATAACCCATTATTAGATTTGGGCTAATGGACAACTTCTGGCCCAAGAATAAAATTAAGCAAAAAAATACATAGAAATTTGTAACCCTAATTGAGCAGAAAATAGGAAGAGGCAATTAGGGCAAATCCTAAGGCAATTATCCCTACATGGCAACCCAAATTCGTGCCTAACCTTACGAGAGGGTTTCCTAATGACCAATACACTCTATTGGGGATGGGAATCATCAAAACATGGAAGGGTTCATGCTAAAACCGCAACCCTCCTTTCCTAGTTGTATTAGGACCCCTAAACAACCCTAGATCTTTAACTACTCGTTGAGAAACCCTGGGGGATGAGTTTACCATTAGTTGGGGTCATGAAGAGTAGAGCTTAAGCACCAGAGGAGGAGGAGAATGCCCCCAACCGGAGCCTTTTTCCCCTGTGGTTGTTCTGCATCGCCCTGCAGAAGATCTTACTTAGCATCGACCAAAGGTAGGTTATCTTGGGCCAAACCTAATCAAATCACACCATCGTGGAGTTCATCGAGTCTACTTTCATGTGCATGCGTTTTCCACAATTTTCATTGAGTATACATGGAGTATTAAGCGCTTTCCAAAGGTCGTGCATGTTTAGGGCGTTTCGCATTCATGTTGGTTCTCAGGCATCCCGAGTCAAATCTTGCAAAACCAAAACCATGGTTTGCTTCTACTCGTCATACCCTACAAGTTTCATGTTCATGTTTTTGTCCCAAGAGCCCTAGATCATGAGATATAAGTGTTGCATGCATCGTTTTACAGTTTTCATAATCTTCGGGCAAGAGCTAGAAACGCGACGACACCAGACGTCGCATTCCTCTTCGCATGCACCGACGTACTAGACCATTGCGTTCAACAGAAATGTGACCGTACCCTACGTCGCGATATCGATCTTGACTTGACAGTTCTGACATATTAAACTGTGCACCATGTGGGTTTCCCTGTCATGCATGAACGCGATGTAGCATGACGTCGCATTTCAGACTGTTTCTTGCTCATGGATTCTACGCTATTTTTTATCTTGTTTTTTTTAAAACATCTCTTGAATGTGACGTATCGAACCGTCGCGATTCAAGGATGATGGCGACATGTTGTCTGTCTATTTCTGAACGCGACAGACAGGTCCGTTACATTTTAATCATGATGGCGATGGTCTAGACCATCGCGATTTGATCTTTTATAGAATACTCATGTTTCAGAACTGTGTATTGTCTTTTTAAATGTGACGATTGTGTCCGTCGCGGATTTAAAGGCCTACCCGAAACTTGGTTTGCATGGTCTAAAGTTTAAAGTTTTGCATGTCATGATTTTGTTAAGTGTATGTAGTTTGTTCAGCGGCTTAAAATCTATTAACCCATAAAAAAGACATAACAACGTGAAAGCTTATGCTATTTTCTCTTAATGATATGATCTATTCTTGCAAACTACTGATTGATCATCTTGTTGTTCTAGCTTGTTAAAGTGAATAAATGTTATCTTAAAATACTGCAAACCATGTCAAGTTAAGTGCAAGTTTCAATTTCATGTCATCATGTTATTTGCTTTCCGTATGTTTACAACTGATGGATTGTGGATTGAGACATGTATTACACTACACACTTGCACATATAGGCAGCCCTTTTTCTTGGGGGATTAGAAACTCTCAGCTGGTCATTCCGTATTGGCAGATTAGTGACCTTTCTTTTAAGACCTCCGTAAATCTCCGTACTTTGTGGATTCCCTCACGAACACCGAGTTGGTTGTACCATTGAAGTTCCTTGGAGATAGAATGCACTTCCTCTCTCGTCTCGTTCTCATGAGTGTGATTTATAATCTTGACTTAAGCCATTAATATAAAGAGTGAACTAAAGTATAAATTGCATCGTTATGCTACTGAAATTGTCTCTCGACTATTGTTATATGTTGACATCATGAAATCTTGTTCACATAACTTACTACATCTTGACATCCTCATCATGAACATGATATTACAATTGCTTACATCTTGAAACTCTTGTTATTGTCCATTAATGACTATCAGGTGTACTCTATCATATTATTTTCTGAAATAAAATTTCTTCCTTTGGTGGATCACCTAGTGGAGTGAGAACATCTCATCCCTCTGGGAGGAGGTGCACTCTCCTAGTCGCTGACCCATTGGAATTAAAAAAAAGAAAAACTGTGGGTATCTACATTTAAAATTAAGTGAGATGCTGATCGGGCATGGCGAGTGTCCAAGGGCTCTAGTCTAGCCCCAATGACAGAGAGTCATAAATGTACTGTTAACCATGAGGTATAATGATTACTGGCGTTGCATCTACGCTGGGAGTACTTGCGTGTTGAATGCTAGATATAATAACCACATGTGTCCTATTGTGCATTTCAAGGTGGATCTTTCCTTGGTGTACATTAGTGTCTTCGTGCTTGATTAGTGTTACATGATTGTGCTCGTGCTTGCTTGCTTGCATGATATGGCCATCCTGTATTTATTGCAATTAATGTAATCTGTTGACTTCAAGTGATATCTTACGTACTTGTGCAAAGTGATCTAATGCTAGTTCTATCTTGTTATCTCATTCTAGATCTTGCTCCATCATTATCGTTCAATCTATCTTGTTCATGTAACATGTTTAATGAGTTTTATTCGCACATGCATATCTTGATAATCGTGCTTATCTAGTTCTAAATTGCTAATCACTTATATGATTGCCCGCACATTGGGATATAAATCCTACTGGGCTAGTTTGCTCATTCCCTACTTTCAACCTTCTAGGTGACTATGAAGTTCAAGAGGAAGAATAAGTCAAGGAGGGGAATACGTCCGAGTGAAGAGCGTTCCAACTTATGTGTCTATCACTAGTTAGAATGAGTGTTAGATTGATGTAGTAGGAAGTGAGATTACATGTAATTTTCCTTTCTTTGAGTCTTACTCCAGTTATTCAACAATGGAAGAGTTGTATTGGTGCTATTTTGAAACAATGAGTTGAGATTGAATACAAGTTTAGTTGAGTTCATTATTTGGGCCCTATTGTTATGTTATGTTGATACAAATTTAATGTTTGCTAGCTAGAGGCTTATTTGCTGACTGTTCACGTCTCGAAATATTGACTTTATTTATCTCAAATAATATTCCACTGCGTAATTCTCTGGATGTGAGATAGAGGGAAGGTGGGATTTGAAGGAAGGAGGGATTTGAGCAAAGAATGGCTGAAGTAAGTCCCATAGCTTCCGCTCATTTCTAGGAAAAATGTAAGGAAACTTGGAATCATCTATGTTATAGGAGGGTCCTACAGAAGGGAGTTTCCTATAGCACTTAATGTGGCGGCGATGTTACCAGTTGACTCTCCTATGGTAGTTATCACTGCGCAAGGTTCTCTTAAGAGGAATAAACTGCTTTCTGACTACCTGGTGCAGAAATTCATGAACAGTGATGTTCCAGTGGAGGCCTTAGGAGTGAGTAGCTTCCTTGGCTTGGTAGTACACAAGGTATCTCTGTGTCCATTTATGAGAGACAGACTTCCAAAGTGTCTCATATCCCTTACAGAGATAGATAGAGGGAGATAGCTTCAGCTTTCTGCATTCTGCATTTTCTTCTGGATAAGCTGCTGCCCACTGATTTTCATTCATTCTCTCAGATTCTGCAAAGCTGCGTTGGAAATCTTTCATGTACTGAGAGTTCTTGGGGGCATGCATCATGGCAAAACAGTGGAAGGATAGCTTGATGTTGTATTTAATCTTGAATCTGGCAGCTATCCTGATGTGCCAGTTGAAAACTACTTGGGCAAAAGTCTTTCTAGAGGAAATGACACCTACCAGACTAGGATGCAGTCCAGAGGGCAATCCAATAGTCATTGAGGGAGTAATTGCTCTTTGACCCTTAATAATCATACCCCAGTGTCTCTTATTTACATCTGGCAAACCCATTCTGAATTTGTCTTCATTAAATTGCTTCATTTTGACATAACTTGTAACGACCCAAAATCCGCATTACCAGTAACCAACTAGTAACCCGAATTCTGACCCGCTAACCCACGAGACAAGCTCGGAAGGGTAAAAAGTGAATGTCCGAGGAGACTAAATATAAGAAGATACACACCATATAAAGCTGTAAGATTTCACTATACATGAAATATAACATGTACAACTCAGAGTCCACACTAAGTACAAAGTACAGGAGTACAACAAAAAGTACTACTCATAGCAGCTAGGGCGCACCAGCACCGGAGTGGCTAGACTCGCCTGGAACGGGAGTCGACGACGACCCACCTGAAAGGGAGGGGAGTGAGTCTCAAGAAAAGAGACCCAGTAGGGAAAAGTAACCCCCACCGGCAACAGTACTGAAGTGCAGAAAGTAAAAATAGAAAGTAAATACACATTGCACCACAACCAAAACTAGTGACAACCATGCGTCTCCTTGACAGGAGTGCGCTACAAAACTGTAAACCTCGCGGCTCAGTAACACACACTCACACACACACACAGTAAGTAGGACTCAGCTAGGGTCTGTGGCTCGGTGTCCCGTCACCACAGAGTCTCTCAACCCCAGCCACGTGTGCACACTACAGACGCTCTCTCTCGCGTCTGGCCCACGACCGGTTTTCCCCCTATGCCTGACCCTAGCGGTAGAGAAGGGGCTCTACGGAGACCGGCTCAAAACCACTACAAGGAGTACGCATAGGACAGAGACACTCTCAACGTCCTGGCTCACCGATGGAGGACCCCCCACACGCCGGTCATCTAGACAGAGCGTCGCTCTATGTCCAGGTGACAAACAGAAACAGAGGCACGGTAACTCAACGCGAGTACAGATGGTAACACTCTCAACGTCTGAAACACCGTACAATAGACGGACACCTCGTGTCACGTCTCTAGACACAATGCATGACTGAAGGCCCACTGGGTCATCAAATAAATGACAACATCGATTGTCGCCAATAAGGATATAAACGACACAACCATTGCCGCCAACACTTGGTTAACGGCAAGGATCCTGCCGTTAGCATCCACACTGAAGATCTTAATGTCAACAGATGTGGACATTAATATCCTCAGTCTTCTGAACCCAGAACGGCACCAGGTCAGTCCAACTGGGCAAAACTGCCCAACAAACACAAAATTGATGGAGGGGAACATCTCCTCACATCTTCTAACACTACCAGAACTTCGGAAATCCACGATCCAACACTTGGATCGCCCAAAACACCCAAAATCTCGGCACGACAAAACCCAACCCTAAAACATAATTAACATATTAATCTACAATAGTTAAGCATGCTGATCCATTAAGGAGGGTTTAAGGGGTTAAGTCCCTACCTCAGAACGCCCCAAAAACTCCTAAACAGCCACCAATTGCGCCGGAAACCCTCGAAATCTCCGCGCGAATCACACCAAATCTTCGCGATTCCCGCCCGATCTAACACCGCCACACGTACCAGGGTCCTCCCACGAGCTCCCGTCGACCGTCGGAAGTGGTGGAAACGGACAAAGGTAAAAGTGGAGGGAAAGAGAAGAAGAGAAAAGGAAAGTTACTGCTCACGGGCTGCCCTATTTCTACAGGCGCGACAAATAGACGTTCACATCTCTTGCCGTCTACTTGAACCGCCAAAGAGTCAACGCCCTGACCAATGCCGTTAAGTTCATCACAGGAACCCTCCAGAACCAACAGCAAACGTCCACAACGATGGACGCCAACTCCCAGTCAACGGCTAGCCCCCAGCCGTCAACCCCAAGTCAACGGCAATATCCATTGTCGTCAACCACACCCTAACCTCTACAAGACCCATTAAGGATCCGATGAGACCCGAGACCTTACATAACTGGTCTGGAGCTCTTTAAGGAGGTCACCAAAAAGATCAAAGAACCTAAGATTCAGGTGAAGGGGAACAGTCAGAAACAGGTTCCTAGTCTTGGCAGTAGAAAACTTTTCGACTTTACCAGGGTATAGATTCAAAAATTCTTAGAGGAGAGACTATGGCTTTTTTGTGTAATAAGATTCACATCAACCAAAAGGACTTCTAAAGTTTTAAGCAAAGTAGGGAGCCAGTCCTCAAACTTGTAGGCTGACATCCCATAGACCTCAAGAAAAGCTTTGATAGAGAGAAATTCTTTGAAGAGAACCATATGGTGCTCAGAATGGTAGATGAAAGCATACCAGAATGGTAGAAGAAGGGAGCTAGGATTGTTTTTTATCTGAGAGCCTGCTCTAGATGATAGTGCCACACTAGGTACTATCTGAGAAAGTGTAGGTGTAGAGCTGGCTGAAGAAGGAATTGAGGATAGAGGGAGAGAGGAGAAGAAATGAGGAGCTAGAGTGTGAAGAGTGGGAGTTTTCACAGTGTGAGGCTAGAAGGTATACTTCAAAGGAAATGAAGAAATTGAAGTATTGATGGGAGTTGGAGGTTGTACTTCTGATTGAGAAGTGGAAGAAGGAGGATCAGAGGAGATAGAAGGAACAAGTTGAGAAGGAATTGGAGGTGTTTGCTCAACAGTTGGGGGAGGAGTTGGGTCAGTAGTAGTAGGAGGAGTTGGAGCAATAGGAGTGGTAGAAATGGTTAAGGGTTGAGAGGGAAAGACAGGGTTACCAGACTTCATCAGTTTCCTTCTAACCCTTCTCTTAAAGGTCTTGACCTTAGGTTTGGCTTCTACCTCCATAGACTGATCTGGTTGCTCCAAGGACTGCTCAGATGCTTTCTCCTGTTGAGGTTGTTGTTCAAGAGTTTGATCTGGCACAACTACTGAATCCTCAATGTGCTAATCTCCATACTTCTCTGGCTATGGAACATCTTGCTCAGGCTGATGCTCCTGCTACTGTTCTGTGCGAATAGATGGAGGAACTTGAGAACTTCTTGTGCCCTGTTGGCACACCAATTGAAGGAGCAGATCCTTCATCTGCTGAACCTCCTCTAACATGAAGTCGAACTTAACATCTATTTGATGTATATGCATTTGTAGTACAGACATCATCTCCTGTTGCTTCAAAAATTATGTCCAACACATCATCCACTATTTGACTAGTCTCCCTCTGAGACCTTGGCCGGGTCTCAACGTGTGGTGGAGAGACATGGTGGTGTTCTTCACCAAAGGATGGCTCAACTGGAGTAAAACTGGGAATATCATCTTCATGAGCCACTCCCTTGCCCTTAGATCCCTGAGCACTTGATTGGTGGTGTCATCCGAAATGTCTTGCTCTTGGGAGGGAGCAGTAGCATGAACTTCTTCATCTGCCACTGTTGCTTCTTTTCTAACTACCTCTCTTCTAATTACAGGAGACTGAAGTGGAGGAAGGGAAGTGGAACTCTGTGCCTCATCAGGAAAGATCTCATGAGAGCAACTAGGGATAGAGTCCTTCGACCAAAGATTTTAGGCCTTGTCTTCCAAAAGATAATGGTCTCTTCTTAAAGTGGAAAGCCCAATCTTTTCTTTCACAGAGACTGAAATCTCATCACTTAAATCCACTAAAAATCTTCTAACGATTAGGGTCAGCAAGGGTCCATAAGGGAGAGACTCCTGCAAATTCTTAGACCATGCCATTCTTTCCAAAATAATGGAGGGCAGATTGACCCTGTGCTTCTAAATGGCCCAAAAAACCAAACTGACATCTCTAACAATGATGGATGAATGGGTTCCAGCCCTGGGGGTGATGATAGTGGTGATTATGGCATGAATGATCTTGTTCTCTGCTGAGAGCTCGTCGACAAAGAGCCCTTTCTTAGAGAGAGTCCCCAGACTACCCACTACCTCTAATCTCTACTTCTCCATGGACACTACCTCACTGATCCTGTGTCCGGAGTTAGGGCAATCTAAGATCTCAACCAATAAATCTTCAGAAACTGTAACTATCGTACCTTTCACTGAGCCTGTTACTGAACCATCTGCTGAAACTTGGAGGACAAATAGAAAGTCTTCAGCGTGCCCTCAAAGGTGGGTTCATTGATCTGACAGATTCTCGACCAGCTCATAGCCTCTAGGGTTTCTGCTACCCAACTGAGCCTACATGTCAACTGACCGAAGTCTACAACCTTCTCTGAGCAAATGGAAGCCTTGGCGGAAGAAAGACGCTGGAACTGCTCAGGGGTGAAGAAAGTTCCTTGTGGAGCCCTAGATGAAGCCATCTAGACAAAACACGAAAAGAGTCTAAGAAGGATGGTAGAGGAGATGTAGAATGAGTCCACAGAAGTTAAAAATCCTACCTTTCTTCAGAGAAATGAAGGAAATCTGCAAATGCTTCGAAGGTGGTTCCGTTGGGGTGAAGAACAGGTGCGGGAATCAGGAGGAAGAAGACAAGAGAGTCGGAGACGTTTCAAATGGGTGATTTGGAATGGAAGAGGGAAAGGTCCTAATATAGAAGGAGGAAAGGAGGATATGTAACAGACCGTAGATGAGGATATGAACGGCTAGAATTAAAGGAATAAACTGTTATACTTAATTCTCCTTTAAATGAAAAACTTATAACCCCCCCTTTTTTTTGAATTAAAATTGACTCCGACTTCATAAACTCTGACTTCATAAGAGTCGCAGTACACAACTCCGACTTCATGAGAGTCGCAGTACACAACTCCAACTTCATAGAAGTTGAACTTCCAGGACTTAGAAGGGTTTTATAATGAAGGGAACATACAATGCAGTAAAGAGTCTGAGTTTTTAATCAGGATTGCACATACCCATTTCTCTTCTTATTGAAGTAAATCTATCTTCAAGGAGAGGTTTAGTAAATATATCAGCTAATTGATTATCTGTAGAGACAAATTCAAGTAAAATTTCTCCATTACTTATATGGTCCCTGATGAAATGATGTCTAACCTCAATGTGCTTGGTTCTTGAGTGTTGAATTGGATTTTTGGTCAAATTGATTGCGCTTGTGTTGTCACACAGTATTGGAATTTCATGAAATGTATGGCTACAATCTTCCAGTTGATGTTTGTTCCACAGCAATTGAGTGCAGCAACTTCCAGCTATAATGTATTCTGCTTCTGTTGTGGACAAAGCTACAAAATTCTATTTTCTGAAAGACCAAGAAATTAAGCATCCTGCAAGAATTTGACAAGTACCACATGTGCTTTTTCTATCTATTTTACATCTAGCATAGTCAGCATCACTATATCCAAGCAATTTAAATTCAGAACATCTAGGATACCATAAACCCAATTTTCTTGTATTTATAAGATATCTAAAAATACTTTTAACAACATTAACATGAGATTCTTTAGGATCAGCTTGAAATCTAGCACATAAACATACACTGAACATTATATCTGGTCTACTAGCAGTAAGATAGAGTAATGACCCAATAATGCCTCTATAGATCTTCTGATCTACTTTCTTACCAAGTGGATCACTATCTAACTTAATTCCTGAGCTCATGGGAATTCCTAAAGGCTTACACTTGTCAAAACTATATTTAGATAGCAAATCTGAATTGTATTTGGTTTGACAGATGTGAGTACCTTCCTTGGTCTACTTGATTTGCAAGCCAAGAAAATAATTAAGCTCACCTATCATGCTCATTTCAAACTCACTTTGCATAAGGTTTTCAAAGAATTTGCAAAGTGATTCATTAGTAGAACCAAAAATAATATCATCAACATATATTTGTACAATCAGGATTCCTTCTGAAAATTTCTTAGTAAATAGGGTGCTATCTACTTTACCTCTTGAAAAATCATGTGAAATAAGATAAGCACCGAGTCTTTCATACCAGGCTCTTGGAGCTTGTTTCAAACCATACAATGCTTTCTTTAGACGAAAAATATGATTTGGATATTTAGTATCTTCAAAACCAGGAGGTTGCTCAACATAAACTTCTTCTTTTATGAAACCATTCAAAAAAGTACTTTTAACATCCATTTGAAATAAATTGATATTAAGAGAATGTGCATATGCTAATAAAATTCTGATTGCCTCTAATCTAGCAACTGGAGTATATGTTTCATTAAAATCAATGCCTTCCTCTTGGGAATATCCTTGTGCTACCAGTCTGGCCTTGTTCCTGGTAATTACTCCTGATTCATCCATTTTGTTTCTAAAGACCCATCTGGTCCCAATAACTGGATGGTCAGAAGGTCTAGGGACAATAGTCCAGACCTGGCTGCGTTGGAACTGGTTAAGTTCCTCTTGCATAGTTATGATCCAAGATTCATCTGCCAGTGCATCATTGATTGTCCTAGGCTCAATCTGAGAAACAAATGTAGAGAAATCACAGAGAATTGTCATACCTCTTGTTCTTACCCTATCTTGAGGATCTCCTATAATATTTTCTCTTGGATGATCTGTGTGATACCTCAATTTTCTAGGCAGTCCTTCTTGTGTTTCTTCTTGTTGTTGCTGTTCTTCTAGTGGAGGATCTTCCTTATCTTCATCTTTTTCTTCAAGAGAAGTTTATTCTAGATCCCTGCACAATTCTTCAACAACATCTTCCTCCTCTTCTATTTTCTTAATAGAAGGGTTAGTTTCATCAAATAAAATATGGACTGATTGTTCTATAGTTAAAGTTCTTATGTTAAACACTTTGTATCCTCTAGGCTTTGAGATATATCTAAGTAGAAAACCTTCATCACTTTTAGCATCTAATTTTCTTAAATTATATTTACCATTATTCAGAATGAAATACTTACAACCAAAGGGTCGAAGATGACTGATATTTGGCTTCTTCTCCTTGTATAGCTCAAAGGGTGTCTTCTTTAGAATTGGCTTGATCATACATCTGTTGATGATGTAGTAGGCTGTGTTGATTGCTTCTACCCAGAAATATCTTGGTAGATTATTTTCTGCAAGCATTGTTCTGGCCATGTCCAGCAGTGTTCTATTCTTCCTTTATGTTACTCCATTCTGTTAAGGAGTTCTTGGTGCAGAGACGTTGTGTTCTATGCCTGTAACGACCCTCTTTATACCGGTACGATTATACCAATCCACGTCGGTACAAAGAATGCCGTCACAGTGGGACATTTACCCAACACTTAACACTAGATTGAGATGTACAGAAATATTACAAGGTTACAGTGGAATAAATAAATAATCTCACTTTCATTCCATCATCATCATCAAATATCCACAGTCTAGATAGTAATAAAAGAAATGCAAGTGTCCACATTATTACAACTTCCAAAATAGAGTACATTATCCAAATGAATTACACCCTTTTATTGATTACATACTATGAAGGAAAAATACAACGTAGCACGTCCACAAGAAAGCTACTCATCGCGCTCGGAGTCGCTCCTAACTAGGTCCTCCTCAGGAGTGGAGACACCTGTCACACCTGTACGGTCCTCCTCAGGAGTGGAGACACCTGTCACACCTGTACGCTAAAGCAAGGATGAGTCTAAAAGACCCAGCAAGCAATCTAAGAACAACACCCTTACACATATTATACGCACATGCTGTCTTTTACAATAAGGAAAACATATGGTTCATACTTATAACAAGTTACACAAAAACATGATCATCCTACTCATGCTTTCTATGAAAGATGTGCAGAATTATCCAATATGATAATCTAGAAGGGGGGTTGAATAGATTACAACAAACTCTAACCACAGTTGCCTTCTTTTTGATGAAAACACAAACTTATCGAAATCTTAAACAAATTCAGGATTAGTTCGACTTGCAATTAGTGTACTTGTTGTGAACAGAACGTGAACAGTCTATCTAACATGTGTAGAATCGGCGTGCCTACCAATCATCTATCATGAAAACGTGCAAACCATAGGACATGAGGATTTAAGGTGGTTCGGAGTACACAACTTGTGTATCCTATGTCCACCGTCCACACACACACGCAGAAATGACTGCTTATGAGCGAGTTTCACTCTACAACACACACACTCACGTCGACTGATGTAAACACACGATCAGAACAACGTAACCCACGTGAATCAAGCACAAAAGTCGCTTGACCCAACACCATACACACAAGATATGAAAAACAGAGACAGAGAAGAGTTCTGAGTTGAAGTATTAAATCCTGATATGGAACTCTTCACGATGGTCATCCAGATGTAGTTCAAACTTCATCTTGACAAGTATGAGTTGATGTAGAAGCTTGAATCGCAGACGAACCGGCTTCAATCTCGCTCAGAAGATAGTTCTTTTTCGCTCTTGACGGAGGGTTGAAGCAGAGCAGCAGAAAGATCTTTTCTCTTAAGAGTATGCTAGGGTTTTTTATGGTGGCTGCTTCTGTACGAAAATACCTTTAAAACAATCCTTATATATGGGTGTTGAAGTATGGAGAGTCGTGGTAAAAGGAAACACCCACATAGGAAACATATCCAACTCTCGTATTTGAGGTTTCTCTTAGTCTGTCGACTAGGTCACTGTTCATCTGTCGACAGATGATGACAGATTTAAAGAATCCAGAAGACTGGACTTCCGGGAGGTAGTTTCCTGTGTTCATCTGTCAACAGGTGATATGAGTCTGTCGACAGGTACTCCTGTCCTAAAGTCTGTTTCACCTCCCTGTGCTTGGCTATCGACAGGCATTTGTGGAGCTGTCGACAGGCACATTTCACACTGAGATTTCTGAAGCTGTCTGTGTCTAGTTGTCGACAGGACTCTTTGGGGCTGTCGACAGGCACTTGCCTTTTGTGTTTCTCTTGATCTTTTATTCTTGACTTTGGTGCTTTGACTTGCACACTTTCTCACCTATATTTGAGAACATTGTTAGTGAAATATGATGGACAATTAGACAATCAATTGAGACATGTTCACACATTCACTTGCCATGTTTACATAACATCAATTTGTATTGTGCATCATCAAAAACATAACACATAATACATGAAAACCCAACATTCTACACATGACATATAACATGTTTTTCAATTCAAATACTATTCATATCATGGCACAAGTCTACCAATTTAACACGTGGAATTATGTATAAATTAAATAACAACCTAGCATAATATTTAATCATTTTCCCATGTAAGCATAACAATTATCCACACATTTAGCTTGCTGTTTTACTATGAATGAAACACAATGACACATGGTATCACATTTTCACATGTTAACACTTTCATTTTACACTAACACATGCTCACACTTCGCATTGCACAATTCACTTGTTCACATTCACATTTTTACACTTTATTGTCGTGACACATAGTCCAAACCACCACTAGAAGGACACACATACACATTCACATACCCATCACCTAGGCAACACAGTGACGGATCTTGGTTAGCTGCGTAGAACCGGGAGAAGCACTCTCCACCCTAACCAATGGTACTTGTCCACCTCTAGGATTTCATCCTAATGCCCATATGATATCACACACATCGAACCTTCCCATAGGGACTTTACTACAGTACGGTTCCACAGCCCTCTATGGTAGCAGTGTTACTAACGGCACAATTACACATTAAACACTTTATTATATTTACTTACATTATTCACATGCATTAATCATTTCATGCTCATGCACTTAAACACACACACATGATTCAGTTTACTGAATCCAATCTTACTGTTCACATTGAAAAATGATCATAGCAAATGCCTAATCATGCTTCTAATCATTGAATTTCATACAATTAGAATTAACGTAATTAACATGGATATTAGCACATCTTAAACTGGTTATAGTACTTTCTGATCTCTATTCAGTATGAAATTTTTATCATAGGTTGTACACAAAACATATATCAGATTATCAAAATTTCACATTTTTTGAAACAGTAAACCAAAATTTACAATTTAAACTAGATTTCAGACATATTCATTGAGAATTTCACTGAACATGGTACATATCAACATGGTTGGTTCTAACAGTCCAAAAACCTGAGATTAGTCATCATATCATCATAGAAAATTTATGAAGCCCTAACATGCAATGGATCTAATTAATCAGGAATTATCAAATCAACTCATGCTCATTATCCCATTACAGAAATTTTAATAAATAAAACAATTTACAGAAATTTGACACATTATTCTGACATGATCTACTGACTGTTCCTAACTAAACATGATTTTTACAGTGTACACATATACCCAAAAATATAGAAAATACATCATAGAGATCAAACATACATTCTGTAAAACCTGATGAACTTGGCGGCACAAGGGTTGCCGCCAACAGGGGTTAACGACACAATAGGTTGCCGCCAACTCATGATCTTGACGGTACACATGTGGCCGTCAATCTCCTATTTGCAGAAACACAGACATGGCGCACAAATACAAGAGAATAGGGGGTTTCAGGACACGAGAAAAATTCCGTAAAAATCTTGAGACCTACAAGACATGGGTAGGGATGAGATTCATAGATCACTTGCCTTTGGAAAATTGTCTAACAGATTTAATTTGTCGAAGATGCCCTCTGAAGGGTTGCGGAATTCCCAATATGGTAATCTAGAAGGGGGGTTGAATAGATTACTGTCTCTTAAAAACTATTATCACGTTCTTTTTCTTAAAGCACAGATTAACAAGACAGTATCAAGATCTAAACTATGTGTAGATGATGTAGAAACCTATCTAGCGTGTGAATATGCAACGTGTCTATCAAACATCTATCGTAGAAACGATCAAACCACGAGACACGCAGATTTACGTGGTTCGGAGTACACAACAGTGTATCCTACGTCCACGGCACACACACACACACAGAATAAACTGCTTATGAGCGAGTTCGGTGACTACAACTCACACACACACGTGTTTTCTGATGTGCACCCACGATCAGAACAACACACACACGTGATCTCAAGCACAAGAGACGCTTGAATCACACAAACACACACACGGTTGATAAGAATTATGAAACAGGAAGAGTTCAGAGTATAGGAGTAAATCCTGATGTGGAACTCTTCTGAGAACGTCTGGATGGAGTTCAAACTTCGACTTGACTGCTTTGGATTGATGGAGAAGGTTGAATCCACGACGATCTATCTTCAGTACTGCAGGATCAACAGATCTTTCGGTCTCTGCACTGCAGACTTGAAGCAGAGCAGCAGCAACTCTTTTCTCTTGGACTTGGCTTTAGGGTTTTTGGTTGTGGCTGCTTCTGTACGAGATTCTCTTCAAAAGGATGCTTATATAGTTGTGTTTTCATGTGGAGAGTCGTGGGACTTGAAAACACAATCTTGGATATGAAGGAAGGTTTCCGTATTTGAAGATCCTCTGCGTCTGTCGACAGGTGCTGAGTGTCTGTCGACAGATTGCAACAGATTTGCAATAGACAGACTTCAGGTTGCTCTGGCCTGTGGCATCTGTCGACAGGCGACACCTATCTGTCGACAGGCAGAGTCAGTTTTGCCAAAACACAGAACTCTGGCATTTCTGTCTGTGACATCTGTCGACAGGTCTCTGAGCATCTGTCGACAGGTGCTCTCAGTACTTTTCTGTCTGATCACAACTGTGGCATCTGTCGACATATGCCTTTGGGTCTGTCGACAGGTACATGTATACACTGTACTTGTGATCATTTTCTCATGATTTGAGAAGGCTTGGTTATATGCACTTGTACCTACATGATAAAACATGTATAGTTAGGTATAATGAAGACATAGATAACCAAATATTGTATCATGTTAATTGACATGTATGAAACCTCAATTCAACTCATTCATCATTAAAAACATTGTTTGATTATCATTTATCATTTAGAATGTGAATTCACTTAGTTTCCAGAATATGAACCCAACATTCTCCCCCTTTTTGATGATGACAAAATTATTCAATTAATGCTCATGAAATTGAGGTTTCTTCTCCCCCTTTTGACAACATCAAAAGTAAAGACAACAATCACATATGTAGATTTGCACAGAACATGTGATTTCATTCATAGGAAAGTGAAGCATTCACATGACAAAAGTGTGACTGAAGTAACATGAAGTGAAGGAGAAAATACATGAAAAAACATGAAATAACAAAAGAGAGAAACGACATTGCTCAGACTGAAATGAAAATACAGGACATGACCCACTCCTAACATCAAGTCTATCTAAGCAGCATCATCTTCAGGAGCTTGATGAGGGGCATGACGCTCAGTGGCAAGTCTGTCAATGCGTGTGTCCAAGGTATCCATTCTTTCATTCAGCCTCTCGAAGCCATGTGTCATCTGGACTTGTAGCTGGGCTATCAAATCCCTAATGGAGGGCTGAGCAGCTACACCAACACCAGCATCTCCCGGAGCATCTAGTGGCTCTGACTGGGAGTCTTCATCACCTTTTCAGCATCTTCTTCATCATCAGCTTGATCGTCATCTCCAATGTAGTCTTCATCCTCGGCAGCAGCAGGTGCCTTGCCCTTGAGTTCCCGGGTGACGACCCCATCCACTAGCTTGTATCCCATGCGTGAGGCGGCAGTGATATCAAAACTGTTGCGGGAGTTGAGTGAGACACACTCACTTTCTGGAATGGGAATGCCAATAAACTTCAAAAGAGAAGTAATTTGGCAAGCGAAGGGCATGGATCTCCTGGGTTGGTAGAAGCACTTGGTGATCAAGCGAAGCATCAGGAGAGGAAGATTGATGGGTTCACAATTAAGGAAGAAGGTAAACAATGATTTGTGAACATTGTGACGAGTTCACGACTGCCATGCTTCGGCGCAATGCAAGTGGTGAAGATTTGGTGAATCATGCGGTTGAGGGGAGGGAAAGTGTTGGCATTGAGCTTAGCAATCTCCTTGGTTGTATCATAGGGTTGAAGAGTAAGAAGGGGATAGTAGACAGAGGCGTCTGGATGATGATCAAGAATATCCGCCCCGGTGTTCGGAATCTGGAGGGCAGTGCTAAAAAGGTTAGCAGTGATTTTAAAGGGAGTGCCCTTCACAGAGGTGTAGAACGCCTCATCGGAGGAAGCTAGGTTGTTAAAGAACTCAGTTACGGCAGTGGGAGAGTATGCCGTATGAGCGTAGAGAAAGACTGTCCAACCCTGGGTATCGAACAGGGGTTGGAGGTTGGGAAAGAGATCGGCCAACGAGTGGAAATCCACATAACGTGGAGGAACAAACTTGGTGAATGTACCGTGAACCCGTTTGAGATTGAGACGGGGAGGTACGACCAACTCTGGAAGGCGATCATCCCGGTGTTTGGTCCGGCGTTCATCGTGAGCCCTGGATCCTTCGCCGGGCGAGGAGGAGGCGGGACGACGACGTGAGACCAACTTCTTCGCCTTGGGAGCCATGGATGGGATGAGGCAAAGATGGAGGAATAGGAAGGAGGGCTGGAGAAGGAGAGGAGCAAGGGTAGGAAGCCAGGGGGATGGAGTAGGGTTTCCCGTCCAGAAGGGGAAGGAGGTGTTTGAGAGAGGAAGAAGAGAAGATTGGGGTGGTGTTGGAGGTGGAAGGGCCGGAGATGCCTATATAAAGAAGTGAGGGGAAGTTTAAAAGGCAATGGCCCACCAAATCAGCCCCAAACGGCGTGCCCGTTGGACTTCCAAACAGGGCAGTCGCCGTCTGTCGACAGACAGAATTTTATCTGTCGACAGATGCTTTCAGAATGTCATTTGTTGGATTTTTGTGTGTAATTTGAAAGGGAACTCTTGAGCAGTGGTTTTTAACTGATTACCTAAGGTGAATAGATGAAGAATACATATATAAGAACCTATCATATACATGTAGATGAAAAGCCACTTCAACTATCTTAATGGTTCAAACATAATACTGAATTAGTCTGAAGTTGAAGCATGAAGAAAACAGTCACTTATATGAAAAGGAAACACTTTTACTCTTCTCGTTGTTAATTAGAGTGTAGGACAACACAATCCTCATAGTTGAGGTTCAAATGATCAAGGAGAGAAATATCTAAATGCCAAGACATTCAAAAACAGCAATGACCCATGGGAATTAGCACTCAGTGGAGGCTTCACACTATTTCAACTTTTCGTTATTTGCCATTCTTTAATGCAAAGGGAAAAAGGTAATTAAGATAACTTCACACCTTTGAACATGAGGGTAGACATTATTCGTGCCCGTACCCCCAGTTACTCAGTGAAAGTGTCCATCATACCGTTGTACAGAGTTGACGAATTAGCCTTTTGACGCGAGGGCAAACATTTGTGATGCCCACTCCCCGGTTACTTAGCAAGAACTCATCATTGCTCTGCATTTTTCCAAATTTAAGTCATTTTAATCTAATGGAATGAAATTGTTTAGAAATAGGTAGCTTTTCTCCAAGTATTGTTTTAATAACCCAAGATCAATATAGTGATTGATTATCCATCAATTGTAGACATTAAACTCAGTGATCATAATACCTTTCAAAAGAGAATCATGTTTGCCTACATGTAAATTATGAAGAAGAGTTAGGTGTTAAGTTTTTGAAAATAGTGAAATGTTTCCAGAATGATGGAACCTAGACTCAACTTGAGTATTATGTAAAAATCACAAGATTGTTGAAAATTGCTTTAATATCTTATGCACATGATGTGATCATATATGTTATTAACACCATATAAACACCTTAGACATTTTTAAAGAAACCAGCTCAAAGAGTTTTGGATTGAATAGGCTTGAAATGCCAAGTAGAAATGTGTCTGTCGACAGCAAAGTTGAGCTTGTCGACAGTACACTCAGACAGATAAATGGGTGTTCAGCTAGTTGAGAGTACTGTGTTATCTGTCGACAAGCCAAGTTGTGTCTGTCGACAGCTACACACAGACAGATTGTAGGCTGTGCGGGGAGGACAAAACCTGTGAAATCTGTCGACAGATGCATGGTCGACTGTCGACAGATGCACACAGAGTTCAGAACCTGTGGTCTGTGGATGCCTATCTGTCGACAGGAAAGAAGGAGCTGTCGACAGATCCTTGTTGAAGGCCAGTTTAGAGAAAGAAGGGAATATGAAAAGATCATCCCATGTGAAGGAGTTAATGAACAGCAAGGAGAAATGATTTCCTTCACAATAACACCCAACTTTTGAACTAGCTCCCCCATAATGTGTGCTCATGAGAAGACTCAAAAATTAAGCAATGCAATTCAATTCAAGCAAGATATGCACACATGTATTCAACAGACCATTCATGGAATTGAGACTTTTTTTGGTTTTTTTTTTTAATTTATGATTTTTTTTTTGTTTTTCAGAGTAATTTGGCTAATGAAAAGAAACATACCCCTTTATCCAACATGGATGTCCCTTCATGGGCTCCAACTACGGGTACTTGGCGGAGAATATTTTCTCACGCATAATGAAGGTTTCCAAACAAGCCGAACTTGTTTTTCCACAAATCACCATTTGATATACCCCATAGTTGTTGCTTACAAGGAACATTCATCAAGGACTTGGGATTTGTGTTACTGAATTTTACATAAGCCTAATTCTCTTCTAAGGGATGTGAACCTATCCTCAGCCAATGGTTTTGTAAAGATATCAGCTAGTTGTTGTTCTGTTGGTATGAAGCTAATTTCCAAATTTCTATTGGCTACCTCATCTCTCAAGAAGTGATGACGAATTTCTATGTGTTTTGTCCTAGAGTGTTGAATGGGATTTTTTGATAAATTGATTGCACTAGTGTTGTCACATAGGATTGGTGTGCATCCAAGGTCAATGTCGTAGTCACACAACTGACTTTTTATCCACAACACTTGTGTTGCACAACTCCCTGCAGCAACATATTCTGCCTCTGCAGTGGAGAGTGCAACCGAATGTTGCTTCTTGGATGCCCACGAAACCATGCAACCACCAAGCATCTGGCAATAGCCACTAGTGCTCTTCCTGTCAATTTTACATCCAGCATAGTCAGCATCAGAATATGAGATTAAGTTAAAGCTACTTCCTGCTGGATACCAAAGACCCATGTCATGTGTACCTGAGAGATACCTGAATATTCTCTTAACTGCAATTAGGTGGCTTTCCTTTGGACTAGATTGATATCTAGCACAGAGGCAAACACTGAATTGTATGTCAGGTCTACTTGCAGTAAGATAGAGGAGTGAGCCGATCATACCTCGGAAGTGTTTAGCATCTACCGGTTTACCTTTCTCATCACTTTCTAGCTTAATGCTTGTGCTCATCGGTGTTGAGGCAGGTTTTGCAGTTTCAAACTGAAATCTCTTGAGAAGCTCTTTGACATATTTTTCTTGGTTTATGAAGAAGCCATCTTCCATTTGCTTGACCTGCAGACCAAGAAAAAATTGGAGCTCCCCCATTAAACTCATCTCAAATTCACTGTGCATGTGATGTGAGAATTCTTCACACAGTGAGGGTTAGTAGAACCAAAGATTATGTCGTCCACATACACTTGAACAACAATGATGTGTGTGCGAACTTTCTTTGTAAAGAGAGTTTGGTCTACTTTACCTCGTGAGTAGTTTTTGCTTACCAGAAATTGGCTTAGCCTGTCGTACCAAGCTCGGGGTGCCTGTTTCAAACCATAGAGAGCCTTGTGCAATTTATATACATGGTTTGGTTTGTCATGAAGTTCAAAGCCAGGTGGTTGAGAGACATAAACTTCCTCTTTGATGTAGCCATTTAAGAAAGCAGTTTTAACATCCATTTGATATAGTTTGAACTTGTTTGAACATGCATAAGCTAACAAGATTCTGACTGCTTCTAGTCTAGCTACAGGTGCAAAAGATTCTTCAAAATCCACACCAAATTCCTGATTATAACCCTTTGCAACCAGTCTAGCCTTGTTTCTCACCACCTTTCCCTCTTCATTTAGTTTATTCCTAAAGACCCATCTTGTCCCAATTACAGAAATTTCGGGGGTTCTAGGAACTAAACTCCAGACATTGTTTCTTTGAAATTGGCCTAGCTCCTCATGCATAGCATCAATCCACGAATTTTCGTTCAAGGCTTCTTCAACATTTTTAGGCTCCACTTGAGAGACAAAGGCTAAATGATCCTGTTCAACTATTTGATGAACTTGAGACCTAGTTTGAACTGAATCATTTATGTTACCTATGACATTCTCAAGTGGATGTGCTTTAGAGTACCTCACATTTGTGATTGTTGAAGGACCGGGTTGATCTTGCACTTCAGAAGACTGTTCTGGAGGAGGGGTGGCTGGAGGACTTTCATGTTGTTGTTCATCCTCGTGTTGTGGATCTTGTGCAGGTACTTCATCTTCATTTCTGAACAGAAGTCCGTCATCTTCATCATTGTACCTGCGTAGATAGCCACTGTTTATTTTTGGAACTGACTTAGAGATTGTATTTGGTTTTCTTTGCAGTTCTTCATGTGTTGTATCTTCAGTGTCATCTTGAAACCTGTAAGGATTAGGACTGTTAGATTTGGTTTGAGATTCATCAAATACAACATGTGGAGTTTCTTCCACTTTTCTGGTTTTAAGATTAAACACTCTATAAGCTCTAGAGTGTTCTGAGTATCCAAGAAAAATACCTTTGTCGCTTTTGGCCTCAAATTTGTCCAAATCAGTTTTATCATTGTTATGTATGAACACCTTTGAACCAAAAACTCTGAAGTATCCAAGGGATGGTTTCTTACCTTTCAGAAGCTCATAGGGAGTTTTCTTGAATACCGGTCTTACCATGGCTCGATTAAGAATGTAGCATGACGTGTTTACCGCTTCTGCCCAAAAGGTTCTGGCAAGTTGATTTTCGACCAGAAGCGTACGAGCCATCTCCACCAAGGTTCTATTTTTCCTCTCCACAACCCCATTTTGTTCTGGAGTTCTTGGGGAGGAGAACAAGTGTTCTATTCCTTGGTTCCTGCAGAAATCAGTGAAGGAGTTGTTGTCAAATTCTCCCCCGTGATCAGTGCGGATGGAGCATATCTTGTGGACATTTCCATGCTCAATTTTATTGAAGAATTCTTCAAAAACATTAAGTGCATCATTCTTATGAGCCAGAAATTTCACCCAAGTGAACCTAGAAAAGTCATCTACAATGACAAAGCCATACCTTTTGCCATTGAGACTCAGTGTTCTAGTAGGTCCAAAAGGTCCATGTGCAACAGTTCATAAGCTTTGGAAGTACTTACCGGTGCTTTCGATTTGAAGGATTTTCGGGTCTGTTTTCCCTGTGCACATGCATCACAGAAATTTTCATTTTTATTGAATGGGATTTCAGGAAGTCCACTTACAAGTTTGAGCCTCATTATCTTGTGCAAAACATTGTAACTCGCATGTCCAAGCCTACGATGCCACAATGTAAGCTCATCCTGTTTATTTGCTACAAGACATAAATCATTATTTTCTGGATCATCTAAATCAACCATGTAGATGTTATTCATTCTTTTTCCAGAAAATTTGAGACTTCCTGTTTCCTTATCAAGGATTTGACATGAATTTGATTCAAAAACAATTTTATGGCCCTTATCACACAATTGACTTATGCTAAGCAGATTGTGATGAAGACCATCAACTAATAGTACATTATCTATTGAGTTGGAGGCAAACTTACCTACCTTACCTGAGCCGATGATCTGGCCTTTGTTGTTACCTCCAAAGACAACGTGACCTCCGTCTTTTTCCACGAGCAAACTGAATTTTTCTTTATCGCCCGTCATATGCCTCGAGCAGCCACTATCCAGGTACCATTTGTTTTGATTGTGAGCTGCTAGGCATTCCTGCACATGTGGATTAGACAAGAGGTTTTGGTACCCAAATTACTTTGGGTGCCGTTTTATCATTCATGCCAAACAGTAAATGCTTTGGAATCCAAATTTGTTTGAAGTTTCTGTTTTATTGGATTGTTCCAGCATTGTTTTTCATTGTGCCCAATCTTTTTACAGATTTTACATGATGATGGCTTATGAACAACAGTGGACTTTGGATTCTTAGGAGCATGCATAGGCATCTTACCCTTTTGTTGCCTAGTGAACTTAGCTTTAGGAACTTGCTGTTTTTCCTTGGGACATCCCTGTTTGGGGTTAGTAGCAAACTCCTTAAGCTTAGTTGGAACAAATTTGGTAGCCTTAGGTTCCTGGTTTTTACCCTTGGATTGATTTTTCCTTTTCTTTGAGGGATTTTGATTGCTAGAACTTGGGGTAGGATCAATGAAATCAGTCAACAGATTTTTGCCAATTTCCTTTGGCTTATGATTTTGAAACCCAATCCCATGTCTAGCAACAAACACATTGGATCCTAAGATTGCATCTAGATTCTGTTTGCTCTTGACAAAACTAGATAGATCCTTTGATTTGCCTTTCAATTCCTTTTCAGCTTTTTCCAATTTCTCTTTTAGATCAGCATGCTCACTGTTTAGAGTTTCAAGAGAGTTCATTAGATCATCTTTCTCTTTTTGAACTTCTTGAAGCTTAATTTTCATGCTATCCATCTCTTCACTGTGTGTTTGTTCATCTATTTTCATCATGTCAATTACCTTATTCAGAGATTCAATTTCATCATTATTATCAGTTTCATGAACAAGGGAATTAACTCTCTTCTTGAGTGCTTTATTTTCTGATTTGAATTGACAGAATTTTTCAAAAAGGACAGTGTAAGCTTCTTCCCATTCAGTAGTAGAAAAAGATTCAAAGGAAGAGTTTACCTCAGAGGAGTCATCACTCCTTGCCATAAGACAGTGAATCTCTTCATCTCCTGAGGTAGCTTGACTTTTTTCGTCATCGTCTTCATCACTCCATGTAGCCAGCATTGCTTTGGCTTTCTTGAAAACGAACTTGTCCTTTTTCAGTTTCTTCTTGAGCTCGGGGCACTCTCCTCTCATGTGTCCCTGCTTCTTGCACTCATAGCACACAACATCAGATTTTTTATTGGACGAATCAAACCTGTTGGTGCCTTTTTGGAAAGGTTTGGAGTTTCCTGAACCTCTTCTCTTGAATTTTAGGAACTTCTTAAACTGTCTAGTGAGCATGGCCATTTCATCATTCTCACTATCAGTAGAGGTTTCAGACTCAGACCCTTCCTGTTGGGCACTCTTTTTGGAATCTGAAGATACTTTGTTGGAAGCCTTCAAGGCAATTGACTTCCTTGGATTCTCTTCAGTTTCTTTTCTTTTTACATTTAGTTCATAAGTCATGAGAGATCCAATCAATTCATCCACTTTCATTGTTGAAAGATTCTTGGAATCCTCGATGACAGTGACTTTGGTGTTCCAAGAGGATGGAAGAGACCGAAGTATCTTCCTCACCAAATCACTCTCTGAGTATTCCTTCTTAAGACCTTTCAATCCATTTATAAGTACCATGAATCTAGCAAACATGTCAGAAATTGTCTCATCACGGTTCATCTTAAACATTTCATATTCTGAGACTAGCATGCTTACCTTGGATTCTCTCACCTCAGACGTACCTTCATATATCAACTCGAGCTTGTCCCACATCTCCTTAGCTGAGGTGCATGTGGAGACTCTCGAGTACTCCTTTGGGTGGACCGCGCACTGCATCATGTTGAGGGCGCTCCAGTTGAGTGTCCCTTTGGCAATCTGGTCCTTGGTCCATGTATCTTCGTCTTGAGGCAATCCATATGGTCCTGTTCTGACTATCTTCCACAATTCAAAGTTTTGTGCTCGTAGAAACACCTGCATGCGGTTTTTCCAATAGGGATAGTCAGTGCCATCAAAGAAGGGTGGCCTGGTCACAGAGTGTCCCTCGGCCATATACCCCTTGGTAGATTCCATTTGACCGTGAATCTCCTGATCGTAAGATCAAATAGATAAAGCAATAAATCGGAGAAACCACGGCTCTGATACCAATTGAAGGGTTGCGGAATTCCCAATATGGTAATCTAGAAGGGGGGTTGAATAGATTACTGTCTCTTAAAAACTATTATCACGTTCTTTTTCTTAAAGCACAGATTAACAAGACAGTATCAAGATCTAAACTATGTGTAGATGATGTAGAAACCTATCTAGCGTGTGAATATGCAACGTGTCTATCAAACATCTATCGTAGAAACGATCAAACCATGAGACACGCAGATTTACGTGGTTCGGAGTACACAATAGTGTATCCTACGTCCACGGCACACACACACACACAGAATAAACTGCTTATGAGCGAGTTCGGTGACTACAACTCACACACACACGTGTTTTCTGATGTGCACCCACGATCAGAACAACACACACACGTGATCTCAAGCACAAGAGATGCTTGAATCACACAAGCACACACACGTTTGATAAGAATTATGAAACAGGAAGAGTTCAGAGTATAGGAGTAAATCCTGATGTGGAACTCTTCTGAGAACGTCTGGATGGAGTTCAAACTTCGACTTGACTGCTTTGGATTGATGGAGAAGGTTGAATCCACGACGATCTATCTTCAGTACTGCAAGATCAACAGATCTTTCGGTCTCTGCACTGCAGACTTGAAGCAGAGCAGCAGCAACTCTTTTCTCTTGGACTTGGCTTTAGGGTTTTTGGTTGTGGCTGCTTCTGTACGAGATTCTCTTCAAAAGGATGCTTATATAGTTGTGTTTTCATGTGGAGAGTCGTGGGACTTGAAAACACAATCTTGGATATGAAGGAAGGTTTCCGTATTTGAAGATCCTCTGCGTCTGTCGACAGGTGCTGAGTGTCTGTCGACAGATTGCAACAGATTTGCAATAGACAGACTTCAGGTTGCTCTGGCCTGTGGCATCTGTCGACAGGCGACACCTATCTGTCGACAGGCAGAGTCAGTTTTGCCAAAACACAGAACTCTGGCATTTCTGTCTGTGACATCTGTCGACAGGTCTCTGAGCATCTGTCGACAGGTGCTCTCAGTACTTTTCTGTCTGATCACAACTGTGGCATCTGTCGACATATGCCTTTGGGTCTGTCGACAGGTACATGTATACACTGTACTTGTGATCATTTTCTCATGATTTGAGAAGGCTTGGTTATATGCACTTGTACCTACATGATAAAACATGTATAGTTAGGTATAATGAAGACATAGATAACCAAATATTGTATCATGTTAATTGACATGTATGAAACCTCAATTCAACTCATTCATCATTAAAAACATTGTTTGATTATCATTTATCATTTAGAATGTGAATTCACTTAGTTTCCAGAATATGAACCCAACACCCTCCTCGGCCAAGCCAAGAAGGCGCTCAAAACCTCCCAGATCCGGTCTTTTAGGTCAATGTAGGTCGCACACCGAAGTCGGAGAAGCTTCACAAATATCCAAAGTATCTTCCAGTCGTTGTAGATCTCCGGAAGATGCACCACAACGCCAGATCCAAGCCTTTAAAGTTCAGCTTTCGCACATAAAGTTCTAGGGTTTCTCAAAGAGTCAAAGGAACCTAATCCGGCTGAAAGAGGGTGTTTTTATAGAGCGAAGGGGGTTGGGTATGCATTAGATCGGATTTCCTACCGTTGGAGGAGGGTTTGTAAAACCGGGACCGGAGGAAACGCTACCATTTCCAGATCTAAAATCGCACAATTTCTGGGGAAATAGACATTCACATCCCTACCGTTTACTGGGAATCAACGTCCATCGATCTGGACGTCGACTCACCCATAAACGTCCATGCATGTTGACGTTAACATGCCTCTCGGCCAGAACACAGTAATGCATCACAACATGCATACACTATATATATATACACACAATATGTAATGTATAATTTAAGCACCATATGTACAATGTAAGTAAAACAATATATACATAACTATCAAGCACATACATATATACAACATCATGTAAACATTATATGTACTAGGACAAACATATACATACATATACATAATTCTATAAACAAGTGCCTAAACACCATATGACAAAGTCTAAATGAAGAACACAGTTCGAGGGCCTTACAATGCCATTTTCTTCACATAATTTGACAAACTCTTCAATTTTGAATTCCCCACCATGGTCAGATCTAATACTGATTATTTGAAACTTCTGACTTTTCTGTACTAATCTACTGAATCTCAGAAAAGTTGAAAAGGTTTCTAATTTGGCTTCTAAAAATGATACCCATATGTACTTTGAATAATCATTCACAATTACATAGCCATAAACTTTTCCTCTAAGACTTACTGTTCTTATAGGTCCAAACAAGTCCATGTGAATAAGCTCCAATGGTTTGAAAGTTGTTACTAAGGTCTTGGACTAAAATTATGTCTTGGTTTGCTTTCCTTTTGCATAGGCTGTAAAGATTCCAGATTTCTTCATTTTAAGCTTCGGAAGACCTTAAACTAGATCATGCTTGATTAGTTTCTTGATCACTGATGTGCTTGCATGTCCTAGTCTTTTGTGCCATAAATCAGTCTCTTCATTCTTGGTAGTTGCAAGGCATAAGTTGACTTCTTTCAATTCTTCTAATTGTAGAGTGTACAGATTTTTGACTCTTTATGCTTCAAAGACTGTTTTTCCATCCTTTTGAATAAAGCACTTATCATTCTGAAACTTTACCAAGTGACCTTTGTCACACAATTGACTGATGATAATAAGATTATGCTTTAATCCTTCTACATACATAACATCTTCTATCAAATCCTTTTCTTTTGTTCCTACTGTTTCACATCCTAACACTTTGCCTTTTCCATTATCTTCATAAGTGACTTGACCAACCTCATCTTTAAAACTTGTAAACAGCTTTTTGTCACCTATCATATGCCTTGAGCACCCACTATCCAAATACCATTTGGATGCTCTCTGGCGACCTTGTTAACAAAATTAAGTTGTAACTTTTGGTACTCAAATTTTCTTGGGTCCTTGATGGTTAGTCTTTGGAATCCAACGCAAGTGTCTAGTTGTGTAGGTGCTAACTGTGTGTTCTAGTTGGTTACAGTGACTACAACATAAATCATATACATTCTTTACATGTGTAGTGTTTTTAGATTTCAGTTTATATTTTTAGACATACTGATTGACCTTTCTAGGATTTTTAATTTCCTTTTCTTTCACAAATTTAGGAGTTGAGAATTTTTAGCATAGACAATATTTTCTTCATTTGTTGGAGGTGTATATCCTACTCCATATTTCTTTTTACTTGTTCGAGCACCTTTCAATTTTACAACCAGAGATATTTTACAGTTAGTAATTTTATCTATAGTAGCTTTTAGATAGTTATTTTCTTCTCTTAATTTTTCTTCATCTTTCAGTTCTTTTACATTAGATTCAAGTTCCATAATTTGACTGTTTTTAATTTTTAAATCTTCACACAGTACTTCATTTGATCTTTTAGTTCCAGTTAAGTTTTGTCCTATTCTTTCTACTTTATTTTTTAGAAAAGTATAAGATTTTTCTTGATTTAGTAAATTCAACTTAACTATTTTCATTTGTTTAACTACTATTTTGTATTTCTCATACAATTCGTTAAATGCATCTTCTAGATTATCAGAATTAGATTCAGAACATGTTGTAAAGGAGGTTTCAGAATTTACCTGGTCTAGTCCTGCCATTAGGGCTAGATTGACTTGTTCCTCTTCTTTTGATTATGAGCTTGAAGAGTCTGAACTTGTAGGTTCCTCATTATCCCAAGTTGCGGCCATTGCCTTCTTCTTGTACGTTCTGAATTTTCTTTCTTTACCTTTCTTTTTCTCAAATCTTTCAGTTGGATCTTTCTTTTTGAGCTTAGGACATTCTGACTTGTAATGTCCAGGTTGATTGCACTCATAGCAAGTTGGTTCTTTCTTCTTTTCCTTTTTGAAGTATCTCTTCGACCCGAACTTCTTCTTCTTGGCAAGAATCCTTTGGAGTTTTCTTGACAACATGGCTTCATCATCACTGTCTTCTGATTTTTCTTTTGAATCCTAAGAGGAAGAAGAATCTGTAGCTTTCAAAGCATTTGCCATTTTCTTTTTCGAAGAGCCTTCAGAAAATCTTTCCATGTTGATTTCATGAGCCATTAAAGAACCAATGAATTTATCAATGGAAAGTTCTGTTAGATCATGTGCTTCTTCAATAGCAGTGACCTTAGGGGTCCATGTATGAGTCAATGATCTTAGAATCTTTCTTACTGTTTCATCATTAGTAAAATTTTTACCTAGTGAACTCAAATCTACTATTGAGAATCTATTATACATTTTGGTTATATTTTCATTAGGAAGCATTTTGAATTGTTCATATTGGGAGACAAGAATATCTATTCTAGTTTGCTTTACTCTATCAGTTTCTTCATAAGTTACTTGTAGTTTATCTCACATTTCCTTAGCAGTTCTATAAGCATATAATATGTTAAACTCTTTTTTAGATAAAGCACAACATAGATAATTTTTGGCTTCATAGTTTAGGGACATATTTCTTTTGTCAGCTATAGATAATGCAGAAGTTCCATCACCAAGTATAGTAAAATCACCTTGTTCTATTACCTGCCACATATCAAAGTCTGTGCCTCGAATGAAGCATTCCATTCTCATCTTCCAATACTGGTAATCCTCACCATCAAAGAATGATGGTCTGGTGGCTGACTGACCTTCATAGTTGTGAGCTTCAGATGCCATCTCTTCTCAAATCTCTCGATTCTTCTGAGAAGACCTCGCTCTGATACCACTTGTTGGATCGGGATGACTCTTTAGATGTCCTAGAGGGGGGGGGTGAATAGGACTTCTTGTGCTTTTAAAATTTATCTGAAAATAGATGACACTAAATAAAGTTGTTAGTACTTAGTGTAGTGTGTGTGAAACAAGTGAAAAATTTGGCGAAAACAATCACACAGTTGCACAAGAGATTTTATCCTGGTTCGGCTCTTCCCACATGGAAGTCCTACATCCAGTACCCAAGTAACCTCTTGGGATTTCACTAACTGCCAAGAATACTTTGCCTTCTCTCAACTTTAGAGGTATTACAACACTTGCTCCTAAGTAAGTCTTCCCTTTACAAAGGGGTACAAAGACCACCTACACCAGTAGGTCTTCCCTTTACAAGAGGGGCATTGCAGGGAACAAACCCTCTGCGGGTTATCTAACACAAAAATGAAACACTTGTGTGTCTACTCAGAAGGATGAGTAAACACTAAGAATCAGAAAGGGGTACAAATAAGAACTGAAGCTCTAACTCTTTCTGAATCTAAGAGGGTGGACTGAGAAGATCTACAATTACAAAATGCCACCCAAGAAGACAAGACTTCTAAAAAACAAGAGAGCTTGGAAGTCGAGGATTGAAGTAGCTGCTCTCTTTCTCTTTTCAGTAGGTAAGCTTGTGGTGACTCTTGTTGCTTGCAATTTCTGATTGGAGTTCAAGTGTTTTTCTTATTCAAACTTCAGCTTCTATATATGAGCTTCAGAGGCTTGAACTTCCCGTTTGAATCTAACCGTTAGAAACTAGCCATTTGAAGGATAGTCGTTGATCTTTGGATGTTGACACTCTGATACTTCTGTTATAACCATCAGTCTTTCAGCTCTTAGAGTCCCAACGTCTTCAGGCTATGTAGGTAGCTTCATGGCTCTATGAAAATAGCTTTATTAATGTTCTACAAACTCCATGCTCAAGACTGAAGGCTAAGCAAGCTTCAGTGGGTAGCTGTATACCTGGGAGGACAGGAAACACACAGATACCTTCATTCTTTCGGAGGTTGGTGAGATAAAAAATATATACATCACAAAAGAGTTCAGACAAAGATGTTCAGAACATTTAAAGATAGATAGACAATTGTATGTGGAATACAAGGACTTTTCCTGAAAGTCATGGAGTTCTGAAAGTGGTAGGTGAGCTCTGACATATAACCCATTGCTGCTTATACCTACCATCGCATTAAACTGTTGACCATCTATCGAACAGAGATAGAACTATCTTTCTGACAGTGAGAGAGACAACAAGTATGCAAATTTTACAGATTTAAAAAGGACATTTAGAATAAAATATTTTCCGCTAAAAAGATATTTGAAATATGATAGCAGAGGAATAATCACAAGGATCATACAAGAAACTTTTATTCATAAGAGATCCCAAAGGAATAAAGAAAATCATTGAAATGATCAAAATTATAATTTATTGGGTTCTGTAAGAAATGACAGATACATAAAAAATTATTGAAGTACAAGTACACAGAAGTTGATATATGATACTTCGACTTTCAAAGAGTCGGAGTGAGATTTAATACTTCAACCATATAGAAGTCACAGTGAGATATTGATAGATGTCAGACTTTGACTTCTGGGGAGTCGGAGTAGAACAAGTTTGTTTATCAATCAATATCATACTTCGACTTTTAAACAGTCGGAGTGTAATGCAATAGAAAAGACTTTGACTTTTCAGAAGTCGGAGAAGGTCCGGCTTCTACTGTTAAAGAGTCAGAGTAAGATATAATCAACAAGACTTTGACTTCGCCAAAGTCGAAGTAAGGTACAGTCAATAAGTCTTCAACTTTTCAGGAGTCGGAGTAAGGTCCGACTTCGAATGTTAAAGAGTCGGAGTAAGGTCCAGTTGATAAGCAATCAGTATAAGGATTTTGACTTTTTAAGAGTCGGAGTTATGTCAGACTTCGAATTTTCCAAAGTTGGAGTATAACCCTTTTGTTTAGCAATTGGTACAAAACTTCGACTTTTCTAAAGTCGGAGTCTTCAACTTTTCTAAAGTCGGAGTTTGTATGGTATACATATACACTGTGGACTTAAAGAAATTTCGTGTGACAGTGTTGTTACTTGAATTTGTGTGTGCATAAATTTTGGCTAAAAATATTATTCAATATTATATATGTGTGCCTTTATATTGTCATGTGGATTTACATAAATGTAGTATAAAGCAATAAATTGATTTGAGAATATTAAAAGATTTTGTCATAGCAAAAACATAATGATTAAATGTTTAGCAATGTTTTTAAGGATAGTTGCTCAACAAGATTGACAAGAAATTTGGGGATACAAAGAACATCACTCAAGGTAAGATTAGATGTGCAAACTTTGCCTTTGCCTACAACTGATGAGTGAAAGCCATTGGCTACAACAATTGGCGCATGACCACTACAAAGACAAGTGAGGAGGAAAAGGAGCGATCGCCTATCATATGACAAGAGTCACTAGAGTCCATAATCCAGGAGGAATCATGAACAGTGAGTGCACTACCTAAGAGAGTAACAACATGGAATGAAGAGGAAGAAATAGACGTTGATATGTTGGATAGCCTCTTATTCCTCCAGGACAAAGTAACTACACCATCCTGCCGAGGAGGAGAGGTAGCTGAGGAATCAGACTACTACAGGACAGTGGCGACATTAGGTGGATAATTAGAAACAACTCCAAGATTATCCACTGGGTTTGATTTGTTGTCCTCCTATACTTCTTCTAGCAAAAAATAGATTGACGATTGGACCTTCTACAATGTGTGCATGGCTAACGACCACAACCACATTTAGTGGCAACTAGCATGCAGTTCCCATATCTCTAGGGACGATTGGCTACATAGTTGTAGAAGATCTAGTATCAATATGAGGTGTGGTGCTCACTCATAGCACATGCAAAAAGACATCTACCAGCTATGGTATAGTAGTGTCATCTAACACATTGTCCCAGACATGTCGTAAAATATCATCAAGATCAGATAGAAATTTAGTAACAATAAGTTCTTCCAGCTATTTCTATATTGTTGTGAGATCTGTGGTAGGCGGCTGATATAAGACAAGTTGATTCCATAGCCCTTGGACCTCTAAGAAATATTATAAAATATGTCGGCCATCCTCCTTGATTCCAAACAATTGAGAATAAAGATTGTAGATATGTGAAATATTCTTCTCACCATAGTAGATGCATTTTAAGGAATCCCTACATCTCCTTTGCCATCTCTAAAAAGAGTACATTATTGAAAATATGGAGCTAACAACTATTGCCAAGTACTGATATAACAATCCCATCATTCGTCAGGCTTCAAAGGCATTCAAATCTATTTTGACTAGATGCTCTTTTTCAATGTGATGTAATTTTTCCATAGTCATCAAGAGAAATCTAAATACACACCACCACTGATGATAGTTTGCTCCATTCAGCTTGACCAATATGGTGAATATATGGTTGGAGTGGAGGACAGTCTAGTATGAGAAAAGTCTCCCATGATCAACACAACACAGACAATGGGATGAGAAGAGAGGATTAGTTGTAGTGGTGAAAACAAGAGTGGTCAGAAAATAAGAGCAAAGGAACTAGAGAAGCGTTCTACTACAATGACAAGTACGAGACATCCCTGTAACATATGCAGGCTAGACGAAGAGAAAGCATCTCAAATGGCACGGAGGAAGAGAACTGCAATGGTGACAACATACTATCAAGTGTCCAAGCAGAGTTCGGGCAGCCATAGGTGGATGACTGTTGCTCACGGCTACTAAGCCAGTGGTCCGGTCAGCCTAACCTGCTCGCCGTAGTCGTGGCTAGTCTACCTATGACCCGAGGGCTGACACCTGGCTCCGTCGCTTGCCGCCTCACCCGAGGGTGACTGGCCCGTATTTTCTTGTGTCGAGCATGAGGTCACCTTCCCCGCACGAGCCATTGTCGTGCACGGGTCACGCGTGGGCTCCATCCTCGCGCTGGTCAGCCTCGGGCAAGGACGAACAATAGTAGAGAAAAAAAAATAGGAAGAAAGATAAGAGAGGGTGATGTGAAGGAGAAGAAGAAAGGGGGGATTAGGGGTGCGTTTGGTTCCTTGTAAAATATGCTCAGGAGGAAAAACATTTTCTATAGAAAAATATTTACATAAAAATAAAAAGCGTATCATTCTGTTTGGCACCCATGCAAATATTTTTCCTTAAAAAGTTTTATAATATTTGTTTTCTGATAAAATAACCAAAATGGTGGCATAGCAGCCTCCCTTCACGTGCTCTATTCACTTCTCATCTTCTTCCTTGCAGGCGACGACAACCAGATCAAGGCGATGGCACCCAACCTGAAGGTCTTCCTCGACATGAGCATCAACGGCACCCCGGCTAGCCGGATTGTGATGGAATTCTTCACCGATGTCACCCCTAAGACGACTGAGAGCTTCCAGGCACTGTGCACTGGGGAGAAGGGTGTGGGCAGCTCTGGCAAGCCCCTTCACTATAAGGGATCCACTTTCCACTAGGTTATCCCTCAGTTCATGTGCCAGGGTGGCGACTTCATCATCGAGAACGGCACTGGCGGTGAGTCCACCTACGGCGCTAAGTTCGAGGATGACAACTTCGTGAAGAAGCACACCAGCCCTGGGGTGATGTCTATGGCCAAAGCCGGGCCGTGGACCAATGGCTCCCACTTCTTTATCTGCACGGAGAAGACCACGTGACTGGACGAGAAGCACCTCATCTTCAGCCTAGAGGTGGAGGGTGTGGATGGCATCCACACTATCAAGAAGGTTAGGTCCTCTAGCCATAGGACCTCGAAGCCCATTGTCATCACCGACTGCGATGAGTATGGAGTCGGTGCGAGGCACTAGAGTTGTCCAGCTCGAGTCCCGAGGGTGGGCCTTGTCGATGAGGTAGAAGAAACCCTACTCGAAAGTAGCGGACCCAAGGAGGGCCTCCTACGGCTGAGAGAGAGAGATGACCGGTGGGGTGGGGGCATGCTGTAGTTGGGGAAAACTCACTGCGAACAGATCGGTGGATGTGGCAGGAGCGCCAGCGCCAACGAAGTCAGCTGGTGGAGGCACGAGAGATGGCCGCGTCGGCCGCCGTAGCATGGGTCAGGGAGAGGTTTGAGGTTGGAGAGAGTGGGCGGAAGAGGTTGCTCTTGCTGGCGCTGCTGCTTGCGAACTGTGCAAAAATGGCGTCCGCGATCTTTCATCGGATGCCAAAATATGATATTTTAAAGGAAATTGTTTTCATGGATCTATTTTTTGGACAACCAAATGACCAATTTTTTGAGATTTGTTTGGAAAACATTTTCTTGTGGGTGGTTTTAAGGGGAAACAAGCAGACCCTAGATTGATCCAACGATCAGAAAAAAAAAAAAATGTGTTGCGTGCGCTGCTGTTGGATGGCCATCCAATGACCAGCGCTGGGGTGCGGCAGGCTGCACTGCAGCACCCCTTATATATATATGAGCCGCACCTTAATGGTGTCCCAAGGATCATGGTCTACCTTCAAGAGTCTGTTAAGTGTGAAGCAATATAGGCCAAAGTGATATTTGGGGAAGTGATGATTACAAAGGTCAGAATTCGAACTGATAGAGGTTTATGCACTTTGCAAGACATCGAACGACCGATTGATGATTATCGGTCGACCGATCCTCCCAGTACGTTTGGGGACAGTGCAAAGTCGGATTACCGATTGATGTTTATCAATCGACCAATCGTCCTTATAGCTTTGGTTTGGGGACAATGTGGAAATCGAACGATCGATCTTGAGAAATCAGATGACCGATCAAGATAGCATGTTAATACACAGAAGAGCACCATGTTGACATCAAGTCTAGATTTTAAATCGGACAACCGACTTCCTATAACCGGTCAACCGATTACGGAAACGTAGTTTCCTAAATTGGACGGACTCTTTTCTCCATTAAGTCTCTGCCCGAGGATTCATCCAAGTTGTGATTGTTGAACCACTCTTATATTCTATCCTTTTATTTTGGTGATAACAAAACTCATGATTATCATAAATATCATTAATATATTCAATATCATTTTTAACAGAATTATTGTATTTTTCATATCTGAAGTCTTTGTATGAATGTCCTACTCTGACTCCTGAAAAGTTGAAGTAGTCCTTACTCCGACTCTCAAGAAGTCGAAGTAACCAGTCCAACTCCGACTCCTAGACAGTCGAAGTGGTACATCGATTGCTGTTTTAATGTCACATCGATTACTAAACATTATACATCAATTACTATACAAACACATCGATTACAGTTTACTTAAACATAGATTACATGAATATTGATTACATCAATTGGATTTAAACATCGATTGCATAAACATCAAATTACCTTATAACATAGACGACATTAGAACATCAATTACCCTTAGACATCGATTGCCTTTAGACATCGACTGTCTTTGGACATCGATTACCATTAGACATTGATTATCTTTGGACATCGATTGCCTTAGACATTGATTGCCTTAGACATCTATTGCCTTTATGCATGGATTACAGTTGTTTCATATCGATTACCTTTAAACAAATATCGATTGCCTCTCTATTTCTACCGATTGGTGTTATAAACTTAATCTCATATTAATTGCTATTATGACTTACACTGATTGGGTTTCAAAATTCCATTAGCGCCCATTAAAAATTCAAATGACTTTCTAACTCTTATATTGTCATTTCTTTGATAGATAAAAAGCTCTTACAACAAGTTGTGAGTAGAAAAACATGGATAGAAGGCAAAAGAGAATTCCTCCTTTCTGCAACAAAAGAAAAGCACCTAACCTTCTATTTCTAGCTATCTAAAGGAAATACAAACAGAAGGCAAAAAGAGGTATGAACCACTTGACAAAAGACTTCATGACTTTGATCATCTACCTTGCATTTTATGTCTGCAAGTCCACGTCTACACACAGTCAACATCTTGGACCTGCTGCTTGTTGAGCAACTACCCCTAAGAAATTTAAGAATTTCTTAAATTAGTATATACATTGATTTTGATATGACAAAACTCTTAAAATAGACTTTTCACAAAGCAAATATATTAATTACATATCACAAAAAGCATACATATTTTTTTTAGGTCAATTCCTCCATCGTAGAAATTTTCGAAGTCCACAGACTCTCCCTATGTCATCTTGAATTCGGATGTTGACTTCGACTGCTAACTTCGACTCCTTCAGAAACGAAGTTAAACAACCTCCAAAATTTTCCAAGTCCACATCTTTATATGTAATTCGATTGATGACTCCGACTAGTACAGTCGAATGCCTTACAAAATCTAATTCATGATTCGACTGTCATCGTCAACCTCTACAGTCGAATGCCTTACAAAATGTAATTCATGATTCGACTGTCATCGTCAACCTCTACAGTGGAATGCCTTACAAAATCTAATTCTTGATTCGACTGTCATCTTCAACTACCACAGTCGAATGCTTCAGAATTCGATCTTTATAGTATTCGACTGTTATAGTCGAATAACCTTGTTTTCTCAAAAATCGAATTACTTTGTTAAAGTTCTTACTAGAGTCAAATCTCTTCTATTCCTTCAGGCGAATTGTATGTACTTATGAATTCGACTTCATTGTTAATTTTGTTCTTAATATTTTTTTGGTTTAACGCCTACTGTAAACTTATCTCCTAATCTTTTCACATCCTTTCTAATGGATCTTTTATATCTTATTAATCCATCAGAAATATCATTATTTTATTATTTTCTCTGACAGGACAAGTCATATTAAAATATTCATGTAAATCTTGCGCATGTTATTTCTGAAATATCTTCAACTAGTCTTTGAGTTGTTCAAAGTCTTTTGCTCTGGATTTTCATGGATACAATAGACGCAATGCATTTATGTATTCACAGGCGCATGGCATCTGACATGTCTCACCTACCACTGACAAGACCCATGCCTTACCTTTCTAGCATATCTGCCTGCCTACTCCTTTTATCTGAAAGCTTGTGCATACGAGGTTTCCATACTCTTTTCTGTAGTTATCTGACTTACCTACCTCAAAGGTATGGAGTTCTTCTTTCTTTTTGTCTTGTCTTTGTTATAGGCATTTATTGGAACACGTTTTCAGCATGTCTCCCTCACAGTCTACTCTAAGAGCAAAAGAGCTTATCTTCTAGCTGAGAAAGACTGCACCTATTCTGAAGACCTTGGAAAGAAGCAAAATTAAAGGACTTCTGGATAATAAGCTCATCAAAATTCAAAGGAAACAAGAGCTCTCTCCAAACGGTCATATTACAAACGACCACAAACTCCAACGGCTATCTTCTAAACAGCTATATTCTGAAGTGTATAAAAGGAGCTCAAGTTTGAAAGAAAGCAAGAAGTTTTATTGAAGAAGAAGCACATACAAGCTATTACTTCTTCTGTGAGCTTCATTCGAATCTCTTCAAGTCTACACAAGCCTTTCCTGCTAGCAAACAGTCTGAGAGCTTTTCCTCTTCAGAAAGCATTCTCTGAAGCTCTCCTAGAAGTCATGTGTAGGGTGACAATTGTAATTGCTTATTTTCTTCAAGTTCACCCTTGTATTTCAGATAGGATTCGAATCTCATTTCTGATCTACTGAAACCTTCTGAAGTCTGTGTTTGCCTTCAGTTCTGAGGCAAACACACAAGTTCTCTTTTAATTTCTCTTGTGTATCCTGTGCAGAAGGGTGTTTCTGCACTTTCCCTTTTGTAAAGGGAAGGCCTTGTTAAGGCAGTAATTGTACCCCTGTTTAGGGAAGACTTGCTTGGGAACAAGTGGGTTTGTAATTCCTCTCAAGGGTGAGAGAAGGCCAATTTATTGGCAGATAGTGGAAATCTCAAGTGGTTGACTTGAGGACTGGATGTAGGACTTTCATGTGGGAAGGGCCGAACCAGGATAAATTCTTGTGCATTTTTGTGTGATTGTTTTCCACCTAGTTGACACTTGAATCACACACAACACACTAAGTACTAACGTATCTATTTAGTGTTGTGCATTTCAGAAGAAAATTTTTTAAAGCCAAGAAGTCCTATTCACCCCCCTCTAGGACATCTAGTTTGCCATTTCGATCCAACAAGTGGTATCAGAGCAGGTCTTCTCAGCAAAATCCAAAAGATTTGAGAAGAAATGGCATCCGAAGCTCATAACTATGAAGGACAATCTGTTACAAGGCCACCATTCTTTGATGGTGAAGACTATCAATACTGGAAGATGCGAATGGAGTGCTTCATCAGAGATATTGACTTCGACCTATGGCAGGTAATAGAACAAGGTGACTTCCAAATCCTTGGTGAGTCTTCTTCTTCTGGTCTTTCACTAGTTGATAAAAGAAATATGTCATTAAACTACAAAGCTGAAAATTATCTCTGTTGTGCATTGTCTAAAAGAGAATTTAACAGACTTTCATCCTGTAAAACAGCAAAAGAAATGTGGGATAAACTTCAAGTAACTTATGAAGGTACTGATAGAGTCAAGCAAACTAGAATGGATATACTTGTCTCACAATATAAACAGTTTAAAATGCTCCCTAATGAGAACATAACTCAAATGTATAACAGGTTCTCAAATATAATTGTCAGTTTAAGCTCTTTAGGGAAAGTCCTAACAAATGAAGAAACATTTAGAAAGATACTAAGATCTCTAACTAATGTATGGACCCCTAAAGTTACAGCCATAGAGGAAGCCCATGACTTAACCCAATTGTCTATTGATAAACTAATTGGATCCCTTATGGCTCATGAAATTAATATGGAAAGATTCTCTGAAAACTCTTCAAAAAGGAAAATATTAAATGCTTTAAAGATTGCAGATTCCTCTTCATCCGAAGACTCCAAAGAAAAATCAGATGACAGTGATGATGAGGCAATGCTCTCAAGAAAGTTGCAAAGAATTTTGGCAAAGAAGAAGAAGTTTGGCTCAAAAAGGTTCTTCAAGAAAGATAAGAAGGAGCCAACTTGCTATGAGTGTAATCAGCCAGGACATTACAAATCTGAATGTCCCAAGCTTAAGAAGAAGGATCAGGTAGAAAGATCAGACAAGAAGAAAGGCAAGGAAAAGAAGTTCCGAAAATTTAAGAAAAAGGCCATGGCAACAACATGGGACAATGAAGAAGCAACCAGCTCAGAATCCTCCAGCTCAGAATCCGAAGAAGAAGAGAAGACAAATCTAGCCCTCATGGCAGGACTAGAGCAGGTAAACTCAGAAACCTCCTTTACTTCCTGTTCTGAATCCGATTCTGATAGCCTTGAAGATGCCTTCAATGAACTCTATGAAAAATATAAAACAGTAGTAAAACAAATAAAAATAGTAAAACTAAATCTACTAAACCAAGAAAAGGCTAATACCTTTCTTAAAAATGAAGTAGAAAGGTTAAACAAATGTTTAAGTGAAACTAAAAGAACTAATGAACTGCTGTGCGAAGACTTGAAAAATAAAAACATCAAAATTTTGGAAATAGAATCAAATCTTAAGGAACTTAAAAATGAAAAAAAATTGCAAGAGGAAAATAATTATCTAAAAGCCGCCATAGAAAAGATTTCTAACTGCAAAACTTCCTTATTTATTAATACAAAAGGCTCTAGAATAGGAAAGAAGAAATATGGATTAGGATACACACCTCCTCCAAATGAAGAAAATATTATTCATCCTAAAGTGTATCCAACCCCTAAATTTGTAGCAGAAAAAAAAATAAAAAATGCTAAAAAGATAAATCAGCATGTGTACAGACAAAAATAGAAATTCAACAATAATAAGAAGAATGCTTTTGATCTATGCTGCAGTCACTGTAATCAATAAGGACACATCATTAGCACATGCACCACTAGACATTTAAGATGGATTCCTAAAACTAACCATCAAGGACCCAAGAAAATTTGGGTACCAAAAGTTACAACTTAATCTTATTTGCAGGGTCGGCTGAGGGCATCCAAATGGTATTTGGACAGTGGATGCTCAAGGCACATGACATGAGATAGGAAGCTATTCACCACATTTAGAGATGAAGTTGGTCAAGTAACCTATGGTGATAATGGGAAAGGAAAAGTGCTTGGATGTGGAACCATTGGTACTAAGGAAAAGAACCTAATTGAGGATGTTATGTATGTAGAAGGATTGAAGCATAATCTAATTAGCATAAGTTG